>VRYO01001463.1:61237964-61362348 GCA_009812075.1 Sialia sialis
CGGAAGTGCAGCTTATATTCAGGTGCGGTTTATAATCGTGAAACTACTGTAGCTTCTAGTACTCATTGTAACTCTGCAAGCAGAGAAACCTAGTTTCAATTGCTTGTAAAAAATACAGATTTTTTTACTTGTATATTAAGTCCATGTACTTTTCCTCCTTTCAAGCTTGTTCTCTAGCTAATGAAGTCCTTACTTTAATAGGAGATATGGCTGTTCAACCAGATGAGGATGAAGAATCATTTAATACCATTTCAAATCAGTATCCAGAGATTTATTTTCAGCCCATGATCCTTACAGGTATGAGAATAACTTCTGTTATAGGAAATAGAGAATGAGTTTAATTGGATATAAACTTGAAGCATTGTTTAGCTGATTTGAAAAAATCAAATTTGAGAAGGCTGTGCAAATCTTTTTTAGAACCGCCACCAGAGGATCACTTGCTGCAGAATACCTTATGGCCTGAAATTCAGAAGTTGTAAGTTTTCTTTTTCTTTTTTTTATTTGGTACAAAATTTCCAGAAAGCTGCTGCAACATGTTAATGTAGCCTGGTCTTGTAACTTTACCCATTTCACTATGTCATTTGACTTTGTGTGTGCTACATTACTTGTGAACTAAATGAATGATATATAAATAAATTAGGAAACAGTGAAGAAAACAGAAGTTAGACCTGATGTGTCATATTTGTATTTTACTTGGTTGTTTCTCCTTAAAACCTTGTCTATACTGAAAGTCTCTCCGTGTAAGGAGTTTTCTGCTACTTTCCACTTCATAGTGCAGGCTTACAGATGTGGTGTGGAAGTAGAGGCTGAGCCATCAGTGGAGGAGCTTGCCCCTAACATGTGTCAGAGTTGTAAGATGCAATAGATGAAAGCAGCAGCCAAACCAGTGTCTAGTGGTAGAGCAAAGTGATAAATGTTGAGTAAGATGGTTACAAACCCAGTTTGGGTATACTGAATGCTGACAGAGTGGTTGTCAGTTGCAAGGATAATGAAGTTACACGGTCATTATAATTGTTTTGAGATTGCAGGGGTTTAGAATTCCTAAGCTGTGTTTTCTTCCTTTTCTGAAATTCACAACAATTTTCACATGAATATTGTCACCTGATTTGCTCCCTAAGGATCCCAGTAACACGAAGCTATACTTTGACAGTCTTCAAAGTATAGCACAAAGAAATTGAATAATCTCAATCGCTTGTGGGCTTATTTATCTGAATCTTCTGGAACAAGATGAAAGTTGAGCCTTTACTGATGGTTGCAGTTACCTCTATACATTACCAATTTTGTGAGGGAGGAAATAAAAAGCTTTGAGAAAACACTATGCAGCTTGCTTTTATTTGACCAAGGGGGAAGGTCTGTGGGAGCTCATCTTTGCCTTCAATTGGGCAGTAAATCTGTTTTGAATGCTTTTAAACTCTGTTGCTGTGTTTGTACTCAAAAATGATTTTAAGAGAAAGCCACTGGATGTTAGACCATATCTGCACATTTTGTAATTTCTAGCTGTTATTTTAACTGTTTCTTTAGTGCATTTGATGGCTGCTAGTGCACTCACATAAGTAGATTGATAAGGGATGTGTAAGTAGTGAAAAGGAGCCAAGGCCAAAATTCATCTTCATTTGCCTTTGACATTTCACAAAGTCTAGTGGAACATTAATATTTTATACTTTGCTGTGGAAGTACTGCTTCTCTGCCTTTATATCCCTCATTCATTAAAATAACTCCATTTTATGACAGTCTTTTATCTGAGCAATTTTTTCTCTTTTTAGAGACACAGCTAATGATATAGATTATTTTATGCAAGAGCAACAAGATGTAAAGCATTCATAGAATTTCAGATTTTTTGCTCAGAGTAATCTTGAAAGAAGTAACATGAAATCGCATAATGTAGATTTCAAGTTGCCATAGCAGCAGAAGAACAGTGTGAGGCAGTGACTTGCTAAAAATAGCTTGTTTGTCATTGACATTTGTGTATTCCTAGCTCTAACTTGACACCAAATTTTGAAGGATTAGTGTTGGGTTTTGCAGAGTTTGCTTGAGGAGGTTTTAGTATGAAGAACTTGCTGAATTTTTTACATAATGCCATAACTTTAAAAATATGGTATATCTTGTGAGAATATGCTAATCTTTATCCCCTTGGAAAATTATGATAGTTCATATTCAGCATTCTGTGATTAAAGCTTGAGTGTTAACATAAATATACAGTAATTTCACGATTATAAGGCGCACCTTTTTTATTGAAGAATCCAGCCTACCCCAGTAGTGCTTATCTATGGACAAATCCCAGTGAAACGCCAACCCGGAAGTGAGAGTTGGCCAGGGAGGGCGACTGGAGCTGCCTTTAAAGGCTTCACTGGTCTATGAAAACTGTTGCAACTTGAGCGCCTGACACCAAACCCAGCTGGCAGTGATTCTGTTACTAATTTGTTACTTTGTTACACATGGATCCTTGCTTTAAAAAAAAGAAAGTGCAGCTTATATTCAGGTGCGGCTTATATACAGACAAATCCCGTGGTCTACCTGGCTACCGGGAGGTGCAGCTTATAATCAGGTGCGGCTTCTAATCGTGAAATTACTGTATATGTTTATATGCATGTACATTTCATGTAATACACTTGGAAGTTGGAAGAGACAATTTTTGACACCAGAAAATTACTGTATTCATTTGTCTGGACGCTTGAAAGCCCAGTCAGTCTACTGTGTGTTAAAAGAATGCTGTGAATTGTACAGTGCTGAGGCAAAATTGCCTGTGGTTGAAAATATAATTTCATTATTCATTCGTGCAGTTACTTCTCTCCATCGTGAACCTTTGGTGGTGAAGAAATCAGATTTTGTTTATGGGATCAGAGGATGGGACTGTATTGTAGTTCCTGTGCTGTCAAGACTCATCTACACTCTACACAACATTTCCTGTTGCCAATAGCTTAATTCTCTTTACTGGAGACAGCAATGGGCTGTAGAGCTGCTGGTCTGACCTAGGATAGTCCTGCTCAAGTAACTTTGCAAGAGACAACACTTCGTTTTCTGTTAATTTAGCAAGAATGGTAACATTTTGGTACTTACATTTAGCAAAAGAAGCATTGCATGCAGAAACTTGGAATGTTTCCATCAACTGCTCTTCAATACTACTTTTAGGAGATTAAAACCAAAGCAAGTGAGGATTTGTTTCACAGGTCATTTTCCTGTCATTGAATTTCAGGAAATTTATACTTTTGATGCAATAAATTTTTTTTTTAGTTTTAGAAAATTGACTTGCAGTGGTTTTCACTACAAATCTGTCTCCAGGTATGTGCTTTTTAAAATAAGCAGTATGATGAAACGCCTGCTGGTGGCGAATTAAGAGTAAGACATGCAGTAGTACCTTCATCATTATAAAATACACATAAATTTGCAACCTAACATTTCAATTAAGGGTACATACCAGTCCCTCCCCCTGTTAAATGGTCCAGGCACAGTTGCGTTTTATAAAAGCCAGTGCATTCCCAGTCTTCAGACATGACTTTGGCAGTCTGTTGATGGGATACGCCCAGCAACGATGCTTCTGACTCAGTTCAACAGATCCAGACAGTAATTTGTCATTTAAGTAGGTGGCTGTTCTGGCTGCAAGTGAAATCCTATGAACATCAATCCTATCTAAGAAGTTAACACTGCTGACCAAAGGAGTTTATGAAGAGAACTGTCCATCTCTTCAGAACTAGGAGAATCATTGGAAATCACCCCACCCAGCTGCTATTGAGCTGGTACTTGTCTACTGTTTATAGGTTGCATCTCCAGTTTTATTTTTTGTGACTGATGTTAATTTGCATTAATCTGTATGGAATGTCTCCTTATTAGTTAAATACCAGTCTGGATATGTGAGCTTAGATTTCACCAGAACTCATGCAAAGATTGATTAAAAAATGTATTTCTGGAGAAGGCTTAGAAACTTTGGGGGTTTTAAAGAGGTTTTTTCCTTTTCCAACATGATGTCCTTTAGTTCAGAAATCTTGCAGTATTTCACAGAATAGGCATCCTTTGACTGGGTGTTTGTGGCATATTTCTCTAGTGGTTTTCAAATATGTGGCTTTTTACTGGTAGTGTTAAAATTGCTTTTTAAGAAAATAAGGATACATTAAATGCTGCTTTAATCTGCTTTGTTAGTCATTAGGGTGGCTTTTGCAGTGCTGATGCTTTAAGATTGTGGAATGGGCTGGAGAGATTTTCCTGTAGCCAGTGTCTAATGGAAGAATTCGTGCAGATGTTTAAACTGAAAGCAGAACAAATTATTTGGCATGTAATACTGAAACAGTGGTGAAAAGTTTCTGACAAGTGCCTTTCATTTTTGAAAAGAGATTTAAATTAATATAACAATTTTGATACATACTGAAAAAATGACTGTGGTGTGTTAAGTTTGTTTTCTTGTGTATTTCAGATATGGACATGGATATGAAATTTTTTGTGTTGCTTGCAATAATTCAAACACTGTAATTGCCTCAGCATGTAAGGTAAGAAATGATTCTAGCACCACCTAGTGAAAAGTGCTATCTGATTTCTGGGACGGAATTTTCTTCTTTCACAAAATGTGATAGATTTTCTGTAAGTGACAGTTGCCTTGCAAAGGTGAGGGTGGATTGCCAGTAAGTTATTATTCCTAAATTGTGTATGATTCATTTGAAGATACTAGTAAGATGAATTCTAAAAAATTTAGGTCTGAAATGTTTTCTTACAGATATATTGTCAGTTTGAGAAGAAAGTAGGGAAACAATGTTGAAACCTCCCAGAAGAAAGCTGGGTCTTACTTGATTGCAAGTGTTAAAACAAGCTGTCTAATATCTTACTAATTTGAAAGGTGTCATTTTTATACTTGCTCTTATTAATTTGCACTGATATTTTTTTGCATCCATACAGGCTTCCAAAAAAGAACATGCAGCAATTATTTTGTGGAGCACTGCTTCTTGGAAGAAACTGCAGAGTTTGTCTTTTCACAATCTGACTGTTACTCAGCTGGCATTTTCTCCTGATGACAGTTTTTTACTAGCTGTTTCTAGAGACAGGAATTGGTCACTTTGGAGGAAACAAGATTCCTCAGAGTCAGGTAAGATGCATGAAGTGGATATACACATTTGTGGACTGGGCAGTTCATTCAGTATTTTTGGCTGCAAAATACCTGAATAAAATATTGATGAAATATGTTAATGGACATTTTGCTTGCAGCTCTGAAGATTTATTAGTGTTGTAGGCTCTTGTGGATTTAAGAAATGCAATTAATGTGTGGAAAGACAGAAAGGAAATTAAAATACAGAGAAGAATATAATCAGGCTTTAGATGGTGTTTAATTGATGGAAGTAATGAAGTCTGCTAGTCCTCATGCCTTCTGCCTGTGATTGTATGTTTGACTTACTGAAATAAAGTATACAAGCTGAACTTCAGATTGGCATTCTGTCAAGGAGAGCCTTCATCACAGAGTTAGTTCTGCGCAGGCATAGCCAGAAGATTCAGTGCTGCACTTATATCCTGCATAGGCTGCCTTGTCCCTGCTTGCATGGCATGACACTTTGAGACTTTTGACAGGATTAATATCTGTCTTTGGTGTGACTTTCTGATAATCCTACACAATTGATTAATTTGACTAGGACTGGATATGTCTGGAAAAAGAGCTGATAGTAAGGATTCCAGCTGACTTTTCTCATTAAGACTTTGAGCCTTGCAAAATCATGAGGAGATTGCTATTGAACACTTTAATAGAATCCTAGAACAGATGCTTGGGCTGAAAGCGATTATCATTGCACTCTTGGCTTAATGGCATATAAACACTGCTGGGCTCTACAGAATGTTCCTAGACTCTTGGCAGTGAGTTTTGGCCCCTTCAGACAGTGTCCAGTTGTATCCTGGCTTGAATTTAGACTTCTATTCTAAAGCCTGGCATATTGTCCACAGTAGTTACACAATGGTTCAAGATAAGGATCATGAATACTCATAGCAAATAGAGGAAATCCTCTTTTTATCTGTTCGTCAATAACCCTTCTGTCTACAAATAACATCATTATCAGTGTAAAGCAAAACTGCTGCTATTGGCATCCCAAGAAGTGGTTATTCGAAGTCTATGTTCCAAAATGACAACCTTTTCTACTTAGGAAAAGCATTCCCATTTACTGATCTGCTGATCAGATTTAGTGCCTGATTGTATACATGCTGAATACAAGCTTGTCTCTTTGGGAACACATTAATCTTTACAATTGGACTATTATGATTGGAGCAGTTTGGGCTTTACTGGTTAATAAGAGCTTTAGTGAAATTTCTGGGGAAGTGTCAACACATCAAAGTGTCAAAACATCTGAAGTCAGTGTTCTTTAAAAAAACTGCATAGAAATAACCTGAAGGTTATTTATGAACTTAAATCCTTGTTAAAAAGAAATGCATTTAAAAGATTGAACTGTTCCTACTGGTTTAGGGCTAGGTCTTGAACAGGTGCTAGTTACCACTGCAGTAAATGCTGGAAAATAAGTGATTCATGTAGTACTAAGAATTCCCAGTAGTTTTCAAGATGCATGGAATAATGTCCAAGTATTCTTGGAGTTCTGACATAGAGTTAAGTAACAGTAGCAATAACTTTTATTATGTAAAGTAGTTTAATAAGGCTTTTTCTCTACATGTTTTATTCCAGGACCAGTCTTCACTTGCTGTGCATACACAGATAAAAATACAGCTGTTCACAGTCGAATCATTTGGTCCTGTGATTGGACACCAGATAGCAAGTATTTTATTACTGGTAGTCGGGACAAAAAGGTAATTAATGTTAAAGGAATGTAGAAAGTCCAGAGTTATTTTAAACATCTTTTAGAATAACAAACACTGTGTTCTAATGAGCCCCTGTTTTTATAAATACACAAAAATCTTATTGCCTGTATTAGCACAGAAATCAGTGCTACTTTCATAAGCTAAATAAAGTGCTTGAATATGTATGTACAAGACTGTGGGCTGCCAGTTGGACATTCTCCCTTCTTTTCTCATGCAGCAAGACAAGCATATGTCACATAATTCTATGGGTCTCAAGTATTTCTTTAACTTTCATAACAGAATCTGGTTTTGTTGTCAGTAACTTTAATGAAATCAGACAGACTGCCTACGAAGTTGAATCTTTGTAGGTAGAGATTTTTTTTACTATTTTTAGGGTCATCCACTGTGCCCTGGAATTATTTTAATTAAGTTGTTCCTTATGTTTTTATGCGTGCATTTACAAGAAGATTAAAGTGGAAGTTCATAGCTGACTCTCTTTCTTACAGGTCATTATCTGGGGCCAGTGTGATTTGTCAGTGATTACTGAAGGGAATGAGCTGGATTCAATCAAGCCTTGTTCAACAGTGCTGGATGCTGGGGATTCTGTAACTGCTGTTGGTATCAGCCGTGTGCTTACTCCTGATGGAAGGTATTGCTGGTTTTCTGTAATGTCATTTTGTAT
Source organism: Sialia sialis (assembly GCA_009812075.1). NCBI lineage: Eukaryota > Metazoa > Chordata > Aves > Passeriformes > Turdidae > Sialia > Sialia sialis. Next base: position 61,245,397 of record VRYO01001463.1, read on the forward strand.
TAAATCTGAAATTAGAATTTATCCCTTTAGTCAACTAGTTTCCTGTGGGTAAACAGCTCCCAAAATCTACCTGTCAATTATTTTGGCCATTCTATAGTAGAATGACCTCCACTTTTTTTTATTTCCTAGCCACATTTTCAAGTGTATAGTGACTTCTCCAAGAAGTGTAACAAGAAAAATGAAAGTGGGAGAGGGGAGGGACAGATGCGTGAATATGCCTGAAACACATTAATTCTTCCAACAATATTGACTGATCTGATGTTCTATGAAAACCTTATTTTTTTTCATAATCAAATGTATGAGCAAGTTTCTGCTTTGCTCATTTTTTTTGTGAAGCAGCTTTGATGTATTAATTGTTTTCAAGGAAAAGTGAATACTGATTTGAAGGGCAAGGTGCAACAACAGTGCTTGAGTGCTCGTTCTTTCAGTCCTGCATTAGAAATGACCTCACTGTCTACTGACAGTGTCTACTGAGCTGTCTACTGTAATTTCTAATGAAGTGGGTGTAATTATTCTCTTGATAGATACATTGCTGCAGCAGGCTTAGAGAATGGGAAGATTATTTTGTACACATGGAAGCAAAGTGGGAAAGAACCATCACTGGCTGACTGGACCAAAAGTGTTGAGATAGATAACAGGTATGTCTTCTGAAGTGAGGTAGGAGCAATGAAATATTATTCTTCAGATTAACAGTGCTGGAATTCTGTTCTTATACTATAAAATATATCAATCTAGTTTGTTTCTATACAAAAAATTGTTACCCTTTTAGGAAAAGTTTGATCCCTGAAAGTCTAAAGATGTCTTGAAGCGAAACCCAGAAATTACTGGTTATTTAGATGTATTAAAAAAACCTCCCAACAAATACAAACAAAAAACAAAAGCTGTACAAATGGTTTGAGAAGTATTACCCTTTGTTCACCCTACTTAAAAAAAGCTTTACCTTTAGTTGTAAATATGATGATAGAAACACTGAAGAGAGACTGGAATGGATCACTGTTTTTGTACATCAGCCGAACACTTTGGATTGGATGACAGCAAGCTTTTGAGAGCAGCTTCCAGCAGAAACCAAAGGAATGACAAGCAATATGTGGGGCTGCTGCAGTGACAGCTAGAGAGACTCTGTGGAGAGACTTGGAATGTTTCATTTGAAGCGCTCCCCTGGGTTCTTCTATCACACACTGCCATTGATAGTAACAGGAATGGAAGTTGATGGTGACTTTGGCCTGTGTGTGCTTGCAGTGAATGGGAAAGAGACACCAGATAACAGGAAATCACGGGCTAAAAGCCAGATATATGTCATATCTAAGTAACTGAGATACTTGACCTCCAGCTTAATGTGGTAAAACTGAAAATCAATAGCTGTTTGAATTATTGATGAGTAAGAGGATAAAATGTCATTAGTGTTAATGGCCCTACTTAATAAGAACTTAATACCTGCTGCTTGTCACAAGTCAGTTTTTCCTCAGTAGTTGTGTTGTCTGAAAAGTACTAATTACATGAATGTTGATGTTTACACTCACATGCCCAACTGTGTTTTAACATTTTTCAGTTACGTATGGATTTCTTTTTGTTGCAGCCAAAGCCATGCTCTTGCTGTGAAACGCTTATGTTGGAGACATCATGCAGGGAGAGCTGGACATAATGATGAGAACAGCAGCAAGTGGTTGCAGCTTGCAAGTTGTGGAGCTGATCACAGTGTTAAAATATTCAACGTCAATAGATTTGCTCTTTAGCAAAGACAGCAGGCCTATTTGTGCCAAACAGATTTACAGCATTTTATTTCAATTTCTAGTCACTTTGATTATTGAATTTTCTGTTTTCTGCTGTGGAAAGTAAAATGTCTGACATGTAACTTATTAAAGCAACTTCGGTGGAAGTTTGAAATGTCAAATATTTTTCTAATCCTGCAGTTTTGGGAATAGGAAGTATATATTTTGTTTAAATATCCTGGAACTGAGGGATGGGAGCTGGGGTAGGGCATGGGAGGATAATGAGAGAGCTTTGTTCGCTGTAACTTGAAGGTTAGGTGGAAAGCTGCTGATACTTGGATTCTTCTGTGCTTGAGATTCCACCTGGAATACTGAGGTTTTTTTAAACTTCTCTTGCTATTAAACTTAATTGTTGGTGGGCCTGCCAGTGCTGCCAGTGTGTGTTCAGGCATGTGCAGCCAGAGATCAGGGTTAAACATGAAGCTTTCTCTGATTGCCTTTGAATGTGTCTTACATGTTCAGGGTTGTGCAGGGCTGAATTCGTGCTTCAAGTCAAGTGGGGCTTAAAGCTGATGTCAGAGACCACTTAAATCTTCTAGTGTCTCCCCTGTGAGCCCTCTCTGAGCAAAGTGTTATAGAAGAGACACCTCTGAGACTGTTGGAGGGCTGTGCTCTGCAGTTTGGACTGGAAAAGCTTATGGATATCACTAGGGAGGAGCTAAAAGGAGGCAGCCATTCCTTACAATGCCTTTGGGCATTATGCATCAGCAGGTCTGTATCTGGTTCCAAAGTCTAATTTAGAAATTGGTTGAGAATGAAATTGTTATTCTGAACTGCTTGCTACCTGTAACTGGCAGTGCAGAGGTAACTGGAATCGTGTTTAACTTTTTACTGCGTTGGATATTTAAATAAGAGAGTAGCTCTTTCAGAGTGGGCTATACCGTTTTCAGAGTAATTATGGTTTATGCCTTAAAAGTTTTTGTGTTTATGCCTTGAAAGATGTTGTATTTTAGCTCTTAATTTTCAGTTCTGTTTTTCAGCCATTAAAAAAAAATCTTTAAGATGGGGATAGGGTAATAAAAAAAAGACTTATTAATAAAGATTATTTGTTGCATTTTATTTGTGGTATCCTGTGCTTTCCTTCTCGAGTGCTTTAGCATTCAAGCATTTGAGTATTGCATTTCACTTGTCTGGGAATTTTTAACCAACTGTATCCTGGGCATAAAAATACATAACTTATCACTCATGAGGTTTCAAAAAGCTGCCAAAAGTGAGACTTTATTCTGTGTCACAATTGTAATCATGTATCTTACAATTTGATGATAATACTGTACAATTCTTTCCAATAGCAGTACATATTGCTATGTGGCCACTTCTGGGTATAGGTGACAACAGAACATCATATTAGTTGTCCCTCTCTTTTATTTTGTGAAATGCTGCTGTCATTAAACAAGCATCAGCTACTAGAGGATTTAGTAATCCACTACATTGCCCCTGGGACTTGGTGACTCAATCACATTCATTGTTCCAGCTTTAAATGCACAAGATTAGTCTGTTGGTTTCATAAGTCTAAATGTTTATAATAGAGACTTTTAATTTTCAATGAAGCTAGAGGTTAGACACCTCAACACATGATGAATATTTTATGCATGATACTATCTTTGCTCATACATCACTTTGCTATGCATTTAGTAGGTGTGACTTTTATATACACCTTTATCTTCTCATAAATACACTCACGTCTTTTCAAAATGTAAATCAGTATGTCAAAAATAAGAAATGAGCTGCTGTGAATGTACCTGGCATTCTGAAATTCTGTGCTTATTGTATAGTGTCACTGGAAATGGAGTTGAAATTGATGGGATAAACGGAAGTTTTGCAAAGAACATTCTAATACCTTTTGATACATTTGAGGTAAAGCCACCCACGAAGATTTTGGATGCATATTATCAGTATTTACTGGCTTTATGCTAATTTTTAAGATATTTTGTGGTCAAAAATGTGAACAAACTGTTTTATGTAATCAGGCCTAAAGGAGGAGGATTGTTGTGTCCTACAGTAGAGGTGCGTGTGACAGAGCAAGCAAGAAATGGCATGGGTCTTGCTGTTTTATAACCAAAGTCATGTTATTGAGGTTATCCAAAGCAATCTTAAATCTTTCAGTCAGGATGTAGGTATTGAGACATCCTTAAGTCTGTGTTGGACTAAAAGCTATGCTAGCACTGATGTTAGAGGTGAGCATGCTGTGGTTTCCGGTGGATCAGGAGGACAAAACTGAGCTGTTTGTGTAAGCTGGGAGCATGTGGGATGCTGACATTCAGCCCGAGGAACTCCTGCCTGGGCTCCATGTGGCAAGCTCCCTAAACACTGCTGCCAGGCTATGGATTGTGTTAATTCCTTCAGTTATGAAATGGCAAAGAAGAGGAGCAGGTTATGCATCATGTTAAGCCTTAAAAAAAGTGTTACCCTGCTGTTCTCTCTTGTCGTCTGAGACTTCAGAAGCATCTAGAAGTGAAAATTTCAAGGAGGTCAATTATTGAACTCTGAGCTATTGAAAACATCACTTTGGTACCTCTGACTAATCTCTGTTTTCCAAAATATTTAACGTGAAGAATTGAGAATGCTCCAAGGCTCACTGCCAACTGCAGCTAATGCAGAGATGAGGGAAGAGGAGGAAGCAGCTGTGTCCTCATTTAGACTCAAATCTCACTTTAAAGAAGTGGCTGTTACAAATAAGGAAACTTTAAAATAACTGAAATGAGAAGCAAAAATATTACTTGCTCTGTTTTAAGGAGCATCTGGAGCTGTATGAAAGATGAGGCAAAATCACTGATGGGACAAAAATCAGAATTTGCCTTTTGTTTGCTGGAAGCTGGTGGAGGTGGGAGTTGTTGAGCACAGCTCAGCAATGTCCCACTACTGCTCTTTTATCAGCAGTCATTTTCAGGCTCTGCAGTGGTAGTTTTGAGGCAGCAGGGCACCGTGTTTACCCCATGACTTGCCCAGCCCTTGACCCTCCAAACATTCTCATTTTTGCACTGTACTGGCACACCCTCAAATAGTTTTGTGATATCCCTTCAGACACTTCTCTCCCCCAACCAGGAGCGGCCTTTTTTTCCTATGCCAACCACCAGACTCCTCTTACCCTGCTTCTGTGTTTGTGTCCAGCTCTGTAGGGAGCCAGTGGGGCTGTGGGCTCCCTTTGCCAGCCCCTGATACTCTTGCTCAAGCACAGCTCTTGCTGTTCCCTTGTGTGACCAGCTCTAGTGACTATTTGAGCAGTTTGTGTTCAATGCACATCCAAACATTGCCATTTTATTTTCTGCAGCAGCACATCCTATGCTATATAATAATGCAATAATAAAACTAGAAATGACCTCTCTTGCCGGAGGGAATTTAGGGTAGACCATGTGACAAATCCCAATGCTGTACCATAATCAAGGGTCTATCTCCAGTGTCCTGGGGTAGCTCTACCAACCAGGCGTGCCCTGAATTTGGAAGCCCTTGAGGAGAGGCTGCTCCCTCTAACTGGTGTTTGCAGGACTCAGCCAACATTACAGCTGCACAGATGAGGGGAGGTGCTGTGCCCGAGGTAATATCCCTGTTACAGTGGTGTCACCCTTCTATAGGCTCCAGCAGATCCCAGCTGAAATAAGGGATGCAGCAAGCAGGTTTTTTACTGCAGAGGATCTGTTCCCCTTGCCTGAAAAGCTTGTGCTAACACTGATCTTGTCCTACCTCATTTTGCTTTTTATAAGCACTTTTCTCTCTTTACTCACTCCCTCTTCTCCTAAGAAGTTCCTTCTTCATTCCTGCAGGCCCCTGAAATACTCCTGTAGCCAATCTTTATTTTCTCAACAGCATTCTCTCTCTTCCTATTGTTCTTGTAAAATAATCCAATGCTTTCTAATACATGATCCTGGGAGAATTCATATGTATCAAGTATAACATCCTCTTGGTATTTTCTGTTCTGCCTTCTTTGTCTCGGATTCTTCCTTTGCTGGGTTTTGGGCTTTTGGTATTTACACAGCCTGTCCAACATAATTACCTCCTTTCTCCCTGACAACAAATTACTGGCATACGTGTGAGTAGCAGGGCCTCCTCCTTTTGCTAAAGCATTAAGCTGCCTACCTGCCAATGGAGGGAACTTTTCTCCTCTGCAAAAATGAATTGACTGCAGTCTCCCCAAGGGAAGCTTTCTAAATGCTTTTCAAGATAAAGCAATTGTTATGTTTGTCTCTCTGTTTCATCATCTTGGAGAGTCTCCTTCCTGTGAGTTATCATATAAAGATGTGCCTCTCTGAGAGAATATCTGCATTTCACAGACACACATTTGAGAGTGGAGGAGCTTTCTGCTGTTTTAAGTCTTTTTCCTTTGACATGGCAGGCAGTCCTATATTCAGCTCTCTGGATGTTACAAGTTTTCACCCCTGTCCACAGAGAGCACGGAGCTACAACACATGATTCTCTCTCTGCAGAAGTTCAGCCAGGAAGGCTGCAGTGCAGGGAAGCTCATGAAATGCCTGTAGGTTGCTCTGTGTAGGTCTTCAGGGTGGGTCTGTCTGACCTCCACCAGTGCTAACAGTGTGATGTAGAAGGCTCCTGTGGGTGTTCTGGTCAAACTTCTGCTCCTTTGATGTGTGCACACCATCTCTTTTTTGCTGTACCTTCAGTAACATCTCCAGGTCACTAAGTCCGTTGGGACTAGTTGAAGTGGGAGCGCCTTTACAGCTGATGAGCATTGATTCAGACTGGCAGACCACCCCTATTGTTACAGGTGCATGGAATATAGGCTGTTAAAGCCAGTAAAAAGTTATAAATGTTGGTTTTGTGTAGCTACTGCTAGACAAATGGCAGCTTCAATATTTTCTACCCATCAAAAAGAAAATTGGTGTGTTTCATCATGTAAAAGGTATTGTCATAGCTCAAAACAGGAGTTATGTCTCTGATGTGAAATTCTGCAATTCCTATGAACTGGTCAAAAGTGCATTTCGACAGATTGGTAGTACTGAAAATTGCTAGCTCAAGGCTGAAATAAAAACAGATTATGTTTCACAGAGCAATAGGATGATGTGATTATTAAAATTGAAAGGGAGCTCAGGAAGTCTCTTTCTAACCGCTCCAGGCAGGGTCAACTGTGAAATCACACCAGGCTGCTCAGAACTTCTGCCAATCTGGTCTTGAAAATCTCAGATAGAGACTGTGCAGTTTGACTGCTGTCCTCATGGTGAAAACTTTTCTTCTTTTCTCAGTTCTGAACCTCTGTTGTTTCGGTTTATGCTTTCTCTTATCTTCCTTCATCTCTCCATTGTGAAGAGCTGGGCTCCATCGACTTCACTGTCTCCTTCCACAGCAACAGAAGGCTGCTACCAAGTACCTGCAGAGTCTTCTCTTCCACAGGCTGAACCTGGCCCATCCCTCCACATTCCCCCACAGGGCAACTGATCCAGCTCCCACTACCTTAGTGGCCCTCTGCTGCACTTCCTCCACTTTAACATCACTTTCCTGTGCTGGGAAAACCCAGTGCCTAGGTTCACTACAATAGACTGTCTTAGAGTGTCTTAAGTCTATGGTACAATTTCCTTTCCTAGGAAGTTCTAGTCTATAACCCTCTTTTCTTTAATCTAATAATATCAATTTCCTACACTGTTTCTTTGCATGCCCTTGCCTGTGTGTGGTGGCAATGCAATCCCAAGACAGAGCTGCAGATTTTAATGTGTATGCAGAGCTGGGATCTTCCCCATACCCACTGTGCAGTGTGTTCCAACATCCCTACCAGATGGGAACTCACACATTGCTCTGGCCACGTGGCACACTGCTTCTGGGAGCAAAAGGGCTCCTGCCATACTAGTTAAGGGCTCTTACACCATGCTCCCACCACTGGTGAGGTGGAAAGGGCAGAGCAAAGATGGTTTGGTTCTGGCTGTGAGCTCCTTCCATCTCCTGCCTTCATTTGAATGTGGGGTGCCTGGCCCTGGAGAGCAAGGCACCCAGCCAAGGCAGGTGTCCAGAGCCCACAGCAGAGCTGCAATCCATTTTAACTGATTCCCTGTGACGTGGGGTGCCATTGCAGCCATCTATTTAATTAAGGTAATTGAGAGCCAGTGCAGGTGCTGTTATATTTGTTGTAAACCCATACAGCCCCTCACTCCTAAAATTCTGAATTTAAAAAATTGCTTACCATCTATCTCAGAGGAAAATAAATGGATGCTATTTTAAATGCCTTAACGGTGGTAATGTCACTGAAAAATCAGTGAGTTGGTTGCTCCCACACGCCCAGGACCACCAGGTGGCAATACAAGAAAAAGGATAAGAGTGTATTTGCAGCATGTGTCATGTATACCCAAAAAATATAAATAAATTACAGATATATTCAAACACATGTATTCGATCTCCTCTGAGTTGTTTAAATGCACTGTTTCAGTGACAAGCATTTTTCGTGAAATGCTGCTTTTGAAAGCATTCTTCAGTTTTTGTCCTGCAGTTGGGAAATGGTAAACTTCAGAAAATAATGAGCACCTCCTAATCACACAGGGTCTTACTGCCTGCCATAGACATTGACCTCACCCCAACAACTCAATCTGAAGAAGATATAAAAAAAAATCTTCATTTTCTTGCTTTACCTTGTTGAAGCATAAAATGAGACCTAATTTTCTGAGTCTGTTTTGTTGTCTTTTTCATTCTGAAAGGCTGTCTAACCATGTGAATGCCCTGGGAGGAGTTTAAGCTAATGAGGTCTCATACACCTCCTGATGGCAGCTGTGATTTAGGTTATAGGGTAGATTTAGATGAAATATTAGGAATAAATTCTTTACTGTGAGCATGGTAAGGCACAGGAATAGGTTGCCCAGAGAAGCTGTACATGACCCATTCCTGGAAGTGTTCCAGGTGAGGCTAAATGTGATTTTGAGGAGTGATGAACTTTAACGTCCCCTCCAACCCAAGTCATTCTATGATTCTATGATTTTTAATAGTGGATCATATGATGAAACTCTCCCAGATGCCAGTGACTTATGTTTCAAGAACATCCTCAAACAGAGGAAGAGCCCTGATGCCTATTAGCTATTGATGAATTTCCTTTTCTTTTCATGGATTTGTCTAATTGCTTTTTGAATCCATGCAAACACATAATTTCCCTGTGATTAGTGGGTAATCCTCAGGGTAAGTCTGTGCCAATAAGAAGATGCATCTTTTGTTTGTTTGGAACATTTAATGCTTCCTTATTATTATATTAGAAAAGAAAAGGATTTGTTGTTTGTCACTGTCTCCTTGTTATTCCTGATTTTATAGAACTCTAGCATATTCCCTACTCATGGATTTATTTTCCAGTTTAAAGGGTCCTGCTCTAATAAACTGTCCCTTTTATCGCAGCTCTACTCTTCCTTTCATTGAACTTATAGTCTCTTCCTTAGTGCTACAAAATTTCTACCAATAAAAAGATATTTATTATTGGTTTTGCAACTTTTTATTTACTTACTTTTTAATGTTTGTCTGGGAGTGCCAAACTATTTTATTTAAAGTATGGGTAAATAATTTTCTTTTTTTTGTTTTGTTTTGTTTTGAAACAAGTCAAAACTCTCTTATTTGAAGCATTTAAGGCTCATGATGCTGTCTTTTCAATAGTTGTGACAGTGTTGTATCTTGTCTTTGGACTGTTTTGTTCTTTATTTAAGTCATAAATTGATTTTTCTAATATCATTCTGGTCTGCAGTGACAAGTTGCACAGGCCTCAGCATCACAGCCTGGTGTGGAACAATTAGCACTTGCTGCTAAAGGATAAATCCAATACTAAAATAACAGATTAGCTGCAACCCAAGGCTGAAGATACTGGCAGCATATGCTTGGGACGTCTGTGCAGCAGCTGATTTTATACCTCCTGTGTCTTTGCTGCTCCATCAGAGTCAGTCAATCATGGGGGTGAGAATTTCCTTTATCAACTCTGTAAAAACAGAGGAGGCTGGTGAGTAACTCCTGTGATTTGGTGAGAGCCTTTCCAGCCACGTCAGGAAAGGGGCTTTCACACTGTGTGGAAATCCTCCCCACAGACGTGGCAGATACTGGAAACCCTTTCCAGCTGTCCTTGCCCACAAAATCAGCAGAGAGGAAAAGGTCTCCATAGGATTTTACAGATTTAAAAACAAACAAATTATTGATTTTTTAAAAGTCTATAGTAATGTGCAGTTGCTGTTCAGCTTGTCCCTTTGCATAATTTAGGAGGGGATATTGTACTTTGTTGAGTTACTGAGTAGTGCAGTGACTTGTGGTTAACCAGGTTATCCAGAAAGATCTTTAAAGGAGCAAAACAGGCAGGAAACATCTCCTTACTCTTCCACAATTCCTCACTATAATATGGCTAAAAGAGGTTCTCCAAAACTACAAAGGGCTTGCAAGGTTGTGCTGTTGGTCTTGGAGTCTTGTTCTGCTACAGTGATGGTGGGGTTGACTGGACATCTGTAAGACACAAAAATGTGGTCTCTTAACCAATAAAAGAAGTTGTGTAAAAAAAGTGGTGCCTGCTTTTCTCCATATATCTTGAGGAAGCAAATAAAATTTGTGTTTGATACGTCTCTAAGAGGAAACAAATGTTAGAAAAATGTTGCACAGAATTGTTCCTTTCCTTTTTTTCCCCAGCAGCTGTTTGATTGAGGGTGAGAACTAGTGCCCCAGACTCAGCAAAAGAGCCAACTCAAAGCAGGCAAAAATATTTGATTTCAGCCTGAGCACGGCTTCAGCATGAGCAGAACCACAACAGATGAGGACATTGCAAAGTTTTGAGATTTGCCTAGGGGCTCCATGTTTGCAGCACCCCTGCCCCTCCTGGGAGCAGACTGTACTCTGCTGTGGTGATGACGATGATGTGTGCGTGGAACATGTTCTGCACCTTGTGCTTCTGCGTAGGCGTGGGAGAAAGGTGAACATATGCTTTTGAAGGAGCTGTCTTATCCCTGTTTCCTTCTAAAGGTGCCATATGTGCTCTCTGAGTCACCAGGATGTAGTTTACCCTATGACAGGAGTAGTTGTGGACAGGTGCAGTAGGCTCTGAAGTTGATGTAGAGGTCAATGTTCTTCTAGATCTGAGATTCATGTTCTGCACCATCTCCTCAGCTGGCACTGGTGACAAGCCCAGTTTTCTTAAAGCTGGGCTTCAGCGGCTTGGGGCTGATCATTGTGGTCTTTTTCTTCCAGGCATGTTCCCACCTTGTGCTGCAGCAAGGTGGAGACCTTGTTTTAGGCATGTGCAATGTTCTGTTGACATCTGACAGTGGCCATTTATGACTTTGGCTGTGGTGCTGTTCTCATGTTCAAATCATGAAGCTGTTTGCCATGTCTCATGGCAGTGCGTCAGCAGACCAATTCACCTCAGCTTCTGAAAGCACACCATGTCCCAGGCAGACGTTCCCCTTTTTGTCATCAACTCTTGGCTAATGTAAACAATATTCGCTTCCCAAGTGGCACAGATATGCAAATGAACCTTTCATAGGATAATGGCCACATGAAGTTTGCTAGCAGGCATTCATGACACGTAGAGGCATGTTGGTGCCAGATGCTTGCAGGCTTTTGGCTGAGCTATTCGCTTTTCCAGTAGGATAGTCAGTACCAGACTATTTTGGGAGATCCACTGCAGGCCCAGATCAATGATTGGTGCTTCCTTAACAGCTTCAGGCAACAGTGCTCTCCAGGTTGCCACAGGATTAGCTGGCCCCTACAGTGTCATTCTGCCTCCTAAAGCCCTTGGCTTGTCTGGCTGCTGTGGAACCTTTCACAAACACCATGCCAGTGTCATGTTGCAGCATCTCTGAGATGTGCCACTTTTTCATGACACAAACAGAACAGTGCATCATTCAGAGAGAAATCTTCTGGGGAATCATGTTGTGATGGGATGAGCAAAGCTGTAGCAAAACAATCAGATTCTTTTGTCTTTTCAAACTAGGATAAAACTTTGTATCAGTGTACACAGCCTTCCATAATGAGGTAAAAAACACTCACTAGTACACATGGAACTGCTCTGCTTTTGCTTCTTTGTCAGGTAAAAAGGCTGCCAAATATATTGAGGTCCGTTGCCTTATCAGAGGAGAACATCAGCCTGCTTTTCCTTTTTTCTTTGAGGATTAAAGCTCACTTAAAATAGCTGAATTCAGTATAAATCTTACTAGCAGAAGCTGTAAATTTGAGATGGTTCAGGGACTGGTGATCAAGCCAAACTCACAGCCTATGCTTGCATTCAACTCACTTAAAAAGGTGCAATCTCCCACCCTAGCCATGGAAACCCAGCACTTGTACTACAGGGCAGCGGCTGTGGCAGGACAAGATAAGTCATTGCTTTGGGAAGCCAGAAACTGGAACTGAGTTGAAATGCCCACTGACAGATGGTCTTCTCTTAATGCCCAGTATTGTGTACTGGGAGAAAGCAGTAGCAGTTCTAATGTTCTGTGGTCCAAATGGAGTCTCTTGAGTGGGGGACACCTCTCAGGACATGTGTGATTGCAGGAAGTTTGTTGTGAGGAGCACAGGTACAGCCCTTCCCATCAACTGCCTTACTGTTCGAGTGGCCACAAATGACTTGTGCTGGGTTTCATCTTAGCATCCTGCTCTGAGCAAAACAAAATTACAAGAGGCAGCAGGGACAGCAGGAGAGCCAAAACATTGTTGATGGCACATCCAAAGCTATCTGGACATTCGGTCACTTTCAGTCTGCTCACCACAGAACTAATGCTTGCAGGCTATGGCTGGCAATCTCTTTTTTCTACTTAGAGATCTGTGCTGTATCACCCCCTCACTGGGGAGATCCTTGTCCTAAGCCCTCTGCCCATGAAGCTGGAGAACCAGTGCTTTGCCTGGGATTGTTAGGGCAAAGAAGAGCCCTGAGAGGTCTGTCCTCTCCCTGATCCCAGTGTGGCTGTGCAGTTGGGCAGCCAGCCTGGTACTGCAAGTCCCATGGTGGGGGCCAGCACCCGTGCTCTGCTCACCCTTTTGTGATCACTGTTACCCATCTGTGCCTCACAGTGTTGCTTTTCCCTAGATCATGTTTGCTCTGTAGATATCTATTTTAAATAAAACAGAGTTGATGTTAAGTAGGCAGAACATCTGAAGGCCTTTACTTGCATTTCTGACAATGCATGCAATTATTCCAGCACCAGCATGACTGTTTTGTTTGCCAAATGCTGATCTGATTTATCTCTATGCTACACTGAAAAGCAGTATAGCTAATGACAGTCAGCTCCAACATCTTTTACTGATTGCTTATTATTGTCCTGAACTGGTTTAATTTTCTATTGTCTTTGTTAAAAATGTAGAAGGGGAAGAGGAGGTTGTTTCAATCCTCTGTATTGGACTACTGAGAATAGCCAGAATTTAATGTGCCATCAGGAAGGCAGAACTACAGCCTTGCTTTTTGGTAGTGACTCACAACATAAATTAAGCAGGATGGTCCCCAAGGCTTATACTTCTCATGCACTCTGCGTCATGTTAGAAACATTAAAATATTAACAAACTTTGATCCCAGGGCAGCTCGATGCTCACTCAGATCTGTTTTCAAGCTAGAATGCACTCCCTGTTTGGAGTCTATAGTAAACTTCAGAAAACTTGGCCTGAAAGCCCAGAGCATCATCATTCAGCAGCACCTAAACTGCCTTTTCAATTATTTAAAAGCCACTCTGAGAGACTCTTTGGAGTCGTGTTACAGATATTTGTTGATATTACAGTTTTTCATGAAATGGCACATCTCTCTGGCCCTCCCCAGTTCTTGTGAATGAGATCATTAATATTTCTACACACTAACAATAACACCTCACCCTGGAACTATCAATGTCCTCGTGTTGATGTCACAAAGATGAGACCTTAAATATTTTTAAGCTATTCCTAATTAGCTAGGGTTTCTTATGCAGGAAAACCACTGAGATTGAGAAGAGGCAGTTGAAGGAATATATCATTTTCTTTCCCTAAATATTTCAAGAGGAGCATTAGGTACTGGCCAGCTATCAAAACCTTTTCTCACATCCCCTCCTCCCTTACAGTCTTTCTTCCAGGGACCTCAGTGGTGGCTGCAGTGAAGAAGCACCTGTGTGAGGAAGACAAATCAAATCCCTGACAGCTCTGCCTCCTGCACTGAGCTGCCAATTCAGTATTAGGGCTGTTTTGTTCACAGGCTCCTGCAGCTGCCTTGCTGTCGTCTCACCCAGATTTGGAGGGCCCAGGGAAAACTGCTTGCTTGCAGTAGCAGCAGGGCAGTGAAAAGCTGGAGAGCAAAGTGAGGAGTACTGGCCTGTGTTCCACTATATTTTTGAATTTTCCCCTTCTCATCCCTCCACTCAAGCCTGATTGAGCTGTGCCTAAAGAAGTTCAGAGCATTTCTGAATTTTTGTTTTGAAAAGGTCTTCTGAAAATTTTCTGCCAGTTAAGGCTGTGTGAAGTCACACATCAGAAAGAGCTCCGGTGCTGCAAAACGACATGCCCATCATCCACATTTCCCTCTGTGAATGTCTCCCAGCATTTCTCCTTTAAACCTCAGCAATGCCCTCACCAAGTTTTAATTGTTGCTTCACTTTGATCTTTGCACAGCAAGTATTTTTCAGTCAACTTCAACGGAAGAAGCCGAAGTATCACCTAAGGGTGATGGAGGTGGGGGAATAAGTGCACATCTTGGACAGGCTCTTTTAGGAGGAAATAGCTACCACTGGCATTTGGGTGTCCTTGAGTGACCAGCAGCTCTGGACTTCTAAGGGGTAGCTATTTTCACTCACTGGTGAGAGTTTCCAGATCATGAGATAGACATTAAGAAGCCCTTTCCACCATGGACTGACTGTGAATTGAATGAAAATTAAACAATAATCAAAACAGGCAATTCTGAGTCTTTTGTTGTTGTTGGCAATCAGGTTACCAGCAAGTAGCTTTGGTGACCCTGAGACTGAGAGCCACTGAAGCTGGCAAGATAATTAAAGAGGGAAGGACATGCAGAGGGTAACACATGCAGACCTCCAATAAGCTGAACTGAATACTGATCACAACTTTGCTTTGTCTTTGTTTCCACCAGAAATTTTTGGCATGCCACTAAAGTTCTGTTCCACAGCTTCACTCAGACAATTTCCCTGTTCCTCCATCAGATTTCTGCTTCACTATCAGAAAACACTCGCAAAATTTATTTTCTAAATGACTACAAGATGCTTTATTGAAAAATTAAAACTTTTCTCGACTGCTTCTCTTACAAAAAGTCTGAACTGTTCACAAAGGATACCTCTGACCTGCAGAGTAAGGAACAAGCAAGTTAAAACTTCCTGAACAAACTAAGTAACAATAATTAAAGTACAGTAGTTTCACGATTATAAACCGCACCTGAATATAAGCCGCACTTCTGGGTAGCTGGGAAGACCACGGGATTTGTCCATATATAAGCCGCACCCGAATATAAGCTGCACCACTGGGGTAGGCTGGATTCTTCAATGAAAAATGTGCGGCTTATATTCGTGAAATTACTGTACAAACCAGACCTTAGCAACTAGGCTAAGGAACAAGCACCTGAAAAAGTAAAATAGCTTTCTTGCTGATGAAGTACTGACATGTGAAAAAGTGTATTTTCAAGCCTGGCTTGGTTTCATTAGTAACTAAAATCTAAACTGATGATAAAAAGACAGGCGACAATGTCAGGTATCTGTCATGGGCAGAACAATGCTAACGGCAACAAAGGTATGAAAACAAAGGGACCAGACCCAGGCTGGCAGCAACATATCCACCATAACTTGCTGACAAGGATCCTTGGCATGTGAGATGACTCTGGAAAGGGCTGGGTGTGCGTGCCTGACAGATGAGTGGCACGAGGAGTCTGGCAGACATTTGAGCTCAGCACAGGGGAGTCAGGAGCAGGAGCAGGAGTGGGCTCTGATGCAGGACACACCTAAGGGAGCTGTGGCTTGGGCACATGGCAGCCAGCACTGTCTGTCTGCCTTGGAGAACAGGCACAGGTCTGAGCATCGCTGGCTCTGGGGAAAGACAGGCCACACAGGGAAGAGAGCAGATGTAGAAGCAAAAAACCCTGGTGCACAGCTGAAACCTGTTCCCTGGGCTGTTTTTCACAGAGCTGTCCCCACAGGGCCTGTCTCTCTCACAGAGTTGTCTCTGCTCCCCAGGACATGGCAAGGTCTGTGGGCTGAGTGCACCTGCTGGGGAAATCCAGCTGTAATTATCCTGCATTTCTGCACAGAGCTGGAATTACCTGGCTGCAGGGTGGCTGTGGAGGTGTTACTTTTCTGAGGAGGCTCTTGGGGCTGCAGCAGGCTTTGAAAAAGAGGTTTTGTTTATCTGCTGGGTAAAGCTTCCAGAGGGCAGGGAAAATCTATGTGCTCATTAGGAGTACAGGATGAGTAGGGTGTTCTTGCTGAGTAGTTTTCTGTGCCCAGGCATTGGCTGGAAGGTCGCTTGTGCATCTAAGAAATCCAATGCAATCTGTGAAATGGGATTTTGAAAAAAAATTGCAGCAATGCACTAGGATAATTCAGTGATTTTGAGCATGGGAAGTTTGGACAGAAGGAATACATCTCGGTACTGTTATCTTATTTTTTTGGATTTAGGATAGTTTAAATCTGTTCCTAATATAGGGGGACATACAGCAAAGAGAACAAAAATTTGTATGGCACGCATCGGCAAATAATTTGAAAACTAATACAGTGTACTTTTCTAAAACATCTTTTATGCAAACACTGGCCCAAAATGTTTTTATTCTTAAAAATCAATACAACTTTAAAATTAAGTGACAAATAAAATTTACTGCTAGGAGAATGTCCTATTTTTGGCTTAAACACCGACGCACCCTGACTGCTGCTGCTGTGTGTGTTCTGACTGTCCTTCAAAACCAGGAGATGGAGGATGAAGCAAGGTGGGTGTCAGCCTCTTCTGCCAAGTAAAATGCAACAGGACAATTGCAAATAGCACCAGGGGAGGTTTAGAGTGGGTATTAGTAAGAATTTCTTCACCAAAGGGATTGTCAAGCATTGGCAGAGGCTGCTCAGGGAAGTGGTGGAGATATTTAAAAGACATGTAGATGTAGCACTTAGGGTCATGGCTTAGTGATGGACTTGGCAGTGCTGGATTAATGGTTGGACTCAATGGTCTCAGAAGTAATTTCCAGTTTAATAATTCCATGATTCTAGGGATGAGAATTTCAGAAAACACGGTGAACTAGTTGAGGAAAGGAGCTGTATGTTGAGGTTATGAAATAGCTGATAGTTTGTAGGAAAGTATGAAATTGTTTCCATTTGAAGGATGAAACAAGTACTTATATTTTATTTGACTAAAAGAGATCCATTGGGTCTGCACTTGAAATTCCAAATAGGTAATGTTAGACGTGCAGCTGAAGTCCTGGGCACACAGGGCAAAAATTATCAGCTGCATTTCCAGACCTCAGGAGAGGTCTTCCTTGCTTCTTCCCTTGTGTTTAGAGGGAGGAGAAACTGTCCTGGATCCCACTCCAGGAGGGAAGGATGAGGAAAGGAAAAGAAAACTGCCTTTTGTTGAGACTGCTGAGAACAGGAGAGAGGAGTAACAGGAGAGGCTGTGCACTGGTGCTCTGAGCAAGGGCAGTCTGGGGGAAGCAGAGGTTAATGGCTGATGGGCAGCTGGCTGGGATCTTCTCTTAAACTCTCCACTTGTGGTGGGGTCAGAGCTGACAGAAATCAGCTCAAAGTGAGGATTTACAACACCCAAATCTGACAACAGCAGGCTGGCACAAAGCCAAGCATGGACTCCCTGTCAGCAGCAGAAGAACTGTGTTGAGGGATCAAATCTAGGAACAATAACCACACCACTATCTTTTCAAAATAAGGGGTTTCTGATGAAATTTGTTCTATGCAATTTAAATCCTTCACCCGAGAGTGGTCCCTCGTGGTTATTGTGGATGTACTGAGTTAAACCACCAGCTGCTCTTAGGTAATGTCTCTGTGCTTCACTGCCTGTGTGCTGCCCAAGCACACAGTTAAAAAGAAGTGTGGATGCCATGTGGAGCTGCTCTGCTGTTAGCAATTCCCCCTTCCTCCAAAGTGCTTCCTGGCAAGGAAATTGTCTTGCTCTCTGACAACAAAATCCATCAGCATGTTCCTCTCAGGTCTCATCACCACCTTCGCTACCTTCCTGCTTACACTGCTTAAAACAATTTTTAATATTCTTACTTCTTTATTCTGTTTTGCTGTGTTATATGTAACAATTTCAGTTAGAAAAGTGAAGAAATAAGGAAATGAGATGGTTTTACAGATCACCCAGGCTACTACAGAATCCCCCATGAGCCTTCTCTGATCTGCTATGCCACAGTAGAAGTCCTTGGTAATCAGTGTGAAATTGCATCAGGATTATCATCCAAGCAGCAAACCTATGACCATTTAGGCAGTTACAAGCATTTTCCTCAAAGATTATAGAAATGCAGATCAGAATCCTATATCTGAATCACTCTACACCAAATTAATTGCTTTGGTTTTATTTAAAAATTAGAAAGAGCATAAGTACATGGGGAATTTTGCTTCTGTAATCTGTAGTCAGGGATCAGAGCCAGTGATGGCTGTACCTTCACTGGGAGAGAATGAGAAAAATAGTGGTTAAATATTATTTGGGTCACTTTAACATTTAATTTTCACAGCCGGTGTGGTTGGCAGAAGATTTTATGATTTTTTTTTTCCCGCATAATGAAACAATGGAAATCCACATCAGTCCTCCTCAATAAAAGACAGTGGGATCATACTGCATTATATTATAAACACTATATATGTTTTAAAAGTCGGCATGGACATTCATATAAGATGAGGCTCAGAAAGGGAGGCTTTTTCTCCTGTCAAAGCTGGTGGAGTGGAGCTAGGTCTCTTCAGATGTGTGGCAGCCCTCTGAGGAAGGAGGGAGATGTGAAGACAGTGACGTGAGGGAGGCAGACACCCACCCCCGCCACCCCCAAGTGCAAGTGTGAATGCGAGAGCTGGTGCTGGGATCAGAGAGCTGGCAGGATCCACCTGTGCTGGTGGAGCAGGAATGGATTTACATCTCCCCTGTGCCACCCTCCAGGGCAGGGATCGGAGCTACACACAAACCTCCCCAGCTCAGGAGAGGGGATCATGCATTGCACCCAACAGCTAAGGGTTACTCTTTGGTACAGGACTTGTCTGCTCTGTGCCACCAGCACACATCGGGGCTGGTCCAGGCTCTGCAGTGCCAGGGAATGCAGGAGGGTCCCTGCATGCCTTGGCCACGGTGATCTGCCAGGAGCAGCTGAAAGCATCGTGCCTGGCTCTCTGAGCCTTTGGGCTGGGGGAAGCAGAAAGCGAGCAGGTTGTATAAATTCTCATCCAAATGAGTATACTAAAATTGCAGCACTCCTACTTCTTTCTTCTGAGTGTGGGCATTAAAAAAATACATTTTCAGTAGGCAGGGAGTGGGTGTGTGAGAGAGCAAAGTGTTTGCACTCTCTTCCCACCATCTCAAAAAGGGTGGATGCTTTAGGGGAAAGGATCCTGACTGCACTGCTCATCTTTGATTAGCACATCATACAGAAGTCACACATTGGATTGCCCAGTCCTAAGTGGCTGCAGAAAAGATTATGGAAGGAATAGAAAAAATGAATATTGCCAGATCACCAAGACTGGAAGACATTCACACAGGTCTTCCAAAGGAGAATGTAAGGATGCAAGAGCTGATCTACTTACAACAGCTTGCAAACTCTTGTCTAAAACAAGTTTGATATTATAAGGTTGTTACACCCATGACAGCAGTTTTTTAGAAAGGTTTCCAGTGGAGACAGACGAAAATGTAGGCTGCTAAATTTGACACCTGTACTGGGAAACCTAATAGGAAATGTAAAAGTAAGATAATAAGTGGACAGGGAGTAAAAAAGACAAACAGAAATACCGGTGTGACTTAGTGCCTGATCCTAATTCCTAAATGTATCAGTGGTGGGTTAGGCTGGACTGCTTGGTATAATCCTCTTGAATTTGCTGTGAGGGCTTGGGTTGCCTGGGAGTGAGGTTGCCATGAACACTGATGGAGGCAGCCAAGAGAGGCTGCTTGGGGTTGATGGACAGGGGTCACTTGGGACATGGTCCCTTGCAGTGACTCAAACAAATACCCTTGGCACAGCTGGGGCCTTGCTCAACGTGATTTTGGAGGTAGGATACTGCTTTCCAGTGGAAGGACGAGAGGCAATGGGGCTCCGAAATAGTGAAAATGCCATTTACACATCAAAAAGACCTTCTTTATGGACAAGAGTGATCAAATACAGGCACAGAAGGACCCAGGGAGGTTGTGAAATTTCTCTTCTTAGTGGTGTTCAGAAGACATCTGGACATGGTCTTGTGTGAATGGCTCTAGATGGCCCTGCCTGAGCAGGCAGGTTGGAGTAAATGACCTCCAGACATCACTTTCCTCTCGGGCCATTTAGTGAAGAGGACAGTGGAGCTACTGTTTGCTTGTGAAGAAGCAAAGGGAAAAAGATAACAAAGGCTCTGAGTTTTAGAATTGATTCAGGTTTTCCATAACAATGTGTTGTCTCCCCTATTCTATCTTTCTGATAGCTTAAAACCCATTTATATAATGTCGCTTCTTGCAGCCAACTTTTTCTTCAGCCCCCAGAAAGTACATTTTAACTTCCAAATTTCAAAGTGTAAGATTTTTGTGAGAACCTCTTGGAATAGGACCAACCCTATTTCTGATAATCAGTACCCAATAGAAGAGCTTTAGTCTTTCTGAAAGTCATTGCTTACCTTGTTTCTTCAAATGCACTGGTTTTTCTTGTGTGAATAAGCCTGTCAGTAAAATTGTGATTAACTCATATTCTACATTATGTACTGATCTTGAGTTTGTTTCTTGTTATTACAAATTGAATACCCCAAAAATTATTAAAGTCCTCAAATATATTAAAGGACGACTTTCTCTTAAGTTATTAGGTGACAGCTACAATTACCTGAAGCATTAAAGCTGACATCTCACAGCTTAGCTGAAGCAAGTTGAGATACAAGATATTTTCAACAGATGAGACTGTGACCTTGGGAATAGCTCATCTTCCAGGGACTGTGTTTATGCACCTGAAGGTTTTGGTGCAAAATTTCCTTTGTGAAAAGAGTGGAGTGGATCAGGAGAGATTGATGGGTGAGACTTAGGGGTTTCCTGAATGGTTGATAATGGCTGACATTAGGATATGTGTGGTTGTTTTCTTCTAAAATATTTTACCTCTGAGCCCAGATGTTTGGATGAATTTTTAAATACCTAGTTTATGTGTAGTTTATAGGCAGATCTCTTTGTCAGTAAGCCATTTAGCTAGAAGCTTTCTTTAACTCTGTAGATAAAGACACCATGTGGTGACTTGCAACAAAGCCTAAACAAAGTTGATAAGAGCTAGGTAGGCCTGCCAACATCTTTGTATAGAGAGAACTTATTTTCCTAAATTAGAAAGCTATCTAAAGACAACACATTCTCCCTTTCTTGAGAGGAAGACCTCCTGCCGTAAGATTTCAGAAACTCAGTGATTTTTTTTTGTTAGCTCTATTTTGCATATCTGATTACAGACTATTTTGAGGCCCAAGATTTTTAAAGGTGAAATCCCTCAAATACACTTCGATCAGGTCCCCAACTGCTTTTTTATACATCTGTTAGTTTTTGTCCTGTACTGAGTAATTAACTTGTTCCAAGTATGTGCTCTGTCCTTGTTGCTAATTCCATCTACTGGGGAATAATCTACCCACTACCACAGGTATGAAAAGTACCCAAAATTATAACAATGTCTGTGATACAGCAAAAGCTAACCTGCTCCTTCCGGAAAGCTACCTCTCTAAAGGCTCAAGCAACCATCTTTACAGTTAGCCCTGGAGATACGATCAAATAAATCAGTGTTAATAACTGTAAGGCCTGGCTACCTGCCCTGTAAAGCTGCCTCTTGCTCTGAGGATCTCTACTGCTACCAAGGCAGGCTTGTGCTCCTGAGCTCCATCATCACTGTAATTATGGGAAGGAAGTGTTGGCTGTAGAGACATCACCCTGAGCATTCCCTGCTAGCTAACACTTTGTGATTTGATGGTGGGTCAGGTTGGGGGGAAAGTGTTTTGGAAAACAAGACGTACAAGACACTAATTGATCTCTAGGTCCCTTTCCCACTTGCTCTTTCTCTTTGATTAGTTTCACTGGCTGTCTCTCCTCTTCATCAAAGTAGCTGGAGCCATTGCACCCTTCATGAGCTGCTGTTTGGCTGTGTGCTCTTGGGGCAAGAGTTCTCTCAAAATACAACAGGAGAAAACATCTGGGCTCACATATTCCACGTCAAACATGCACGCATGTCTAAGGAAAAACTTTCAGTAATTCATTCAGCTTTCTTGGAGCAGTCAGACTGTTGTGTGGAGTCTGCCATCATGTAGAGCCCTCCCATCTGGCTTATCCTTTTGGTATATACTTCTGCTCTGTTCTCTGGATTTGCTACTCTAAGTTTCTGTAGTGACAGAACATAAAACTGGTATTTTCGTGTAATTTAGAAAACTTCCAGCTGTCTGACAGACTGTTAAAGAGGTGAGGCTATGTTATAGTCCTATAAATACACAGTACTCTGTAATAACAACAGAAAACCTATTTCGATTTTCTTCTCCCATTTGGCAAGGCTCCAAGCATCTGCTGTCCAAGAATATCAACCTTTTGTAGCAAATTGGTATATTGAAACAGAATAGATCCAATTTGTTTATTCCCTTAGTGAGGAAATAAACCCCCCCTCCAAAAACTGCTGCCAGATAACAGAAGGTAATGAGAACTGTGAGGTCACATTTATGGTCCTTGTAACAAATCTCTGGTAATAATACAGACATCACAATAAATTTCATTAAAAAACAACAAAAACACCTCTATTCGCTTTTCCTGCTTTTAAATAAGTGAAAATTGGGACAGGCAAGGAAAAAATTGTCAGTCTTGCATTTTGGGTTATCCACACTCACTAGAGAAATTCTTTGTACCTGGTGTTGAGGCTGGAAAGGGCTTGAGCTTTGAGGAAAGGCAGGGTAAAAACTCTGACTACACCTAGCCATAGTCATAATCTAATCAGCAGATCTCTGGTCCTGTGGTGAGTTTCCTCCATTACAGCCGTCTCTCCCAGTTTCCCTGATGTTAGGATATAGACAGGGATCTGTGCCTCACAGGTGAACAGGAGGTCTGCTCTCCAGCCACCAGTGTGGCAGGCAGAGGCAGCAAAGAGGCAAGGGGCTCCTGGGGCACACTGCTCTCTGGTTGTCACAGCAATTTCTTGACCTCATGGTAATGATTTGGCAGAAGGCTACTTCACTGAAGGGAAAACGTATCAAGCTGGAAGCTGGCTAGTGGGACAGAGGAGGTAAATGGGCAGAAGAACAGAATTGATGCAATTTCTTCATGTGGCAGCAGCTAAGTGGTTAAGGACAAAGAGTTCCAAACTCATTCTGTAAGCCATGCCTTTTTGGAATTGCAGCTGAAACTAATGTTCTAGGCGAATACTAGGCTTCAGATAATAGCAAGAGACATAAATATCACTGATCTCACAAGGACAGGCAAGTGTCAGTGTCAGAAGACAGCTGCTGTCTGACCTTGGGTTAGTAGCGAGATGTCCTGTTAACCTTTCCTCCAGGAAATTATGTGAGGAGCTGTTTGTACCCCTCAGCTGCCATCTCAGGAGGAAATTGTCAGGAGCTGCCAAATCTAGTAGCCAGATGGAGGTGAGACTGCTTTTGCAGCCCCATGTCCCAGCAGCCAGGCTGGGCAGGTATGTCCTGCAGGCGCACAGTTGCTTGTCTCAAACATTTTTAAGGGCTTTGCCATGAGATAAGCATAGACGGGAGCAATGGGATGGCACTAACTCTAGGCCTGGCAGAGATGAGTTCTGGTTTCTCTGGCTAAAGATCTTGAGTAATGCATCCAGAGAAAAATTCCCACTGTTGGCAAAGGGTGTAAAGAAGCTTGTACACCTATCACCAGACAAACCAAGATCACCCAAGATTTGGGACAAATGGCATCTGTGACTATCCAGTGCTGGTGCTCAGACACACAGAGGCACACTGGGGATCTCTCCAGGCCTTAGACCCACAGACTACCCAGCAAATGGTCGTTGGATCCTCAGCCCTCCACTGCCTTTGGCACACAACATGCAAACGTGTCTGAGCTGACCTTCAGATGCCATAGTCTTTCCAATAGCCAGTTTTGGGTTCCTGATCCCTCCAACAGCCAGCTCTCAGACCTCCTAGTCTCTCCACTGTCCAGCCATACTCTTGGCTGTTGCAAGACTTGGCTGCCAGGACTCTCACCCTGCTCACCGGCCAGTCTCACTCTGTGTTTGCCAGCAATTATGCAGCACTCTACACACCCATGCATGCCTGCAGGAGTGCCAGTTTCTCCAGCTGCTGACATCCCGGACAAAGGGGTTCTGTTTTTCCTGGTCTCCTAGCCTGATCAGTGGTAGCTGGGCCTTGGACACAATGAAGAGAGGCCTTCACCCAGGAAAATAGAACTGGAGTTTAATGAGAAGACGGGACAGGCTATTGCAGTCAGGCACGGAGCATGGACTGATGAGTCTGCTGAGCAATTACCTGTTTGCACACAATCAGCTGCTTTTATCCTATTTCTTGGGGGGCGGCTTCTGTGCTTATTTCCCTGAAACCTCCTTGATCCCTTACTGTTCCTCCCTTAAAACCTCTAGTTTTGCAAAATCCCCACATGCCTTTTCCACATGCCTCAATGAATTCTAGGTCCCTTAAGGCAGTAAAACACCCTCAGTCTGTAAGGCTATCCAGAAGGACTCTCCCACCAAAACTCATCTTGATGATGGATTTTGTACCAGGACAGTGGACTGAGCCAGGGAATAGCCAGATCAGGGTGCTCTGCTCTGTCTGATTAGGATATTGGGGTTTGGCTTCTTATCATCACCCCTTTGTGCTCCTGTGTTGGTGAAGATGTGTTCTGATAGCAGAAAAATTAAATCTAAATAAGTCAGCTTGCAGAACTCTTGTAGGAAGGCTGTGCATCCATAGCTGTCCTTGCTGTTAATGGGAGGTGAAGCTAATTAAAATTGCTCAGGGCCATTGCCAGCAAAATTACATGGAAACACTGTATTCATTATTTAGTAAGCTTTGCACTCTAAACTCTACCACATAACCTCACTGTTATAAATCATATTACATTCAAAGAGCAGCTAAAAGGGCTTGGGTTTTGCCATATGCTCATTTCTCATTTGTATAATTCTTGTCTCATGAAGCTATTTTTGTTTCATACTCCTAAATTAAAACTGAGTTGGCCCAAGGATGTCAATTTGAAGTTAATGATTAAAAACCTCCCAACAATAATAGAGTAGGGAAAATGTAAAAAGGCAGGACAATGAAAGCTATTGGTGAAGTCAGATATAAATCCTGGTATGTTGTGTAGTAGCAAGACGAGAAATTGCAACTACTTGCTGCTGTTTTTCAGTCCACATTTCTACTTTACCGAAAGAGCAGCAATTTATAAAAAAATATATGAGCCCAGAACATCCTGTCAAAATATTCTTTCATGATAAACCAAAATAATATTCATGCAAAATGTCTTATTAGCTTAGGAATATGGGTGATGGGAGCTTTTAACTTGCTGGATCTTCTGATGGAAGCTGAACACAGTGGAGGCAGTCTAGGAGGTTCCTGGAGTGTGTGGAAATAAATTCCTGTTGCAGCTGGTAATGAGGTCCCACTACACCTGCTGTTTACAAAAAGAGTGGGCTG
The DNA here is from genome assembly GCA_009812075.1 of Sialia sialis. Taxonomy (NCBI): domain Eukaryota; kingdom Metazoa; phylum Chordata; class Aves; order Passeriformes; family Turdidae; genus Sialia; species Sialia sialis. The sequence continues at coordinate 61,270,814 of VRYO01001463.1, forward strand.
GTGGGAGAGTGGTGGTCAGAGACCATCTTGGGCACAACAACCACGAAATGAGAGAGTTTTTAATCCTAGGTGAAGTAAGGAGGGGGCATCAAGAAAGCCTCTACCCTGAAATTCCTGAGAGCAGGTTTTGGACCGGTTCAGTGTGTCTCCTGGTAATTAATAACAAAGAGACCCAGGAAGACTGGAGCTACTTTTGGAAGGAAATCTTAAAGGAATGGGAGAAAGCTGTCACTTTGTGCTGAAAGATGAGCCAGTGAGGAAGAAGATGATCCTGGTTGAACAAGGAGCTTTTGTTGCAACTCAGGGAAAAAACAGAATTTATGACCTTTGGGAGAAGGGGCAGGCAACGCAGGAAGAATACAAGGATGTCATTAGAATTTGTACAGAGAAAACCAGGTGAAAGCTTAGCAAGAACTCAATCTGGACACTGCTAAGGAACAGAAAAGATTTTTTATAAATACGTTAACAATAAACAAAAAGTCAAGGAAAATCTCTATCATTTATTGGATGCAGGGCGGAACATTGTCAGCAGGGATGAGGAAAAGGTTGGGGTATCTAATGCTTTCTTTGTCTCAGGAAGACTGGTTATCCTCAGGGCAGCCAGCCCCCTGAGCTTCTACACAGAGAAAGGGAACAAAAAGATGACCTGCAATTCACTGGGAAGTAGTTAGTGACCTCTGAGCCACCTTTGACACTCCTAAGTCTATGGGACCAGGTGACATTCATCTGAGCGTCTGAGGGAGCTGGCAGAACAGCCACACTGCATCAGTCATTAGTCCTGGTTAACCAGGGATTCCCCTGGCGACTGGAGATCAGCAAATGTGACACCCATCTGCAGGAAGTGTCAGAAGCAGGATCCAGAGAAGGAAGGTTATGGAGAAGACCATCTTGAGTGCAATCACATCGACAAAACAACCAGGGGATCAGGCCCAGCCAGCACAGGTTTAGGAAAGGCAGTTCCTGCTTTACCAACCTGAACTGCATATATGAACATGTGACCCCTGTAGAGGATGAGGGAAAGGCTGTGGATGTATCTACCTAGGCTTCAGTAAAGCCTTGGTTGCTGCCTCCCACAGCATTCTTCTCTGAAAGCTAGAAATCCATGGCTGGGATGCGTGCACTCTTTGCTGGGAACAAAACTGCCTGGATGGCTAGGCCAGGGAGTCGTGGCGAATGATGCCACAACCATGAGGGTTGGAGTTGACATGAATGAGTTGGAGGCTGGTAACTGATGGGGTTCACCAAGACTCAGTATTTAGGCCAATCCTGTCTAATATCTGGATGGGGAGATTAAGTCAGGCTGGATCAATGGCTTGGGGCCAATTGTGTGAGGTTCAACAAGGTGAAGTGCCTGATGCTTCACTTGGGTAACAACCCCAGGCAGGCTGGGGGTAGAGTGACTGGAAAGCTGCTGGTGGAAAAGGACCTGGGGGTGCTGATGGACGGTGCTGAACATGAGCCAGTGTGTGTGCCCAGGTGGCCAAGGAGGCCAATGGCATCCTGGCCTGTATGGGGAACAGTGTGGCCAGCTGGACCAGGGAAGTGATTGTCCCCCTGTACTCAACAGTCTTGAGGTCACACCTCAAATCCTGTGTCCAGTTCTGGGGTCTTCACTACAAGAAAGACATTGAGGAGCTGGAGTGGGTCCACAGAAGAGTGACAGAGTTGGTGAAGAGTCTGGAGAGTATAATCCTACATGGAGTGCCTGAGGGAGCTGGGGTAATGTAGCCTCGAGATAAAGAGGCTCTGGGGAGACCTTATCACTCTCTACAACTTCCTGAAAGGAGACTGCAGCAAGGTGGGGTTTGGTCTCTTCTGCCAGGAAAGGATGAAATGGCCTCAACTTGTGCCAGGGGAGATTCAGGGTGGACATTAGGCAGAATTTCTTCACAGAAAGAGTTGTTAAGCATTGGAAAAGCCTTCCCAGGGAGATGCTGGAGTCACCGTCCCTGGAGGTGTTTAAGAAACACTTGGATGTGGCACTTGTGGCACAATTTCGTTGAAATGGTGGTGGTACCTCAAAGGTTGGACTCAATGATATTGGAGATCTTTTCCAGTCTTAGTGAGTCTATGACTCCATATTAACTTTGCACATAGGACTTCAATGTCCCAGATTTGGCAGCAGAGAGGTTTAATTCTGCACTGTAACATCAATGTACTTATATGTACTTATATGCAAGTTGTCAATACATCCAGAAAATGGCTTCAAATGCAAAGTCTTGATTGGAAAAAATGGTGAAACTTATTCTTTATTGCCTATGATTTTCTAAATATCTAATTGATTTTCTCAAATTGCTTTTAATATATGCATCCATGCATATGTTTTCTTCCTTCTCCAGACTGTTTTCTTTTGCAGTAAACCCTCACCCTGATTTATGGTTTTCCATCTGGGAAACCATATGAAATAACCATGATTCAATATTGAATTGTCTTCTCCTTCTGCTAGTAATATGTTTTGCCCAGTGACAGGTTTGACCAGCATAACCACTGGGGGAGGAGGAGTAGGCAAGTGGTGGAAAACTCCCTGTTACTTTTTTTTTCCTTGTAAGGCGTGTGTGTGTTTGTTTGTGTTTGGTTTTGGTTTATTTCTTATTTTTGTTTGCTAGTCTCTAAATTTTTTGATACAGCTCAGGCTGATCTAAAAACCATGTGTAAAAATATTTTCTCTCAATGAGAAAGAGTGGGTAAACCATTCTTCTTCCTTCTTCAGGTATTCCTGGTTCTCTTTTTTTTTTGAATATACTTTGATTTCCAGATATTTGTTCATGTTTAGAATGTTGATTAAAAATGATCACAACAGCCTGTTCTCCTTCATAGACAAGATGAACTTGTTTCACCAGATTAAACCTAAGATGAAGTGGCATAAATATAATGGTGGAAAATAATGGTGAGTATTGAGGCAGGAACAGGAAAGCACTTCTCATTGTCAGCCTTTTCTATGGCGATTTCAGGGAGCACTGAATCATTCATTTACATAACTCTCAGGATAAAGACTGCACGGAAAAGATCTTGCATCTCACATGAGGTGGTGAATTCCGTGCTCTTTCTTTCCCTTGTGCTAATTCTGGGAGATGGGAGAAGACCATCAGACACATGATATTCTAAATGATTAAATGACTTCAGATGAAAAATTTGCATTTTTCCTTTTTTTTGTATTAGGAAACTTATGTGGGCTTTTGTAAACACTTTCCCTGTCCCCTTCTGAGCCCTGAAGGTCAAGAGCACCAGATTTCCTTTAGAAGAAAGTGCTTGAGGTGAGCTATTGGTCACTGAAAGCCTTCATCAGGAGGATTCAGAAGTGGGAGGGGATTCCCTTCCTCCTAGGCATGGCAATGGGCTCCCTCCCTCCAGCCCTGGGCTGGCTTGGGCAGGTTATCTTTGTACCTTGCTAGTCTGTTTGGCCAGAATTTCGTGTTGAGAAGCCAACAGGAGTAGTTAACACTACCGTAATCACTGCATTTCCTTAGTCCTTTTCCAAATACACTGAAACCTGCCAGCTGCAGGCTAAAGAACAAGTTTAGCAGATGATACCAACTACTTAGTGATTCTGCAGCCGTAGCTCAGAGGTGCCAAAATACAACCCAGTAAGCCCTGATAGCAGAGTCATCACTCAGAAAATGCAGATAACATGGCCCGTGTAGCAATAACAACATTGATTTTCTGGCATACATCTTCTTTGACAGAAGTTCTGTTCTTGGTTTTTGTTCTGGCCACTGCACCTGCAACATTAGGGCTCAGTCAGTAATCCAGTGAACTATTAGGTGACCTGATGCACTTGGCCGTTGTGAGTGGCAGGTTTGGCCACCAAAGAAACCAAAAAGATTAAATTGAGTATTTAGAGAAAAATAGAAGAGACTTTTTAGCATTTGAAGGCAGACGGTCTCATCAAGAGAACTGAAGAAACATGAGGAGGATGCTAGGTAGAGCAAGAAGGAATAATGTAATTTATGGGTAGCCAAATGACTGCCTGACAGGTGCAAAAGCAATTTAGCAGACTGTGAGATGTGTTTTATGCAGAAAGGCATGTCTTTGGGGAGGTGCAGCTCTGCCCACAGCAACCGCCTTGGGAAGAGTGTCAGAAAGAAGGTATGACAGAGAACTATCATCAGCAGAGACAGCCACTGTATGCTAAGACAGTGATCTGTGTATTAAACATAAAGAAATCTTCAATGCATAAAGCAGTGTGTAGCTTGATGTACCAAAAAAAATCCAAATAATTTTTTTTAAATTAAATAAACACATGCCAGAAAATCCTATGATCTGCTGCTCTTCCCTTCTGCAGGGTTAATGCTATCTTACAGGGGTGTATAAGCCACTGGTAGGAATTGTCTCTGTCACAGAGGCAGGAACACGTCTATCTTCAGACCACCACACTTCACAAGGTACAGCTTACAACCCTGAATGCAGATGGAGAAATAGGCACATGTATCCTAAAGAGTGGGATAAGTTCCATGATGAACAAAACCCCCCTGGTCAAGGGAGTCCATCCATTCAGCGTAGGAAATTGGAGGGTAAACTCAACTTCATTGTTTTTCCATGTCAGCTATGTCAGGAAAGAACAGAGCAGTGTCATGAGGTGTGACAGATGAATCTCATGATGGGAGTCAAAGGAGGCAATGGATTCTGGGGAAAGCAATTTTTAAATATTACGCTGGTGACTGGGATTAACAAAGCTAAAAACTGGCCTGAAGATTTTGGATGAGGAATTGTTGATGATCACTTAATGCATTGAACTTCTTATACCAGGGAGAGGATGATGCTTTCCTAAGGGACAATTCAAGACTGGATTGAACTTTAGGAGGAATGAATGATCTCCAAAAATGTTTTTTCCTTTGTTAAGCTGTTAAACACATTTTTTAACTTCCATGATAAACATGAAGTTTGTTGTGTAAGTGAAAAACCCAGCAGATCCTTTCTTCCCTCCACCTTAGTTTTCCATACATAAGTACAAAGACTACACTGTACACACATATACCCTGTAGGAATAGCAGAGGGGAAAAATAAGATGAAGAGTCCTTATTTGCATAACTAGAGTAGTGCTAATAATGTAACCGTAATGAAGGTAATATAACATGTATTTAGAACAGAGTAAAAGAACTGAACATCAGTAAAAGGAAAACATTATTCCAGAAGAGAGAGAAATTAATGAGAAACATCTTTTCATCATTTTGAATACACCCCATTAAATTAATTTGAGCAAGGTTGTCTAAATTCTGATATGTTCATAAATGTTTTTGTGCATACCAAGCTGAACTAGATCCTGAAAGAAAGAAAAATGCCTTCCTAGACTCTTTCTTGATATGAAGCCAAAGCAGCAGAGTATTCATCAAAGCCATAAACAAAGTGCATAACCAGAGATTTAATTCTTGAAATTGCACTTGGCTACAAAACTTCCAGAACCATGTGAAAAAGGCCTTTATGTTGAGTGTCTTACTGTAGCTTTTGAGTATGATGAAGTAAATTAATTCAAGGAAGTTATTACTGCTTGCATTTTGCCTGTGATGAGAGCTGGTACTGTGTTTTTTTTTTGGAGCTTGGATTTTAATCTATGTTAATATTCACATCAACAGGGTAAGTTAATGAGGCCCAGGCTCATTTTATTATCTTTCATCTGACTGAAGCTCTAAGCTTCTACCCGTACAGCCTGGGATATGCACTCTGCATGCTGGATGAGAAGAAGCAGTTTACTCTTGGGCATTTGTACTGCACAGACACAAATGCTCTGTGGTTGGTGTTCTCCATATGGGGAAGTTAATTTTATTTCTGTCTTGCTTGAAAACAAACAAACAATAAATCAGCAACATGAAAAAAAATAAAAAGGCAAAAACAAGGGGTGTGGAAAGAAATGCAAGCATGCCTGTGAGCTGGGTGTGCACATTTATAATTGTAGAAGACAATGATGGTTGATGATTGCTGACGTACACTGGAAAAAAATAGAGCTTATTTGAAGGGAGGCTATATTGAAGTAGTCACTTTTTTATTCTTGAAATTATTTTTATCACATTTGGGTCTCCTGAAGCATTTACTACTCATGATTTCTCAAGTAAAGACTGACAGCCTTTTCAGAAAGACTTGAACATCTCAGATGTTCCAGCATCTGTAACACATGCACAAAAGAACAATGGAGCTGCCATGTGGAGTTAAGCTGGTAAAGTAGATGAAAAGGAAAAAAAAAACCAACAAAAGATGAAATGTGACATTGTGCAGCCTTTCTGGATGTTGCACTGTGTGGAAATGTGGTTTGGAGTGGGTCTGGCTGGCTGCTGAATGCCCCAGCTACTCTGCCTGCCTACAGTAGCACAGGGTGCTGGAGCAGGGTTAATCAGGTCCAGGAGGATGAAGGAGAATTTTCACCTTCTTGGTAATTTTGAAAAGACTCAGTCAGGAGACTTTATTAAAGTCTGGAGGAAGAGAGGAGTAGTCTTCCTGCCTTAGGATCAGGTTAGCATAAAAATTCAAAGCAAACTTCTTTTGAGAGAAGTGGATGGGCAGTTGACACAACTGCTTCTGTCCCATGGCAAAACAAGTGACTTGCTGCTCAGCGGGGGCAGATCACAGAAACACTTAGATTGGAAAAGATCTCTGAGATTATTGAGTCCAGTCTTTGACTGAATGCCACCATGTCAATTAGGCTACAGCAATAAGTGCCACATCCAGTCTCACCTTGAAACCCTCCCTGGGTAGTCTGTTCCAATGCTTAATAACCCTTTCCATGAAGAAATTCCTCCTGATCGCCAAACCAAACCTTCCCCTGGCACAGCTTGAAGCTCTGCCATCTTTTCCTGTTACTGGTTGCTTGGGAAATGAGGCTGACCCTCACTTGTACAAACTCCTTTTAGGTAGTTTCAGAGCCTTTGGGTTCATCAGTTTGTCACTCCTACTACCGAAATGCTCTGCTACAGACCAATTAGAGGAATGTTTTTATATGTCTTTCCAGCCTCATTAAAATTTTTCTTGTCCCTAATAGGAGCAGTTTTATATAAAATGACAGTATCATATAGAGCAAAATGAGATGGAAGGAAGGGCAGGTTGACACAAGGCAATAAAAGGTCTGTGGAGAATTCATATGTGCAAGGCTGAATTTCAAAGTTAATTCTTTCACCCTCAAAACGTTACATGCCAGCTTTTGCAGGATGAAGGCGGTTTTAATTAGCAGTGAACAAATGGGCCCAAGTGGGTGGAGCAGGCAGGTTGGATCCCAGGTTGTGGCAGCCCAAATTGGTTGCTCCAAGATAACTGAATGAACTGCCCTCTAACTCAACGGGCCATTAAATCTGGGATGTGATTATTTGGTTTTGTTTTGAAATTATTTTAATTTATCTCAGTGAGATATGTCAAAGTTTTGAGCAGTAGCAAGTACTATTCTTACTTGTTTGCATGGATTATGCTGGAAAAACTCATGCGTTTTTTCCACTTTGCTAAGCTTCCCTCTCATCATAAATTGCTTATTTAAGTTCAAAAGTCAGTTAATTCTTAGGTAAATAGATTCTTGGATTTTAAAATTAAAATAGAGAATATTTTTTGAGAGAAAAGAATAAAAGCTTTCTCAAAGAATGGGGACGCTTATTAGAGAAATATTCTTTATCACCAAGAAGTACAAAGATGCTCAATTGTACTTTCAGTTTGGAGAGTTTATAATCTCAAAGGAAAATTCTGCGGTGGCCTCTGAAAACAATAAACTATGTACATGGGGAGAATAACGAAATATTCCCTCTCCCCACACCCTGACTAACCAGCCTGCTTAAAAAACTGTCTTTGTCTGTAAGAACCAATGTCTGTAAAATTTTCATAAGGATGGGTAGTTTGCAAGCTTCACACTCCTGCAGCCTTTCAGTAATAATGATAGTCTGGAAACAGCCTTGGATATTGAGCAACTAAAATGAATTTCAAACTTTGAGCCTACTAGAATCTGAGGTCAAAATTTGGAGGAAAGTTGCTCCCATTTTAGTTATTAGCAACACTGAGGCAGTTAGTGACAGTGTTGGCTTAGTTTCTGACAGTTTTAGCAGCTTTATTTGTACAGCCAGCTTTCTGGGATGACAATGACTACTATCTTTTGCTAGAGGTGCTCATATCTGATGCTGACATTGACGAATCTTCATCAGAAGTGATTGCAGCTGAATCCCTCGTTCATTTTCGTCTTTATGACTCTCAAGCCATCCTCTTGTATGTTTGTGTTGGTTGTTTTGATGTTTTTGCCCTTTTTCCCCATGACCTCTTTTCCATTTCTCCAATGGTGTCTTCCAGTGACATTAGTATGAGCCAAGGCCATTTGAAGAAGATTTCTTTCCAGTGTTGAATCAGGATGAATTGTGGGGCTTGTGGAATTCTTAGCCTCATCACACTCCCTCTGCAACCCCAGTGGGAAGTTGCTGTCCTTGCTCCCCTCATTATTAGTGTCCTTCACTTTCCACTCATCATGAGGAGAGTCAATGTATTTGGAAATGTGACTGCCTTTAGGATGAGCAACTAACACATTTCTTCCTTTTACCTTTCTGAAGGACAAGCTGATCCACGCTCAGCATTTTGCTCATCTCACCAGGTCTTTTAGAGGCACCTCTATTTGCAGATGAGCATCTCACTCAGGCAGGTGGTCCTAGCACATTTTCAGGAGTAACTGCCTTTATCTCCTGAACTGCTCAAGATTACTTTCTCCTCCACTGTTTTGCCTCTATCCCTCCACTTCAGACACAGGTGTAGTAGGTGAACAAATGTAGAGTTTCACCCATTGGAGGAATGGTTTTGTTCTCTGGAGCAGTAAGAGCTGCCCTTGTGGTGTGTTGTACATGATGTGTCCAAAGTAAAAGGAAAATAATGCTTCCCAGAGAGGGATGCTTGTGTTCTGGAGAATACTTTGCTCTTATGAAGCTTGTGCTGGTTTGTATCACTGGTTGTCAGCTTGCTTAATTGTGTGGACTAGTTTTATGTCAGCTAGCTTGTTTGGTGAGGATGTGAGGCTCCTTCCTCCAGTTGAAGAGGTGTATCCCTCCCTGTCTGCTGGGAGGGGTGCCTGGTGTTGGGGGTATTGGAGTACCCTTAGACAAGGCAGAGTAGGAGCCACCTTGGTTACAGTACGGAGCACTTTATGAAGACAAAGTCATGTGGATGTTTTCTTGCCTGCTCTTTTCCCATTTTTCATTTCTGCATCATGCTCCATTTTGCTTTTAAACAGGGAATGTTTGGCTGGAAAGGCTCAGGAGTTTGTGGCAGAGTGGGCAAGGACCAAGGAGGATTAATTCTGAACTAGGAAAGGCTTATGTGTTTTTCTGCTTGGAATGGCTTTTCCTTTTAAATGTTTGACAAATTCCCAAAGTGGGAGGTAGCATGGGTGTCTCTGCCTTGATGCCCAGGGTGTTTTCCAGCCCATTAATGTTGAGCTGCTCATACTTTCTCCATGTCCTGCCTGTGCTCTCTGCAACACGCACACATACACACTCCCTGCTCTACACCTGCTCCCTGTTGTCCAGTCAATTTGACTTGCCAGAATGGACAAGTGCACATCTGTGAGATGATCTGCTACCAGTGGCAGCTCCTCTGCTCAAGCAAGCATCCCACATTGCTGAGGGCAGTGGTAAGTAGGTGGGTAGCTGTGTGATGTGGTCCCTTGAGGAGGTTGCAGCTGTGGGTTGTAAATGTAATCAGCACTCTTAACTTCTGTTGCACCCACTTCATGTGGGCACAGGATCAGTTCTGGTCAAAGCCTGTATTTCCTAACTCATTAAGGTCTCCTGAAGTTCAAGGCCTTGTGAGCTCCTTTTTGCTATGCTCCTTTCTGCTAGTGAGCCAATGCACAAGCTGCTTGCTGCTGGTACCTACAGATCCTGTCAAATCTATTTGACCTCTACTGAATTCAGCCTCTAAAGTCCAGCAATTTGATTAAATTCTTGTATGATGCTTAGCTTTCATGGGCATCCATCAAAAAAAGAAAGTAGCAGCCAGTTTTTTAGGGGAAGTGAAGGATCTCCTCAGTATTTGGAGATGCCTCTTCTATCTTTCTCCTCCCACATGTTCTTCCCTCTTGCCCATCATTTGGGCCACTTCAGCACTTCATCATCAAGGGATGCAGTTTAAACCAGCTGCAGGTTGCAAAGTTGGTGGCTCAATATGTCTGCAGGTTGTCTGCGGCAACACTAACATGGTGGTACTGCCACCCAGGGTTGCCCTTGGTGGCAGCTTGGGCTGTCCCTTCCTCACCTCTTCCAATGCATCTCTAGCCCCTCTATTGATTCTCTACAATGTCATTGAGTGAGTAGTGACAAGCACAGTAGTGCTCTGAGTCAAGAGGCAGAGTGCTCTTGAAAGTGCACTCATGAATAATATTCAGGCATATTAAAATAATGGCTGTAAGTACTATTCTCTGTGTCAAGAGATGGAAAAGGCAGTCAGTAACTGAGAACTGAACTCTGATAAAAATCATGGTGCTCAAACCATTGTAATAAATCTGTCAGTCTTCTCAGATTATGAGCAGAAAATCCCTGTTAAACAAGGCAATGACAGGGAGAGTCAATTTGCTGAATAGGCAAACCAGTCCATCCTTTGGACTGTGGTTTGAGAACACAATGAAGCCCTGCTGATATCCATGGGGTGCTGTGGAAGTCCTGGGACAAGCCTTGCTGGGCTGGCTTCCAGGACCAAAGCAATCCTGAGCAGAGATCAGCAGAAGCACTAATTCAGAGCTGAGAGCTGCAATGAACAAACAAATTCTGAAAAGATCAGAAACTATTTGATTACCAACCTTTAAGGAAAGGTTTTATATCTCAAGAAAAGAAAAAAGAAAGAAAAAGAAAAAGATAAGAAAGAGGAAAATGCTCTTTCTCTACCTTCCTTGATTTTATTTATTTGAAAATAGTGCTGCAAGATTGGCAATCTTCAATGTCAACTTTGTGATTTTAAAGGAAGCATATTTGTTGTGTCTGTTCAAGTAAAGTTGCTCTGCTGATATCTCCCTCTTTTTAAATGACCCTTTAAAGTAATATTTCACTTTGTTCTGGTTTCCTATTATTCATGAGAAATTCTAAGTTCTTCACATCCTCCCACAGTTTCTGGTTGAATATAGATTTCACATTGAAGCTGTTCTGTACTTTTTCCTTTCTTGAATGAGCTTTGATGTATCTGTTTGAGTTTCTCCTGCCATCTGGTATTCTGCACTAGGAGCCATGAATCCACACTGTTAACTCCTCACCGGTATTTTCTCTTTTTGCGTATGTTCTGAGATGCACAAGAAATCTACTGGAAAAGCATTTGTGGTGGTTCTAATTCTCACATCTTGGGCTTTATGACATTTTGTGCTGGCTTATGGATGCTCCCCTGTTGAAAAGCAGACAACTCAAAATGCGCTTTCCTCTCACTTTCTCATTGCCTGACATTCCCACCCTCCTCCTGTTTTGTCATGCAGAAGAACCTGCTTTAAGACACAAATCCCACCACATGCACAAAGCTAGATGAAGAGGCTAAGTGGTGTTAGCCTTCATGCAGCAATTGGTGTTCATTCTCAGATGCTTCTCATTTGTTGATGCAGAGATTTTACTATTGAGCTGGAACATTGGCTCAACTTCAATAACTTGTGTGAAATAGTAAAATATTTCTTTTTCTTATGAATTCACATTCATTGTGGGGCAAGAGAGAACAGTGTGTGGGCTAAGTGTGGTTTCGATATAAATGTTCAGTACGTGTTTGATTATTTTCCCATTTGAAAAAGGTCTTAGACTTCACTCTTTGGTACTGCAATAATTGTATTTCAGGGCAGAAGAAGCTCATCTATCTGTTATCTCCAAATGCAAACTGTTCAACAACTAGGATGTGTATTTTTATTACATCTTACATTTTTATTAAAAAGTAGTGTTGTAATAGGATTCCTCTTTCTCCAAGGAGTCTTTTACATATATGTGTGTTTTTGTGTATATATATATGTATGCACACACTCTCATTAAAAATGATTTTGCAATAGGGGAAGAGGGCATTGAGTCCAAAAAGCTAAATTTTATATATTTTATTCATAAAAACAGATTTGCAACAATTTATTAAAAATTGATCTCATGCAGTATAAGGTTATACAAGAAATTCTTCATTTACATTTTATTCTGGCAGTTCCAGTCTAGTTTAAAGCATTTGTGCACTAACATCATTGGAAAATGCCATTGGGGCACAGCCTCTTCATAAATTTACAGTACATTTTTGCTGCAGTATAAAAGAACAGAAACATTAAATAGCTATATTCACTTGGTTGGTCTTGTTATCTGCAGTAAAGTAAAAAAAAAATGTAATGGGAGAAACTACAGTATCATTGAGACAAAGAATGTACTGCATGGTTTAAACCTAATAAACGTCACACAGTCAGTATTCACGAAGTTACAGACACACACACACACACACACACGCTCACCTCCAATGGTCCGATACTTCTGAATTATTTTTTTCCTGCTAAGTTGGAATAATATTTCTACAGAGATCTTTGTGTATACATTATATACAATATAGTAATTTTTCTCTTTTTAAAAATTAACATTCCTTTTAAAATAAACCAGGCCCTGATGATATTAATAAAGCAAGAGAATACTGTCAACACACATTGAGTGACAACGTCAGTGTTTAGTGCTTAAACAGAGTAATGAGTTCTAGTTCATCTGTGTTTATACTTACATGTTTTGTTTGTTCTAAAAGCTACAGATATTTCCATAACCTCTCTTACTGCATGTGCCAAGTGAAATATTTTGTGACGCTCCTGATTGTAAGATTCAGATACATATTCATGTTGGTTTTGGCCACTATGAGGTGTGTTTTATTTTTAATGGAGATTTATGCTAGCTTGTCAAAGCTGCAGTTAAATCCCTCAGCTAATGAACCCCTTCAGTTGTGCTTCAGTCATTGCTGATTCGCAAACCTTTGTACAAATGTCATTCCAAAGATTTGGTCTGAGGGGCACAAGTGTTGATTAAAGAAAACTGAGATCCCAGTGGATGCTTCATGTGGTTTTTTTCCACCTACTTTTAGCAAACAGCCCTGGCAGTGAGAGGATACATCTCCAGTCCCTTGGAAGAAGAAGCTGCATGTGTGTCTCACCTGTGCCAGAGGGTTTGGCTCCAGAGTTGGTACAGACCAATACCACTGTCATTCCTCTTAATTACTTTGGTTCAGGGAAAGGAGCTAAAATATAAAACCCATTGTTTTTTCACATTCCTTTCAGGATTCGGGCAAAATATTCTCTTGGTAAATGGGATTTGTCCTCTCCTATCCGCTACAACTGTCACACGTACGCAGGTACGAAGCAAACATAGTGTGTATTCACATCTACGTGCCCTGCAGGCTACGCCCACAGCAGCAAAGTGCTGTGCCCTAATCCCTCCCCCCAAGTCCACTCAATTAATTTTATTGTAATTATGTGTGACACATTTCAAACAAACTAGGAAAAACAATTCATCCTGTGCCATTAAGACTTTACTACCCATCTGTCCTCATGGTTGGTGGTGTTTATGCTGAAATAGGTGCAGAAACTTTGCTAGAAATGAAGCTGCAGATGGTCAGCAGTCACTGCCATTGCCCTGGAGAAGGGTGAAGTGCTCTGCTTGCAATTAGCAGCTCTCCAGCTAGTGGCAACTCAGAGCTGGAGTTCAGGCTCTGCTTGGGTTACACATACAGCTGCAAGGTAAAGGTGACCCTGCTCACAGCACTGCAGAGTCTCAATGACACCCGAGGAATAATTTCTCACAATTCTTCTTTCCTACTAAACATCATCCCTGAAATGAAGAAAAGCAAGACTAACCAGTGCAGAATGTTTCCAGCGATTTAAAACAACTCTTGTAAAAATGAGTGTATCTATTCCAACATGGTATAGCTCGACCACTACATTTTCCTTACATGGATACAGTATAGAATTGCATGTTCTCAGCAGCCACGTAAAGCTCAGTGACATTTGAGTGTCTCTTTTTTGCAAGATCCATATATCCCAGCTTCCTTGTTGCTAGTAGAAATTCTGGAAGAAACGTTTTTCAGTGACTTCTAGGTGAAGAAATAAAAACTCCATGAATAAGGCTACAGATCAAACTCTTTGTGTCCTCCTTTGCTTTTTCACACGAGTTACGTGGGCACTCCTGTGACGAGGGCCTCAGCAGAAATTCCTCTGCGGTAAGAGCCAATGTTACATGTTTGTAGCAGAGTTCTAGGTCAGATGTTTAGTCCAGTCATTGAGTACTTAAAAGCAGTTCAGGAAGCACAGATCTCCCCCTCCTACAGCCCTGAAACCATCACTCGGAAGGAGGGTGGCACGTGTCTGTGCCGAGGACTGGCACTGGGGCTTACACACGGGCTGGCACAGCTGGCATCAACTCCTCCTATGGACGGCAGGTAGGCGTGATGGAGGATGGGCAGCTGCAAGGACAGCCGGCGCTGTATGCTGCGGGAGAGACGGGGAGAGGAATGTTAGCCAGGGATGGAATATGTCACATGGAACACATCTCATGGAAAAGACCACATGGAATACATCTCATGGAATACTGTTGGACTCAGTGAGTCAGGTCTCTCTCTGAATTCTTCAGAGAGAAATCATAGTGCAGGGATTGAATTAAAGCCTTTGGATGGATTGAAGCATGTTAAGCCACTCACAAATAAAGTAGAGTTGTAAGTTTAAGTTTTAGGATAAGTGAGTCAGTGAGTAAGTTTTAGAATGGATTTCCAAGCTTTTAGTGAGTGGAAGGTTCAAAGGCCAGAGTAGAAGTGCGAGTTCTAGTGAAGGTTGAAAAGCATATTAATGTTTTCAGTGGAGGCTGTAGAGGTGCTGTTGTAGACAGTACTTAGACATAATAGAGCTATAAAAGAATATTGCTTACATTTTTCAGATAGAACAAGATAGGTCATATGTGTAGTTTGTACGTATTCTAGCGTGCTAAGAAACTAGAATTCTAATAGGTTAAGAAGTGGTGGTCCGAGTTCACATCCTACCTTGTTGGAAAAATCCTATAGAAGAACATGCAACAGGGAGAGCTGGGGATTTTTGCCACTGCTTTTTACTTTGCTTTGCTTTGTTTTGCTTGTCATCTTCATTAACACCCGAGAAGAAGATAGGAGCTGCTACAGCAACATCAGTTTCCCAGGACCTTGACAAGAGCAGCTTCTGCTTCTATTTGGGACTTAGCATGGACTTTAACGTCTGTGACTGTGCTTTTGAGACTGAGGCATCTTTGTAATAAACAGCCTTTTAGCAATATGAGCTGCTTTGCTCATTTAAGATAACCCGACCAAGTTGGTGCCTAAGAGCTCCGGAGGTTTAACCTCACATTTGGTGCCCTGTGTTTGGTGCCTTGCTTTTTGACTCACTTTAATAAGGACTTTAAAATAATGTCAGGCTTCCTTAAAGGCCTCAAGTAAGTGTGGTAAGGAGAAAGCTGGAAGAAAACCCCTAACTATTGCTGGGAGGAGCAAGCACCAATAAATCCACCAATACATCTCATGGCATACATCTCATGGAACACATCTCGTGGCTGATGTGCTCCCAGCCTGCTGCAAGGGAGCTCTCTGTGCCTGCTGCTGTGCCCGACAGGGTTAATGCCAAGAGCATTGTACTTGCTGATGCTGAACTGTGCCACCAGGACGTTGCCTTCCCCTTGGGTAATTTTTCTGACAGGTTAGACATGACAAAGGAAACTAAGTGTGCTTTCTCAGCATCCACAACCCTCTGAAATTCCCAGCCACATTCAGGTTAAGTGTTAGACTGCTGATACCAAGTAAGGGGAAAACCTTAAGTCTGCAAGGAGGGTGTATGGCTCAGTGACCCCCACCCCTTGCAAAGTGATTACTGCCTGCAGAGCCCTGCCCAGCTGTGTGGACGTGCAGACTGAGTTTCAAGCATCGCTTAGCACCAGGATGTCAGTATTAAGGATGGCATTTCTGCAATTCCAGCTAAAGCTAACACAGGTGCATGTTTTTTTCCTCTTTTAAGTAGTTCCTCTATAAAGTTTGGATCTGTGCTTTTGAGGTAATGGATGCTTTTCAGTTCTGTCAGTCAGTGCTATGGGACTGAGGAGTTGGCACTCTAAATGCTGTCCTGCCCAAAACCCATACTAAAATTCAGTGTTCCAGTACCCAACATTCTGTATCCATTTTTCCATGTGGATTGACATCATGGTAACTGGTGCAATTGTTTCTTTAAATGAATACTAAATCATGCTCACAGATATCCCATCTAAGCCTTTTCCTTGGAGAGAGAAAAGGGCTGTACTACTCTTGTGCTGTGGATATACTAGCACCTTTTTAAAAATCAAAACCCTGTTGAAGTTTGCTAGTGTAAAAGATATTTTCAGTCATTTTATCATCAGGATGGCTTTGTGTTTGGAGACATTTACCCTTGAAACACAGAGGCACTTTCTAAAGAGAAGACAGATGTCAAAGTGACTGAGCTGAACTGAAGATTGGCCTTTGGAATTCAGAACAAAAATGCCCATAGAAAGCATTGTAACAGCATAATAGAGTTTTAAATTTATGTTTCCTGTTATCTGATATAATGACAGAGTATAGAAAGGCCTTTATAAGAAGTGTTTGTTTGAAAGCTAGCCTTTGGACAACCTTTTTGATTGAAATGACATTTAATTGCTTTTTTGCTTTGTGCTAGGTAGCAAAGACAGATACTAAGGTGTCCATTGCACTGCTTGGAGACCAAGCAGTATAGCTTTTAAATCCAAACAGAAAGAAACGTAATGTTCTCCTCTTTAGTTTCTTCACTACAAACTTTGGCTTGTTTATACAGACGTGCAGTAAAAGTAGCTGTTGTCTGCCTACCCAGGAAACTTTCTCATTGTTTCTCCCCCTCAAACTCTTTCCTAAAGTTTCACACAATCTTAGTCCTCAGTGATGATCATTCTAGTGCTGGCAATGCATTCCTGGAACTAAACAAAATCCATTCACTGTTATTTTGCTACTGTGCTCAACTCTTCCTGGTGCTATCAATGAAGTTCTCAAGGAATGCAAAGGGGGCATGGCTTGCTGTTTCCCTGTGCTGAATCCTTATGAGCCTGATGCTGTGGATTGTCATTCTGTCTCCTGTTGAGGGCTCAAATGCAGAATTGCCCGCACTTTTTTTCCCACCAGTGGAAATGCTTACTTTGTTCAGCTGTTATAGACTTCTCATTAAAAGGCTTTTTGAAGCTACTCCAAGAGAATCCAGTTGCATAATCAAGTGAATAGGATTTTTTTCATCCATTTCAGTGTTAGCCATACCATGGACAAAGCATGTTTATTTAGCTATGCCAACGGTGGCTGCTGTGGGTGGCAAATTTTGCTTTAACTGCACTTAAAAGTTTACTTTCACTTGAAAACTTGGTTCCTGGAATTGGGGCAGAGACCTGTAGCCTGGAGACTTGCACATAATTAAGATTGTAGACAAAACTCCTAGAGTGAAACACGAAACAAAACAAAATGAATAGCAAAATCCAAACAAATCTGGTATTTTTGCCTGAAGTGAAAGTAAATTTTGTGCCTTGCCTCACTCTTTTAAGGTTTTTTCCCCCAATATTAGAGGTATTCCCTTCTTCCACTCCTGCCACAATTTGCCAATGCTTTGGCAGCAACTCGGTATCAAAACAGGCAGAAAGACGAAGGGATTGAGAGCAGCCCTGCAAAGCAGAAACTGAGGGTGATGGTGGATGAAAAGCTGGACATGACCCAGAAATGTGCACTTGCAGCCCAGAAAGTTAATCATATCCTGGGCTGTATCAAAAGTAGAGTGGCCAGAAGCATGAGGGAAGTGATGCTGCCCCACTGCCCTGCTCTGGTGAGACCCCACCTGGAATACTGCATTTGGCTCGTCTCATGAGAAGAATGTGGACCTGCTGGAGTGAGTCCAGGGGAAGGACACAAAGAAAATCAGAGGGCTGGGGGAATGTCATCCATGAAAAAAGGCTGAGAGAGATGGTATTTTTCATCTTGGAGAAAAGAAAGCTCCAGGGAGACCTTAAAGCTGCCTTCTGCTACCTATAGGGAGCTCTGTGTGTGGAATCTGTGTTAGGGCAAGTATCCTGAGCTCTGTACAGAAATACCATTTATCAGGGTAACATAAAATCAGGTAAAACCTTGACTTCCAAAGTCAGTGCATACAGGAATACAATGCAATGCACATGGGAATGCACAATACCACAAGGTGAGGGCAAGGTATTTGAAATATATTTTGGTTTTGTTATAGAAAACCACTAATAAGATCCATTGGTAAGTGGGGGGACTGACACAAAATGCTGCAACAGTCAAACATCTGAAGTTCTGTGGGAGTGTGTAAACTGTGTCTAAGCACTCAGGGATTATTTCAGTTAATTCTGCAGCACATTAATTTAGATTTTTAGCAAATGCAGGGAAGCTGGAGAAGCTCTAAAAGACTACAGTAAAGCAAAATGTTCTACTAGCAAGTGAACTAGCTATTCTAAACCCACCTTATTTTAATGACACATTTGAGTAAGACCATAGATAGATAGATCACAGATAAACCACTCTCAGTGAAGAAACCAAATAACAAAGGACTGTTCATGCTGAGGCATATGGCTGCAATGCAATAATCCAGTTACAACCAACTTTTTTGAATGAGAATTTTTCATTACTTAAATTAGCATAACTGGCTCCAGCTATGCTTTGAAGTTATGCTTTGAAGGTTACAAAAAACCCTGCATATAGAAATAGTCTATTAAGATCACAAGTTTTAGCGGGGTCCCACAGAAATCTGTCATCACCTCTACTTAGAGATCCGGAAGACTGTTACATATTGTTGCTGTTAAAATGAGAATGGAATGAATTTTAACAGTGCTAAAAACTAATGACCTGCTGGATGTAGGTCACTGATGAGAAGGGACAGCATGCAGGATGAAAATGCATGGGTGGATGTCTTTAAGGGTCACAGAAGATAAACCATTGAACGTGGCCATCATGCAGATAAGCTGACCAATGTGATCTTTAGATAAGCAGGACTGCCCATCAGGAAATATGCACAGTTTGATACTCATCAAAGCAGATGACTTTGCCTGAGAGACAATTCATCCTACTGGGAAAAGAATTATATCTATTTTAAATTGTTTCAGGCTGCTCTCTGGACCTGAGATGAGCTAGCATGGTACAGTGTGTATCCATACAGCTAAGCATCCCCCAGGATTGTTGCTGAGCATTATCTGGGAGAGTACAGACAGATACAGCTGTTCTGGGGAGTATGCTAAAAAATGGGAAATCAAAGTGCAGGGCTTGTGCCTGAGCACTGGCACCACTTTGCCTGCTACAGGAGGTGTTAATTTATACTTGGTAGACAATGTAAACATGAAAGAAAGCAGTCAGCATCCATTTTTGTTCCTCTCATCTGATGGTGTGACTGGGTATGGAAAATTTTACATGCCAGTGCAGAAAACCTACTGGTTTCTGCCCAGCAGGAACTGCCAACGGAACTGCGAATTATCTATATCCATGCTCTAAGCCATACAGACTGCATCTTCCTTAGATGCAGGGTTCTAAATCTGAGCCAAGCACAAAAAAAATAGTTTTCCATATTCTGATTGAGACAATATAAACATCACCCCATCAACAAATGTGAAACACTTCCTGCACTACTGCCTGAAGTGTGTGTATACTATTGTGCCTTTAATTTGTGCACAACTGTAGAATAAGGGGTCTTACAATGAGTCACATGTAGCACTAATGGTAAGAAAGAATTAAAAAATCCCAAATCAGGTCTTTTCTGGACTCTATAAGAGCTTTCATTCTAGAAGATGCCAGTTCTCGTGAGTGCTGACAAGCACAGGAAGCTGGGATGATTTTTTCCCCCACAGCCATTAAAGAGTTAAAACTTCTGCAGGAAAATGATTGTCTTGGCATCCTCCTTTCACAGGTTTATGACCAAGAAGAAATTTTTTTCAGACTCATTTCCCTGAGTTTTTGTTCTTGAATAAGAAATAAATTTCTCAGACTGTGTGACTACCATGTATGAAATGAGAAAGACAGAAACTTGCCTTTAAATGCAGCTTGCCTTTAACTCCTTATTTTTTTTTTTTTCAAAAATTATACATTTAGCTACCACCAAAGAACAGAAATTCTCCCAGACAAGGTGAAAAACAAGCCCAGAGGTGCAGAAGGTTATCTTAAAGATTACACAACTTTGGAGAGAGGCAATCTCTTGTCAATAAGAGGGAAGTCCTGAAGACAGTTATACTTCTCCTCCCTGGCAGATCCACTGCGTCTGGGCAGTGTGGCTCTTGTACCCAAACTGCCAGCTCAATCTCAGGGAAGAGATTGGCCCTTGGACCTGGCACAACCACAGCTGTGCAACTTCTGAATGACACAGTTTAGGTTTAGCTGGAGTTTATTAATTGCTTTCCATAAATGTCATACACTGTCCCACTCCTCAGAACATTTAGGAAATCTCAGTCTTCTCATCAGTTATCACTAGCCTAGAGGAAGTTCTGTCACCACCAAATATGTTTCTTTTTCTTTGTCTGTCTTAAATCTATATCGAGACAATTGGATTACCTGAGCGTCTGTGTTTTTCTTAGCAACTTAGTGTAAGTGGGCCACATGTGGATGAGGCTGCATTCACACTACATTATTTCTGACAAATGGTGCTGAAAAAAATGCAGGCCTTTAAAAGCTATGCATTAAAGCACTCTGCTGACCCCATGAACTCATGAGAGCTCTCTCAGTGAAAGCCCTGCTTATGTGAAATTACTGTGGGATTTCTTTTTGGGGAGTGTGTGTGTGTGAATTAGCTTCTTTGCAGGTTTGGGTTGGGTTTTTTCTTTGAGTGCAAGGACAGATTTAGAAATCCACGTGTTTTCCTGCTCCAGGTAGTACAAGGCAGCAGCTACTATCTGCAATCAGGGTTGCTGTTGCTGATGTAACGTGACTCATTCTAGTAATCTGTTTAATTTATTCTGGTTTTAAATAAGCTTTTAAATTGCCCAGGAGTCTGACAGTATTAGCTCAGACACCGATGAGGTGATGCTCGTGTAACCAGGCTGCCATGGGGAAATGGCACAAATGAGAATGGCACATCCCTGAGCTCTGGCCCGTGGCCGGTCCTGCTCAGTTAGTGGAGGGTAGGACGTGAGTTTATTGTGTAGGTTCCTAAAGAGAAAAGCTGACAGCAGAAGACTCTTTCCCCTCTGTAAATCTAGCCAGTGTTTTGTGCCATGCTCTCCTTGTAGATGCAGCATTGTTTCTAAGGGAAACTACTTAGTGCAGGCTTTCCTGTGCCAAAACTCAGGTCCAGCTGCTATGGAAACGTTGAAAAGCTCTCAGGACATCTTTTATTTCTCATCTAGCTTAAGAATGCAAAAGAACAAAATGTCTATGTACACTATGAACTCCTCTGGTTGGTGTGTGGAAGGACTTGGACTTTTGACAAGGCATAAGGCATCTGTGCACATATGTGCATCGTCTTCTCTCCTCCATACTCTGGTAGTTGGGCACAGCTCATCCCATAACTCTCTACAGAAACTTTGGACATCATGCTATGGGGGTTTCCAGCAAGAGAAAAGAAGCATATTGATTTGCCTTTGGGGCACCTTAGGGTCTGAAGCCCCTGATATCCTTTAAGTTCCTTTGGAGTGGTGAGCTGGTGGCAGCACAGTACAACATTGCTGCCTACTGGTGCTTCAGGTGTCATTCACTTTCCCTGTTGCTGATGTTTCAGGCTCTCTTTGTAGCCTGGGCTGGCTGAAAGGGGTTACAGTGAAGGTCTTTCCATAAAAAATTTCATGGAAGGGAAATATGGGCTTTGATGAAATGTAATAATTTAAATTAACATTTTGTCAGCAGGGTAACGATGTATACTTACTGTTCTGGAGAGTTGATGTCTTCTATGGGATCTTTGCTTGTTCTGGAAGGGTCTGATGAGCCCCACTGTGCTGGTGGATTTTGATCAAGATGATTTTTCAAAATGGCTTTCTCACCATCTGGATGGACAACACATTAAATTTTACTTTACTGTGACCAAGTGACCAGGTAAAAATTGTTTCATTTTAACTTTTTTCATATATCCATAATGCCATGAAGTGAATTCATGCTACCTATATTCCAATATAGTCTCAAGTTTTGCTGTGATAGTTTGGATGACGCATTCCTCCATAGGAACCACCATGAAGAAATAGAAAAGTGACAAAAGTGACATCATGCTCTCTCATCTAGTTCCAAGATAGTGAAAAAATAATGTAACTATACTGTTCTTGCACTTAGAAATTGTAAGCTTTTCATAAACCCTCCTTGTTAACACTCTTCCTAGAAAAACTATAATCTCATTGATGTATAAACCCTTGATACTCTTAGGATCACACAGGCAATTAAGTGCTGTCATTTAACTATCTGCTACTGCCATAATTTTTAGCATGGAAACATGATTCATATCAGTTGTACTGGTCCACGGGCTGTTTGCAGCAAGGACAGCTAATGATGTCTTTACACTTTTTTCTTTTCTACATTGTGATAAAAAAACAGATGCTAGTTCTTGGTTCCCCTGGGGGTCCTGGGAGTCCCTGGCTAGCTGTGCTGAAGCCCATGGAATCATTGTCCCCGAGAAACACAGCCATTTTAAGAAAATCCTTTCCGTTCCTGCCTGCTTTTTCAAAGCCTCTTTCTGTGGTAAGCCAAATAAAATCACATAGAAAGCATCTGAATAATGAGGGCAGCTCACAGTTTTCATAAATAATTACAGAGAGATCCAAATCCATCACCAGCAGTTGTTTGCCACACAAACATAGGAGCAGCGATTGCCTCGGGCATTGAGGCAGCATGGAACAGGAGTCTGAGGTAAATTCTTGAAGAGGGTACTGGAGGATTCGAACAGAAAATTGGGTACAGCGGGGAGAAGCAGGAAAAGAGTAAAGAAAGAAGGGAAACAGCATGAAAGCTGGTAGTTTGAAGGGTTAAGCTTTTCTCTTGTACTCATGTTCAGAAGCCCCAAATAATGCTCAGCTCCCAGCATGCTAGGAATATATGTTATCAACAGGCACTAGAGGACAAATCAAGCAGCAGAAACACTAACTGAGGAGAGAAGCTGGAAGCATAAATGTTTTGAGGGCAAACTCCAACATCTATAATTGCACTCCCAGCAAGGTCATCCCTGGCATTATTTGATAACATTCACTTCATGCTGTGAAAAGCCTAACAAGCAAGAAACAACCAAGAGTGTAGGTGAGGAGGCAACAATGTGCAGACATGTGGATCACTACAGCTCAGAAGAGGAGACAAGATTTTTCACTTATGTTGCATTGAAGAGAAGGATCTGGGTGAGAAAGGAGGTGAACACATGAAGCTGCTTCGGTTGGGGCAAGAAAATGTCAGCAGAAGAGAACTGAGGAATTCAATTGTAGCAAGAAGAGTGTTTAAAATTAAGAGATGTCAGGATTCACTGATGGTTTAGATGTGGAGGGAGTACAGCAAAGAATCAAATCTGACAGTGGCTAAGATAAGCAGTGAGGTCTATCATCTCAGGGCAGCCTGAAGTTTGCTGGTGTGGCATTTGCTGTCACAGGAGTTCAGTTTTTATTTCCTGTGCCTTGCATTTCTGTGTACATCAAATTTGACATTTGCATAGAAGTCTTGTGATATCTATAAAAAGACATGTAGAAAAGAACACTTTTTACTTCCGTGATTAAAACCAACATTTAGTCCTGAGCTGATCTAAGCTGACAATGGAAACTGCTGACTTTTTGATATAGACCAAAGTAAAAATTTGAGTAACCCTTGTAATTAGGGATGGAAAAGAGCTAAGATTTCATTATTTTAGAGTTCCAAGATAAGGAATTTAACATTTTACAAAGCCACTAAAGATATAATTCTTCATCAAATGATTGGAAAATACAGCTGTTGCTGTTCGGGAGTATGTTATTTAATCTGTGTTGTACACACTAAAGGAGTTTCATTTGCTTTCAGATGTGCTGTGTGAGAGAGAGAGGAGGTGATCCTTGTCAAAAAGGTGGGGGATTTAGTTTAGAGTAGAGAAGAAATCATATATTCTCTTCCTACTCACCTCTCAACACCAACTGTCCATATATCACGGTGTGTTATTCTTAATAGACTCTTTTCTACCACTCTTGCAGATGACTTGCCCTTAATACACTGAATAAATTTCTGCATACAAGGCTACCAAATGCAAGTTTTACTGTATATCTATAAAATACAAAATGCAGAAAAAATTGTAACTTTTTTTCCCTTTTTCATCAGCTTCTTTCAAATATATATATAAAAAAAAGGTAATTCTTATTTGTTAAACATTTTGCAGCTATGGAAACTAGAATATCTTTATTTTTCATTTACCTTTCATTTAAATAATGAAGAGCAAGATTCTCGCTTAGTCATATGCTTCTGGGAGCTGCAGCTTAAAGAAAAAATGCTATTGCCATATGCACATAAAAAACTTAAGAGTTTAGAAAACTAGTTTTATATATGTGAACAACTGAAAGTAGTGGTAAACATTTGATTACCCAGTTTCCCCTGGAAAGTGCAGCAGTGTTTTTGATACTTTCCCATCTTGTCTTCCTCTGTCCATTAAGAATGCAGGTTGGAAAACCCCTTCATTCTCAGGGTACTGTCTACCATTGCAGATTCTACCCAGTAAGTTGCACTGGCATGATGTAACTACCTTTTAAATTGAAGTTACATTAGCCAGAAGCGCCTTCTAAATAATTTTCACCTTTGCAGACCTCAAACCGGAACTCATAAGTCTGGATAAGTGATGCCTGAGCACTTTCCATTCAGAAAGCTGTCGGGAGAAAAGACAAATACATCTCAAGGGCCCCACAGAGCATTCAGCCACGGGCTCATTATAAACAAAGCTTGCTGCCAGTGGTTGGTGAGGGCCAGAAGGCTTTAGCTCAGGACCTCTGCCTACCTATAGCAAAGAAACAGCTTCCATTTACAAAGCTCAGAACTGCAAGAGCACACCTGATGCAGGCTGCTGAGGGGCTCAGCCAGCAGGTCACTGCTCCCAGCTGCTCTCCTCTCCCTCTGCCAGGGGTGACCTGTAATCACTCTGCAACCTTGTGCTGCCAAAATTACCTGGGCAGGTTTGAATGTGCCATGCATATTAACAACCCTCATTCAGCTGCAGGCAGAAAGTACCAGGTGACTGATGATGCTTCAGTTTCATCCAAGAGTTTAGAAAACATGTTTTTTTTAACTACAGGCTTGTTTTGTTGCTGTTGGTACACTGCAGTTTTATTGAACATCTTCATCATTACGCTTTAGCGGCAGTACTCCTCTGATGGCTTTGAAATGGAGGACAGAGCTACTCTTCATCTGATATATTCCAATTCTACCATTGTTTCTCTTTGCTGGAAAGCATATATTATGCTCCACAAAGAAGTGTGGTTTAGTAAGGACTTATCTTGCAGAGATAACTTTGCTGATTTACTAAAGAACTCTGGAAACTTTAAAACTAGAGGCAAATTTTGAAAACCAGCTGTAATTTTTTCCCAGATCTGTTGTTTGAACTGTGAAACATGACTAGCCAGCCTCTATTTTTCATGTGAATACGATGTTAGGAAAGTAAACTGAAAGGAAAAATTAAAATGATCTCATTGTTGGCTGAGTAATCAGAAAAAAGTTCTCCTGAAGTAAACACACTGCACAGGCAATCTAAATCATAACCTCTCATAGTTGTGTTTTGAGAGGAAGATTAAAAAAAAAAAACAAACAGCAAGACTTTGCTCTGATTTATACTACCTTAAATCAGAAGAAATTCCCTTCACTACTGATTCATTTCTGTGCAACAAAGGGCAGGTACTGATCCTCAGACAGGTTGGTCTCCCTGTTGATATAGAAATGCTCCAATTTCAGGATTGAATCCATTTCATAGAAACTAGCATACATATCTCTATATATTTCTATGAAGAAAAGAACTATATCCTTGCTTCAAAATGGAATGAATTTAAATGAGTTATTTCTGAAAGCCCTAACCTTTGAATCTATTTTTCACTCTTAAACTTAATGCTTGAACTGCATGAACTTCATAGGAATAATATTTCCCCCATCTATCACAGATGAACTCTGTTCTGCTTTGCATTTGTGAGCAACATGCCTTTGAAATCTGTTTTTCTTTGAGCTGCTTTTACATGGGGAAAAACTAACACCAGGAAACATTGCAGTGGGGTGACAAGTGACAGTATGTAGGCATATCTGACATGTAAATGAATGCTCCCAGCCCATTCACAGCAATGAGTAAAGACTGTTTTCTGTCTTAAAACAAACAAGATTTTCTGAGCAAGGAAGGGCTCCTGCAGAGAGAGAACCTGCAAAAAAGGGTTTGCTCATAAGAGGGAACTGTGGTAAGGCTGTCTCTTGCTTCTTCTGTACATGCCACAGAATGGCTGTCATTCCTTTATTTCCCTAATATGCTTCTCTAAAATGTAATGGCCAAGGTAGAAATAGAGGGGGATTTTCTGCAGGATTTCTTCTGAGCTGCGCTTTATACTAAATTCTTTCAATCCATGATTTTGTGAATTATGTCACATGGAAATAATTTAATGTATTAAAACATCAAAAATGAATCAAGTAGAGTAAGATAGTGTGAATTCCCAGTGCAGCAAAATTATCTAGCCCCCCCACTCCTCCCCTTCCTTTAGACAGCATCACAGTTGAGGTATTTGTCCTCCTTTTTTCCAAATGTCAGCCTGACAAACACAGCCATGCCTTCAAGCCTGCCTCCTCTTGCTGAATGGCTGTGTCACTTACAGCGCTGAGCCAAACACTGGCCTCCCTCACACCCCATCCCTGCCTCAAACCCAGGCTCTGCTACTCCAGCGAGGCCACCAGATCCCACAAATGCCAAGGGAGAAGTTAATGTTGCCCTGTGCACAGAGCTGGGGTCTCCAGCAGGCACAGTGATTCAAAGTCATCTGAGGGATGCAGGAAATGAAGCTAAAGGGATTCCCTTTAAAATTCAGCTGGGGAAGCCATTTGAAGTATCGGAGCCATAGCCCATGGAGCATGCTGGAAGCTGCTTGACCACACAAAGCTACGCAGCAGTGCAGCTAAAAAGCCTGCTTTAAAAGAAAGCAATCAAGCCATAAACCACAAATCACATTTTCCTAATTGCTTTTCTTACATAGCCAATTGCTGTAGATGTCTCAGGGACATTATGCATTTGTGAACAAGAGCTGAGTGTCTCAGATAATATCTCTCTTTAAATGAGATGAACTGAAATGTGCTGTAAAGAAGGAGTCTCTGTGCCAGCAAAGAGCTCCTGGGATATACCAGGAGTTGTTGCTATTAATAGCTAACCAGGAATCCCAAAGTTATGAAATGCTGCCTGAAGTCAGGCAGATATAGGAGTTCACAGCTGTATCTACCTATTTTGGGTAATTTCAATTTGTGTCTTAAATCAGTATCTTTTATGAAAATGAGGGTGGTGGGGAAGGAAGAGATGAATCAAATAACGTCCTTTGGCACTTGGCTATAGGAATTAGGATTTTTAACTCTGGGCAATTTTTACAAATCAGAAGCCTACTGAAGTGTACTATGACATTAAAGTTTGATCAGAGCTTGTTCGAGATGTGTTGCTTAAATCCCCTGTTATGATCTGTTCTGTGAAGAGCAGTGCCCTGAGTTTGTGCAAGCAATAGCAGTGGGGTTACACTACATGGCATTCTCCATGTGAGCTCCTTCAGAACAGCTAGGTGTTTTATAAGAACAATTCACATAGAAGTGAACCACAAAGCGAATGTAGCAAATTATCTGCAGGATTTTTAGCTCCAAGTCAGCTGCTGTTTTGAGCCTCTCTCTTCACTGTCTCATTCCCACTCTCCCAGCTCACGTTTTCACAAGATCAAGGAAGGCACAAACCTCATCATCACCTTTAAACCAATATTGGACTGGCTTGCACAGTGGGGATGAGAGAGATGGTCACTTCTAGGTCACGCTAATAGATTATTTACAATTCTGAAGCTTCACTCGAGTACCACCAGGGATGCATAATTTCAAGTTTCTGTACTTTACTGAAAGCTCATGAAATGCACAGCTACAGAAAGCATAGTCATGTCATTCAGAGTTAGCTTTCCTGTAGCTGTAAGGGCAAGAATTTTTTTAAGTGCCATTTAAGTGATGTCTGTTTGAATCTGCACAGAAGCAGCAGTGACTCAGCAGCATGAATTCTCCAAAGCCTTGTTATTTTGATTGGAATGGCAAATTTATATTAAGCACATGGGCTGACTATTGGGAACGGGTGCAGTGAGAGAAACAGACAGGAGAATCAGATGCAGATAAGGGACAGGAAAATGTGGAAAAATAAGAGGAAGAAGAAATGGAATTGGTGGGACAGGAAAAGACAAGGAATGGTTGCTGACTACAGTGGCAAAGAGCCTGGAAGTATGAATATTTAATGTCATTTGTGTCAGAATCAGGAAACACTATAATATGCATGTGTGGAGTATTTGCCACCAGGTGTGGGACCAAACTTCAAACACCTTCTGTAAATTAGGATCCAGGTCTTGCTCATTCCCAGGTGAGTGGATGCTCTAACCTTCCCATATAAATTTGGACCAGGGAAAGCATCTTTCTCTACCTGTCCCACCTTTTGTGTGGAGCTTTATGTGGTAGGTCCACTGAGAAAATTCTGTGTTCAGCAACTTCAATATGCAGAATATCTACCCTATAAATCCCAATAAAACATAGTTCCAAGCTACTCTGGACATTAAGGCTCCATGCTTACAGATGATTTTAAATATGCATCTCACAGCAGAAATGTAAAAGCTGTGCTGGGGGAAAATTAGGAACAAAGACAATTTTGCATGCTGCTGCTTAAAGCAGCAGTTAGGCATCAATGTCTTTTGTAGACATAGCCACAAGTAAGTGCAGAAAGGTTATATTTTATCCTTGATTTCTTTGCCAGCCTCCTACCGCTAATGGAGTGCATCTTGCTGTGGGAAGCATCCATCCTAAATTTATACCCAGTGTATTTCTTGAGAATCATTTTTTGTTTCTCATACCCAAACTCAGATGGGCATTTGGCACAATGCAATATATCTTTTCTGCTTGAAATATTATTCATGATTTATCATTTTTCCCACAGCATCTGACATGAGAGGAACATTCTATGTGTTCCTTTCAAACTGCCTCATCCCACTCACTGATGTTAGTTCTTGCTCCTGATCTCAGCCCAATAATCACACGCCTCCAGCAGCTATTTACATTTTCCTTTTCCTCCTTTCCCCTCTTCTGCTTTTTTTTTTTTTTTCCACTTTTAAAAAGGACACTGGGAACTCTCCCTCTCTTCTTTTTGCCACAAATTATACAACCCAGTGTATACCTAGGCTAAAACAAACGGTGCAAGAAAAATTAACCTTATCCAACCGAAATTTCAATATACTTCAAAAACGTATGTGAACTGTTGCTGTTGTTCTAAAATTATTCTTCAAATTTATTCATAGGAGTAACTTCTGTCCCATTTAATCAAGCCTATGGTGCCACATCAATAGGAAGTCTGTGCCTTGCAGTGTAACAAACATGCAAATATACAAATTCTGAACACTGAGCAACCAGATTTTCATACACTATAGTAATGGTTGTACAAAGCTATTTGCCAGAAGTCACAAAGTAGATCCATTCTAGAGTCAGATATGGAAGGTGGATGTCCTGACTTTCACTTTTACTGCACTGTGCACCAGATTTTATTGCTTCCCAAAAAGCAAAGTGGCTTTAATGGAAGCAATTCTCTTGCATGTATTTCTTCAGGGAGCAGGGAAAGAGACACAGGAGAAACAACTTAGGAATATTACCGTTGTCATTAAATCCTTTTTTATCAGTTCCTAGGGAAGGATTTTCATACATGAGTGGCTTCGATTCTGCATTTAGAATCCAAATCAGCACTGAAATATTTACATGCTTCTCTTTGACGTGCTTGATAGCAGCGTCCAAAAGCAGGATTTCAGCATCCTAGTCAGGCAAGCACAAATTAGACTGGGCTTAAAATTTTGTGACTTTCCTCTCTCCCTGCAGCACAAAAAACTTGACCTCTGAACACAAATACACTTCTAAAAGTTTCCTGCTTCACCATGTGTATTACAAAAGAAGACATTTGCACAGAAATAACTACTCAGTGAGTACCATGTACCTTATTATGTGAATCTGCATACTCTTAGTAATTCAACCAAAATATTTCAACTGTTTTACTGAGGTCTGAGTGCTCTGAAACCAATTCAATGAGATTGCTATTCAAAGGTTTGGCACGCTAAGCTGCTAATGGATTTTACTAGCACTCACCTTTGCCGTCTGTGAAGTTCCGTATACTAAGAATGTCATTAAGGTCCTGATAGTGGTTCTGCTTAATGTATGTTGTTTTCTCAGGAGTGTCCTGAAGTTGCATTGTGACCTCTTCCAAGTCTTTATCCAGCTGAAAAAATAAAGAGAGTACAAATCCTTAAAAATTCAGGAGTCCTTGCTTCAGGTATCTGCACTGAGGCACAGCTTTCTATAATTAGACAGGAAGACAGGTGGTAATGCAAATACTACAGTGTGACAAATACAGTTTTTTTATAGCACTACTACACTACTTCTAAAAATAATCTACAAGTCACAAATTGTGTTGAACTATGATATTGCACACAGGGTGTAGGAGAGGAATAAGCTTTAGCAGTTGACAGTGGAAGCAATTCAGGTGTACTGATAAATGAGAAAGATATGGGCCAAAATAAGAAAGATAAGAAATCCCAGACTAAAGATCTCTCAACTATTTATTATTCACATGTAAAATTGTGGCATACAGAGCTATAACCATATCCTCCATCAAACTGTGGAACATACAGGAGAATATAAGGGAACTGTGGCATGTCCAGTCCTGTGAATGACTACAGTCAACTCTACCAGGAATGCACTTCTAGCACTGAGCAGAGCTCAGTGTGCTCTCCTCAGAGGCTGACTTGCACTCAATTGTCTACAGCTCCAATGGAAAATGACAAGAAACAAGCTTCCTAATCTTCTTTGTGAACAGTTGTGCAGGGCGTGGTGTCCAGAGTACATCTCACTCATTACCAGTTTAACTGAAATTTAAAAGTGCTGAATTGAGCTTTACATTTTTCCTTATAGAACTGGGACATAGCAATTCAAACTAGATGAGCCAGAGATGTAGCTGCTAGCATGGCAGGGCATGTTCCAAGTCTCCTTGACAATGAAACTGATTTGGACCCACTGGTTCTGGGAATTTAATCAATTTAGAGCAAAGTCCAAAAGATATAGGCAGGGCCCTGCAAGCACGAGTGGGGCTGCTCTGATCACCCTTACCTGTGCTCAGCATCATGAGCCTTGCGAGGCACAGGCTGAGGTCTTGTGTTAGGAGGCTTAGTAGAAAAAAACTACAGAAGAGTAAAGGAACAAAAATAGCCAGCAGGCAGCTAGGCCTTCATTAAAAATTTCAAGGCTCTCACATGAAAGGAACATGGCAAAGCTGAACTAAATTTCTTTAACAAGGCAGAGGTAACTTTTACTTTTGGACTATTTAGTAGCCTGAGTAAATACCTTTTAGTTACCTAGGCAATTCTCACTACTTAAGGTATGGGCAAAGAAATAACTGTTGCAATAAAATAGTTTTTCTTCAAGGTGTGAGAATACAGACTGGGCAAGAACAGGTTAATTTATTTATGACATGATCAGTTATGGTTACCTTTTCTCAAAAATTGGGCAGTCTTCAAGACTGGTTTGTCATTGTTTCAGGTCTACTGAGCAAGAATGGACATAACTATAAATGTTCATGCTATAGCTCTAATGGAATTCATGTACTCAGACTTTCCCTCAGTAGGTACTGAAGAAATCACCACCTTTGTGCCAAAAGAGTCAGCTCACATGTTCACAAAGGTATTTTTCTACCTTAAGAAAATATGTAATTCTGTTTCATGGAAAGATGTAAAAGTCGGTCTAGCGAGGTTTTGAGCAAACTCTCAGTGAGCTTGAGAGATAACAGCAACAGAAGCCTCAGAACTCTACCATAAACAGGAACAAAGACAGCCTTTAAGTGGGGCTGCAGATAGTATTACACTGGCTTGTAAAGGTTAGGCTTCTGGAGCTGTGGAGCTCAGCATGTCCATGTGAAACAGCAGGGTAATTGGCCTGTCACAAATAAATAGGGCAAGTTTAATTCCATTTTGCTAAGGCACATTTTCATTTTATCACACCTGCTATGTATTTGCTGTACTAGTTAGCAATCCATACAAATTGTCTCTTTCCTATTATTTCTATGGGGAAAGGTAACTTTGTTCTCTAAAAAGTAGCCAGCATTTAGGCAGATTGCAGAAGTGCAACACAAGACAATGAAAAATGAAGCGCCCAGGCAGTATATACAGTAAAGAGTACCTCTGTAATTTTCATTCTCAAGCGGTGGTTCTCTGACTGCAATCCTTCTAGTCGAGATGTGCTGGCCTGATTGACGCTGGTTACTGATGTTGATGTTTTTGAATCTTCTTTCTTTTGATTTTGAGTGAACTGAAACCGTCTGTTCTGTGTGGCTGCATCTGGATTTGTTCGCAGTGTGATGAGCTGAAAGGTTGAAAAGCCTTAAGAAATGCTGTTTTATTTTTGCAGCTATTTATTTTGTATCTCAAAACACTGAAAGCCAAACCAAGAGCTCCTTTTTGATTTTCAAGTATAAAACTGGAAAGTGAGCTCTGCTTGCCATGTGCACTGCTTGAGATGATTTCTGAATAACTTTATGGAATAGGTTGAATGTAAATGATTGAGATAAGAGAAACATTCCAAAAATTAGGAAAAAACACATTCAAAAGACATCTGGATTTTAAATATATTAAAATATATTTTAGTATTCTATAAAATGTATTTTTCTCCTTCATTGGTATGTTTATGCTTCCAGAAGATATATTCCTTCTTCAAGGAAAAAAGCAATCCACCAAAACCTTCTCTTCCCAAGCACAATTTCATCTGAAATTTGTCCTTTCCTACTGTTACAAATAACACTCAAGCAGTGAGAGACACGAAGCAGGAGTATTAACAGAGAGAACTCATGGGAGATTGCACTCTGGAGATAACAGAAACTTAATTAGTTTTTAGCAACCCAAAATAAACCAAATCTGTTCAAACAAATTAAATAAGCCACTTAAAAAAAGGTTAACCTTAAACATATTTAATTTAAGCAAATATAAGTAAAATTTAACACTCAGTGACAATGTGAAAATATCACCTCGACATGAGGAGAGAAAGCTCCTGCTGTTTGGCAGTGGCGAGAGAGATTCTCAGATTACTCTAGAGAATATAAAATTTATGCTACTTGCCAAGCAGCATACATATATATTTGTATACAGACAAAGCTGAAGGAGCTCCCTGCCCTGAAAGGATAGGCATGGAATCATAAATCCAAAGGTGTTGAGTTGTCTGAAAAGAGAATGGGCAATCATTTTTTTATGCACAGCCCAGCCGGATTTTGTGGTATTGCTGCCTTTTGGAATGGATTCCTGTTATTCTTAAGAGCATGGAACTATTCTGCAGCTCCAATGGCACAAAGTAGAGCCCTAATTTCTGATCAAGAGAAATCTGACTGCTCAGACTCTGAAAAATGCAGTCCCTGGCATGTATTTACAGACCATGCCTGAATATTGGGATGATGTTTGTGGATAATACATTTCATTTTTCAGGTAGTAAAGTAGATGGAGTAGGCTAAGGTGCTCTGTGTCTTCTTCACCTTAGTCTTTACTGGTAAAACTTGCCTTCAAAAATTCCAGACCTATAAAGTAATTGAATACATCAAGTTCAGCCAACCTGACAAGTTGCATGCATGAGGATTAAGGGAACTGGTCCGTGTCATCATGAGGCCACTCTCAGTTACTTTTGCAGGATGATGTTGATTTTGAGCAGTTTGTGAGGATTGGAAGAAAGGAAACATCATAGTTCAGGAGATGTGAGAGAGTAATTTGGGGAAATGCCTTCTTGCCACCTTCACCTCAGTCTGTGAGGGATGCTGCAGTCAATCCTCTGGGGAATCATTTCCAAATATATGAAGATCAAAAATGTGGTTTGAAGCAGTCGTTGCTGATTTACAAAAGAGAAATCCTGACCAACCTGATTTACAGCTGTCTTTAGTGAGGTGTCTGGGCTGGTAGATGAGGGTTGAGAGTTATTTTTCTTGACTTAAGCAAAGATTTAACACTTCTCCCAGACCATCTTCATTGTTAAACTAATAAAGTGACAGGGCAAGCGACCACTGGAGTAGATTCAAATTGGGCTGAACTGACAGGCTCAGAGGATTTGGTAGCCAGTCACTAATGCTGTTCCTCAGTCTGAAAGGAAATGGGTCTGGGCTCCTAAAGCTAGGCAAAAGTAAATACTAAGTCCTGACCTTGAGGAGAATAAACCCCAAGCAGCTCCCCAAAGAGCACGAGGTCTGTTTGGCTGGCAAGTACCCTTCTGATAAAGGCACTGGAAATCGCGCTGGAACATGAGCCAACAGTACCCTGGGCAAACATTGGTGATCCTTCCTTTCTACTTGGCCTGGGTGAGAGCACACCTGGGGTGTTGTGTCCAGGTTTGGGCTGCCCAGAGCAAAAGAGAAATAGATGTAGTAAAGAAAGCCCAGAGAAGGACCACAAAGATGCTGAAGAAGGTTGCAGCCCCTATGATACAAGTAGAGACTGATTATTTAGCCTTGAGATGGAAGATGTTGTGGCTGCTAACATTATTCATGTGTATTCAATATATGATGGAAGAGAATAAAGAGGATGGAGCCAGACTCTTTTCAATGATCTGCAGTGAAAGGGAGGGAGACATAGGTTGAAAAACCAACATTTTCACTTAAACATCAGAAAAAACTTTCCTTATTGTGAATGTGGTTAAATGATGGTGGAGATACTCAGAGGAGCTGGAAATTATTCATCTGGAATTAACCAAGACCCAACTGCTTAAGGCCCTGGGTATCTTGCTGCAGCTGAGCCTTCCTAGAGCGAAGTGTCTTCACTCCCACAATTCTTTGTTTCAAATTAGCTGTTTTTATTGACTGATGTGCCTAAGTCCCAGATCAAAAGCTACATGAAAATGAAGTTAAATGTGAAGAATGGTAATTACAAAGCTTCTGAAAGCAGCAGGCAGAAGTGTTGGAAGTGTTCAAAGTTCAGCAATTTGATGTGGCCTAAGTTAAAACTGAATATAAGATAGAAGTATTGCCATTGAATCATCTTCACCTGGGAGTTTATAGCTATATATTGGGTGTTTTGCAAAAGGGAGATGGTGTAATGAATTCATTTACATGGTGCTGACTAGATTAAAAAGTCCATGGACAACATTGTTGGCTCATGCTCTAGAAAGAATGAGGTTAGATGAGCTTTCAAATTTATTTTTCTACCATAAAGTCAGTGGAACTTACATCTTCCTGTCTAACATGTGTGCAGTTTCCATTTTCACAAAGGGTCAATGTTGAATATCCACAGAGCCAATTGCAAATGCTACCAATGTAGACAAGGAATGTTTTAATCCCTAGATCTGATTTTGCCTTGCTGCGCTGCGGGAAACAGAATCAGAATTAAGGTGTTAGTGCCATTGCAGCCATAAATGGCATGCACTTGCTCGCAACTGAGTGAGCCCAGTGTTCTGTCTCAAAATGGATGGAGTAGAGAAAATGGAAGGGCATGGAAGCTTCATAAACATGGATAACATGTGACAATTACTTAATGAAGAGAGAATGCTTAATAGGATTTTTTTTCTTTTGAAGAAGTGAAGAATATGCTGAAAAGTACTGCAGACATCTTGGTCCTTAAAAAGATAATTAGACATAGCAGTTGATTTCTAATAGGAAAAATATACAGAAAAATTGTTTGAATTCTGCAAATAACTTCTATAAGATACCCTTGAATGCAGAAATCTATAATAGTTTTTGGGAAAGTTTTTGATTGTGTATAGTTAATGTAAGTACGATGCAGTATAATGCTATCAACATTTGTATCTTTCAATGGAGAGGGTAATGAGCATTTTTTTCCTCCGATCTCTCTTACTCTGCTATGGGATTTTCCTCATGTTTGTTTTCTGAGGCACCTGGTACTGAACAAAATGGCAATGGACAAAGTAGACATTTAACTGGAGAAGTATAGTAATTGGCATGTTATAAGCAAGTAAGATTAGTAGAGCTGACAAGAAGGAAGGGAAAAATGTCATGTTTCATTCCTTAGTGTGTCTACATCATTGAGTAGTTGCCTATTTAGATTCATAAAAGGGCTGTGGGGTAAAACTGAGTTGCAGCACTGTTGACCCAGGAGACTGCTGAAGATTAGTTAAAAGGAATGCACTTCACAGCAGAGAAGTTGTGGTACTCACCTGGCTCAGAACCACATTACTGTTTGTATCTGTCTGGTCAGTTTAATAAATGAGAAATTGCAGTCTTCTAGGTCTTCATTATCATCCCCTGAGCTTGATAAGCAATAGGCATCAGTATTCACCAGAAACCTTCCAAAGACACCAAGATTGTACTGATTTATGACATAATTACTTGAGGGGAGAGATTTGGCACCTGTCTCACACTAGCGTCTTACCTAGATGTACAGCTAGGTAGTGTTGGATATAATCTTCTGTAGTGTCCAGATGAGGCATTGTGCAACCTGTGCTGGAGCAGGCTGAGGGGAGAGTGCTTGCCAGCTGTCCTGCTGTGACTGTGGCACGGCACAGCACAGCCAGAGAAGATGTAAGACAATATATAGGAGTGCTAGAAGAATTCTCCAGCTGTGAAAACACTCACATGGGTATTGGAAGTGCTGCATTCCAGCCCCTGCTCCATCTTTTTTTTTTTTTTTTGTACCTTATCCAGTGATGAATTTTATTGCTAAATAGCTAAGCATTTGGAAACCTGACAATAGACAGAAAGATGTTAGAGGCTTCATGCTGTGGTTCATGTTTGTATTTTGAGTAAAAAAGAACTGAGAGGAAAAATGAGGGTAGGGTAATTGGAGTTTAAAAGAAGATCAGAGGAAGGGGTTAAAAAAGAAATCAGAAAAGTGATTTCAGAGCCCATGACAAGAGAAGAGAAGGATGGGCAAAGCAGCATGAAAGCAAAGGAGTAAAGTGCATGGACAGCATTAACAATTCTCTTTGAAGAGAGTTTCACATTCTTTGGAGGTGTTTCTGGCATTAGAGTTTTAATATACATTTTCATATGGCTTACCCACTTAATCTTTGCAGTGTTTCAAAGTACACTCTATTGCTGCGTTCGTGAATGTTCCCTCAATTTAGAACAAAGTTGTGATTCTTCCCTAAGATCCAGAACAAAAATATGACTATATATGTCTGTATGGCTTTTTAATATTTGAGAGGTGAATTGCAAAACTTGCAAATGCATTCTGTTTAGTCAGTCGTGGAGAATGAATTACTTTGCTTTTTTTTTGCTAGTCTGCACTTCTAATTTCTTTCAGTAGTTACACTTCGAGATAAGCTTATTAGCTTGTTTCCCTTGCTTCTTTTGCACACATAGTTCTTAGGTCTCCAGTAGACGGGATGCCAATTAGCGCCAGAATCTACTAACAATGATTTGCTCAATGCATTGATTGAATATGGTCCAATCAAGAGCCTCTTATAAATACTCACTTGAAAAATCTAAAAACAGATTATAGAGGCAAAAAGACCTACATTTTGCAAATGTTTCAGACATCCAACTGCATATATATCTAATTTGGGGTAATAAGCTATGTTTATGCAAGCCACTTAAAATTAATACAATTGAACATTTTACTTCAGAACACTGAAGCCCTAGTACTCGAGGCTTTGCTAAGTAAGCTTACATAAAAACCAGTGTTTGCTTCATTCAAAATCTGTCATAGCCATGTCTAAAGCTTAACTATGCAAGGGAACTGATCAAGTTCCAGCCCTCTGCAAATATTTTCTCACTTCTTCCAACAAGGCACAATGAACCTGTCCTCAGAGCACAAAAGAGCAAAAGGAAATGAAAGCAGGTGTCTTCCAGTCTGTGCCTCACTTAGTCCTTTAATATACCCGTTAATAAATATAATTTTCATCATTTGCAGCATACATAGTTTTCCTCTGAAGTACTGAGAAAGCCTACTATAGCACCATAAAGTGAATACTTAGGGGTTTCAATACAATTGATCTTTTATCATGCTAGTGAACTAAAAAGATCTTACTATTTTGTAGGTATAGAAACAGAGATCTTGATTATCTTGTTTAGGGTATGTAAGAATCTTAGAATATCCTGGGAAGGAGCCATTGGGATCACTCAAGTCCAGCTGCACAGGAACACTCCAAGGATCACACCAAGTGCCCAAGAGCATTGTTCAAATGCTTCTTGAACTGTCAGGCTGGTGCTCTTATCACTTCCCAGGATATCCCCTTCCAGTGCCCAATTACCCTCAGAGTGAAGAGCCTTTTCCTAGTATCTAACATAAAACTCCCCAGAGAAAGCTTTATGCCATTCCTTTGGTACCTGTAATTGGTCACCAAAAAGAAGAGGGAAGAGAAGAAACATGGCAGAGTAGACAACAGGACCTGTGCCCCTTGAATCTCCACTTACATCTCCACTCTTTCCAAAAATTTCCTAAAAGCTGGAAATTGAGATTATTGCATTGAAACTACAGAAACCAACTTTTGTTTCCCCAGTCACAATTTCAGTTAAAATATAAGCAATAGAACCTCATGTATTCACACTTTCTCCAAAATATAATGAAGCTTTTCTTTTCCTTCAGGGTCCAGAGGGAAGTTTATAGATGGGCTTGGTTAAGAATTCATACACATCCCCTGCATTTGAAAAGGTGATAAGCACCTACATCATAATTACAAATCAGCAGGAAGAAAATCCAAACCCATGCAAAACAAATTCACCTACCTTGGGTACAAACACAAGGCAGAGAGTAATGGTGCTGCAGAATATGATGACTAAAGCAACGATGCAGAACTGCACATTGGGCTGGTCCCGAGTAAGGAATGACACAGCAGCACCGATAATGCACATTATCCCCACGTTGTAGACACTCATTCCGATGTACTTGCTGTCATTCAAGGCAGGAATGCTGACATTTCGCGTCTCCCAGGCAAGGAAACACCCAAATAACTGAAATGGTAAAAGAAGGAGAGATGATAATAGTTTTAAGAGGAGTTGGTTGTCATCCAGAAAAAGCACTAATTTAAAACAGGTGTTTCCCAGCTTGACAGATATAGGTGATATTGCAATTCAGAGATATACACCTACCTTTTCCTCAATGTCTAATTACCTGTGTGATTTGTTTTGTTCACTAGGACAGATTCCTGCTCAAACAAGAAAAATGTGAAACTTAGAATTACTCCTGTTTGGAACAAATTGTTCTAAATGCTATAGTCATCTTTATTTTATATTTTAAATAATTTTAAAAGACTATCCTTCCTGTTCCTTTTCAAGGATTCCAGTAAAGATATAATGTGCATTGTTTTTTGGCTATTTTTAGCAGCTGTTCTCAATATGCTCTTATCAATCCAGCTATTCATTACATGATTATCACCTACATTAATAAGCAGCAGTGCCAAGATGTGTCCCATGAGAGATAAATATACAATGTAGAAAGTGTCACCCGAGTTGTTCAGATTACAATTATAATGTTTTTTATTATAGTGGGAGTTGGTAATGACCTTTCAATTGCAGTTGTCTAATGATTTCTGGCATAAAATATTCTTGTGGCAATTTTTGTTTGCTTTTTTCCTTTGGTGTATTTTTAAGTTTTAGCCCCTTTGTTATTTGCAATATGCTTTTGCAATTCAGCAGGGGAAAGCCTTTAGTGGAAGGAAGCCATCTCCATCCCTTGAAATTTAATTAGATTTTTCTGCAACATGAACTGCTGCAGACAATTATTTTCTTCCTCTTGCATTCCTCAGAGGAGTTCTGGCAATGCAGTAAAAGCCTAAATGAACTCAAGACATTGTGAATAGGTAACCCAGCCTACAGTCTAGGCAAAGCCCTGTAGGGTTGTATGGTGCCTTGGGAAGCATGAGAGGAGGCAGATGGTACTGGATGGATGGGAAGGACAGAGAGAGGAGCTATCACTAATGTCCAGGACATGGTTTCTATATTTCCTATCTTTTTTTCTCATCACAATGTAGGGACAGACAAGAAGGAGAAAGAAAAAAGGTGCACTCCCATTGACCTTAGTAGCCTTCCTCCCAGACATTTGTCCACTGACAAATGACATTTGTCATGGAGATAATCTTCTCTTTTATACAACCTCAATTTAAGTGCAATCCAGGAAATCGGAGGTCAATGGTGATGGCAAATAGCCAGGACTAGAAGAAGAGTGTTTGGTTGCCAAACAACCAAAAGAGAGTAGGGAAATGGCAGATTGATGTTTGCTCTACAAACTCGGGTTTCAAACCAAGTTGTAGTAACACTGGGATATTAGTAATGCAAGTTTCCTTTGATTATTTGCTTAGTTTTAATCTCAAATAACAATGGAAACAAAGCCAACCCCTTGTGACTCAGCTACTTTGCACTTCCACAGGCACTTCCAGGCTGCAGCCGTCTACCTACTCATCCAGGTACTTCCAACCAGGGTATGCTGCTGAACTGCCAGGCCTGCCCTCCCTGAGCTTGTCTGCTGGCTTGTTTCATTCTCTTGCCTGCAGCATGTGTCACCCTGACACATGTTCATGGGCAGAGCTGGCTGGGAGGCTTTGGCACATTAGGCATTTACTCTCAGCCCATGGAGTGTGGCGGGCTGCAGAGGTTTCCCAGTCCAGACAGAGGATGTAGAACCACTTGCTCACCCATTTTCCAATGCTGCCATCGCTGCTGCAATCCCTGTCAAGATACATTGCCACAGGTGGCCCTTCCCAGCAGCAGTAGTTGTCCTTGGAGTCTTTACCCAAGTCTTTCTCAGCAACATTCCCACCCTATACCTCTACATGCTGCTGAGGAGATGGTCCCACTCAGGGCACTCCATTGCCTCGTTGTTTCAGTCCTGCCTCCTCAGTTTGATCTCCTTTAGTAGGACTAGAGCCCACACCTCACTCAGGCACATCACTTCTTCTACTCACCTTCCCGGCAGCCTAAAAATTGCATGAAGAGCCGCAGTGGCTGCTGCAGGCAGAGCATGGAAGGGGATGGATGCTCTTAAGGGGTCTGTAGGCAGCTGCCTGGGTCTCAGCAAGGGGTCTCAGCCATCCAGGTAGGGCAGCTGAGGGGAGCGAGCTCCTCATCAAGCTTTGAGCCAGATCATCCTCTGATACATTCTCAGAGTCCCTCTGGTAAACAAGGTAATCCCTCCAACAGGGAAGGATGCAGGCAGCAGTCCTTTGCTGTTCATCTGGCACTGTGCACAGGCAGAGCAGGAATGTACAGACTCCTTTTCAGGCTCTGCAGAAGCTAATTGTCACTGTATTCACCCGGGTGCATTGGGGGGCATACAGTGGTGGTGCCTTTTTTCAGGACACAAAACAGTTCCCTCCCATTCCCACCATCTCAGGGGTTGCCGGTTCTCCCCCCGCTGCAATCTTGGTGCTGCATTACTCAGTTCTGCTGCAAATTTACATTTTGCCAGCCCCGAAGTGACTATCAGGCTGTTCTGGGCTGAGCTGTTTTGAGGGGCAGAAGGAATCCTTGCCTGTATTTCTACATCCCATTTTTAAAGAGATGAGACCCTGATTAACTACGGAGAACATTTCTGTCTTCTCATACTATGGTTAATTATTAATGAGATTTTTAGGGTTGTAGATCATGCCTCACTCTCCTCCACTTTCCCCAGTATGAACAGATTCCATTACAAAAGCCTTATTCTGGGAAAACAGCCAATATGCTTACATGAGGCCAGCACTTATTACAAATAATAGGGATGAATTTATAGCTAAGGTGGTTATAAAATGATCTAAAGTATCAATTATAAGGAAAAAGATCGTTTGTAGAGTGTTGTGAGGGTTATGGTTTGGCCCAGTCTCATTTATAATTGAGAACAGCTTGGAAAGTGGTTAAATAACTTTTGGATGAAAGGAAGATATATGTTTATATGATAACTAAAGAAAGGCAGAGGCTCTTGCAGCAAGTGGGTTTCCTCAAAATGAGGCACTTCAAATCTGGGAGCATTGTTTTTAATTTTTATTCGCATTTTGGGTAAAATGCTTGCCTCGGGAAGAGGGATCTTCTTTCTAGAAGTCACAGCTCATCTTTGAGACTCAAACATAGATAAAAGCTGAGAGTTTCCTGCATCCTGCTGCCAGGGCAGTGATGATTGCAGAGGTGCCCCTTGTTTGCCTGGTACAGATGCCTGCAGGGCTAAGTGCAGTTGGTAAGGTTTCTCCTCTGAGATAAAAATCCTGTAAATTGGCTTGGTTGGGGAATGTGATACAGACACTGCTAGTGAAAGGTCCAGATTTCTCATTCCTTTTGAATATAAAACTTGGGAGCTACAGTTAAAACCACAGAGTCATAGTACCTAGCTCAGCTCCCCTTTACTCCTGATACCTAAACTTTAAACATTCATCTTCCCTAGATAATATTATTACATTTCAAATTATGCTTTGAGTCACCTAATTCTTGGGTCTGCTGTGGAATTTAAGGGCTATTTGATATTTTTAGGCTGCCTGCTGGGATTTGCAATTCAGGTATCTCTCTTCCTATTGCTCCTACAGGGCTTAAGCTGATAAAGGCTTCTCAGTCTGCCCACTGACTTGGGCCCCATACAAAATACATCACCAACCATTTTCATTCAAGACAATTATGCTGGTGATGACCATTGTGTAGCTTCATGTTTGGAGAGTACAGC
Source organism: Sialia sialis (assembly GCA_009812075.1). Taxonomy (NCBI): domain Eukaryota; kingdom Metazoa; phylum Chordata; class Aves; order Passeriformes; family Turdidae; genus Sialia; species Sialia sialis. Next base: position 61,313,461 of record VRYO01001463.1, read on the forward strand.
ACAATTCCAAATTTTGCCTGAGATGTGCTCCCTAACCCCAGAGCAGAGTCTGACTTCTGAAGGAGCTCTTGAACTTCTTTCAGAGCTGTTGGATTTTATGTAATGAGAGAGTGACCGTCTTAATTAATTGGGCACTTGCGTGGGGTGTTAGTTCTGCTGAGAATTTTGATTAAATAGTCTTTAGAGAAGGTGTGCATAGATAGACATTGGGATGGAGGCAGGCAGCTCTTAGACCTGCTAAAGTGCTGGATTCAGAGAGATGTAGGACACATCTGTCCCCACTGCTTTACACCAGTTCCCACCCTGAGCCTTCTGATGGACCCCACGCATCTCAAAAGGAGTTTGAATAACTCAGGGTTACACATTCCTCTGTAGAAAACTGTTGTCTAAAATTTAAGGACACTGGCCTAATTTTAGTCCTTTTTGGATCCCAACTAGTGACGGTGAGAATCCAGGTAGGAAGGCTTCCTACACTGTTAGTCATGAACTTAAATTCTTCTTGGATTTTGATGGTCTAATATACACATCTTCTTGATATAGAAAATGCCATATAATATTGGTTTGGATTTTCTCAGAAGATCTGGGCAGCTGTACAGGCAGGATTGGTTTGTTTCATCTTTTGTTTGAGGTTAGGCAGTTTCCCTTTGACTCCGATTTAGACTATTACCCTTGTAGCTATTGGTATGGTATGTTTAGGCTGTGCACCTAAAAAGGCTGTGAGAAAACCACTGTATAAATTTGGGGAAAACAGTATCTGAAGACAAGAGGATTGTATCATTGTGATTAAAGATAGAAGAATGGCCACTAAAAGAAATCTGCATTAAAATGTTAGACGTGTTACAGGTGTATGGAGAATATTATACTTGTGTTTACATTCAACAAGCAAACTTTAATTTTAAAAAACCTTGTACTGACCAAATTTTGATACCTGGGAATATAATGAAAGTGTTTCTAGCTGAAGTATTAGAAAACATTTAACGTTGTTTTTTAAAACTCTACCAGCTAGTTAATTTTAAATCTTTTTCATGAGAATTACTGCTAAACACAGTAACAATTGCTTAGATTCATAACATATATTGATGCAAACAAGTGCCTAATTTCCTATTGGATTGCACAGACTGTCGCATGACGGGAAGAGAATTATTTATTCACCTCCATTGCCCTGTACTGCCCTTAAACCATTTTTTAAATGTTTCATTTCAAAGTCATGTCAGCTTAGGTTACAAACAGTATTAGGAAAGAAAGATAGAGAAAATTATGCTAAAGATATCTGACAAGAGCAGAGAAACACCAGAGGAAAAATCTTCAGTCTTGTCAGAAGTCATGTTTGCCAATAACTAAGGTATATACTTTTGGAAAGATTATATATTGGACCAGGCTGCAGCTAATTACTGTATTGTAATAGCACTGACCCAATTCACTTGTTAGCAGCCCTGCTGTGTGCCACATAAAAGAATAAAAGCAAGCCTTTTCTTCAAAGATTTTACATCTGGAGAATTTTGTTTGTTTTGGTTTTGTTTCTTTCTAGCTAGATTACTGTGAGGTTTTCACTTCTGGCCCCCTTAAACCAAGGCAGTTCTGGACTCTGGGCTGTTAACACCTCAGCCTGAAGTAACTGTGAAGCACATTTTTATTTCAGTGAGATGGCTGAAGATAATTCTCAATGGAAACAACAACAACAAAAAAAACAACGGATTTTTTCGCCTTCATGTTCTCACTGGAGAATTGTGCAGTACAAAATACTGAGCAGCTTTCAGGAAGATTCATAGAAAAGTGAATTTTTTTTTTTTTTAAATTACCTGTACAAAAAGTAAGGTTGAAAACCAAAAGACAAACTATTCCCTTGTAGGTATCTTACTTTCATGTCAGTACAATCTGATGTTAAACCATTGCTCACTACCCTGATCTGCTGTAAGTCAGCTGTGTATTTAGTTAATTTTCAAAGAGCTGCTCTGGATAGACATTACTTAGGGGGAGCTTATTATTTCTATTGAGCATTAGGACAAGAGATAAATATTGATTTTAATTGCAAGATATGCATATTCAGCTACTCAGCTGAAGGACTTTCTTCTCAAAGGTCTTGGCAAAACCCTTTATACCCAGTGCAAGGCGGAAAAGCAGCTGCATAAAGCTATGAACACTAACAGGCATCCAGATTTTACTTTACACTGCAGCCTCTCAAATCAACAGGTCAATAAAATATTTACTCCTCTTTCCATTCAGAGTGTATTTGACTTTTGCCATGAAAATTCTGCTTAGTCATGAAACACATGATAGTAACTCAGTTGAAACAAATGCACAACTGGTCTTTAGCAAATGTCCATTTGGAATAGCTTTATATTGTCTCTGGCATAAGATTACCACAATCACAGCTCTGTAAAGAGGTGAAGCACCTCTGATAAAAGCCAGTGTGTGCTACAGTTTAAATCAATTTCTGCTACACAAAAACAGATGCCAAGAGACACATAAGGGAATACTGCATTATCTGCAATATTTTGGAAATATATTTGAAGTTTCCTTATGGTCATATGAGGGAAAAATTTATCCAACAAAACCATATGGAAATGTGGTTTTGGATGCTGAAAGACTGTCTATGTTTTATTGAAGATATAACAAATATCTGTTACCACTACAAACTACTTTCCCCCACCAAAAAGCTAAAGCTATCTCCCCCTCTAATCACTCTAAGATGGGACAGATGGGTCTCACCATATATATGAGGCGGAATCAGGCAAGTTAGTTTATAATGAGGTAGGTCCTTCTTCTGAGTTCTCTTTTTGATCATGAAGGGAATTAGGAAAGAATGCAAATATATGTGTTAAAAATCAAAGTTGTTATCAGTAAATGATTGGGAATTTTAACACAATCTGAAAACTATTCAATTTTTCTACACATTAAATTTATTAATTTAAGAAAGGAATTAATTAATAACATGGCTGATATAATCTCATAAGATAACTGGGAGGGACTTGAGAAAATAAGGTAGTGCAACCTCCTGCTCAAAAAGCAGGCTCAGATGGGAGTTCAGTCCAGATTGTTCATACTTTTCTCCAGTCTGGTTCTGGAACCTTTTAAGGTACGAGCTGATCAAACTCTCTGGGTGAGCTGCTCCACTACTTGCCTTTCCTTAGTGACAAAAAAACCTTTTTACATTCAGCTTTCATTGAATAAATATAAAATAATGGTAAAATAATAAAAGGAGGAGCATGTGTTGCACACCACAGCTATGCTGTTCATACACAGAGCAGTAGTGAGAAGATACATCCAACATCCAGCAAGGACAGCCAGACACCCCTCAGCACTATCTGTAGGTACCTAAATGCTGTCAGTGACCAAGTTTTTTGCTGGGTATTTGGGAACTGGTGCCTGTCACACAACCAGCATCTGCTTCCCTTCCTTCCTGCAAAGCAAGAACACCAAGTGCTGAGTGAAGACTGGGCTGCAGGGCACTGACTGCACCCCAAGCTCTAGACCATGGTACCTAAGTCCTTTTTCCAAAATCTACTTCCAAGTGCATGAAAAAAATGGAAAAGTAATGTTTATGTATTAGCCAACAAAGCAAAGGAAGCCTTTGGAGAAAGGGTAGCAACAGGTATATTGACAAACAGCAAGAGAAAGATGCTTGTGTATGTGCTGTAAATGATCTGTCCTCAGCTGCACATGTGTAAAAAAGCTATTCTTGCCTTAAAAATCGTTTTGGTTGTTGTGGAATATAAAACAAATAAGCAATAAAATTGGCCAAAGACTGGAAAGAAAGCAACATAAGTTAAAAAGAGGAAATTTGTAATAATAACTAGAAATCATAGATATAAAATAGAGATAGTGGAAGGGTAAGTTAAATGTGTAGTAGTAAATGAATGGCTAGCAGCATTTACAGAATTCATAAGGATTTATAAAAATGTAAGTTGAGAAAAATGAATCTTAATAACGATACATTCCTTGGAAGATGATAAATTCAATAGCAGTGATGCCTGATAAGATGTGCTTAACAAGGGTTTTGTCCTATATTTGCATAGGGATGGAAGAGTCCATTCACACCTTGCTAAAATAGTGAAGTGCAGCTGATTCCAGCAGTCAGAGAGCTTTTGAAAACTCTGTCAAGACAAGCTGTTGTAATCACAGAGATCCTGTAATTTACATGCAATAGTTTTAAGAATTGATTTAGGAATTTTCTGGATTGCTGGGCTTAATTGTTGATATTTATTGGAATTCTGGCAAAGCTCCACTTAAGATACAAAGAGGCCATATGGGAAAAGAGAAAGTGGAACACCCCCAGTGATTACAGAGCTATTACCGTAATTTCTATTCTAAGCAAATTAATGAAATGGCTGACACATGAACTCAGCCAATAAGTGGAGGAAAAAAAGGGATAGCAATATAATTCAAATTGCTTTTATTTTTTTTTAAATGAGTTTGCGGGACTGAATAAAGGTAATTACATTCATGCAGGATACATGGATTTCTCAGTAGTGTTTGTCCTAATAGTGCACAGTATCATTATTTAAATACAGAATGCTATAAAATCTATACAACAAATTTAAACTGATTGAAATCTATGTGATGGGTCTAAACATATAAGTATTAATGAGAAGCTACTAAAAGAAAAGGATTATTAAAAAAAAATTCTCATTTAAGCTGTCCCAGATATGTGCATCGAGGAGATAATAACATGGCTGAAAATGATACAGAGGAAGAAGAGGGGAAGAATGGTAGACAAATCACAGAAGGATTTTTAGGGAAATCACAGACATTTGGCCAAATGCAAAGAAATTTGTCTAGAAATAAGGACATCATGTTGTTTTAGAGTAAGAGGGATAATATATATATGTAAGACCCACCAAAGTAAGAGAAATTCTGTTTAGCAATTAGAGAGCCTTAGGAAGCAGGGGATTCTTTCAGACTTGAAATTAATATTGACTATCATCCCAAGAATATATTTTAGTTGAATTAATATTTTCTTTGGCTTCTAAATCAATTACAGAGTTATGTTGGGCAGTATATCAACTATAGTGAAATGCTGGAATATGAATCATTAGAAGAAAATAAATTTCTTATTCTTAGTAACATTTATCAAGTCCCATGATGAATACGCATTATTTTTTTTCCTATCTCAGTCATGAAGCACTTATATTTTCATCCTTGGCAAGGTTAGCTAAGGACAGCACATTAAAAATTGTGTATGAGCAGTGGTCACTATTATTAGTTATGGCTTAAAACACCCTCAATTAACAAGGGCAAAAATAGGATTTCATACAGAGAGCAACAGTCAAGATCAAAATATATTTTTGCCTCAAAAGCCTATTTCTCAGTAGCTCAAGAACAGGTACTGTAATAAGATGTCAGGGACACAATGAAGCTTCCAACATACGTACACCTGGAGTCTAATGTTAACTCAAAGCAGTATCAGGAAGTAAGGAATTGAACAGTAGACAAGACTAATGTGTGTGTGATTAATAAGCAAAGCATTCTAGGAGTCCAGCCTGGTATTGTTCTGGCTGAGGTGAAACAAGTAACTCATACCCCTCAGAAAGATGTCAGTGCACTCCCTAATAATGCACCACCATAATGGGAGTTTAAGATGCTGTGCTTTCTATCATCCTTTGGAATATATGAAAGAAAGGTGCTTTTCAACTATCCCCCATCAAAAATCAAAATACTACAGCTATCTAGTTGACATGCAACTGATCTAGTTGATGTTGTGATGCTCAGGCATAGGTCGGACTTGATCTCAGAAGCCTTTTTCAGCATAACTGATTCTGTAATTCTTTGATTGTCAAAATGTACACATAGACAGACCTCAAACTGATATGCAGCCTTTTCAGAGCTGAACTTGGATGGGAGAAAACAGCGAATCCTTTATGCATGGAGGAACTGAAAAAGACTAATACATTGGTCATTAAGAAGATTAATAAAATGGTACATGCAAAATTTAGGATGGTAATTTTCCTGTTATTCTCTAGTCACCTGAGGAATCTGAATCTACTAACTGAGAAGCCTTGATGCAAACTAAGCAGTTCCTCACATCCCTTCAGAAGGGATTGAAGAATTGGAAATCTGACTTTTAGAGTTTGTTCACTTTAATGTAGAGGGAACCAGTGTATCCTGTAAGGTAATGCCTTCCCTTATTTTCCCAATCTTTGCCTTCCCTGCCCTTTTGTACCCTTCTGTGGTCTGCCCTACCCTGAGTGATTTATTCACTGCATCAATGCATTTAAGACATCAGAATGAACAGTATTGCTTTTACTTCAAGACAAAAAAGAAAGGAACTTTTTTAGGTTAACCCCATTTTTGTATTCCTATTGTGAGACAAGAGGTCACAGTAAATAATTTTAACCCAGGTAAAACCATTTCACCTTAAATATTGCATTGTGCTGGAATTAGCAATACTAGCTCTGTAGTACATAACATGTTAAATTAGATATATGTTTTATTATTAGAAATTGATAGAGTTTTGTATTAGCTAAACCTTTATAAAATGATTCAGTGACATGAGAGGTTCTGTTTTTTCATTCTGAAGGCAAAGTATGTGTGGTGTACATAAACATCTTTCTGATGAGATAAAATGCATCAGTTCTGCTGTCCTCATATCACTCATTCACTCATCATAGCAATTATTTAAATGATTCAGAATGAGTATCTTCCTTTTTAATATGTAGTGATTTGTGTGTTAAGAGGTCACTGGAGTAATAGAAAGTGTGTATTTCACTGGTGGTTGTGAAACACCGTGTGTCTGAAATTAGTAAGTAATGGCATACGTAAAATAAATAAGACATTAGCAGTACTTGAGTTGAATATTATAAATATACCACAAACCAAGATATTCAATAATGAATTGGGTATTTCACGTATGCATCTATGCACATATTATTGTCTGATACAAAATAATGTGATGGCATTTGCAAAATAAGTTTGCAAGTGACACTTGCAGAGTTAAAGAGTGTTGCATATCTTGTAGAAAATAATCCAACATATATGCTGGCAAACCAGTCTAGGACAAAGGACTATTGAGAAGCCAATACTGTCGAACACCACTCAAAACCTCAAAGAAAGTTACCTGAGAATGCATATTTAAAATATTTTAACTGAAAACACTGATGAAATTATTTTAAAAACCAAGAAAACCCTTATCATTTGTTTGAATCTGTTTTTCCAGTGCTGGTCAATGTCATGGCTCCCAACTTGTGGTGCCCTTTAGGACATAAATTCCTTGGTCCTGTGCTACATGGCAAGGTTAATGAGCATCCAGAGCCACGCCGAGGTGACCAACCAGTAAGACATGCTGAGGTGTGAAGTCTCTCCTAATTCCTGATCCCATTGGAAGGAGCGCATATGTTCTAGCTCTTTATTTCACACCATGCTTGGACATTCTCTGAAAAGGAGGCATCTACACCTAAAGTTACCTTTTTTTTTTTTTTTTTCTTAATTAAATGGAGAGCTGAGAAGGCTTCCTTTTGGCTGGTATCTCAATGAGCAGAGCTCTCGCCTGGGATATGGAGACAATTGATGCAGGTGCATCCTTGCTTGAAGGCTCACCCCAGCAGAATGGTCTGACCACAAAGCAACTGTTTAGTATTTAAAGAAATAAAAACTTCTCATCCCTCCCTGCTGAACCTCCTATTGGATATTTAAAGACATTTCAGCCTGAGAAAAACAGCATGAAAAGCAGCAGGACTCATCAGAGCAGTCATTCATAGGGAAGAGTAAAGAAGAGGACTCCAGGCACCAGCAGACCCCTCTGGGCAGCAGCACCAACTATGCCAAGTGGAAGCAGCTGATCCAATCTTTCTCTGGTGTCCTAATGAACCAGCATGCTCCAAATGCACAGAGCAGATTGACCCCTTCAGGCCATGTAGACTAATGTCTATCAGGCTTAGGATCCAGATGGGGCTTAACTCAAATAGGTGCTCTGCTGGTCAGTGCTGTCCATATCAGATGTTTTCCAAACCTTCAGGCCCAGGAGCTTTTAATCACTACTATACAGTTTTTTTGTTTTTTTGTTTTTTTTTTTTTTTTAACTATGAAGCCTCAGGGTCCCTGGTTCCTGAAGTTTGTTTTAGTTACTAAATCATTTTATGGAGATGAGCCTCAGGGACAAAAGGGTTATTTTGATTCAGGCCCCAGATTAATCTTGCATCTCATGACTATTCCTCAAATACATTAGCAACAGCGAGGCAAACACCTTGAACAACCTAGTTCTACCTTTTTGGACAACCTACAGGAATTCAGATGATTCGACTTCTTGATTTACAAAGTTGTCTCATTTATAGAGCCATCTTTTCACTACTGAGTTGCTAAGTTTGTGGTATATCCATAATATTCAGCTTTAATGCTACGGATGTCTTATTTATTTTACATATGCCTATATCCACACATTACTGTCTAATGAACACTAGAACAGATCCGATTATAGAAGTTGCACTCGAGGCAGTTTTTTACTCACTCTCAGCCTCCAGGAAAGCAAATATAATTCAGTTCATGCCTATCAGTAAATAGCAGCTTGAGGTCAGTGCTGTGCAGAAGAAGCTGTGCTTACCATCAGCAGCCCTTTGTAAGCATAGACAATCCCAAGCCAAATGGTCATGTGGGTGTTTTCGCAGTGCTCCAAGATCGGTCGGATGGAGATATCTCTGCCCGCAGGGTCCGGCTGCAGAAAGAAAAGGGGAAATATTTGGACTCAGACCTCCTTTGCTTCACACCTCAGTGGTACTTAACTATATTTTGAACAGAGTGGATGCCTTAAGGGTAACTTGTTATGTGAGCAGATCCACGAACCTGCAGAGAATTACAGTGAAACACAAGGATCTAAGGAAATGGCTGCTTGATAGCTACTACCTGGTGAGGTCACACCTGCTGCAAACCTGAAACAAAATATCTGAAGTCACTCTGTATTTAACAGTGTCAGTCATATTTATCAGCTTGAGGACATCTATTTTTTTCTACAAGGCACAGGAATTAAAAATAATGTATTTAAATTTCTTTTTCCTTTCACCTGCAGTTCTAGTGTCACTGGCAAATGGCTGATAAACAATGTATGAAACATTGCTGTTTCAGGTAGTTTTTCATTGACAACCATGAGCAAAGACCATTTAACTATACCAGCAGCTTAGGAGAGATCATAAATCATCAAAAATTATAAAAAAAAAAGTCTTTTAGAACCAGTGTTTGCCTGTGAGAAATGAAATATTGCTGGAGGCTTTGCAGTTTTTCATTTATTTTGAAAAGGAGATTGTATAATATTGCAAAATCAAGAGGACTTGGAGACTATCAGAACTGTATATGAAGGAGAATCAATAACTGAGACTCAGAGAAATCTTCAAGAAGTACCCCTTGAACTACTCAGTTGGCTTTTTTTTTTTTTTTTTTTTTTTTTTTTTTTTTTTTTTTTTTTTTTTTTTTTTTTTTTTTTTTTTTTTTTTTTTTTTTTTTTTTTTTTTTTTGTTTGTTTTGTTTTTTTTGTTTAATACCCCCAGGAAAGAGCAGTGGACACACTAGCTACTATGCTGTATAAAATTAGAATAGATATTAGGGTCTGGTCAAACTGCTAGACTGCTTGTTAATGATGTTTTTTGTAAAGAACACAAGGATCTTGTATATGATTCTAAGAGAACTTGTTTTAGTTATATACTGCAGAACACTCCTGTGCTGAGATGCAAGTACCTACAGTCTGCTGTGTTTACAGAAAATGCTGAAATACTGAAAGCTATTTTTCCTTTCTACTTTGAAAGACTGGATTTGAACTTCATCCAAACTAAGTTCAACTCAGATGTAGCTTTCTGTACCTGATTGTCCCAGCAGGCTTTTTCATTTTCCTTTTTTTATGAATAACACATGCAAAATGTCTCATGAAGAAGTATGATTATTATATAAGGAAAAATAATGTTTTCACCAACTGAAAAGTAGAATTTTACATGGAAGGACTTTGGGGAGATCTCAATAATTTCCTAAAGCTTATTTTTGCTTCCCCTGATGATGTATAACTTCTGCTATGTATTTCAGTGGTCACAGCAATAATCTTCAGTTCACTTTTTTCCACTGGTGTTTTTGTATGTGAGGCATTTCCCCTGATCTCATACACTGCAAAAAAAAAAGAGAAAACCTAAACTATTCACAATTTTCTTTGTAAAGCCTTCACTAGGCAAGACATTAACATTTAAAACCTTTTCCTACCCTGAACTTCTGTAGAAACCCTAAATGGAAAAATAAAGCTCTTGGGAAAAAAGTGTCCTAAAATAAAATAAGATAAAAACCAAGGCAGCAATATTAACTCTTCCAAAGAGCTTATGATTCCGTCTTAATGGTTGTTGATGGCAGGCAAACAACCATTAACTGAAGAACTGAAATGACTGCAAACATTAAATGTCATCACAACATTTAAGAAGATACAAATTTTTGTCTGGGGACCAGTTGAACTACCTCATTCTCCCTGATCAAAAGCCACAATGCTAAAATTTAGGTGCACTGAAATTACCTTTTCATGTCAAAGGCACAACCTAATATGTTTAACAACAGTTTTTTCTATTATGCAATAGCTTCACAGGACAAATCATTCACACTGAGCTCTGAATGTGTTACTGATGTGTCATCAGGACTTTACTACAGAGAAATTTTTCAAACCTGCCAAAAGCTCTCATGGTCTGGAATTACAGAAGTGACATAAAATTTAAGGTTTTGATCATCATCCTTTTTTTTTTTTTCCTTCACGCTGGTGAGTCAGCACAGGACTCTCTCTTTGCTTCCCCAGTTCCCCATCCTTCCTGCCAGGTATTTCTTCTATTTCAGTTTCCCACTTTTCTGAAGCAATAAAATGTATAAATAATGAGGGCTTTCACCTGGTACAATGGATGATGTCATGTTGTTTGTTTTCCTTGCTGCTGGAATTGAAAACTCAAATCACACCTGGACTGAAGGATTCCTCCACTTTTTCATAACTATAAGTAATTGGAATAATCCCCTGTTTTGAGAAATGAGAACTCCTAATTGGTTTGTGACAGATTATAGGTTTATATAATTTGGTATAAAAATTACTACAAGCCTGGAAAGTGTATGTCCATTCATTACTCAAAACCTCTCTTTAATGATACAGACATAAATATGATGAAGTGGAAAACACAATTTCTTTTCAAATATTATTAGAGAGTAAACATAATTTCCTTAGGAGGAAAATTGTCAGACTTTTGAGGCATGATAGTTCAAAATTGATGTTATGTAAGTCAAACATTGTGTTCAGATTTTCTTTGTGAGATAGGAAAATCTTGTGAAGTTCTCTAGGTAGAGCAGGGAAAGAGAGAATACTGATTTTAGCAAAGATGTTGGCAGCATTTCTTTCAAAAGGCTTTTTAGATCTGTGAGGGGGTAGTATTTTAAACAAAAATTTGCTGAGATTGTGTGCATGTGGGGTTAAATGTTGGTAGGTAGCAATAATTTTAAAGTGAACAGATTTTGATGATTATTTATCACTACTGCAAAATGACATTCCTGTTCTACTGCTTTTAATTTGCCATTCTGTTTCTTCACTGATTTTGCATGAATTAACTAATCATAGCAAAAAGCTGGGTTAAAAAAACATATGATGTTTTCTGATGTCAAAAGAATTTTTGAAAACTCTACAATTAGAGCTGAATGGGGCACTTGACTGACCTCTCTAATCATCCACCATTTGTGCACTTTGTTATTGCTTTAGAGAGGATGACAACATAAATGCTACCAGTGATTATATATGTACTGGAAATTTGCCCTTTCCTTTTATAGAAAACAATCTCGATGCCCTTCAGATGTCATTCTCAAAAGCCTGAAGACCTCCTATCTTGTGATTAGGCTGAAGCTTTCCTACCTCTTCTGAAACCTAATAAGGTTTCTGACATTGACATCAATTTCTGGAGCGCTTTCAGCAGTTGAACATAAATAGTTTAATCTGTTCACTTCATACAAGAGTTGTGTATCAGCACCAGTAAAACGCTTGTTTTACATGAGATCTGGTAGGTCTAGAAAGCAACCCAAATCAGTAAACAGATTACCCACAGAATGTTGATATCCCCTGTGTGTGTGTGTATGTGTGTATTTAACCATTATTAGTCAAGTCTGTGATTCTGTTGCTTTTTCATTTTCTTTGCTCTTCACTCTTCTGGGAGGGCTGGCAGATCTTGTCATAACAGTTGAGTGATGGCCTAGGTGGGAACTAGCAGAGTGAGAAGTAAACCTTAAAACTATCATGAGCCATCAGGAAATCTGATTTTTTTTTTTTTTTAAGTCTGTAAGTGGCTATTGTACTAGCCAAAATCCCTCAGGAAAAGAGAGATATTTGTATGATGACTAATGTACCTTTGACTTATTTTGTGTTTTTATTGCTATTCCTTTCCTGTAGCTTCACAAATGTTTTAAAAGGGGGAAGGGTCTATGCTCCCTGAGGCATTTGATGCAGAAAATGTCTGTGAAGAGCAGACTGGGCTAGCACACAGTATCCAGAAGTACTCAAGGTATCCTTGAATTTCCTGAGGAAGTTTTTCTACAGGGTGTCCTCATCAGGTCCTTGGCCAGTAGAGCAGATGATTCTCTTTGCAGAGCTGTGGTGCTGCTGTGTGACAGAGCTCACAGGGTCAGTCTCAGCAGGCTTGCTAAGGACATTGCAGACCCCCAGTGTGACAGAGTGCCACTTCTGAGGCTGTACTTTCACCAGTAAGAAACTCACACTTGGCCTCAGTCTTTTCCAGAGATGGGTACAGAACATAACGTAAATAGTTGCATCTTCTGTTTACTGTGTTTAAAAGAAACTGTGTGTTTCCCACAGGATAGGAAAACGCTGGATCATACTCTTCTGTCATATTGTTAAAATGGCCTTCATATATCATCCCACTCTGTTTTATCTTCCCTTTAAAAGGCTTCAATTGAACTGGCATAATGACTGTGTACTACAGCCAGTTTGCAGTGTGAATTAGATATCTCTGGCATCTTTAATTTGGCACATTTAGCAGTCATATGGAGCTCACATGTGATTCCTTGTCTCAAAACTCAGACTTTGCTAAATTAGAAGATTATTCTTACTTCTGAAATTCACTTTTTTTTTCTCCCAAGGATAATTATAGTTGGTTTATACTCTGAATTCTGTAAAGGTGTTTCATAAAAGGATTCAAACAGTTTGAGCACACGGTGTGAGATTGAGAGCCAGGCTCTTAATTACCGATGAAAAGAGAAGGATCAGACACTGTCAATTTTTTGATTATTTAATAATTTGTAGGTATTTTTAGAGCAAAACAGCTGATACGAAGAGTGATATGAAGAAGAGATTTTCCAGGAAATGTATTTTTAACTTTGTGCAGTCATACTTTCCTAATGTAAAATAGGAATGGCAATACTAAGCTATGGTAGCTCATTTGGAATGTTTTCCAATCAAAAATTTGGTAGACAAACTAGAATAATAGGCAACCTTGTTTGTCTTTTTTGATACCTGAGCTGAGGTTTGGGTATATTATGGATCCCATTTTATGTCACAGAGTATCTCAGCAAAGCACAATACCATTACTGAATTTTGCAGTCCAGTGACCAATTTAATTTCCCGTCAATGTCGATTGAGAAGTTCAGACATTTGTGTAACATTATAATGATGGAAAATTGAGGTATGAAGTGTTTCAGGACACAAGCTTTCTTACGTAGATGTGAATACATAGCCCTTGCCTCTGTGACATGAACTAAAGGGTATCTTTACATTATCTAAAGGGATTAAAGCATGTTTTCATTTTCTTTTTTCTTGTTATGCTGTAATCCAGTTCACCACTCCACCTGAGTCAATGGACTGGACTTTAGGCATTGTCTGGATTCACAAATACTTCAACAATTAAACTATTCCCACAGTTCAATATACCAGTATATTTGTTTATATTGTAACTCTTAAAAATCTTCATTCCACTTGCTGTTTTAGTATGACACAGTAATTCAGTAATGGTTAGCTAGCAATCATGACACAAAGAAATGACACTTGCTGGAATACCAACATGTATATCCCCTTTTTTTTACTCAGTCACTTTTCTCCATTTAGTTTTCAAAAGAATAAAGAAGATGTACCATTTAAGCCAAGGAAAAACTAGTGATACATTCGTGGCCTGCAAGGATATTGACGTTGCTATTCTACATCCCCCAGCTCATTATGTATACAGAATCCAGGCCTAAATTTCCAGGTGAATGGGAGTGAAGAAGGACAGGAAACCTCCCCTCCCACCCTAAAAATATTGGAGATAACCACTGTAATACCTATTACCCCAAAAAAATAAGGTTTGATAATACCGGCATAGTGATATGCAATATATTTAAAAGAAACCTACTTTTTAGGTCCCCATCTGTCTCTTGTACAAATAATTCCATAAATCAGTCAGCATACATACTGTAAATTGGTCTGATTTAAAGATGATAAAAATTGGTCTGATGATAAAGTGCCGGAAGGGCTATTTATAAACTCTCATGTCATGAATTTGTCCATACATATATTTGTAGAGAAAATCTCCCATCAGCATTATTTATAACATCACTTTACTTAATGAGTTTTATTTTCCTGTTGTGGTGGTTCATTTTTGTTAAAAGGAAACTGTTTTCTGAGAGTCAAAACATTCCCAGAGATTTCTTCCTATTTTTATTAATATCATCTCCTAATCCAAGCAGTTTTATTTATTTGCATTAACATAAAATGCAAAATAGTATTTTAGACTGAGTCAAGAGACCACTGTGATCCCTGCAAACAATCACAGACTAGCAAATGAAAGGGAAAAGGCAAAATTCTCTGGAACCGCGGAGAGTTCCAAACAACTGTGACTGTAAGACAATCATTCTGCACTCAGCTATCACCTCAGTAGAAATTTTACATCATGTTATTTCCTCAGAGAATGTTGCCCCAATTGCATATCTGGTGGATAATGACATTTTTCTGTGCATGTGCACAGAGACAGAGGGAAAGTGTTACAAAGGCTTAATAAAGCATTCTCAGCAGTAGAAAGTGTGGCTTTTTTTGGAGGGAGGGCAAAGGGCCAAGACACATAAGAGAAGTAGGTCAGAGGAATGAGGAGTTCTGTTACTACCCAGACCCTCTTGCACTGTATAGATTCTTCTAGAAGTGTACAGTTCCTGTTATCAGCTTCCCACGATGAATATTTTCCCCTCTTTTCCTGTGAAGCTGCCCAGAATTGTGGTTTGCAACCCAGATTTGCAATTCCTTCTAGCTTTTTTTCCTTTCCTAGCTAGATTTCCTGCTATGCTGAAGGCCATGCCAGGCATTCCTTTTGATGACTGGAGCAATTCAATGCCTCCTTGCTTATGGTAATGGAAACAGACAGCATTCTTGGGAAGGACAGCAAAGGCAGAAAGGAGAACAGTAGAGTGAAACCACAGAGGACAGCCAGGGACAAACTGTTTGGGTGGCCCCAGCTGGAACCAAGTTAGAGGTTGTTTTTGTAATTAATTTCCTAGTGCGAAGGTTTTGAGCTGTAAGCAAGGATATGACTTAATGCCCATAGTGTGTCACTCAGACAAACTGGATTTAACACTTTTCTTGTAAAAAAGCCAGGCTTGCACCCAACAACTAACAGAATTTATCATCAGTTGCTTCTTCCTGTAAGAAAAATCAGGTCCTCAATTGAGCCCAGCTACTTGGGTCAAGAAGGACAACAATCTCACCTCTAGAATTGTCTTATATTTTCTGTTTAGTGCTATAGTTGCCTTGATTTATGGATTCTGAAAATATTTATCACTATGCTTATTTGCATTGTAGTGACAACAACAGCAACAAATGGACACTGACTTAATTTAGAAAGTGAAAAATTCATTCCCTAAGAGGATTTAAAACATATATATATCATGTGTGGAAGAAGAAAGAAGCATAAAGTAGGGTTGTATGACATTTTCAGAGGCAAATAGCAAATAGCAGAGACCACTGCCACCCTATGCAGGCACTGATAAATGAATAGTTTCTGGGCTGTGACAAATTAAAAAAAAAGATGATTTATCAACATTAGGGACCATTTTAATTTCCTCACTTGTTTTTTTTTAATATTCTCCAAAATGATAAGATGATGGTCCATCGACCTATTGGAGAATTTTGCTGCTATTTTTATGACTGCACTAAGACATAATTGAGGACCTGCTGTAGTAGCAGAGGTGTTTCCTTTGTTTTCAAAAATATTGAGCAAAATCTTTAATTTCTAAATCCTACAACTAGCTTAATAAGTATATTCCATAATTTCATCATGATGATTGAAGCAGAAACACCAAATTCTCTTCCATAAATCCTTCTAAAATTAGGTAATTCGACTTCCCCTACACAAAAGCTGCTTTCTCTTCAATCAACTCTCAGTTTCTTGCTGACAGTCAACCATAAGGTGCATCTCAAAATACAGAAGTACATGAAAACATTTGTCTTTAATAAAAATTTTGAAGGTTTTGATTTTTATCTCCCACCTTGCAACACTAGTAATCTCTCAGATATAAACATTTTTACGTACAATTTTCATGCAAAAAAAGAGTGGATGAATAAATCAATAAAGGTCAGGTCAAGAGAAATATTTTGATTACTTCAAAAGATTTGATTTTGTTTTGACCTTTTAAAATTGATCATCTTCTTTGATATAACCTAACTCCATTTTGATCAGAAAGGTCATGTTGAATTCAAAAGAGATGTTCTTTAGTTAACAAAGGTCAACAAGAATATTTTAGCACCTTCCTACCAAAATAATTCTGCACAGGGAAACTGACTGAGACCACCTTTTTTATAACAAGTATATAAATCTTATGGCTACTCAATGTTTTCTGAGAAAAATGTCTTAATACTTAAGGAACATAATCATCAATTAGCTTGTGAATCCATGGTGTTGACAGATTACTTCTGAAGATTCATGCTTGCCAGTATAACTGATCCTGTATTAGAACAGTGACACCAATAATGAACCACACATCTTTGAAGCTTTTACAAACCTAATTATGCCAGCCAAGCTTACAGGTGAAGGCAGGTGATTAAAGGTGTAAAAAGTATGCCTTCAGTATAGTCCTGTTTCAGCAGTGGAAAATGTAGGCCTAAACAAACTAAAATTACACTTGGAATCTTAAATCAATGTCCATCTTGCTTTAGAGACTGAAATGAGGCTTAATATTTCATAGTAATATTGACATTACAGTTAAATGAGACAGTCTTGATAGCTGTCTCATCTTCAGTAAAACACAGAATATAGATTTTCATTGCATTAACTCCAGTTTGAAATAAAACATCTCTTTTAGAAAAAAAACTATCCTGTGACAATAAACCTATATAGCCAATTTTATTGACTGCAGAAAAAATGGTCCTAATTTTGATTCTGATGTCCAAAATCAATTATCAGGTTCCTTTAGTTCTTACTATGTTTTGTCTGCTGAAGTGAAAGGCTGCAGAACACAGTTTTGTTGCTGTATTGGTATTTTCAGATTTTGACCCAATAAATTCTTAATGTAGTCCTTGATAAGCTACGTTTTGAGCTTGT
Organism: Sialia sialis; assembly: GCA_009812075.1. NCBI lineage: Eukaryota > Metazoa > Chordata > Aves > Passeriformes > Turdidae > Sialia > Sialia sialis. Next base: position 61,330,947 of record VRYO01001463.1, read on the forward strand.
GTTTCACTGTCAACATGTTTTATCTTTCTTTAACATGCCTTATTGGTCTTCTCTGGACCATTGGACCAGCACATTTCCTGAAATCTGAGGAGTGGAATGGAGTATGCTCAGCTGGTCATAGCTGCCCTTCAGACATATCCAGGATTAATACCACCATAACACCCAAGGTCAAGTTAGACCAAAGTGCACATGTAACCAGAGATGCCACAAGAGCTCTCCATTGTTCTTTGTTCTAAATGAATACAGAAATGTGAAGATAGTTTAAAAGCTATAGAAAAGAGAAAAGATAATCTTGAAATCTTGTTCACCAAGTATTTCTCTTGATTTCACAGGAATAGGTGACATGAGTGAGAACTCATAATAGTTGCACTAAGCTACCTTGAAAGCTACATGCCCCCAAAACACAAAAAAGATAGCAGTTACAGGGATTTTTGATTTTTCCATTACATCTTTCTTCTACAAATAGCTATTTCAGTGTTGCCACTTCTATTGACGTTATTCAGAGCAAAGCAGGTAGTCATGGGAATATTTTTCGTTCTTGCAGTTCAGTAAAACTTTTATGCAACGTTTTTCTTAAATAATTTATTTTCTTTCAGCATCTGTCAGACCAGATTTCATTTAACACAAGTCTACCACACACTTTAAATGTTGCAGGTCCTTTGCTCTGGTATACAACAGAAGGATGTTCAGTTGGAAAAGCAAGCCAATGTGAAACAAAACCTAGTAACCATATAATACATTTTATATTTCCATAGATTTTTTTACATCGTTAAACTCTATATCATATAGATTTGGCTTTTTTGTTTGTTTTTGAAGCATGTATATGATATATATGTATATAGATATATATCTGTAGCACAAACAGATCACTCTGAATCTACTCTGCCTCACAATTCCCATCTATTCTTGATAATATTAGTACATTTGCTTTTTTTATAAGGTGATGTTTCTGTGAATTCTTGCATTAGAAGATCTGGACAAGACAAAATGTTAATTTTTTTCAAGATATGGACTTATAGAAAGCATTGATCTGATGTGTTTTCATTTCTTTTCTATAGCTAAGTATACAACATAAATCCATAGCTTTAAATTTTTTCTCTTGTCATGTGAACTTGACGTTTTCCTGGCAGATAGAGATGATCTCACCTACAAGCATCTTCCCAGTACAGGTGTATCGTACTGTGTCAGGTGTCAGCATGTTTGAGGAAACTGGATTGTTCCAGTATTGGAGGCAAAGCCTGTAGTCTTTACTGGACTTGAAGAATTCATTAAGGTGGTTATTTCCATGTTAAATTGCTTCCTCTAAATAAATTCCTAATTTTTTTAATAGGGTGTAGTTAGTAATTTTATCATTCCTCCTGTTATTTTTTTAGGAATGTCTATTCCGTAGTTTTATTTTGACAGATGAGCATGTGTAATTCTTCTAGAGCACTTCCAGAGCTTGAAAAACTCTTCCTAGCATAGCCACATACAACTTATATTTACACCCATATTTTCATTTCTGAGATCAAGGCATTGAAGAGAAACAGTAAAGGGTTGATGTCTTTTTCTTGATACCACTTTTCCCAGCTCACTGAGAGCCTGGCAGAGGACGAGATAAGCTCAGGGAGACAAGCATTATTAGCATGAGGGCAGGAGAAGCAGCACATTTCTGAACAGTGATGGCTGGTGGCAGCCTGGTTTGTCTGACTCGGCATTCACCTCCTTTGCAGTATTCGCCCATAGCCATTAACCAGGTTGTCACACATTTCAGAACAAACCCTTCTGTCTGAGCTATCTGGGCAATTATGCTGTCACTGTCTCCTCTTTAAGGCTGCAGTGGGACAGGACTTTAGGAGAGGTGGGAGGTGTGACCTTCTGGCACTTTGCACTGGGCTGCATGTGGCAGCACTGGAGGGGCTCCTTGGAGCAAGACCAGCTAAAACAGCTGGGTAAGCAGCAGTGCTGTGGCCCAGGAAATCTCAGTTTTGTTGATGTGCTTTGAGGAGCTAAGGAAACTGCAGAATTTTCTGCTACAGAGCTCTTAGTTGGTTCTCCCCAAAGTAAATCTACACTGAGGATCTCTGGAACACCTGTGGCATGAGCCAAGTGACCCAACTCAGTAAGGTGAGATGTCTTAGTCCTCTGCTGCAATAAGATTTCCTTCCACTGAGAAACTGAAACTTGAGATAGTTTTCACAACTCATCTGTGGCTTGAAAAAGTGTCAGCAGTGACAATTCTTGGTCATTTGAGTTTCTATACAGTGGAGTAGACTTTTGGTAAATTACTCATAAAGTTCAGTAAGAATCTCACAAACAGATCAAGCATAGAAATAAACCTTGGGAGAAATCCGGAGACCTAATGGAACATGGGAAATACAGTAAACTCTAGAAAACTGAAATATCAGACCACTTTGGCTCAAGAAGATTTCCCCCTTTTTTGGGGAAGAAAGGAAACAGTGGTGAACATTTCTGCCTACCTAAGAAGAAAGGGAAGAGAGATCTATTGCAGAAAGTGGACAGGTTCACATGATCCCCATCAACAGCATTTCCTTCTGTCACCACCAAGTGGGGTATGAATGATTCAGCATCAATCCCATACTTGATCCCCCAGTTAACACATTTAAACCAACATATATAAGTCAAAAATAGCAAAGAATTCTTTCTGCAGCCTGATCGATATTAATTAAAAAAATATCTCTTAATGAACTTTTGTAAAAGTGAGTTTTTTCTTTTTGAAATGTGTTTGTGTTAGTAAATGTTTATTTCCATGGCAACAAGGCCTGATGTTCCAGTAGGTGTAGAAGAAGAGATTACAGGCGACCTGGCCCCTGATAAATCACAGCTGTACTAATTACCAAGAAAAGGAACAGCCTTGCCCTTAATGGGTCACAGCTGTGACTAATAGAGATAAGTGTGATGAAAGGGATGGGTTGGCTGGTTAGGGGATCTTGGAGAAAGAGGACTTTAAGGAGGTAGAGGAGCACTGAGGAAGGAGATCTAGAGCTCCAAAGAAGAATGAAACAAGGGCAAGAGTTGCTGCTATGAAAGGTCTGCTCTGAGGTCAGACTGAGGCTGATGGAGTCAGAGCCTGCAGTCCTAGCTGAGCTAGGTAAAGCCTGTGGCTAGACTCTGCAAACCAATACCTGCAGTCATAGTGGAGCAGGAAACAGCCAGCAGTCAGAGCCTGCAGCTGGACGCTACAGCAGGAGCTTGCTGTAAGCAGAGCCAGGATGGCAGAACTGTAAAGAATTAACCAGGATCCTTTTAACATTGTTGAATGACAGTCTGTCTTGAGTCATTTCTACCCCCGATGAGAGGTCTGCTGCAATGTGTTCCCACAATCACCTTGACATTACTTTATGAATACATCAGTCATTCAATACAACAAATTAAACAATAGCAATTATTGGTTAGAAATGCAAAGGTACTTTCTTAGGAGATGGCTGAAGGGTATGAAATCTACCTCGTTATGAATCACAAACTATATTATAATTATTACAGAAACAGGAACTCCTGTAGAAGCAAAATACTAATGTAGTCTTTTGAGCTCAAACAAAATCTTAATTTGTAAAATACCTATCTAATATTATCCTCCAGGGATGAATAGACAGGGAAAGACATATGACAGGTTTTTCATACACTTATTTATGAATAGACAAGTATATCCACCACTGAGAAGGACTCAGTGTTCAATAAGATGAACAGGTGTAAAAATTTGAGTAGACAATGATTTAGCTAACCTGTTAAAACATGACGATTTCTATATATCAGATAGTGAATAAGTAGCATGTTTTGTTTGCACACAATTGAGAGATTAGAAAATTTACTGCTTATGAAAAATTTTGAAAGTACCATCAAAGGTGCACTCATACTTTGTTTTCAGGGAAAAATCCAAACAAATGCTTACCTTAAATTTCAAAATATTACAGTTCTATATGTATAATATAAAATATTATACAACTGAAAGTTATGTGAGTCCATTCTGTACAGTTTATGAAAGTCTTCCTCAATTAAATAGAGTCATCTGCAACAGAAAATTATTTTCTGGGACAATTTAAGCAAAAAGTACCTGAATAACTGAATGTAGTGTTCCAAAAGGAGAGAGACCCCATTACACAATTTGCATGTTAAATAGTACCTTAGCACTGTATGAGCAAACTCTCACAATATGACCCTATGAATTTAAGTTTTTAGGGAGGCATATTAATTTCTTTAAATACCTTTTCCTCTTGAAGATGTAAAGTCTGTAGTATCTCAATTCCTCTATCTGCTAATTATGACTAAATAAAAGGTTTCAGTTTTCAATATAGTATTTTTAAATACATTGCTTTCAAGAATTATATCAAATATAATAGTCACAGTATGCAATTTTGGGTTGACTCACAGGATCATGAATCTAAGCATTGAGATTTACATTGCTCGTATGTGAATAAAATCAAACCCTGAGGACCATCATGTCTTGTGACAAGCAATAAGAAGCTTCCTCCAATACTGTCTGATCTATATGAGCTGTGCAAATATGTTCTTTTTAATTAAAGAGTATGCAGATGTTATAGCTCAATGTCTATTCCCAACATATTTTCACAAGTATAAGTTCTTGTTCTCTCTTTAATAGACTCCATGTTTGCCAGAATAGTCTCCAATGAATCCAGAAATGTTTCACTCCATGGTTAAAGTCATTTGCCTGTGCCACAGGTTACAAAGACACAGCATATTGCTTACAGAATGAAATCCAATCTACCAGGTATCATTTGTTGCTTCTGAGGTTGGTTTTTTTCAGAATATTTTACTTAGTGGACAATTAATAGAAATAAATGCCTGAAATTCCCTGATAGAACACCTGCCTACATGGACACAAGAATACCTTCAGTGGCCTAGCCTCCTGGCTTTATCTGGACGTGTGAATGGCTATCTTCAACCCTTAGCTTTCAAGCATTATGTAAATGAAAAAACAAAAAGAGAAATTATAAATATACAGATGAAGGACATGACTGAATATACTTTTTTTACCATCATCATGCTATTTTTAAATGAAAGATGAACACTCACCTCTGTACAAAATAGTGTTTAAAAGGGGTGTGAAAGACAGGCAGGTGCAGGCTGTGTTAGCAGAGGGATTTATTTTGTGTGAATTGACAATGGCAAACAAACAAGATATGATGTTATGAAACCTATCTATTAAAGTGGCTGTCCAGCAGGGTTAATGTGCCTTTGGGAAAGGGTGTATTTTTCTACTGCAGAGAAGTGCAATTCAGAGTACATGATTGTTTTGGATCCAGCAGCCATATCTAAAAATTGATTGCTGTAGTTCATTCCTGTCACGCAGCTGCTGGGATGGGAAGAGCATCTACTCTAGTTATAGCATGCCTTCCCTAAAGTAAATGGGAATCTTACTTTTCATTTTAGTGCAGTCAAGATTGTGTCTGTGATTCTTCACATTTTTCAAACCTAACAGGATTCCTACAACTGCAACTCACGAGTTACCACCTGCAGCACTGCCTGGGCTGGGCACACCTATTCAAACAAAGCCCTGTAGCCTTCTTATCCACCAGTGAATAGAGCACACCAGGCATACTTTTGGAGCACTTCTGATGTAGTTCCACTGAAAAAGTGAAACCAAATCCCAAGTGCACATTCCAAAATCAAAATGCTGATGCGGGCAGACAGACACAAAGTTCCTTGAGGAGGGAAGCCTTTTCATAACTCAAGACTGAGATTAAACTGAATAACTTGATTGTTAAAGGTGCATGTGTGTTTTATGTGTATAGTTTCATAGGACATATCTCTGATACAGATTTCTTTTTTTTTTTAAGAGGAAATTGACTTTTAAGAAGCTGCAATTCAGAGATGTTTTAAAATTTACATTAGAATGCTGAACTGTAATTTAACAAGAAGAACAAAACAGAAAACTGAACCACCTTACAGAAGCTGTCTTTCAAGCATGAAGAGAGATTCAGAATGTTTCTGCAAATTTCAGTCTTCAGGCTGATTAGACATTCACTATGTCAGCATCACCACAGACAGAAACCTGGAGGGGTTTTTCAGCTATACCCTCTCTGTAGATCAGTGTTTTATAACTTGTGTCAAACAGTGATAGCAAAACTATCAAGTATGATAAGGCTGATTTGTGAGGGTGGCTCCCATGGTACAGAACACCAGTCACTCTTAGTAGTGCCTTACAGCAATTGTACCCAGCCAGTCCCTTGGAGTCCTATGAACCCAAGGCCTCAATGGCATGTGCAGGTACTCCTCTGCACGTGCAATAAGTCCAGGACTTCCTGAAGGTGATCAGGAGAGAATACACAGTGCATTGTCTGTCATCTGCTTAGTACTCAGAACTCACAGAGCTAGCAGTATGAGCACTTAGAAAAAAAGCTAAACATTTCTCCCAAGCATTACTTCTTATGGACAAAAGAGTGTCTTGTTAGCTAACAGACAATTTTTGGACTACAGTACAAAATGTATACTTTCAAATCCTTAGTCTGTGTCAAATTCACAATGCACAGAGAGTGGGTGGGATTTACCCAGTGTCCTTTCCTGTCTTTGTAACTACATCTGCTAAAGAACATCTGTATCTCAGCGGACAGACATTTGCAAGGACAAAATATCAGGCTATTCACGTAATTCCAGCTTCAGGAAACCATGGAATAGCTGAGGTCAGAAGGCAAATCTGGAAGTAATCTGGTTCTCTCTGCTTCACACAGAACCAGCTAGGGTCAGCCACATGGTATGATGGAAAGTGGTGGTACCCAGTACCTTCCTAGAAAGCACAGTTATTCAGCTTGTTTGCCCAAAGCTGGCCAAGCTGTAGTGCTGCATGAGAAGACAGAGTACTGGTGGCACAACTATCTCCAGCCCACGTTTCTGGCTTGTCCTGAAGTTTGTACAGGAATACTTTGGTATTCAAATGTGGATTTTTGTCTGCACTCAAAATGAAGAGTATATATGCCAGTGGAATATTCCAAACACAGAAAAAAAAAAAAATCCCATGTTTTACCTTCTGCTTAGTCTTCATGTATATGTCTTTCCCCCTAACATATGTCCCCAATTCCCAAAGTGATGGGTATATTGAAAATTTATGCATGCTTTACATTTAATTTAAGCATTTCCATAGCAACTCCTACATTTCAGGATGTTTTATCCCAAGATACAGAATATACAGAATATATTCTTTTCAGAAAAATTTCCCAGTCTGTATTTAGCCACATTCATATATGATTTTCTACAATTTATTTTCAATGAAAATTACCCCATCATCTACCAGAAGCTAAAGTTTTAACAAACAGATTAACTTTTATGACTTCTTTCATTTTGTGTTTAAACCATTAGTCCTGCATCAAATAGAGCTAATGAAGCCTGATTGCTTGGAATCAGTGTTTTTGATTGATAGATGGAGTTGTTTTATATAGTCCAGGAATAGAAGGAATAGATCAAACGTGCCTCTCCTCCTCTTTCTCTCTATCCCCGTGGGTCTTTCACACTGGCGCTTTCCTGTCAGGAGATTCTAAAGGATGAACGTGCTTTCCAGATGCCTGATATTCAACCAGTGTTCATAATCACACAATGATAGATAAATCAAATATGTACATTTCTGTCTGTGGAAGTCTGGAACAAAATTAGAGGGACTTGAGGTGAAATATGATGCACGTAGTGGTAATGAATTGATGACCCATACTTCCATATGGGTGGCCTTAAACTGCTTTTGAAAACCTCTGGGATTCAAGTAGGAATAAAAATACCAACACAGATAGAGGAGGAAATACATATACAAATAAAGGAAAACAGGAGAGGTATGTAAAAGAAGGTCTTCCTTGCAAATTTTCACTTGTTTTCCATCTGCATTTTACCTTTCTAAATGTCACTTCTGAAAAGGATTCCGCAACTGCAGACTATTCTTTCTGCCCCTTTGCAGAGGGGCTATTGCTGTCACAATAGCAAACTTTCATCATATCTGATTTCTGTTTCAGGATCACTGCTGGTACAGCACACATCTCTTACATTGTTATGCCTCCCTGAGCAGTCAGCATAAAGCAAAAATCTAATGGAGGGGAGGTGAATGAAGCAGGAGGCGAATGAAGCACTCAAATTTACCATCAGGTTATGCACACATCACCTGTATTTTGTGCAAGCAGGAATGCCTAAACCAAGTGCTTCCCATGCTGTCAGGCAGTAACCTGATGCTTTACTTGCCTGATGTGTCACACAAACCTGAGCTGCTCTGTAAACAGCAACAAATAACCAAAAAAATAAGTGGTGACACACTTGAATTTGTAACTTGCACTTTTTTTCCAGTTCCATCATTTTCGTGCTAGGAAGCAAGAGAGGGAGTTAAGATCTCAGGATCCTGGTAGGCTCCAAGACATAACCATCATATAAATCAATTAATTTAACCCTAATGCAATTATCTGCTTTAGATGAAGGGTGATTTTAGCTTGCTGGATTCACTTATAAGATCAAACAATTATCCTAATAAGTTTATACTGTTCTAAAGGTGAAGCATTCTCAGTGGCCCTAGTATAACTCCAATGGCTTGAGTGGAGCTGCTAGACATAAATTACAGTAATTTCACACTCATAAGCTGCACCTGGTTATAAGCCGCACTTCCGGGTAACCAGGAAGACTACAGAATTTGTCCATAAATAAGCCGCACACTTTTTTTTTTAAGTGAGGATCCATGTGCAACAAAGTAACGAGTTAGTAACAGAATCCCATGATCGTGGAGTTTGTTGTCAGGTGCTCAATTTGCAAACAGTTTTCAAAGACTGGCGAAGCCTTTAAACGCAGACACGGGCGCCCTCCCTGTGCTGTGGGCCCTGGCACTCCTGCCCCCAGCGCTGGCTGCCATGGATCCCTGTGCCACTCAAAAGTGGCAGCTTGGTGGGCTGGCTGCGTGAATGCGGCGCCAGCAAGCAGCTTGCCTTCATGCGAAGCTGGCGGCGGCTCACTGCCCGCTTGCCAGTGGCTCCATGGCAGCTCTGGCCATGGCTCAGCGGCAGCTCCCTGCCCAGCAGCGGCTCCACAGCAGCTCCCCCCCTGGCCGGCTCGCACTTCCAGGTTGGCATTTCACCGGAATTTGTCCATAAATAAGCCGCACATGGTGATTAGCTGCACTTCCCGGATCGGCTTGATTCTTCAGTGAAATAGGTGCGGCTTATCAGTGTGAAATTACTGTACATAAATGAGAGCTGCTTTCAGTCAGGCAGTGACAATTTGATCTCCAATTAAAAAATTAATCTTCAAAAATAAAGCCTAGCATTAAAATGAAACTGCTGTTAGATGTACAGTTAATGTGCACTTGTAGCACTGAAATGATACGCAGCTTGTGGGTGGAAATTTCAAAAAGAAATTCAAAATTGAAGCCATTTCCTCTGGTTTCCATGCCCATGTTGTAAGTCACAATGTCCTTAGGAGGGCAGACTACATGTAAGGCTCACAACAAGAACCTAGGTTATTAAATATTACAACCTAAAGATGTGCTGTTAATTTTTTTTCTAAAAACAGAGTAGTGAGGAGGAACAATGTCAGGCAGGGATCTGTGAAAACAGAGAACTTCATTAAAGGCATGTGGCATTAAAGGCATCAGCTTCTGATCATGCAAACAGAAAGACCAAGGTACTTCTGGAAATGTGATCAAAGCCAGTAGAGAAAAAATTTGTAAGTGTGCATCCTGTATTTCCACAGGTGTGATATGTGTTTTGAGTCCTCTAATGCAGACAAGACTCCAAAGAGAGTATCAGAATGTGTATCAGGTGTGCTCAGCCTGTGAACCCTGGCAGAGCTGGAAGGGCCCAGCAGGTCAACAGCAAAGTTCAGACAGCTCTACTCTCAACACTGCACCTGGACATCTGAAAAATTAGGAGCTAGGATTTCAGAAGCTTGAAAGGAGAAGTGGCAGCTGGACTGAGATTGGGTGAATTTTCACCTGGGTGCCTATGAGACATCTAGGCAATTAAGAATTTAAATAATTTTGGGGTCCTGACCCTGCATTCCAGATACCTCCTGCAATGCTTTAGCTATTGCTGGCTTTCTCTGAACAATGCACCACCCTGCAACAAACACTGTCAACATGCAAGCACTGTCGGCCATTCTCTGCTCCTTTTCTTCTGCTTCCCTTGCAACCATTGATCTTCTGTTACAAGGAGTCCCTCTGCTTAGTTCTGAACATTTTCCATTTAGCTAATTAGTTTAATTCCATACATCCCTTGCTTTCATGGACACATTCCTTATTTATGATTTCCTTTCCTTCTGGTGGAAGAGGTAAAAATGAAGCAGCCAGGTTTTCAGGAGGATCAAAAACCTGGGAAGCACCAGAGAGGCTGCCCCATCACCTATGCAGCCCAGGGCAGCTCGGCCCATGGGAGCTTGAGCGGCAGGCAATCTTCTACTTGCAGTGAGTAAGAAAGAGAAGTAGATGTCTGAGAGGAGGTTGGAACAGTAAAGCCACAGAAACCGGGTAATAATTGCCTGCTGTATCCAGAGCTCCCCGAGCCAAAACCAAACTATTATGTTTAACTTCCTAACTACATGTGTATTCACCCCATCTGAAAGACATACTTGGCAGGTTAAAATTATGGCTTCTAAATCATAAAAAGTATTGAACATATAATACTGAAGGAAAGACATGGCAGCTGAAGTTAATAAACTGTTGGTAATATATAGTTTCAGCTATCTACACATAAACTGGTCAAAAGTCACATTGGGACAAAGTTTAGAGAAGCAATTTCTTTACAAACTAAATTACTGCCTCAAGCAAGACCTAGCTCTGAGTACTGAGAGGAAGGAATAAATCGCAACCGAAAAAATTACTTCAGCTAAGATGAATTTGGGCATTATTATTCTGAAAATATAAAGCCTACACACAGATTAACAGGAAAACAGTCAAAGTTAGTAATTGATTTAATTATTTCAGTTCATATTTATTTTGCATCTCAGTTCTGAGTACTAAACTGAGAAGCAGAAGTTTTTCATAGCAGTAACTAGAGTTGAACCTTAAACAATAATTATAACCAGTTTCCTTGAAGGAGAATAAATTAGGAAACAAAGAAATTCCTATCTATATCTATCATGAAAATTCTAACTCATCTCAAACACAGCCATTAGAAGAAGAAAAAAACACAGGAATAAATAGTCAATTCTTCCAAGTGTTAGATGGAGGATACTTCATGAGACTATTCTCACCAAGGTCAAGGACAACAAAGCAAGACAAATAAGAAGGAGAGAACTATCAAACCATCAGAGATGCTCAAGGATGCATTGGCAAAGAGGAGAGGAGCACTGAGTTTCAAGGACACATGTCCATCATTTTGACCTGTGGCAGGCCAGCTCTGTTGGCAACACATCTCTGTGACATTTCAGTTTCCTCTGCAGACATTTTTAGGTGGCACCTCCATTTCAGCAGTGAGGTACATGCACAGCACCCCAGAACATCTGTTCAGCTGTAGATGTTTTATGATGAGCTTTACCACAAAATGCTTCCCAGCTGACTGACATGTGGGGCTTGATTTCCTAATTCTGCTTTGGCAGTACCCCTGTGTGAAACACAGCTTGTGGGAAGGGCAGGGAGGCATCCTTTTATTCTTCCCTCCCTCATCCCAACTGTTGTCTTTTGGGATGGAATACAGATCAACTCCAAACTTGCTTCCATGATAGCATAATTGAAGCAGCATCTTCCAACTAACTTGCTGAAGCATCATGGAGTTTAAAACCTTGTACTCAAATTGGGAAGAGAAGCACGAGAGAAACTGCCTCCTTCTTGTGTCCCTTGATGTACAGGTGTCAACTGGAGGAGAGGAGATGCTGAAATGAGGCACCTCAGAACCTAATTTGGGGTCAGGAATTCTATTAACTAGCACAAGCACTTGGAAATGGACCTAATTCTCTGTGTGGCCAAGCAGCAGTGAAAGAAATGAGTATAAAGATTAGGAAGGAGGTTGAGAAATGTTGACGTGGTGTACTGGAATACAGAAATCATTGCCATTGAGTGTCTCTAATCCTTTTTTAATTTTTGGTCTAACACTTCATTCCATGTTGCACAGAAATCTATTTTGCTAGCAGTTTCACTGGCTTTAAGGAAAAAACCAAGTTCAAAACGTGATAGGAGTCGAGGTAAATTAAGCATTTCTTGAAAAATCACTGTACAACTCAAATAACCAAGAAGGAAATAAACAAGGAAGCATAAGGGCCACCAACACCCTGAACTGCCATCAACAGACATCTTCACACTTTCAAAATAAAATTTTCTCCAGTGCTTCCTTGCACACAGTAAATATCTAATTTCACCTGAATGGGAGTCATGCTGTCATACATGCATGTAGCAGTCACTTTGAGAAAATATGATGACATGGGCTACTATCTACACTGACGGTTGGAAAACATCCATTTAATCAACAGTGCTTTTAATTTGTTTCCTGAGGATGAAGACAGCTTCTACAGCTAATCCTGACCTTAAGTCCTTAATATTCTAATCCTTCTCGTACATGGACAACACTTAATTAGAGGTAAGCTGCATTTGGTAGAATATGAAACTGCTCAATTATCTGTGTCACTATTCAGTTGGCTGGCAAGAAAAGTGAGAAGAAAAATCATGTATTTTTAATAGGAATTTTGTAAGAATGACAAGTATTATCACAAATAAATGTTACTATTTATCATATTATGAAGTAATAAAAAATTGTGGTTTTAACCCTCCTGTAGAGTGAAGAAGTGATACCCTAAAACAGGATATTTTATTGAAATTTTCCCACTCCAATCTCAACAGCAAATATGTCCAGTGTATCTTGAAGAAAATGATTTTCCTCTTGTAATGGTGGGGAAAGGTGAAAGACTAAACTGATTACTCAAAGTCATGATAGGAATTATGACTACACTTCGATGGACTTAATTGGAATCCTGAGTAAGTTATCAGTCCATTATGCCAATCTCCTACCCTGGTTATCAATAGCTTCAATTGCATTTTGTACTGAGCATCATCTCAGGTGTTCCTTGCTGCAAAACACTTTTCCATGGCATGAAAAACAATTATTGAATTAGTATCAAAGAAAAACTTGTTAGGAAATGAAGCTTCATCCTTACCCTTTGATATCTAAAGTGCTTCCTTGAGAACTGGAGTGGGAAAAGGACTGACCTACCCAGAAGTTCATGACAACATACAAGCAGCATAAACTTCTGCTGTGGTAGCTCCTTATTTTACAGAAAGAATTGATTTATTACTGCTACTAAAGAAAAAGTCATTTAATTTAAGTGGGTTTAAAATAGAACATTACAGAAAAAGCCAGGTCTTCATTATCTGTTGCTCTATAGAAGAACAACTTATATTTCGCAGACAGGTGTGAATTTACACTTAAAACTATAATTTGTTTCAGGTTTTTTTTTGTTTTATTTTTTAAGGGTAACTAATATATCTGCACTGCACCACAGCAAAGACAAAGGAACTGTCACTGTAGTTAAGACCAATAGCACAGTTAGCTGGAACCTTACTTCCAGAGGTGCTTTGCAAAATGTCCAAACTTACTAGCTAACCATATTTCCAGGAAAAAGAAAATAAAATAATTCTCCTGGAATTTTCTATGAAGGAGTGGTAAAGCCTTTATGACTTGCATAAAGGTTGCAGTTTTTTTCTTCTTCAGTTCTTGCACAGGTTACTTCAACAGGTTATTTATGTATAGTCTGCAAAGTATATCCTCTTATGTACTAAAAATGTGTTGATAAAAGTAAGACTTTGGCTGACAGTTTACTGATGTCACATTAGAAGAGTAAATGCACTGTTTGGCCTTTTTCACCATTATTTTTATACTACTATCTTACTAGCTCCTATGCATTTTCTGAGTTTTTAGAAAACATCTGAACTAAACTCCTTTATGATTTTTGTTGTCCTCTTACTATCTGAAAATTCTCTTTCATCTCCCTGATCTTGCTTCCGTATATATTCCACTTTCATCACTGTGTGCCATCAACATCTACCACTCTTATCAGCTTTGAAATTGCTCTTCAAGATGGAAACTCTTATATTATGCTTCTCTTTGCTGCCATTTCCTCAATCCTTTTAAGCTGTCTCACAACAATTTAAATATAACTGAAGTTAAGGCCAGCTGTAATTTTGCTATGTAAACATTCATGGTTGCTTTTAAACTTGTTAAGTAACTATGATCTTCATACTGCTTTTGAGGCATTTCATTGTTAGATAAAACTTTATTTATGTTTATGTTTGTATTTATACTTATTTCTAATCAATAGATCTATGCAGGCAACTTTTTCTGATCTGTTATGTGCTTTTTGAACTAAAATAGCTGAACAAAACCACCATCCTCTGACTTTCATGATTAAAATGTAAGGTAACAATACCATAACACATTTTTAGTAATAGGTAGAATAATGATTGCCCGGATCACTGGTTTATGTAGTACATATAAGCTCTATTATTGTGATAAGAAAACCTTTGTAAGAAACCTGTGTAGGAAAACCTTTGGAAAATGTATCAACTGCTCAAACCTCCATACTTACAAATTTTGCTGCTCTTCATACTTTTACTCTGGTATTTCTGACAATAGAGTATTTCAGTGCAGTCCTTAAAGCTTTCAGAAATGTTAAATCTTTAAAGAAAACATAAAGGACGGAAATTCTGATGGTTTTGCCATATCTGAAAGGAATGGTAATCTTGTATTCTTTCCAAACACCTAAAAGTTATTTGAAGGCAGGCTATTTCAGCTTCTGCTGTGCTTCAAAAGTGAAACTCCAAAGGTGTCCTCATTGACTACTATGCATTTTATTTACTAGCATTACATTTCTCTTTACGCTTCCTACTTGAAAGGGGGAGGTTTGTCCTACAAAAGTGCTTGAAAGTTTCTACTTTCTTCATATATGACTATTAGAGCATGTCAAATGCATTTAGTTTCTGTTTTCCACAACTGGATGCAGTGACTCACACTTTGTGGCTGCTCTTTTCATTTTTGAAGCAATTATTCCTGAAAATACTCCTATGCCCAGGTTGTCAGCCAATTATTTCTTATACGCCTGAAAAAACCAGTAGTCTTTGCAGAAATGTCTCATTTGATCATTTGTTGGAGTTTATGGCAGTGTTAGATTTCTTTGAATATTTCAGTTTGGATTTTAATTGTTTTTGTTCATAGGTGCTAAATTAATGAATTAAATCCAGGACTATCCATCCCTGGCAAAAGCATTGATTTACTACTTTTAAATTAGTTGCTGTTTATTAAAAACCCCAATACTGAGAACAAGAAAAAACCTTCAAGGAGCAGTGAAATGAATTTCCCTACACTGTGCAGTTAAAATGTACTGAAAAGAGGAGTTATGTTTAGCACTTGTTTTGCAGTCACCACAAATAATC
Source organism: Sialia sialis (assembly GCA_009812075.1). Taxonomy (NCBI): domain Eukaryota; kingdom Metazoa; phylum Chordata; class Aves; order Passeriformes; family Turdidae; genus Sialia; species Sialia sialis. The sequence continues at coordinate 61,346,272 of VRYO01001463.1, forward strand.
TGTATTTAAAATAGGCAACTCAACAGTACATGTAATCTGCAAGCACATCTCATGTAGGATTTTACCCTGCTGGCTGTGGAAGAAGAGAAAACACAGTAAATTATTTTGAAGAGCCCTTTCAGACTAAGCAGAAACAATTCCACTTAACATGAATCTTACATCTAAGTAAAATTCAAATAACTACATAAAAGGCTACAGAGCTTAGAGATTCAGATTTTTTAACCTGAACTCTTTAAAAAGAATGGCAGAAGTGGAGGTAATCCCTTCTAGTGCATAACCACTGTTACAAGAGGATGATACATTTAATGAGTTCCTCCTGCCAGAATTTCTTATTTTAATTTTTCCTTCCCAATGACTATGTTGCTGTAGAAATTTCCATGCCTATGACAAGGAGAGAAAATAATATTCTCCTGTGGCTTTAGGGATCATTAAGTGTAATCACAGCAAAACTCCTTTATCAGAACACATCCAGTTTAGCATGACATTGTTGGAGGTCTCTTGAGATGGTTAAACCTTAGAGATTTCCTCATGCAACTCCTACTGTATCAGTATTGTGTTTGTTTCTGACATGCTAATAGACAATTTTCCTTTCAAACAATCTACTATAGATTCACAGGAAAATTCTAAGGCACCTCAGGGATGTGCCTGTAATTTAACCCCCTGCTCAAAGCAGGGTCAGCTATGGAGTCAGAACCAGGCACTCATCCAGTCCAGTCTCACAGCGGACAGAGACTGCACAACCTCTCTGAGCAGCCTGGTTTAATACAGGCTGCAAAAAAAGATTCTCATTGTGTCTATGGGCCAAGCCCATCTTTTCTGTTTGTGCTCATTATTTCTCATCCTGCCCCGTGCACTTCTGATAGGAAGCTCATCACCTTCTCAGGTGTCCTCAGGTATCCTCATAGGTGTTGAAAGGCTGATGTTAAGCCAACCTGAAGCTTTTTCTTCTCAAGGCTGAGCAAGACCTTTTTGCTGAACATCTCCCGTCAGGTGAAGTGCTCCAGCTGCTATCATGTTGGTGGCCCTATCCTGAACTTGTTTCAGTAATGAGCTCAGAGATTTAGGATGTGTTAGTGCTTTGCTTTGACTCCTGGAATACTACAGAAACACAAGGAAATGGTATTCCAAATAAAATTGCATATTTTTTTTAATGATCAGTGATAAATTGAAATAAAAATTTTCAAATGTAATTTGAATAAGTTTCAAAAAATTTGTCAAGGACACAGAGTGACAGGACAGAATTACAGACTATTCTGAGTTAGAAGGGACCCACAAGGATCACTGAGTTCAAATCTTAAATGAATAGCCCATATGAACAATTGAAGTTTTAATCACATAAATTTAGACATTAACAGCAGTAATTTTAGGACCACAAACTGGCTCTGTCCTAGATTCTTGTTTCATCAGATCACATATGACCTAGTTCATGAAAGAACATTAATTTTACAATCTCCATTTAATGTGAATTATGGTTTTGACAGGTGGATGTATATGTTTGTAAAATCAGCAATTCTACTTGGATGCTCATGGCAAGTGGCTGATTCTGTAAAACAGAACTGCAATAAAAGGCTTCTGCCTGCAACAAACCAGGTGAAGAGTAGAAAGAAAGAAGTAAAGTGTTTTCCGAGGCGTGTGCCATGGTTTCTACATGGTTTCTACAAGACAAAGATTTTAAAAGTTGATGTTCGACTTTGTGTTTGCTGGCAAACACAACTGTCTTTGTTCCATTGCCTTTCCAGTGAAAATAGCTATCAACAAGTTTATATAACAATTAGCAGCATGATGTAAGGGCATTGTGAATGCACCATCTTTTTATCTTTTCTGAGATAATGAGATGTGTTGTTGAAAGACCTTCTAGAAAAAGCAGGAGCTCATGTACTAAGCAGAGGAGCTACAGCCACTCTGTTACACTGGCATTAAAATTAGAAATGCCTCTGACATAAAGTATATTAATATGATAATGTGATTTTTAAATTAAGGAAAGAAAAATGCGACCAAAAATATGAACTAAACAATATTTTAAAAACAGAGAAATTAAAAAATCTGGACTGTCTTTTGTCCTACAGCTGGGTGCTTTGCCTGTGCCTCTGAGGCTGTGCATTCCATGCCAGGGCACTCAGCCCACACCTGCTCCCGAGACCAGGGAAGAAACAGCTGCAGACAGAAAATGTTCATTAGACCTTTATGGTGGCTGAGCAGCCAGACGAGTGCAGTGTGATTGATCTGAGGATATGGGGCCCACCTGATGCTGCAGGAAAGAGGCTGTGGGGATATTATGCAGACCTGCACTGCATTTAATGCAAGTGAGCTGTAAGGAAGGGGACCAGCTGAGATGGGGGCAGGCTGCCATAACAGCTCACCCCAACCCTGCAAGAAAACACTGAATGCCCCACAGAACAATATGGATAAATGGTTTTTCAACCTCTCTTGCTAGACAAGAGCTACACTGTCTAGAACACTCAACCCTCTCATAACAGTTCTGTGTTGCATATTTAATTAATTACGTAAAGGTGACAGTTTAAAACAACAGAAGAGAGAATAATTGTACTCACTGTTGTTTCCTGCAGTGAAATAAAACGCCTCAGATATTTCTCAGGCTAAAGGATGCTCAATGTTCTGAATGAAGCTTCTGTTTTCCTGAAATACTTGGAAAATAGAAAATTCACTGCCTGCATTTCTAACACTCTCTTTAAACTCTGATGCAAAATATAGGTGGAGCATTTTCTCAATGCTTTTTTGAAATATCAGTGGACATATGAGTACTTAATAAAATAACCCACATTTGGAATTAAGGCTGTGAGACTTTTTGTTAGCTGAATCAAATTGTTGATTTGGATCAAACATCCACATTTATGTGGCTCATAGATATTTTCCACCCATTTTCTCCTGTTGTGAAAAAATAAAAAAAATTTTCTCTGAGATAAAATATTATTTCAGAACTTGTTAAGATAAGAATGCTAAAGAAAGCCTGGACTTGCCAAACACAAAGGAAAGGGTGGCTTCATTTAGCCTTTCAGGGATCTACAGTTTAGGAGCCCCAAGCTCAGATGTCTCCTCTTCTTGAGGGGATCTGAATTCCCAGTTCCTACCTCCCTGGAAAGTGCCCTCGTGCCACAAAGGGCAGTCTGCTTTGCATTTCACCTGTTGAGGAACATTCTCTGTGTTACTCAATGGTAACTTCTATGAGCACTGCTGTGTGTTGAATCATAGAATCACAGATTAGTTTGGGTTGGAGTGGGACCTTTAAAGGTCACCTGGTCCAAACTCTGCTGCTAAGCATTCAGGTAGCATTAATATACTGTCCATCCAGCAAAATTCCCTGCACATGGCCTGGAGAATCAGTCTCACACAGCTCTCTTTCTTTCTTTTCCTTTTTTTAAATTTTTCTTTTTATTTTTCCTTTTTTTTTTTTTTCTTTCTTTTTCTTTTTCTTTTTCTTTTTCTTTTCATTTTCTTCTTTTTTCTTTCTTTTCCTTTTTGGGTGCGTAATTATGTCAGTATTTAATAAATAACGAAGCAATCTCAAAGGGGAAGGGTGAGGAAGCCGTTGTTTAGAACATCTCATGATCTGATTATAGGCACCTCCTCCTCAGCCCACATCCAGCCTTCAATCTTACAGAGGATGGATTTTATTAGAACTGAATCAAGTCCCTTCCAGCCTTCCACACTGCTCTAAGCCCTGAGACAGCAGGCAGACAGAAAATAATTCCCCTTGTCTAGCTTAAGCATGCCTCTGAATGAGGTACCTTCCCCCCCATCCCCATGAAATTGTTTGGTGAAATTTGTTTACATCTGTAAGATATTTTGGATTTGTACTTTGAAGTAATTAATTTTTTTTGTTTTGCTAAAACATTTTGTCCAACTATGAGATGGCTTACTGACAGATTTGTTCATGAATCCTGTTTGTCAAGGAATAACTACAATTGCAAAAACAAAGAAACAAAAAGAAGAAAAAACAGCAGAAAAACTTAAGAGGCTATGAGAATTTTGCAAACAGAAATCCCGAGAGTAATAACCAAGGGAATATGGCAAAGCGTGTATTGTGGGCTCTGTAGTGAGCCCAGCAAGGCATTGCTGCCAGACCCCACCAGATGGCTCTCCACACTGGAGCATAGCAGTTTGGAAAATCCCTTTTCAGAGGAGAAAGGGGCTTGTGCTTATGCAAAAATACTAAGATTTACTTCTGAATCTGAGTATCCATCTCAGCTGCTGAACAGATGCTGAGTCTAGGAGAGGTGCGAAAACCTCACACACAGTTCTTTTGCTTACTTTAGGCTGTTATCTCTGAATTATTGTTCTGCATCTGGAAGCATTATTCTCTGCTTACTCAACTCTGTATACTGCAAGTGGAATGTCTGTCTACTGCAAAGAATAATACAGCAAAAGACCTGTGCACCACTAAAATCCCAATTAAGCATCATGTAATCTACCCTTTGAAATGGGATTTTGCTCATTGGCTGGAGCTCCTCTCCCTTAAAATCTTTTCTTTCTCTACCCATGACTGCTTAAATTGTTTCTGCAATTTCTCTGAAATGAAGATTCCATTCCTTAATAATGAAATATATTGTCACTTTATTATGGTGGCAGGCATTTATAAGATGTTTTTTTTCCCCTCACCACGTCTTCATACCTGAGATAGCAATGATTATCAAAGTCATCATGCTAAACTGGGTTGTCATTACTGGGTCAGAGTCTGAGAAGGATGAAGTAGACAAAATCATCTTTATGCATACCCTGCTTTAATTGAAGGACACAGCAGAATGGCTCCTGTTTCACTGACTTTAAATGACCTTGGTCTTCTTTGCCATTTTAGAGGATGACAAAGACCTACATTCTAAGGGCTTAATTTTTTCATATCTCACAGTGTTTCATCATCTTTTCCTCTCTGCCTGTTTAACAACTAGGTTTTTAAGGTTGAGAAAGAAGCAATGGGGACAGAGTTATGTTTGTTTACTTTCTCATCCTAATTGTTCATTTTGTATTGATTTTTTATAATGCTGGCACCTGGAGAAAGAAAGGGCACTTTGCAGCCCAGTGTTTCTTCTTTGTGTTGTTAGCACATAGCCCTCATTTCAATCTTTACAGAACAGCTGCTTGTAATGTAAAATGTTATCACCACAGCAAGCTAGCAAAAAGAGATTTCTTTACTGAGAAATGAAAGCTATTCTTATAAAAATAGGAATATTTACTGATATTATGGAAGGTCTGTGAAATAAGCTGAAGTGGTGAATATTTGAAGAGATAATTCCTGAACCAGATCTCAGGTGCTACTCTTTTCTTTCAAAATTCAACCTAGGGAAACTATAACCCATCCTCTAGGTATAATGTGTTACATAATAACTATGTATTTAGAGAGAGTGTATCTTTATAAATATATATAGATTTATTTATTTAAGAAGACTTCTAAATTCAGTGCTGCAATGAGGAGCACAAACTGCCTGCAGCTGAAGACCAGTTTGTGGTTTGCCCACATCTGTGGCTAAACTTTCCCCATCTTGCTCTATTTCACCAGGTGCATCACCAGAGCCCATCATTCTGCCATGCTGATGCTGAACACAAGGAAGGTGAAAGCACATGGGCAATCTCCTGAGGAAGCAACACCATTGCATTCTTCTGCACTCAAGGATACTAAGAGGGAGATTGTGGCCATGGCAACAGCAAAGGGATGGATGGGGGCTGCATCCTAGGAAATACAGGGAAATCCCTCTGCCAAGTAGTGCATATGCCACAGATGGTGGTAGCATGGGCGACCCACGTCTGCTTTCTGCCAGCAGCAGGTGTTTCCACATGTACACCTGAGCCCAGTCCATAGAACTGCAATTGGCAGGATTTTTTAGTAGAAAAATTACCTCCCAGTACTCTGTTCTACCTCAAGGTTCAAGGACCATAGCAAAATGTATGTAAAAACTTCACTTATGTCTCTAGTTTAGCTCTACTTTAATTCTAGTGCATTTATTTGTTAAATATAAATGGTATTGACTTCACAGGCACTTGAACAATATTTTAAATGGTTTTTTTTTGTTAGAAGGCTACATATATCCTAAAGATAATTAAGGGGACAATGAACAAAGCAGAGGCTCATCATTGTTTAAAAGATGTAATGAGGTGCAGATGTTAGGAATGAGTTTACTTTTAATTTCCAAGATGTATGGCTGTGAGAGATATGTTAATCATAAGAAGTGTCCTGTTAAAATTAACAGAAAAAACAATTTTGAATAAAGGCAAATTTTTTCAAGAGAGGAGTTAAGAAAGTAAAGAAAACCATCAAACCTGTGAAGCTCACGATAACATGGAAACTGCAAGTCAGTAGGCTGATCTTTCTTATTTTCTGAAATCCAACTGGACTTACAGATACATACCTACCCATTTTTAATATAACCTGGTATTACTTCTGCAGCCAGAATATAATTTCTCCACTTTTTTAGAGCTTTTGAATTTGGTATATGAACACACTAAGATAGTTTCTGTATTCATTCTTCTTGTTGCTTTGCATTGCCACAAGGAACAACAGAATTAGAAAAAAAACTTTCTGCAATTCTAATAGTTACCAACTCAACAGCCCATGGGGCTCATGTTCACAAAAATCTCTGCATGTGGGTCAAACTCAGACTTGCCTCTTTTTGCCTTTAGGCATTTTTCTGCAAGGCTAATTCTACAGGGCAGAAGCACAGAATGTTAGATAGACAGCTATTTTTAGCAATTAAAGACACTATGTTTTAAGAAAGAAAAGAATTGCAATTTTCAGAATAATTGTGCCATGCAGCAAAGATTACACAAATACCCCAAATGTGAAGAAATGGCATCTTTCCATGACAGCACTTGTTTTCTGTCCTTGTCAGTGACAGCTTATTTATTTCATATTGTTTTTAGAGATTCTGGAGTGCTTAAAACACAGTTGCACTATTTATCACATAAAACGATTCCAACAGCAGCCTGATGTGAAAGTTCTTCTTACAATCAGGTTAAACATAAAGAATGCAATATTTTAATAGTGGGAAACACTAATCATTTATGAAGCACTGTTTTGTAGCGTGAACAACATTAGGCAGCAAACCTTAGAGCAGATTGCCACAAAGAATGAACAAAGCTGGGTTTTGAGCACTTTTCAAGTGTTTTTTCCAATCCCTGCTGCTGCTCATTATATCTCTGGGAGATGTTCTGTCAAAAAATGGAGCTGGGGAATTTCACATCTCCAGCCAACAGAGGAGTGTCAGAGAGGCTGATAGCTGTCAATAAAACTGGTATTTTCAGCAGAGCAGAACATGATGAAAACCAAGATACAGATGTGTGTGAATTACGCTTGGTGTCCCAAACAAGGAGGTGGAGTGGAGCCCTCCTCATAAACAGGACTTGCTTGCTGATTCAGGAAGATAAGCATTTGAAAAGAGGCTATCAAGAGGCCACTCATGAGCAGTCTCTTCTTCCACAGCAATTTTCCTTGAGGATACAGGAAATCAAGTGTTCATTGATAATGTTTACTTTGTAAAGGAGTCATGTGGGTCAGATTATCAGATCTACTTCACTTACTTTTCACAGCTCAACCAGTATCACTGATTTTAAAATGAAAGACACATTTTCCAGCTAAGGATCCTTTCAGTACAAGACAGTTCATTAAAATTACAAACAGACTAGTATCCCACCCTTCCTAGAAAAGGAAACACGTTTAAAAGGGCTGCAGTTTTTTTGCACTCTGCTTACTTTGGCAAACAGTTCCTTTAGACCAGTTGCTAATTAGCAGTCTTCTGAACAGCACTAAATTCTCTTAACACCATAGCTCATGCAGAACCATCCCCAGAATCAGGAACCAGGCAGTCTCAGCCATGACCACGGAGAATATGAAAACAATCTTGTTACAGAAAGTGTTTTGTTCTATGAAAAAGTAGATATCTTAATTTCATGCTAATTCAAAAAATAATGCAAATGTTAAAATATCTTAATTTTTTCAAGACAGTTTTTCCCCAACAGTCTCGATAGAGATTCACAGACATGCTTTGCTTAATAAAGCTGTAAAATTCTTCCTCTTGATTTTTTTTATTTTTTTTGTTTGTTTGCATAGACACAAAATTTGTGTGAGAGTATGTGTCTCACTTGTACGTTAAATATTGATTTTTAGAATATTTTAAATTTGGGAATATGAATATGACCCATCCAAGCCTCTGACTTACTGTGTAAGTGTTTTGGTCATCATAAATAGTTGACTGAATATCATTAATGTATTTTCAGAGGTATTGAAAGCAATTTTCAGACACCTCTGTATTCTTGAAAAATTTATGCTGTCACCAAAACAATTATAAGTGACTGTTTCTTTTTCCTGTCATTCTGATTATATTCACTATTTCCCTTTAGTTTTCTCTCCTTGCTGGATGGAAAGATGAAAATTGCCTATGCTCTCAATTAATTTTCTCAGTCTGCAAATTAAACTTCCTGAAAATTGTTCCCTTAAAAATGATTTTATGACTTTTGCAACTGCAATCAGTCTGCACCCAGATAATCTCATTCTCACTCTCTCTCATATATATCTGCTAGTCCCAGATGGTTCCACTTTACTATGCCCAACTACAGAATGAGGATGGCCATGCAGAAATGGGGGAGTTCAGAATAAGTAGGCTTTTTCTATTTTTTAAATCTGACCCCCTACTATAAAGTAGGAGTGTGCTGTTTGGAAGAGACTTTCTGACTATGTGGGTTTCCACCAGCATTTGTGAGATGCTAAAGATTTCTGTCTCAGCTTGCTGCTGATAAAGATAGCAAGATCACTGAACCTAATAGAGCCCCAGCATTGTAGACATGAAACCTCTGTATATTGTACTAAAAATAACAAAAATAACAAAAATAACAAAAAATGTTTTGCATTATTCTACAAAGGATTGGAAAATGCCCAAAACACCGCAATATGTTGAGAAATGGTTCCAGTGGGATTTGCTCCATCACTACCACAGCAATTAAGGTGTGGTGGACTGTCCTGTAGTTCCCAAGACCCTCCTGCTTGCTTGAACATATCAGTAACCTTGGTTTTCCAATCCTTTGAAACCTCCCCCAGTCACCACAATTTTCAAAGATATCAAGACTGGCCTCACAATGACATCAGCCAATTGCCTTAGTCCTCATGGATGCATTCACTTGTGTCTCACAGATGAACATGTGCACTTGGCTTAATATTCTATAATGTGATCCTCCTGATTATAAAACTTCATTGCTTCAGCCTTTCTCATGGGTCACAGGGAGCTGTGATTCCTCAGGACAGAGGAATCAGTAAAGGCTGAGGTGAAGAAGGCCCCGAGTACCTCACCCTTTTCCATGTCTTTTCTCCCCCACCCCATTCAATGTCAAGCCCTCATTTTTGGTGATCTCTTTTGTTGTTGATGGCCCCATTAAAGCCTTTCATGTTCCACTTCCTGGATTTTCCAAAATTCAGCTGCAGGTGGGCTTTAGCCTTCCTAACACCGTTCCTGCTTGTCAGAGAATACCTCTGTATTCCTATTTTTCACCTGCTCCAGCTTTCACCTCTTCTACTATTCCTTTTTAGGTCTGAGTTAAGTTAGGAGTTCATCCTAACCCATCATACAATCCTGAAGGTTGGAAAAGATCTCTAAATTCATCAGTTTCAACTGTCAACCCAACGCCATTGCCATGTTCATCACTAAACCATGTCCTCAAGTGCCATGTCCACATGCGCTTCAAAGGATGATGACTCTACCACTTCCCTGGGCATCCCCTTCCATTGCCTGACCATCCTTTTCACAAAAAAATTTTCCTAATATCCCCTTCTCTCTACAACCTCCATTCGGGTAGCTGTATGGAACAATAAGCTGTCCCTTCAGCCTCATTTTCTCCAGGCTAAACATCCCTGGGTCCCATAGTCTCTCACAAGGCATGTGCTCCAGACCCTTCACCAGCTCTGTTGCCTTTCTTGGGACATGCTCCAGCTGAACAGAAGTGTAGGCCTCCTGCCACTTTGGTTTGATTTCTTCCACATTGGCATGGCTCATTGTTATGCATCCTTAAAATCAGTCAGAGCTCCTGGTCTGCTCTTTTCTCCATGACCATCTCCTATGCAGCAGATCCTTCAAGAGGCCAAAGTCTGATGTTCTGTAATCCAGAGTCGTGCTCCTCCTATTTGCTGCTCAGAATGGGCTCTCCACCAGCTCATGGGCAGCCAAGACTGCCCCCAACTTTCATATTCCCAAGCCTTTCTTGTTTGCAGGCATCCAGTCTAATGGGAGGGTCAGCCACTGTTGGATCACCAGTCACTACTGCTGGGATGCTGCCATCAGTGCAACCCATGTACCTCAGGATTGCTTGTTCAGTGCTGTGTCCAGCAGCTAACAGGCCCCTCATGAGTAGTGGGGTTTTGAACACGAGGCTTCTTCACCTCATCTGAAGACAGCAGCATCCTCTTCCTCCTCTGGCAGTCTGTAGTAGACACCTGCCACAAAATGGACTGCCCTCTAATCCTAAACCATAAACTGCTGACTGTCTAATTGTCTGTCCTCGGGCAAGGCTCCATTAATCCCTGCTATTCTCTGACAAAAAGCTGAATGACTTCACAACCTTCCCCACCTCCTGTTCATGCTGCAGGGCTTGTGTCCATTCCTTGCAGCATTCTGGCTGTGGGACCTGTCCCACCACATCTGTGCAAGGTCACAGACCTGTATTTGCACTCACTCCTGCTTTTGTCTCATGCTACATGCATGCATCAGAGTAAAGGCATTTCAGAGGGTTGGTTTCTCATAAATTATGAGAGCTTCCCCCATGATGCTGTCTGTGGCACTTCCTTGTTGCCTTCATGTCCTCGAAGTGGTGTCCTTCACCCTGCTTTGTCATTCTTTAGCTCTGTCTTGTCTGGTGCACCCTCCTGCCAACACAGCCCACCACTTCCCCAATGGACTGTGGGTCACCATCTCTCTTCACCCCCTCATTCCTAGATTCCAGGTCTCATCAGGAGGCTTTGCTGCCAGTCTGCTGGCAGAGATACTTTTGCCTGAATCCACCTCAGAGCTATTTTCTAGAATCCACCTAAGCAATAATTTCAGACATTTGCATTACTAAGTAGAAATCACACAAAGCTAGGCTGAAAGAAATCTCTGAGACAGGATGAAGCATACCCAGCTCACTCTTGATTACACATTCATCTTATGTGTCCTCAGAAATCTCCAGTGAAGGAGACTGCACAGTTAGCATGTTCCAGCACAATCTGTCCCTACATTTACATTTTCTTAGCATCTAACTTAACTCTCTCGGATAAATTCTGCTAACGACTTTTGTCCAATTCTCAGTGGATGAGGGAATTGGAGTTTCTTGTCATTATTATAATCTTAGTATTTCCCAGCTCTTTTTATGACAAGCTTTTTCATACTTCTTTTGTTCAGAGTAAAGAAGCCGCAACAAATAAACAAATTCTCAAACCTGCCTCACAAGCCATTTTCTAAACTTCTCATATCTCTTTTGACTTTCCTTTTGACTCTTAGAAATGTTAACCTATTCTGAAATCCAAGCATCTGACATAATGGTCTAGTTAAAATGCCATATGCAAAATGAAATACCTCCTACCTCCCATGCTTTGGATACAAACACTGAATTTCCTCTGCTCCTTATTTTTTTAGCAGTATGAAACTGCAGTTTCATATTTTGGCTGTGATCTATCCCTGCTCCTTTGTACAGTATTATCACCCTTACTTCAAATCTTCTGTTTGAATATTTTATTCTTAGTAAGCATAGCAGTTCTTTCATGTGTAATGATTTTCAAACCACTTCTTCAAACTGCCATGACTTTTGCATTTTAATCCTCCAAAATGTTCCCATCTTATCAGTGGATAACAAAAAAAATCTCCGTTTTTTGTTGAGCATCTTCTGATCATTAATGAAACTGGAACAAAACCCAGGAAAAGTCTGTAAAGAGCATTATATAACACATCTTCCCAATTTGACAGTGAATTGTCATAAATAGTTTTTAGTACATTTCTGCAGCCATTGGGTGCCCCCACCAGATGGCAATTTCATCCAGAATATTTCCTTAAGTTGCTTATGAGAATGTAACTGGTAGTGTGTCAAAAGCCTTATTAATGCCCAAATATATCACATCCCCTGCTTCCTTTGTATCCACCAGGCACATTCACTGTCAAAAAGAAACACAGACCGATTTAACTTGATTTATTCTCCATAAACTGATGTTGGCTGTTTCAAATCACTTTGTTATTTTATTGTCTATGTGCCTATAAACTGATTATTTAACAAAATGATTTTGGTAACATTTTGACTATTGAAGGCAGGGTGACTGTACTATAATTTGTATTTTGTCATTGGCAATATTTCACAAAATAAGGATCCTTTCTATTGTAGTGAGGGAGTTCTTGAGTGCTCAAGTCAACAGTTTGTAATGTAATTGTTGATATTGTACATTTTTAAAACTAAATTACAGATTTCCATAAGAACTTTTGTATTTCTCTCTCTGAATTTGGGTTTCACCTTTTGTTTCTTCTACTACTGCAACTGTGCATGCTACAAGCCTGTTTCTTTACTTTGTAGTAAGTGATGAGGATGTCACAGAGACATTTCTGAATTCCTTCTCTGAATTACCCCACAAACCCTCTTCTTACACGTCTTCAAAGTCCTCCTCAGGAAGGTCTTTCTTCGTGGTCCTTACCAGAATCAGTGAAGCAAAAGTGGTTTACTATGGGCTTGTCTGCAAAGTCCTAACAACAATTAGCAAAACAAAACCACTGACTGCATGTTTTATCCTTCCCTTGCCGATAGGTTTTGTGATTGCAAGTGTTCAGGAATTCAAACCATTTTGATGCTTGGACAGTGAAGATTGAGTGTAGTAAACAAGAGATCCAGTAAGATCTGTCCACATCAATCTTAGTTATATATCTACCTTTAACTCCAAACTTTTCCTTTTTGTGTTCAGCCTGACAAGACAAATGCAGAACAAGGGATTTGTAATTTCTAAGAGAACAGATTTAATTAGCTCGCAGTACAATGCAGCACACCAAAGGATAGTGAGAAATAATAAACCAGAAAGTGTTTCAGCCTCAAGACAATATTGCTAACAAGTGTTATTCTTAAAAAAGACTCAGTAACAAAACACTTTTAGTTTGCTGTAAGAAATCTGGATGCTTTGAATGACGCATAAAACAATTATGTTGTGAATTCTTTGGTCTAAGTCATTATTTGGAATGGTGTTCCCTTACTGTTTAACTCCCAGGATTACGTTGGATGCAGTAAGAAAGATAAGCAGTTTCCTGTGGTTCACAGTCCTACAGCTTCATCTTGTCTGGAGGTGCTGAACTAATGGAATATATTATCCAATACTCACATTAACTTAGCACTCAGGTGCTACACAGCTAATCAAGTCAGAGGCAACACTGCCCCACTTTACCCTGGCAACTAATTTTAAACAGGATAGACTCCTTTTCATAAGTCAGGGCATTCTTTTTGTTGGCCAGGCTGCTCCTGCACTCTTAATACAGACACCAGTTCATCTCCATGCTGTTTGCTCTCCACTGCAGGATTTACCAAAATAAGGTCACTGTAATACACTTTTCAGAAAGAGCTTGCCTGTGATGCCTCAGATGTTGAAACCTGGGTTACATGGAAGGATGAGTAGGAGGTAAGCCCATTACACTACTACCCTCAGCACCACTGTACTGGCCTTCAGTGAGCTCCTGGGTGGAAGTGAAAGGAACAATTTAAGCCTATAAAGCCTTAAATAGTTTGACAAGGATCTAAATAATAATGGGAAAAATCCACTGCTGAGGTCATTATTCTGCAGTGTAGCCTGCAAGTATACCAGAGAGGGAAGCAGAGTCTCTGCAGAGACGTGACAGGCAGCCAGCATTTTGGCCTGAGAAATTTTTGGTTTTACTCTCCTCACCCATGGGATTAGTCAACCCGCAGCATGCTGAAACAACCAATATTCTCATATTTCAGAGGAAAAGGCAAGATCTAAGTTTGAGGAGGTGAGGAATAGTTGATTTAAGTATACAAAAGAGCACAGGATTATGTATTTAAAATTATCACATTAAGAGCATAGATGTATGCAGGCACTCTAACTACTGCAGTGAATCCACATGCTCATGCTTTCTGATCCCAATATCTAAGAAAACTAACTATCCCAACTTACAGATAAAAAAGTGCCAAATTTAATCCAAAACTTATTCAAACGAGTTAAATCACATTAATGCCAGTTCACAAGCATTTTCTCAGTGATGTTTCTCTCCCTTCATATCTCAGACAAGTGATAGAAAGACAAGACAGTTGATCAAAGTAAAATTAAAGTGCCTGTGGCTGAGATTAGGGAGAAAAAAGTAATAATTGCTAAATGAGAGAAGGCACTTCCCTGCTAACAGACACACAGAAACCTTAGGTCTATATTTGTAATGCTGTGGACTTAACAAGTTTGTGGGGGGGAAAGCTGGCATGACATTAACTGCATGCTGCTTGGCACTCAAGGGAATAGAAAAAGTGCAACAATTAAGTTTTCAAAAGGCTTTCTTGGTAACTCATATTTAAAGTTTCAGTTGCTGTTTTAATCACTCTTGTTAGCAGACAGGAATTCCTATGAAACAGACTGCCAGGAAACTGGCTTGTTTTCAACACCCTTTATATTCCCGTCAAAACTGAAGAGGGATAACTTCATTTGTCAGTCACTTTACAAGGGACCCACACAGAAAATACTTTTTCCTCCTTCATAACCGCACACTCCTTCCCACCCAAATCTGCAATTTTGAAATTGATGCAGTTGTCACAGAGGTCAACTAGCAGTTGAATCTAGCAGTTCCTCTAATATACAGCAACCTGTGTTTACCATGTTCTGACGCCGTCCTTGTGACTCCACAGGGAATTGCAGGCATTCCAATATTCCACAAGGAATTGCAGGCATTCCAATATTCCACTCCTGAAGCTGAGTTATCTTTTTTTAAATTTTGCACTGATTTCCTGATTTGAAACTAATCAGAATATCAGTTCTGCTTACTGAGCATTATAAAATTAATGTCCACAGTAAAATTTCCGGCAGCTGGGCGATGCAATGCATCCATGTGAAACCCACTACACTGAGCCCTTTGGTGCTTCCTTGTTTTCTAAATGGTGGCCACGTAAATAAATTTCGATATTCTTAGGATAGTGTAGCAGGTTACTTCTAGCAAGCATTCATAATTGCTTCAAGCATTCATAATTGCTTGCAGCCCGTTTAGTGTGTCTCCCCTTTATGGGCATTTGACAAAATAAGAAGTTTTTTGCTGTGTACAGCTGTGATGTAAAGAAGTCACTCCAGTTAGGGAGCACATATTTTTTAACGTGATTTACAGGAAAATTAGCTGGTTTTTCTTTGAATAGCTGAGCCATGCCGCTTCCGATGAAAACTGTACCATACAACATTACTGTTGTCTGTACATGCGCACAGACTCATGATATAGACAAGACAACACGTACTTGTGAATATGAAATTAGGTCAAAGCATATGTGAAGAGTAAGACACAATCATAGTCGGAACAAAGTAAATTAACAGTTATTAAACACAAGCAAGTTCAACTGGAATGACAATATCAGAGAGGAGCAATTCTGTAGCCTGATCTATAAATGCTACCAGATACAACTCAAAACCTGTCCCTGAGTGCTCTGGTGAACCACTGGATGGCATCAACCTGTAACATTATGACTTGCTGCTGCTTTTGTCTTTATACAACTCTGCAGATTATTCTACTGTTTGCTGCTGCTTTATACAAACACTTCTGCACTCTTCATCTGAACCCCCAAACCTGTGAGTCCACCCCTTTGGGAAAAAAAACTTAACGTAGTTAGTTTATTTTCCTTAAAGAGATACTAACTGTGACCTTATTGCCATTTCAGCAACTGATTTTAGTTATACTACAATGTACAGCACCAACTGCACAATACTAGAAATCTCATTTATGCAGTTCATAGAGTCCAATAAACTTGTTAAGGACTCATGATCCTCTTATATGCAATGAACTTTTAAATAAAAAGACAGTTTAATGTGCAAAGGAATGTACTGTCATAGATATTTCTTGCTTTACATCTGTCAATATTTGCTGGTCAACCAGGATCACTATATAA
>VRYO01001463.1:61363348-61430596 GCA_009812075.1 Sialia sialis
TGAAATTACTGTAATCATATTTTATGAAGAAGAAATACTGTTTCATAATATCTGAAATTCAAATATGGGAATTTTACTGAATGTTCATTTCTAATGGTTGTGAAAAGCTCTGCATCTAATGTTTAAAAAACTTCTCTCTTGTCTAAGGTATTGATTTCAGGAAACATCTGGCTATAAAGTTAATGCTGTCAATGGGAACCTTTGTAAGATGAGTAATTTGCATGCACATCACACTTTGCAGGGATGGGGCCTTTACAGGCTCAAGTCTACCTTCAAGTATATCTGAAAAGCTACATTTCAAGCCAATGCAAATTAGAAAGAAGAACTGAGTGCTGTTTGTAGAGTTTGGCATCACTGATAGCCTTCTTCTAAGGAGAGGAAAAGTGCTTGACTGGGACGGAAGCCTGTTATAGATAAATGTTGAAATCCACTGGCTCAGCTGCAATGTGCTACTGTTGACTCTGTACATGAGTTTGTACACACTATTCCAGTTGTGCTATGTACATCTGGCGCGGGGTACTTGTGTTGATGGCCACTGCCCAACAAAAAAAGCCCAAACAGCTACACTGGACTGATAGTGCTCCTTATGTACTCCCTATAGAAATTACAGATTTTTCACTGTCTTTACTGGGTCTACAAGCCAAGATCTGCCAGTAGGAGCCTCAGAGCTTTTGTTCATGTTACAATTTGCCATCTCATGCCCATCAGTGTTCATGCCTTCATGCTGTTTCTGCTTCACTTGAAGGCAGGAGTCAGCTTCACTTATCTTTGGAATATTCAGCAATAGGCATCCAGTAACTCTCCCTATAATTCATTTTGGGCTATCTTAATTAGCATGAGATTTATTGGAGGGAAAGAATCAAATTAAACTTTAAGCAAAGTAAAAACATAGTCAGATTAATGCCATGATAAATTTAAGTTTATAGGCCAGATTATTTCTTTTTTTAAAGCTACAATTTATTAGCTAGATAAGAAGGAATTTTAAAAAATGCATTTTATAAATTTAATTTGCTGCTGTCCCACAGCCATGTGCTCTCAAAGCTGGATCCAATAAGATGATCCAGAAAGTAAGGATACCGATGGCTGTCTTTCAAGCATCTACCTTCACAGATTTGGTGGCTGGATTAGGTATGTGGACATACAGAGATATCCTCAAATGGAAATCAGCACAATTAGAATCTCAAAGCTACCTAGACCTAGGCAAAAGGGTGGCAGGTGATTTAATCTTGCGTCTTAAGCACATCACACAGATTCCTCTTTTTTCCTTTCTCCAGCATAAAATCCATGCATCAAACATACTTCTGAGATTTTCTTTAAAAACAAAGCTAACAAAAGACATGGTTTTCCATTTCCACATAAAAATTAATACCTTAGACTACTGATAAGGAAGAGAGGAACTTCTTCCTGGTTCATTGAATAAAATAAAAAAAAAAACCAAAACCAAAAAGTAACTGTGAGGGTTCAATCATCTCCAAAGGCAGTTTGCGTTTACAATCTGACAATGTAAAGTGACATTTTTCCAGAATAGAAACAAATGTGCCAGTCTATGCCTGGAACTGGGGGCTTAAATACTAAGCAGGTAATTGAAATGTGCCCCAATTTTTGGGCAAGAAAACTCACCATCATCTCATGTAATCTGAAGGGTTGTGTTTTACAAGGAAGGGGCAACTGTCACAAAGGTTTTTGTTTGGTGTTTTTTTGAAGTCCACATGTGTCAGAGTGTGTTAAGCCTAAAGATTAAGCTGCTCAAAATTAATAAGAGGAGTGATGCTTTTCTTTCAAGTACTGGTGTAAAATAATGTAAGAGTTTAATTCATTCTGCCAAGACTGAGGGAATTCCATCACGTGTATTATCATTCTGGAGGATCTTAAAGCAGTAAATAGAGTGTTACTCATTTAGGTTACAGGTGCACAGTTTTGTATTTAATCACATAATTCTGCTGAAATTCCAGTGAAGGTTCTTGAATTCCAGTTTATAATTTTTCTGTTAGCTTCCTATATTTTTTCTTCATATTTCATATATATTCAGCATTGCAAAACTAAGAACAAAAGAAATTAATAATATTAATTAATATTATTCTGTAGGCTCAAACTTCTCTTTAGAGGGTCTCAGGTCTTAACCAATATTTACTCAACCCTAATTAAACTAGGTTTGTGAAGTCAGCTGGGCTGATGTTTATGCACGGTAACCCAAGATATCTGATCTTTGAAAACATGAAACTAAGCAGTTGAACACTGGCTGATGCAGATACCACAAAGAGAGAAACTGATCTTTCTGGCCCCTGAGATTGCTGGTGTGGAGGGATGGAGTCAGCTTCTGTTTTCTGCTTCTGTTTTCCACTGCCTCATGGAGAGGCCATTGTCACTGCTCACATTTCTTCAAATAAGATGAAGCAATGCCTGAAAGGATCTCTGATAATTCTGCACCAATAAACTTCTGCAGATAAGTACAGCTGAATGAGTGGTGCATTTTTTTGTTTAAAAAGGAGTAATCTCACAGAAGAAACCACTCCTTTTTATTGTGGCTTGCTATGATAACTGACTCCAGGTGATGCAGAAGGGACAAATACTGGTAGTCAGCAGCAAAATATCATCATGTCAGCTTCTCAGTCCAGAATTCCCACTATATTCATTTCTGCAGAGCTGCTCTGGCCAATGGACTGCATACCACCATCCATAACTGTTATTTTTAGTACAAATGTGGTTAAAGACATGCTTCTGGCAATGCAATGAATATCAGAGTATATCACTGAGAAATTTCTGGGAAAATCTTTGGCCTTAAAAATCAGGCTTTTCTCTGCACAGCAATTTACAGAGAACCCCCTCCATTTCCATAATGAACCTACCAGTAGGATGCCAGACTTGCAATAGTTTTAGAAAGTGGCCTCATAATTCATAAATTTAGACTGGGTTTGAGGCCACTGGCCTTATATTTTAATTTCAGCTACAATCTTATTTTATTTATATTGGGTAAGGGTGCACAGATTAGGACAATATTTATACAGAATAGACAGGCACCAGATTAAAACAGCCTTTCTGAATATTTTATCTAGTCTTGACTCTCTGGAAGGCTCATCTATGTTCGTTTTGTTATATTGAAAAAAAATTACTTTTCCAAGAAAGCACTTTCAGCTTTCCCCCCTTTGACCCTTTCCATCTCTCATGCTGTCAGTTACTTCTGGATTAAATTCATTTTTCTCCTCAAATCCCAGCCCAGTGAGTTCATGTCATTTGCTTGTAAAAGTCTGACAGATTTCATCATCCTATAAGAGAAACTGATTTGAACTCTGATCATTTCAGTGATACAATGTCTGATCAGGTGCTATGTCTGAAGTGGGTAGAATAGTTTTTTGTTCCTGGTAGATTAGCCATGTCTTTCATTTCTGCTAACATACATATCTAGCTCTGGTTGTGCTTTCCAGTTCCATCAAATTTAATATTTCAAATGCACCTGTCATGCAACCGGTGCGTTACTCAGTGAAAAGAGGTCAAGGTGCATGGATCTTGGATGACATCTCAATTATTTGTGCCTGAAGACAAATCATGTGTTTTGTCTCTGTATCTTAAAAAAAAAGGGTCCATAACTTACACTTCTACCAACATCTTTCCTTCTCTTTATAAAATATGAATTCTTTATAAATTTTACAGGTTTTAAACTGTCATAATGTTGAGCAGTTTAGTGTAAAATATTCCATTCCAACATTTGCTGAACAAATCCAGATAAATGCTAGCAGCTTCCCTCATACTAAAAATAACCTGCAAACAAATAGCAAGCCACTTATCAAAACAGCAAAGAAATAGTCTTTTCTGATTTATTGCCTATCACTTGAGTACTGTTTAAACTTCCTGTATGAATGATTAATATTTTACAATAAGGAAAACAAATAGTGGACAGTCACTGTGCTGGAAAACCAAATTTGCTCTATTAGTATGTATTAATTTGCTATAAAGTTCAACATGCTTCTAGATTTGAGAAAAATTTTGCTAAGACTCCTAAACTTAAATCCAGAATAAGTGTCTCACCAATCACAAGAATATATTAGTCTAGTTTGGGAAGGATTTTCCAGCTAATACAATAGCTAACACTTTATTCTACTTATAGTAATATCAACAGTATAAATGTCTTTGCAGTGGTGGTAGAGCTCAAAGGGGAGACATGATAACATTCAGATTTGCACACAGATAAATTCCAGAAGAGGGAGAAGATTTCAGAAATATATTAAATATTTCTGTATGACCCCTCCTCCTACCAACCAAAGCAGATGACATTCACATGGCCACTGAATTTAGTATAACCACAGTTTTCTGAATATTACTCTTTATGCATCCCTCATCCATAGGGACACTCCCATATCGCTGATCCTCTTTGACTGGCACTGTAATTCAAGGACTTCAAGAGTCTCATCTCAGAGTTGTTTGAAACTTGTATTCCATCTGCCACATTGAGTGACCCTGGAAGCACGGCGAGGCAATGGAAAAGAGAGAAAGAAAAGTAGGTAATAAGATCCACAGAGGCAAACCATTTTGAATTACTGACATTTTTTAACAGGAAATAGGTTTAGAATGTAGTAGTAGGGGGTTATTTTAGGAATGCCAAAGGGCATCTCAGAGAGAGCCAGGAACAGGAATGTGGCCCCTTACAGCACAAAATGCTACGTTTTCAACTCATTACTCATTTTCCTTCTTGTACTGAGAGGGTTAGTCTTTCACCTCACCTGGCACCCTGGGGATTTCTGACTGTTTTAAACAGTCTGGTGGGTGGCTGCTCACACCTGGTCACTGCAGTGTTCTCAAGTTATTTTCTGCTGAACCTATCAGGGTGTTAAGTGCTCCCTTACACAGTGGATAGGGCAAATGTAACATCTGCCAGGATGCAAAGTGTCACTTCTCTTTCAGGAGGATGAAATTATTGCAGGCAAAGTGGATTGTCTGAATTTTGATGCATTTTCAGAAAGAGTGGGCAACTGAGGGTCCATATGCCTCCTGTTTGCTTGTGTTGAGGCATGTGCTATGACCAGAGGTTTGAAGGGAGGGAAATACTGACCCTGAGACTGCATCCTTTTACCACTCCTGTGTGGAGCCAAGGCTGGAGAAGTGATACTATAAATGCCCACATGCTGCTTCTGACTGGCAGGCTCTGAAGTAGCCTCAGGTGAAATCTTGCAAGTGAAGCCATACAGGATAAGAATTAAAATAACGTTGTGATGCAAGGATTTCAGCTGATCATATTGATGATATCGACCAGAAATCTTGCTGAAATTGCTTGGGATCCCAGGACAATCCCAGGAAAAAGTGGAACTGAACTCAATATCTCAAAAAAGTCCTGAGATCCTAATGAGCACAACAAGGATACTCTGGTCTTGAGCTGAAGATTTATATGGGAAAACTGACTGAGTCATATTGGTCGTATCCTCCAATTTTCCCTTGGACAGGCAAAAGGAAGTCAGCAACAGTGCCCAGGAAAAGTCAAGTCAATACAGTTAGCAACAGAAAGTTATTCTGCATCTCTGAGATGGAAGTAAAATGTAATTTCTGTAAGGGACACTGGTTGGCAAAACCTATTTTCAAATGATTTCAGATGTTCAAGAAGAAGAAATGGAAACAGAAAAATGTGGAAAGCAAGAGAAAGAGCTAAACATGCTTCTTTTTCTTAGGAAAAGATGTACTATGTCTTCCCTGTTTGCAGGAGGATCTTATGTTAGGATCTCTGTAAGTGATTCATGGATGAAAAAATTTCCTTTGTCTGATCCTTTAACTGAAGTGCAGGCTTGAAGTCTATAAAGGAAGAGATGTTTTGCTTTCACAAAGAACTGACAGCCTTTCAGCAGCATCAGCCACTAACTGGGATGCTTCAACAGCTTGCACATATGAGCCTTGATGCATTTCACCACAACTACAGGGCCAGCAAGGTGCATGCACAATGATGGAAAAATGTGTGTACATATTTTTTCACAATTTTCAGTACTTTGAAAATATTTTTGAAAATATAAAGGAAGTCAGTGTAACTTGGAGCAACATTCAGAACAGCATAAGGATTGAGACATTAAATACAGGATAGCATTCATAGTAAAGGTGTAATATCATTGTGATTGACAATGATAATGTCAGTTCTGAGACTAGAGAGACATAATCAACAGAAGCAATAACAAATATCAGATTTTTCAGTGCTAAGGGAACCTCCCTATTCATCTTATTTCTCTACTTGTCAGATTTGTAACACATTTTCCAAGAAGAACATCTCTATTTAACCAGAGCAGGATTCCTGTAGGCCAGGAAAAATCCTTATGGTAGCCTTTATTCTTCTACACGATTTGGATACAGTGAGATGTAGAAAGAGGAGACCTCATAACTGAATTGCTATGCTGTAGGCAATTTTAATGGTAAATCTGAATATGTCTTTCCCTAAGACTGAACTCTCTGAGGAAGTTACAGAGCAATTAAAGATGAATTACAGTAAGTCATCAGGACCAGATGGTATTTCATTCAAGGACTAAAAGGAATAATGTGAAAGAGTGTACTGAAGAGGATATTTATTTGGCAGCTTCCAAAGAGGCAAGTTTCACTCTCTCAGAAGAATGAACATATTGAAGAGCCCTGGACAGTTATCCACTGAGTCTCTGGTGACACAAGAGCAAGCTCTGGTCTCTGGGTTCTTGTAAGAATGAGTCTTACACTCTAACTCTGAAATTCAACACATTTGGACTCTGCAGAAAATTTGACTTTCATATTGAGTGATTTCTATGGAGAAAATGTTTTCAAGAGGTCAAGATGAAACTCAAACTTTACCACAATCTCAGACAGCAAAACTCATAGAAATGCAGAAGCTATTAAATTTTCTTCTTGAAATAGGTAATCCATATCCTTCAAGATGGATTGGTTGAATCTATGAAATAAATACAAAACTCTGGCTAGTAAGAGTTGTGCCAGTGCAAAGGGCCAAGCTGGCTAATGTGTAATCTGCAAACAATAAGGCATAACTCTCAAGGCAAGGGTATGTCACAGGATTACAGGACTACCTATCGGAATATTGCCACATCCTAGAGGAAGCTATATGATTCTTCTGAGCTAAATCCACGTCTTTCCTGTGAATTGTCCCTGAAACTCTCTGTGATTCTGTTAAGTGATAAAATTTTTATTAATGCTCTGTTGTTGACTGCATGCTCTTGTATGGTCTGTAAGTTTGTGTAAGTTGTGTGCATTTGCATTTTCGTCTGCTCAAAATTTACTATGAGGCTCCTGTCAGCAATGGCAAGGAACAAAACTTTAGGTGAACGTTTGGAAAAGAGAAATAAACACATAAATGAAGTCTTTCATACATATTTTAATTTATAATGTCATCAGAGTGTTTAATGTCATGCCTTTTCTATCACAATATTATGAGAAGGACATTTAGGGAGGATGATATTTTAATTGCCATTTTACCAATGATTAAGAACAAATCAGCTTTGTATTTTTGATAGCAATAACAAATGGAACTGAGTCTGTACAGAAAGTACGGCAAAATACTCTGATATTCAATAATAAAGGCTCAAAATATTTATTAACAGATAGAATGTCTGAAACTGATATTAATATCTGAATAATAATTCAGGTCTTTAAGACTGGTTACAACTCCTTCAACAAGCAGCATACATGGGATTTTACACTGAATGGACTTATATTTCAACCATGCTATGCTGGTCAATTAGAACAGATTAAATACGGAAGACTAAATCAATCTCTAACATTTAAAAGCTAAGAAATATATTTCCTTTCTTTTTCTGGGTACTTTTGAATACTGAGCTAGCTTTACCGTATATCCAGAAAATATTTTGCAAAATCCCATGCAACTAAACCTACTGTTTATGAAAGTTATTCTTAAAATAGCAACTGTTTCTAAAGATAGTAAAACTGCTCCTAAAAAGACAGTCTTACAATCTACAGACAACAAGGAACTTAAATGAGAGCCTGTCTGAGAATCTAGTTCAGAAGTTGGTAAAACACTGATACAATTTGAAGTTATAAAATTTGACATCTGATCTATCAGATAAACAAACAAACAAAAAAAAAAAAAAACCCAAACAAAAAAAAGAAGCACAAACTTTGGCACATTTTGTCCTTTGTCAAGTTTGCCCATACCAATGATACTTTTCTCTGCACCAGCCCCCAGCAGTCACAAGCCAAAAAGCCAATCCCATTCCTGGGTGCCCAAGGCAGAGCAGATTAGTCAATCAAGCAACCACACATCTATGCTTGCAGTGGGTTAGAGTACACAATGGCAGAAAGATGCCATTTTCACACTCTGCTGCAGGGTTGAAGGGTAAAAGGTTCTCTCCTACAGAGTTACTATAAGCAATACTTATTTCACATTCTCATATGAAGAGAGAACTGGACTGTGCATTACTAAAGTTTGCTGATTGTACTAAATGGTTCCAGACATTAAAATACTACAAAGGACTTAAACTACAGCAGGATTTGCACAAATTGGGGGGGATTGGACTGTCTTGCACCAGATGTTACAGAAATGAGCTCCTTGCCTTCTGAAAGCATAATGACAACATTAACTAAATCCCTGGGCAACTTACTTGGGGTTGGGCTGTGCAGGACTACGAATAAATAAAATTTCATGACCTGGACAGGAAAATTGAGACAAAAGATCATACCAGCTAATACTGTGCCAGATTTTTGATTCTAGCAGTATCACAGCAGTAATCCATATTTTTCAAGAACATTGTCCATATCCATATTTTTATAATTTTGAATGAATAGTTGAAACTACAATATGGAGCTGTGAGACAATAAACATAAGCAAACCTGAATTTCTAAATTTTAGTAACAAGACCTAAATCTGTGGCACTCTGGAAAGGAAATAACTTTGGGAAAGACACAGTTCACCAGCCATTTAAAATATGTATTTGAACTGAAAATTTTATACAGTTAATATTCTATTAAAATCTCTCCCATCTCCTCAGAAAAAAAAAAGCTGAATATAGCTGGACAACTGTCAGAGCATCTGGGATAGAGAATCTGCTAGAAAATAAAAAATATGTAACCTGTTTCATTAAAAAATTTAGCAGCGTTTCCCTGCATGATTTGCAAAGGTTGGAGAGATGAGCAGCTGGCATGCTTCTGTGCTTTAATGGTTACTTTTGGTGAATCTTTTCCTTTCTAGAGTGGCTCTGCCACTGTTCATAGCCATGTTACAGACACAGCAGTTTCAAATCCTACCTGATGAAACCTGACCATGGATTAGTACATCTGTTCTCTGACCATCCTTCCTGGTCTTTGGTAATCTCTTTTATTGTTTTTAGCTGGTAGGATGGCCTGTGGTTCACCAGCTGTTTTATGGATATCTGTTATGCTGTACCCCTAATTTGCCTAAAATTGCTCTCACCCCTGACCTGAAATTGTGCTTCTTCAGTCATTCTCCATACAGTCTGTACGGATCACACACTGCATAGGTAAAATGTCTCTATCAGTCATATGAGAAGGAGATATTTGATGGCCTTGTTACTGAAACAGAAAGTGCTGCAGAGAAAAGGTCATAAAATTGCCATCCCAGGAAATGTTTCCTGAAACATTAGCAGTGCTAAAGGAAAGATAGTAATTCTGAGATTGTCAATCACATTGAGGATCACAATAAGATGCCTGAAGCTATTATACAACCATGCCAATGGATGGTTAAACCACACCTGAAGCAGCCTCCAAACAACTGCAGAAAATACTCCCCCAGACGCTATAATTCTTTTAATATTCTGGGTTGCAAACCTCATATGTGGTCCAGCCAATCCTGCTTTGGAAGGGGCAACCCCTGGGGCAAGGAGCGGAAAAACTAGTAAAGGCAAGATGCACTTCTGCCATACCAGATAAATCACCCTGTGCCAACTCAACTAGATTAAAGAGAAGGGAAGAAAGGTAATCATTGCACCAACCTGAATTAATAAGTACACATGGTTGCTCTGTAGTGTGAATATGCATGCTTCAGGCTAGTTCATCCGACTGAATTGCTACAATCAAAGTAGGTAAACAGAATTTTTTGTCAATTCTCTGCTCCTCCACACAACAGAACATGACTTGGGAACTTCTATTGTGATCAGCACTGTAACAGTCCTGTAGTGCCTCCCTTTTAAGATGAAAATATCATGTGATGACGGTCAGCAGAATTTTTATTTAACATTTATAGTAATATAAATCTTCTAAATAAGAAAAAAATTTATACTATCTTTCTCTCCTACATCAAACTACATAAAACATTATAAACCTCTAAATGCTTTTGCAAATCTTGGTTCTAGGGGTGCTGCGGTTTGGTAGAGGGACATGTCAGTTTGAATCAAACTGTTTAATCCAGTCCTCACATTAAGTTTCAGGGCCACAGCCAACCCAGATGCAGAAATACAGCTCACAGTAGCACCCTTCATAGTCATGACAGGAAAATTTTAACTGGAGTAGAATCAAAATGGCTACCATAAAAGAAACTCTGAGCAATTTCCAGATTTTGGATGTTCATGCGTACCTCTGGCTTAAATAGAAACAATATTACTGCTGATCTTCCAGTGGTACAGGGAAACAAATAAAATGATTGTCATTCTTCATGATTTTTTTTTCCATAAGTCAAAAGTTAATTACTTCACAGATGGCAGAATGGTGAATGAAATGAATGCAGTCAGCTTGCCTAGAAAACTGGATTGCAGAACATATGCAGTGAAATGAGACAGAAAAAAAGGGCTGGCAAACAATAAATATCTATTTCCTTTTTGCTTTAAATAGACTAAAAGGTCAAGAGAAATATATGACTGACATTTGTCCAAATAAATAGCAATAAAACTAGGTATATTGGTCCACAAGCAATCTCAGACAGAGGGATGAGCACTAAATTGGCTACTAAAAGACATTCCTCCATAACACTAGATTCCTTTTATATTTTTAATCATAATAAATTTAGATAAATAGTTCTAAGCTTGCCACTACTCTACCATATTGCTAACAGTGATAAAGATCAAGTTTTTATTACACATTTAAGGGATATAAAAGAAATAAAAGAAATATTTTATGTTTTTTAAGTGTATTATATGTAGAAACATTGTAGACAGTAATTGGAAGTAATTTGATTCATGGTCTTCACATATGAAACACTTTAGTACCATAGCAAAAGATTTCCTTTTATTCTTTTGTGCCACAGCTATTCATCTACCATCACTGATTTAACACTGACACATATTGGGAAACTAAATGAACAATGACAGTGGCTACAGGCATCCCAGGACAGGCTGAGCTAGAATATTAGGGAGACAACATTAGAGACAAGGCTCAAAAGCCACAAAAATAATGTGCTGGTTCTGGCTAGATTAATCAGAGAGGTCTACACCAGAAACAACAGATGCAAGTGAGTGCTGGCTTTTTCGTAGTCCTAAACTTCATCTGATAAATTTAAATATTTCAAATATTATATTGTATGTGTTTATTTCATGGCCATCAGAACCTTCCCGTGGAAGCCCAACAGCTCCCTTATTCATCGCCTGAGATTAGGGAGAGAGTTTTTTTAAAATCAGCTACATTTGAATAGCCAGATGATGTAAACATGAAAGAAAGAACACCCACAGTCCAAATTGCAACACTTCATCATTAATTTGTTTTCAATTTGTTTGTTAGTGTGGTAAGAGTTTTTTAGCTATGAGAGCCTCAGCCCTGATCTGGTATTGCATGAACTTGAACAGGCCAAGTCTTGCAAGAAAAGTTCTGTGACCAGATTTTGTCAATGTACATCAAATATTTCCCACATATCCCTTTATAACAGTGGTGGCTTTTAAATAGCCAGGTCTGGAGCTCCTATGCTACTATAGGAACACTACAATCCACTGAAGAGGGTTTAATTGTGGTGTGATACTTTGGCACCTGAGATGATGTGATTTATACTCATCTCTGAGAATACATTTTTCACATGTGTTAAAAATCCATTGGGCTTGGAAGTGTAGTCACTGGATCTGCTGTGTTCAGCTGGACACCAGAATGAAGCAACCTCTCAATGCAACAGCCAAGACCTGCACGGGAGTCAGCAATGCTGATACATCCCTGTTTAGACCTGAATCTCTCAGGTATGGCAGCTCTTTTGGCACCCTGGAAAACCTAAAGGCAGGACATGTCGGGTTGAAGAGCATGGAGTTGAAACCTGCAGGGATTGGAGTGCTCAGCTCAGGATTCATCCTCTAAAATCAATTGTTCTTCAGCAAACACCTTTTAGAAAGGTAGATCACATTTTCATTTATGTAATGGTCACTCTCAGTAAAATAATTGTACCCTAATAACAAAGCCTTAAAAAATAGTTACAAAAATGAAACCCTATATAAGCATAACCACGGTTATGTCTGTATCTAAAAAAATTCCAGAGCTTGATCTTGGCATTAAACCATACATCTAAATGGGCTGAAGTGATAAATTAAGCAGAATGAAAAGAGACCTGAGAGAGCAGTCTTGATGACATGATTTAGTTGGCATGGATTCTTGCTGTTCTTTGACTGTAAATGGAATAGTGACTATGGGAGAAAGAGTTAATATATTTCATTTTAAAATCCAAGTTGCTACAGAAGAGGTTTCTGCAAAGTTGTGAGGTGATGGGCAAAATAAATCCAACAGTAATGAACTCCAAAAAGATAATACAAGCTCTCATCTAACACGAGGGGCTAATTCCAAACATCCGCTTTAAAAGTTCAGTATAGTGGCTAGAGGTGGGAAGGATGGGGAGGAGTGGAGAGGGTGCTTGATGGTTTTTTTTAGGTTTTTATTTTCCACTGTTTCAAAGAGAGATTGATTCAAAGTACCTAAGTATCAAATGATCCAAGTCAGACATTTAAACTCTCAGGGCAGTCAATGACAGATTTATAGTCTCTTTGCAGCTCTGGGAATTCATGAAGATTCAAGAGGTCACCAATCTGAGCTGTGTACCTCTGGCACAGGCTCCTGTCACTGTATCCTACATGGCAGAATGGATGATATACTTGCTGTGGTTCAGTGCTCAGACATTAACTTAAAATCACTGCTGACTTTCTTTTAGGTTAATCACTTAGGTGGCACTCCATGGCAGCCAAAATGTCATTCTTCCACTTTTGGTAGCAATCTGGAGAGACCCAATAGATATCAGCCTTGGATGTTTGGTGGCAGTAAGTTGCCTAGGATCTGTCTGCTGGAGCACAGCTGACAGCGACTGAAGTGCTTTTAAAAGGCATTTCAGTGCTCTTGCAAAGTGGAAGTTATCCTGGAAGGAGTGCTAAGCTGTGCCTGACCACTGACCTCTCCCAGATGCTTCAGCCTGTGAATGAAGGTTCCATGGCAGGCACTTCAGTCTGCTTAGATCCAGAACTGAGAATCTTCCTCTGTACCTGCCTCCTCTCCTTTGAAACAGGAGAAAGACTGCATACATGCTAAGCAATATTTGTGAGTAACAGCAAACTCAGCAAAAAGAGGAATTTCTAGGATTTGTGTCAACATGGATCTGTCTCCACAGAAATGCCAAAGAGAGTAAACGCCTAATGCTTGGCTAAAATCCAGGATGGAGAGAGAAAGCTGAGTTTTGACCCTGTTCCCAGAAGTCTGCCTGCTTTCCATCACACAAATGTGCAATAAAAAACCAAAATTCATGATGGATTATACTAAATAGATTACTCTAACACAATTCGTCTATTGCAAATAAAGATAAGGAATGCATATGAAAGAGAAGCAGAAAATTGATGCATTTGTATCCAGCCCCTTCAAAGCTAATAAATAGAATGAACAGTGAAAACCTATCACTACTTAATGACCTGAACAAAAAATCTGTGCAGAGCTGTACAAAGAAACAAACCTGGAATGCAGGCTAGGACAAAA
Organism: Sialia sialis; assembly: GCA_009812075.1. Lineage (NCBI taxonomy): Eukaryota > Metazoa > Chordata > Aves > Passeriformes > Turdidae > Sialia > Sialia sialis. Next base: position 61,377,185 of record VRYO01001463.1, read on the forward strand.
TCCTGTTTAGTATCTACGCAGCAAAACCTTGGTTACAGTACCAGAACCTGATATTACAGTGTCAGTCTTCATAGAACTCAAATAGATTATCTCTGCAAAGCATTAGCAGAACTGCTCATCCAGCCTTCCAGTTACATAATGAAGTCTACGTAATTTGCTTGTAGTTGCACAGGATCATGCTGCATCAGCTTTTCCCCTGACCTCATACACTTATATAGTAAGAAATCCCACAAAATACAGCTTCATGGCACACAGAGAGGAAATGTGGAAATATGTCAGGTGTCCTGCTCTTCCACACAGTGGAAGAAGAGCAGTTTTGTTATATTCAGGCTTTTCCAGCATGATTTTAGATCCGAATCTGGAAAAAAAAGGAAAAAAACCCACTACTTAACCATATGCTTCTAAGTACGAGCCACTTGTTGACTTTAGTATGAGTACCCGTATCTGAAGGTGTACAACATATTGAAATAGTATCTTGGTTTGAAACAAAAACTAGAAACAAGACAGATCCTTCTTCTAGAGACCTGAAATAGTGTGGAGTTCATATGTGAAAGATTTACAGTGATGTAAGGATAAGAAAAATAGAACATAGCTATTAATGTAATTGGGAAGATGAAAAAGAAAGGGATCGCAAAAATGGCAAGACAACTTCTGCATTCTGGAATGACTAGAAGGAGGTTAATTTACAGTAATAAAAAATCGGATCACTATGCCTTTTGCAGTTTCTTACAGGGCACTGCTGAATTGAGGGCTGCAAAGAAAGAGGAATTTACTACACAATTAGGATGGCCTTGTGGCTCATTACTGATGCATTAAAAAAGTTCCTTCTTGCTTCTTAATATGTTCAATGAAAATTTTGTCACTCAATAAATCAACCTTTTTAGTTTGCCAGATTAAAGGGTTAGGTAACTTGTATCTTTTCTCTCTGCATAGGTATTTCTGAATTTGCCTTAGTATTGTATCAGAAAATAAGCAGGCCCAAATGTAGTACCGCACAAAAATTAGATCAGACTCTAAACACACCAAAAATCTTCAGTAATGCAAGATAACAGGGCTATGAATTGTAGGCACTTGGGCATTTTTAAATTGCATTTGATACCTTTTCAAAAAGCTATTTATAGCTCAGAGGAATATTCACTGAGCTGTGCAGTCCCAGCTCTCCCACTTACATATGGTAATATTTCTGAACATTCAAATCCCTGAGTATCAGTCAAGGCCTCTTAGTGCTATTGTTCAGGAGTAAGTACGTATCATGCATTTCACTCAGGAGGTTACATAAGGATGTTTTAGGCAGAGCTGAGCATAAAACACAGGTTTTTAATGAAATAGCTACAATTGTTTTCCTTTGCTGCACCACAGAACAATATTCCTAAAAGATATGCAATATTATTGTTGTTCCAGCTTCAGTGTTTTAATGACATAGAAATGCAGGGGTTTTAGGAGCAGTTGATTTGTTATATTGACTGGATGAATAAAATAAATTTATTTATGAGCTTATCATCAGGTTTGAAGAGAACTAGCACTAATGGCTAAACTAGGTGTTTTTATCACTTGCTTGTTCCTGGATTATGGAAGGCAAGCCAAGCACCAAACATGAAGCAGCAAACAGCACCATTTATGATTGTACTTCCTATGAGGTGCTGTCCTATGGTTCTTCTTACAGCAATAAAGAAAAACAAGTGTTCTGAATATCAGAGGGATGCAAAAGTGAAAATGCAAGAAGATTGACCAAGAAGTAGCTCAAGCATAGCTCTAACATTGCTCCAGAATTTGATTACCTGATGATATCTATTGTGGATTTTTAAAGTTTATTTTATTTACAAGCAAAATTAAAATAGCATTTCTCCTTTGGCCTCATTGGCAACAGAACACTTCCTCTGTATAACATCTACTGCACTGCAGCCCTGTTCATTAGGATGCTGGAGCCATTCTTGTTTAAAAGATTCACAAGGCGATGCTGGCTGTTGGATTCAGCGTTCCTGTCTACCAGCATGGTCTGCATGCTCACTGGAAGGTCAGAGCTTCACAAATTGTTATAATTGAAAGGTCTGTTACCTCCAGAGGAAGTTCCTTCTCCCTCCTGGTTTTAGTTTATTTGCAGACCACTGTCAGAGAAAAGATTGCCTTAATCCCAATCTATAGATGTAAAGTTTTATTCATCAAAACTACCAAATGAAATTCTTTTATCATTCTAAATTAGGAAAGAAGATAATCTTCAGAGAAATGTGTAGACTTGAAAGACCAAAAATTCTGTAAAATAATTAATGGTTAATACATAATGCAGGTCACAACATTAGATAACAGGGAGAGCTACCTTGGGATTCTGCACTAGCAAGGACATCATCCTATACTGCTTTTAGAGCAACACTAAAAAAAGATCAGATTTTCACCACAGCAGCTCTACCTTGCCACGTATCTGGAAAACATCCAGCTCTCTGAAGGACTCAAGTTCGGTTTCTAGCCTTCATCTCTGGTCTCCCCAGTAAACTAGATTATTCTTTATGGTTATGCTGGCAGTACACACTTGACTGCCCTTCTCAGTGCAGTCAGGAACCACGATGAATGCTGAAAATCAGCCTGTTATGAAATTCCTTTCACTTCCTTGGTTCTTCCTTAATTCCCACTGACATCTTGCTCAGTCTCAGGAAGGATGAATTTGTGCATCCAGACTTTCTCAGAAACTGCTAGAAGTACACGTGGGGAAGTAAACTCTCCTTCCACAGAAACAGTCCAGAAAACTTCTTTACATCCGTGCTGCACTAACACACAGTTTTAGAGCTTTTGAAAACAATGGACCAGCTTTGAGAAGACTAATTAACTAGTTTCATGGTAGGAAGTTTGTGTTTTCTTAGTATATAATTATTTTAATTAACCATGAAGTGGAATGTTAATTATTGTTGCCATTTCATTTTAGACAGCCATATCAGTTTAAGAATGGACTTCACTGGATGTTATTGAAAACACATTTCAAAATCCAACATGTGACAAATTAAAGTGCTTTAAATAAGCAGTATTCAAATTAGATTCTGCCAGTAGGTAGGAAAATAATGCTGGTCTGGAGCCTAGATCCTGGATGTCATGTAAGGAAAAGCCTTTGTGTCACGGAGATTAACAGACCTAGTGCTTTACTTTTCCACATAACCAGAATTTTAACAGTAGGCACAGATTGCACAGACATAGTCTGGAAGGGCAAAAAGAAGCGGGGCATTTCTAGACAGGAAGCTCCCCTCAATAATTTTGGAATATTTTCTTGTACTAGCACATGCAGTTGCTTATCTGCAGTTTGCAGCTGTCTAGCAGACACTAATGAGAGATTTCATGTTCATACCAATTACTTGAAATATTTAATGTCCTTCTTAAGGTGCATTTACACATCAAAGAAATGACTCAGTCCGAATATGCCACAATGCTGCAGAGGAAAAGAAAATGTCCCCACTTTGTGCTGAAAGAGAAATGACTTTGAGTTCTCCTGCAGCTAAGGCTACATCATCAGTTTTATTTTAGGTCCTCATTTTCAGAGGTTGATAACCCAGGGCAAAAGCGCTGTATCTGTACAATTCTGGATAGGCAGTATATCAGGTAAACACTAAAGTCATACCCTCCTTAGCCAGCTAGGGACGTTTTTGGGCTGGCAACAGACAGGATCCCAAGAACAACTTGGGCACAACAACAGTGAAAGGTGTTGGGTCTAACTAATAGGCAGCTGGATTCTGAACCAAAATAAGCCATCCTATCTTATGTAACTTGGATGTTGTAGCCAATTCTTTAAGGTCTGAGACAAATCACTACAATTCTCTGGCCATAAATACATCCTTCTGGAAATAATAATTAGTTTTATTGGTTTTGTCAGAACTCATTCAATAATATTCGCAAAATACTTCTGTGAAGAACACTGGGTGCTAATTAGCCTTTTGTTTTTGAAGAAAACAATTACTGAAACAATAGGTTTCAATACTGATGACAAAACTCCAAAGCATGTAGGTTAAATTGCTAGTGATGTGTTCCTGTGGTGGTGGCCACTAACCTAGTGAGCAGCAAATGGAGAAGATTTTTTAGTTTTGGGGTTTTTTAAACTGCTGGAAAATATAGAGTCATCTCTACCATTATCTACATGAAATCAAAGAAAGCTGGGCTTGTTAAGTGAAAGGATCCAATTAAAGGGGTGAGCTCAGCAGTGGGAGTGAAACACCAGGCACTGGAGCACCCTCCCTTCCCTGTGCCATGAGAAAATCTCCATCTTCCCTTCTCCATCCAAAGAAATTGGTGCTATTGCCAGAGGCTGCTGCTCACAAAGACGTCTTACCCTCAGTACACAAGCATTATCTTAATTTAGCCTCACTTCCTTTAAGGTCTTATTAGATCTGTCTTTGGTAAGGAAACATCTTTAGCTGTGAAATCAAATAACATTTTCCTAGCATATGCATTTAAATGGCTGCAGTTGGTTCTCAGTATACTGTTTCATGCTGTTTGTATTTTAGTCTTTTTAAGAAATGTAAATCAGCACTGGGAATACATTTTTTTGCCTTAAAATATCCATAATAATAATTGTAACAATTTTTTCTTTAGAATACTAATATCAATAAATACACTCACAGATATGAAGCATAATTCCCATATGTAGAGAATGTTTATAAATAATATCAAGGTTTTAAAATCTGTAAATGTCTCCCATTTTTTACACTGCTTAGGGGAAAATTTAAAATCTTTGGCTTTTAAAAATTAAAAGTAAATTTGTTAGTCCTTGATAAATGATATCATTTGAGCTAAAACAAAACTGAACTCCTTGCATTTTATTTTTATGGCAGTTAATATTCAAAATACCACAAGATTATGTGTTCTATACTAAAACTGACAAATACATACTTATCATTCCATTAAATAAAAATAATTGTTGAATTTAAAAGAGTGAATTTGCTATTACTAGCAAAGGCAGTCTTTGATTTGTAGGTTAGAGGAAAAAATGGTCCCTTAGACTATTAGCAAAAATCTGTTTCATGCTTAATCCTTTTCTTAAGCTGGTACTCCCTTTGACCAGGAGCTATTAATCTTTGTGGCTTTTTCATTCCTAGGAAAAATTAGCTTTTGGTACTCATCCTCCTTTTAAATATAAAAATATATATATTTTTGTTTGATTTTTTTTTATGGTGAAAGATGGCTGAAATGGTTCAGAGGTACTTTTTTGTTATTGTGTATTCAAGTATGGTTCCGTGCAGAGAATTGGGAAATCCAGTTAAATTTCCCAGAAAATATTTGTATCTTGATTCAGAACCCAGCAAATACACTGCCCATATGACATTAAAATCTTTGCAAAAAATTGTGCAATTTCACAAGTAGGTGTGTGGGGTGATGGGGTGTGGAAGAAGAAAAGTCTACTAAAAGGGATTACTGAGATGGCAAAATCCTGGCAGTTCAAAAGCAGCAGGAACACAACCATCACTGGTCTCCAGTAAGGCAAGGGAGCTAAACACTTCCAGGTGACCCTTTTGCAAGTTCAGCAGCTTCAGAAGGACACAGGGCCAGTGACAGGACACTGCAGCCATGTCAGTCACATATTACTGTAGCAAAGAAATAAACTTCCAGGATGGGTACACAACACCTTCATGTGTGTGTGTGTGTGTGTGTGTGTGAGTGAAAATTTCACACCATCTTGTCAAGTGTGTGGTGGTTCCTGTCACAGAAAATTAAAATGTTTTGATCTAATAATGTACTCCTTAATGGTTTTATAAAAAAAATGTACCAAATGTCAAGGTGATACAAGATTGTGAAGTTTTAGTTTACCCACAAAAGGAAAGAAGACTCAAGGTGCTTGCAGATGATGATTAGGGGCATGAAATACAGGGGGATATAAAGGAAAACTATTCTCAGGATACCTGTAAAACCAATGGCAACAAAAATTCTGCAGGTCATAAGCCCATAATGTTAATAGGAGAACTTTGAAGAGAATGAACTGAGTGGATAAAGGTTTTTAGTGAAATATTAACAAAATCTTCATCCCTCTGCTTGGTTCAATGGGAGCAATAAACTTTTCTAGAAGAGTCACAATGGATCCTCCACACATGGTTCTCCCTGTTCAGAATGAGAACAGTGGATGAAGTAGGAAGTGCAGCGCAACAAGAGAAAAGATGACCTGCCTGCAAGAATTTAAAATGAATAAAGTTCAAGAAAGTTGGTTTAAAAAATATATACATTAACAGCATGTCTAAAAACTGTTTGAAAGTAAACTAAAAGAAGGGAAGATGCAGATTGCTGAAAGCAGACACTTCATGAAAAGTGACATATCTTCAGCTGTGGAATGCTCTGGGAGGATATTTGACACTGCATGGAATTACTGTTGCTATCTTTGCCATTTCTGAGGTCCAGCACGCAAAGGTAAGACCCAGCACGCTGAGGGAGCAGAGGTGGGAAGTGACCATTAACAAGTACACCATGGCTCTACAAGGAAATAGAGTTCCAGTCAGGGACTTCAACATCCTGGAGCCCATTGGCTTGTCCAAGTTGCTTATCCAAAGGCAGCCCAGACCTGCCCTAACTTCTGCCAGCCTGCCTCGTTACTGAGCTGAGGACTGAACAGGCTGTGTGCAGAAATGGACTGAGTGAAGTCATTTAGCATGAAAGCGCATTTTTACAGTGCACAATAGATGAAAGAGATGATTTAAGTGCTTTCTTGGTGGCAGATTAAAAGATTAAAATTAAAATTGTAAAGGTGTGTTATGCAAAAGGATGCAGACAGTGTGGAACCTGGCATTGTGATGTCTGACTTTGAAGTGGTTGGCATCTTCTTTTGAAGTGCAATCCATCAAGCCATGTCAGCTACCTACACTCTCCACAGTGCTCTTCTGAATGAGATTCAAAGCAGCAGCATGCTGAGCAGTGAGCCACAAACACTACTCCAAGAAAAAAATCTAATGAGAGAGGTATGTCTGAAATCACACCCTCCTTCAGCTTTGGACTCCCAGGAAAGATGAGTTATGCTAGGAAGTCACACATCAGAGTTTCTCCAGTACAGAAAATCAGCTTTCTAGCTTCAGGCAAAATCTGTGGAGAGTTTACTCCAGTATTTTTCGACTGGAATGCCTGGATAGTGCAGCTATGGGAATTCCCAGTTCCTACAGTCTAGGCATGAGTATACTAAATGTCTTGTTGAGGACAAAGGGAACTGTAGATGTCGAGATGCCGAACCACCATCACACCTGCAGTCCCAGCTGCAGAAACTGCTGTTGGTCCTAACAGAAACCATCTTGTTTATGCTGGGCTACAAGGAGAAAGGAAAAGGCAGCACAGTACAAAAGTCAGGTTGATGGGGCACACCCCAGCTGGAGTGGCTGAACCAAGAACAGCTCCTGACACTACTATGCTTCAGATGAATTTTTATTGCTTGTATGTACCAGACTTGCTCTTACAAAAAGGTACTAGACCAAATGATTAAAGAGGTATATGTAGAGAAAGTCCTGAGATACAGCACGCTGGTGAACATCCACTTACATGGAGTATGCCCAGATGCAGTATTTCGGGTGTAAGGGAACTCTCCAGTGAAACATAAGTGTCTGCAGACCAAGGGGAAAGGATTTCTACATGAAGTATAAATACTGCTAATTTTCCCAAGAAAAAGTGCAAGTCTTTTTTCTTCTCCGAAGTTGAAACTTAAAAATAGGAAAGGACAGAACTGAAGGAAATACCAAACAAACAATGAAAGATATTTTTGATTTTTTTTTCTTTAAATATCAGAAGTGCAAACTATGGTGTAATTTATATGTGAACTGTGAATTAGACAAATATACTAGCTACACTGTGTACATAGAGGCCACCAGAGCCCACCCTCAAAGGCTGCAAAGCAAATAATGTAACATTAAAAGAGTATGACAAAACACAGAGTGAAGGGAAAATCATAAGATAAAGTATTTGCAAAAAATACCTCTATTTTGGTTATGGCCATGCTTCAGAAAACTGGTACAGGATTATATGACACTGAGAAAAGTCCTGCATGCAGAGAGAGAATACTATTCTTCCTTTATAAGAGATAAGCCTATTAAAACACATAAACCAGACACTGAATTACACATATGTCACTCAAGGTAAGAAATTGTAAGTTGTAGATGTCATTCATTCACTTTTGCCAGTAACCATAACCAAACAGCACCACTGCTGCTCTTCTTTTCTATATTTTCCCTAGTTCTCATTTCTGTACCCCCAACTGCTTTTTTCCTTGTGTGCACCAAAAACCAGAAAGGCACTGTCCTTCTCATAATATTTCAGGATCTTAACAATAAAATAGAAATAAAAAGATAAGGGAAGGAATTCAGCTTAATAGCAGAATGGCATAGGTGATGTTTGGCAGATTCTGTTTTAGTATATGATGCTACTACATGCACATTATATACAACTCCCCCTGCACTATAAAAGACCAATAAAATTGTGAAGTAGTATTCTAAGGATTGGACTTTTATCTATGTAAAAGATTACAGGTGGGATTTGGATTCCTATGACAGCATGCTTGCCATTGACTGGTACACCTTGTTCTTTGCTGAAAAGTCATGATTTAAAATCTAAATCCAAGCAGTGCTCAAAGCCTCGCCACTGAAATAAATCAAGTGGAAGCTTAATGATTAATTAGTTCATAAAGAAGATGATGCAGAAGACAAAACTAATACCCCAGTAGAATGGAGAGCACTATTAACAAAACCACTTACATCTGCCCCTTCCATTCCAGGCTAGACTTGTATGGTCAGGAACTGTTTATGTCTGGTGAGAGGCTTTTCAGCTTTGTCAGTGACTGAACAGTGCTGACAAACACTGACCCTGCTTGACCATGGTCATTAACTGTGTTCACCATGACAGATTTAGTAGCACTTCTGTTTTACGCTGCTTTCTCTGACCCATTTCATCCTGACTTCTCACCCAGACCTGGCTCAGGATTTCTCTTTGCCAGGGTGAAGTATCGGTAACAAATCTTCCAAACTGTGGAGTGCTTTTTTAATTTATTTTTTTCCCCAATCTATGACCTGGCTTGGCTTGCTAAAAGGAAGAAGCTCAGCAGTCTGTCAAGTCTGACAGTTCCCCCTGGCTACAGGAGCAGACATGGCTCTTTCAAAATGTATTAGAGTGCCAAGGGGACTATTAAGAACAGGAAAAGAAGGCAAAACAGTCCAATGGATGTTACTTTCTGAGCATGAAGTGTGGGATAAAACAATTCATGTCCTAAGGACAGAAAACAACAGAAAAGTGAGCTGCTTGTGGGAAAATACAGTTAGGTCCTCTTGGATTCAAAATTACAGAGCAGAGTCATCCAGGTAATTCAGCTTTTTAGAGTTTGAATTTTACATGTTTCTCAGCTAAATTAAACTATTAGCCACAGTTTGCAAAATTTCACTCTAAAGGGAATGTGTTTGTTTGATTCTGTGAACAGTTAAGTTTGACAGATGGAAAATATGCAGCAATAATAGAGGAGACTTCAGTAAAGGGAAGATAAGCTTTATAAAATGTCATACCCTAAAATATCACTGGTTCACTACTGTTGGGATGAGGAGGACTGGAGCACTGGAAATTCTGTATTCCAGGGAAGAAAAACCTTTTTCTTATGTGTCAGAGGTTTGTACTCTAATAGTAATCATATATATGTTAATTGAAAGAACTGTTCAAAGGTGGTTGACTCTAAAAGTGTATAATCTGTGTCTCACTTCCAAAACAAGAATATTTTTTGGAGAACAAACCACTCTTGATTGCCTCTCAGGATAGCCTTGCCAGTGAGAAGTCTCAAGTGAATGATGATCTCCCATTCAGCATAGAGGATGAAATTGATAGCCCATTCTTTAACAGTTAATATTAATCTTTTTTATAACAGCAGCTAAAAAAAAAAAAGACAAGAATATTTATAAAAAATCCTATTTATCACACATTGAGAATATGCTTTGCCTGCAGAAGCCATCTGTCTATGCACTTCACAGCTATGCTTTCTGTAGGAGATAGGCTGTCATATGAAACATTTCTTTCTGCTGTTTATTTTGGGGTTCTCAGTTTGAAGGAAATAAAATATATTGTATTTTGTTTTTTTCAGCAAAAGAAGACATATTTGAAGGCTGACACATGAATCAAGGGTCCAGGGAAGGTGTTAAGCTTGTATAAAAGTTTAAGTTGAAGTGATGATTGGGTCAGACTGTCAACGGCTGGAAAAGCTTTCAGGTGAAGTGCCTTAGAGAAGGGTAATAGTAGTGTTTGAAACTGAATGAGCCACTGCACTGAGCAGTAGTCTGTAAAAACAAGTGCTTTGTTTGCTTCGACACCAAAAAATGTACATTTGATGCCGTAATTATGGTAAGAGTGCCCTTTTATAATTCTCTCTGAACAAGCATTTTTTGCATGTATGAACATTAATGATGGACTTTTATTAGAAAAACCTATTGTTAATCAGCCAAACATTAATTTATTTTCTTAGCTTTTTATTTCTATTCAATTTTTAAGATTTTAAATTTTTTGAGGAGAGCGACTTCCCAATGGTAGATGCACATCTTTATGCCTCATTGTTAATTACATTAGTTACACACTAAAGGCAAGTGAAAAAGGAAATATAGTTTCAGAGGTTGATAAAGACTTGATCTGTATCTGATGTAAATATTCCAGTGACAAAACAAGGTGTATGTTTTACAGCTTGCTTTTCAACAATATGGTCAACTTCAAAACTCCAACAGTTAGGAAGAAACAGTAGCAGTGATCCTAATACGTTTTGTACATAACCACATTATGAACACTCAGCTGGGCAAAATTGTGCATGCAGAAGTACAGTAGCAGAATAGGACATACAATAATTTCACGCATATAAGGTGCACCCTTTTGACTAAAATTTTGATCAAAACCCGGAAGTGCGCCTTATACTCTGATGAGACTTATTGATGGACAAAACTTGGAAATTTGCCAACCTGGAAGTGCAATCTGTGAGCGTCAGGGGCTGGGCCACACGGGAGCAGCGCCAGGGGCCTGGGGCTGTGTGCCACGAGAGCTGTGGCAGGTGGCACCGGGGGCGGGAGGGAATGCCAGGGCCCATGGCACAGGGAGGGCACCTGGGGCTGCATTTAAAGGCTACACCGATCTGTGAAAACTGTTTGCAAATTGAGCACCTGTCAGTAAACCCCGCAATTCCGTTACTTATTCGTTACTTTGTTGCGCATGGATCCTTGCTGCAAAAAAACCAGTGCGCCTTATAGGCCGGTGCACCTTATATATGGACAAAGTTCAGAAATTTGCAAACAACCCAGAGAGCGCGCCTTATAATCCGGCGTGCCTTATAGGCGTGAAATTACTGTACTCTAGTTAACCAAGAGCTGGTATCTCCTCAGTAGAGGAGAGAAAAACAAATATCTTTCCTTGAAAGAGGAAGCTTTCAATGGCAAAAGCTGAGTTAAGAGATGTAGTAGGTTAAAAATGAATGAACAAAAAGGAAAGGAGTAATCTGGAAAGCAGGCAGCTGAAAGGATGAAAAGAGAAAATGAGAGAGAGAGGCAGCCAGGGAATGAGGGGGAGGAAAGAAGAACATTTAAACACTAATCTGGAACAGTTCAAAGACTAATTTCTGCAATATTTTCTCAGCAGTTTCAATAGGAATTGACTCAGGGTTATACTTGAGTTTGTATTTCTGTTAGACATGCAACTGTGTGCAGCAAAAGGAAAAAAATTGCAGGATCTGGATGTTTCAAAATAAAAAGGAATGCTGGGCTGACAAGTCCAGAGCAAAACAATTCTGCTCACATAAGCAATTAAATGGTTTATGTGTGTTTCCTGTGGGTTCAGTAGCGAAGTCTGTGCAGATGTGGTGAATCACACCTCACTGCTCCTTCCATGGAGGTATTTTTTCAGAACAGAAGTTCATTTAGGACAAGTTGGATCTGGGAGGGAAGCAAGAAATAGCAGACAATTCTGGTACAATGTTATCAGATACTTACAATACAAAAGGAGTAGATGTATGATGATATGGAAATGTACTCTGTGTGAATTGAAGAAAGGTTTGGAAACCAGCACCCTTTCAGGACTTACGCAAAATCCAGGACAGGGACAGGCATTTTAACTTTTTTTTTTTTTCCCCCCCCACTTAAAGAAGCAAACAAAATCCAGGCAAGAAAGTTTCAGATTTCACCTTCCTTCATGGTCAAATCAAATAATAAACTCAAAAGGCCAAATTACCTTTTCTGAGAAGTTTAAAAGAGACTCATTACATTGGTTCACCAAAGTCCATAACCACAGACAACCTGACTTGGGAGCAGATGTGGTTTATGGCAACAATGAAAGAGCCAAACCTTTGATTACATGCCTGAGGAGAAGGTGTTTAGGAGGCAAACAGGGGAAAGAAGCGGAGAACAGCTAGGAGACATCTGATCTGAAAGTTGCCAGGGTGCATAATAAATTGCTGAATGGGTGAATAAAAAAACCAAACCAAACCAAAAAACAAACAAAAAAAACCCCAACCAACCAAACAAAAAACAAACAAATAAACAAACCCCCAAAACCCAAAAAACCCCCCCAAACAAATACACCCCCCCCCCAAACCCCCCTCCCCCTGTAGCATATTAATACCATGTGCAAGAAGATAAAAGTCATGTACAAATAATTTCAAAACACTTTCTCAGGACAGCATCTATTCTGGCTCAGATGAACTGCAGCACACAGTCTGTGGATTTATGGGAGTGCAGTGACCAGTCTGAGCTCCTGCACTGAGTGCCATTGCACTTCCTTTGCACTACAGGAAGCAATCCAGCAGATACATCTTCAATCAGAGAAATTTTGAGGTAAAAACACCAGTATATACCCAGTGTATTTTATGGCTGGGTAATGCAAGATAAACACTTAGCAAGGTTAGCAAAAGTATATCTGTTAATCATTCCAGTGTCCCAGCCAGGAGACCCACAGGTATTGCCATAATGCTAAATGAAAAGTAAATATATATATATATACTTTTTCTTGCCAAAACATGGACATACACAAAATGCCTTTCAAAATTTTGAAAAATCAAATTGCATAATAGTGCATTCTTGTTTCCAATGTCTAATATTGCTGGATATTGGGAAAAAGACCTAATAACAGACATATGTTACATGAAGGCAACAACCAAGGGAAGAAAAAGACAGATTTGTAGCTTTTCTAAACAAAACTCTCTGATAATTTTTATTATTCAGAGCTTATTCTTTCAGGAAGTGATACCACTTCTACAGCCCTCACTACATCAGAATTACCCCTGGGGCACCTTAGGGGTAGCCTGATAAACCCAACAGTTCTCCTCTGCAAAACTAAGAGAGGAGATCAAACAGAATGACTGCAGCTGTTCAGCAGCAACAGCCAAAACACATAAAATAGGTCACATAAGGGGATACTGTTATTCTCTAGCCTGAAGACCTTGGAGCAATTATCCTGAAATAAGTCACTCTTTCTAGTGTTATAAAGTAAATTATTTTCACCCAAATTTCATGTAAGTCCATAAGGAATCAGTAGACTACTGCTTTTCACCGAGTCTGTAATCTGTATTTGATGATCCATGTAATTTTCTGTTACTGTGGATCTTAGTGGTTTTTGAGTTATTAACATCTTTCAAATAAATTAGTTGATCTGCTTGCCAGTTTTATAATGCTTTTCCTTAAAATACATGACCATGTCTGATAAACAGACTCTCACTGGAGTTTTCCCAGTAGTTACTGACTTTACAACATGCCACCTTGGAGTGTTTTTGCCGTTTGTAAGTATTTCACCCTTGTAGCACTAAAGTAGCACTCTTTAACCTGGACCCTCTCCACAGAACATTTATTTTCTTTGATGAGAAGCAATACAATAAACAAAAAACTAAAATCCAAACAAAGCAAAAAAGAAAAATAAAGAAAAATAAAAGAAAGGAGAAAGAAGAAGGGAAAAAAGGGAAAAAAAGAAATAAAACACCCCCCACCACACCCTAAATAATCTCTAATATCTTAATGCAGAACCTGGTGGTAAAATGAATACTGCATGTGTTCAGAAAAGCCACAGTTCAGGCAGCGAGCATGTGCTGGTAGCTGTGCACAATGGCATGCAGAGTCAGAGCCTGAATCAGCAGTATAACTGGTAAGAAAAAAAAAGGGCAGAGACCAAAAATCTGTGATATGTGTCATGATGAGCTGCTTCATGAGACACAGATGACAAAATGACATTCTGTACTCTGGTTGTTAAGAGTAGGAAATTCTACTGTATTTTTACCCTACTCTTCAAATACTAAACATTAGGTACAATAAACTTTACAATTTGTGCTATGTTAATCATGTATTTCATTTCACATCACAATGATTCTTCATCCTAGGACAAATTCTTCTCTAGGACCAATATTTGTGAACAGTGAATACTTTTTAAAAAACCTAAGTAAAAAATTACACTGAAATTCACCTGTGTGTAGGACAGCCATCTATGCCTCAGTTTGCTCTTACAACAAGACTTAAATGATGTCACTGTTCTTAATATCCTCTGTGTCCATAACGTATTTCAGAAAGTATTAAATGGTGTAATACTTTAAAAATTATACTAATAAATATAAGATAACAAGGAAAAATTAAAGGTATTAAAAAATGCTGCTAAATACCTCTGCAGAGAGTACTGCATTCAAAGACATACTTCTGTTATTTTTTCAAGCATTCAGTGAAGTGAGTAATAGTTTCTATTTTATATCAATTTACCTTGTTCAGCCCCTTGTTCCCTTGAGAAACTACTTGTAGGCTTCATTACTTGATTTCTTCTGCTCCTCTGCCTTTGGCTCCATGGAAACCAAGGTAAAATTAGTAGCAGAGAGGAAATCCCAAGTAGCCCTGAGGTAGAATCTTAGGTGGATAAAATGCACCTTTTTTATTTTACAGAATCAAAGAATCACAGACTGGCTATGGTAGCAAGGGATCTCCAGCAGTCATCTTGTTCAATCCATTTGCTCAAGCAGAGCCACCTGGAGCAGCTTTTCCAGAAAAATATCCAGGCAGCTTTTGAACATCTCCAAGGATGAAAATACCTTCTCCATGTCTCTGGGCAACCTGTGCCAGTGCTCAGTCAGCCTCAGAGTGAAAAGATGTTTCCTGAATGCTCAGAAAAAAACCTCCTGTGTTTCAGATTATTCCCCCTGCCTCTGGTCCTGTCTCTGAGTGCCTTCAAAAAGTGCCTGGCTCTTTGTCCTCTCCCTTCAGGTATTTATATGCATAGATATATGTATATCATGTGCCATATATATACATATATACACAGTCCCAGCTCTCTCAGCCTTTCCTCATGGAGAAATACTCCAGTCTCTTGATCTTGGGGGCCTTCATTGGACTCTCCTAAACATCCTTGTCTCTCCAAGGGAGCCCAGAACTGGACGCAGCACTCCAGTGTGGCCTCACCAGTGGCGAGCAGAGGGGAAGGATCCTCCTTTCACCTGCTGCCAGTGCTTTGCCTAATGTCCCTTTGGCTACTTTATGGCATGGTCACATTCTTGTTTTATGTTTGATGTGGTGTCTTCCACAAGCCCTGGTCCTTTTCTGCTGAACTACTTCCACCTGGTCAGCCCTCAGGGTACTCAGGCTTGTTTCTCCCTGGAATGAATGACTTGCCATTTCTCTGTGGAATTGCTTGAGCTTCCTGTCAGTCCAATTCTCCAGACATTCAAGGAACTTCTGGATGGTAGCACAGCCGTCTTATGCACCAGCCGTCCTTCCCAATTACACACCACCAGCAGCCCTGCTGAGGGTACCCTCTGCTCCATGGCCCACATGATCAGGGGAGATGTTGAACAGGGCTGGACCCAGGACTGAGCCCAGGGTACACCACTACCTTCTGGCTCCAGCTGGACTTCGTGCTGCTGATCACCACCTTGTGGTCTCAGCCATTCAACTTTCAATTGGCTGTCTGCTCATCATCAGCATCAGTTTCTCTATGAGGATAGCAGATAGTGTCAAAAGCCTTACTAGAGTTGAGGTAAACAGCATCCACTGCTCTAACCTTCCTTATTTAAAAGAAGAATGCTAAATAAATCTGTGGTTTGATGACATAACTAGTTCTCTCTCAGCATTTATGTGCCGTGAATATTTATAATATACTTGAGTGTGACAGCCAGTTGTGAATCAGCTTGGAGAGCCACCAAAACTACACAAACATAAGTAGCTACACTGTTGAAAGCACTTGGCCAGAACTCACCTGGAAAACAACAAAACAAAAGAAGCAAAGATGGAAGAAATAGAACTGTCACCAAGAAATAGAACTGTCACCACTTATACAGGGCAGGATGGAAAATACCATTTAATCAGTAAATATGTGTAAGTAGTTAGTTTTGTTTGAACTTTTCTCTGGTGTATGAAACTACTGTGAAAAGCTCTGTGGTTGCCATGATTTCACTGCCATATAATGAGATACGGGGAAAACTTTTAAGCACGCAGTTGAAGGGAAGAGTCTGAAATTTCTGTCCTTTTCATTATCAGGCCATGAGCTAATTAGTTGGAATAAGTCGGAAAACTTGCCTCATGGCATATTAATTCACAATTCATATTCATGGGGGTTCCTACTCATCCCCTCAAGCATGCTAGGCTGCCTACTGAGAGGCAGCATGGTTTGCCCTGCAGTACTGCCCTACAGAAAAGTGGGTATAGCACCACTTACTGTGTTTTGAAGTCTAATTAGCTGTTTGCAGAAAGAAGGGAGGTCGGCAGATGAAAAGTGCTTCAGAAATGCAAAATATTATAATTGTTACTACTACTACTACTACTACTAATAAAGCACATGCACCAAATAATTATCATAGCAAAACAACACTGATAACTTTATAAGGTTACCAAACAGTATGAAATGGTTGTTAAAGGGAAGTTGAGAAAATACCTTATTTTCCTTCAGCAAAACCCCTTGACTATCATTGTTCTTGTTTTTTAAGAGATACTGTGAATAATACAACTGGCATTATATGTTATAAATAAGCTAGGTGATTTTTCTAAATAAAAAAAATACAGCTAATGTTTTAAAAACAATATTAAACATATTAGGTTAACAAATACTGAATGTTAATCAGGAGATTTTCCAGATTTTCAAGTACTGAATTGGCTGGTCTCTTGAAAAACATGACCTATTTTTAAACACTGATCTTTAAAATGCTCTACTTACAGTCTAATGTTCAAAGTATTCGGCTGCAAGGTTTAGAACAATCTAAATAATTGATGATCTCCTAATCAAAAGGGACATACATCAAAGAGAAAAAGCTACAGTTCTGTTCATTGAAAGAGTTAGGAAAACAAGGAGGAACAGAAAAAGGAGTGTTGAGACTGAAAATGGGAGCAAACAGTAATAAAATTACTACCAAACTATTTTTTACAGACCACTCCTATCATAAATCCCATAAATTGCTTATGATGAGTAATTCCATTGACGACATCAAGTAAAAACTGAATCCCAAAGACAACAAAATTTTCACAAGTTATATTTTTTATCTCTATACACTGATAGACCCAAATCTAGGTATTCAAATACCTAATAGACAAGATTCCAGTACTTCAATGTGTATCACCTAGAGTGAATGTTTTTGTGATAGGCAACCTGATAACTTGGAAAGTGATAGCTTGCCTTCATAACAAATATAATAATTTATAGAAGTTAAAATTTGTCAGTTGAATGTATTTTTATATGTAATATATCATATTTTATATGTAAAACCAGTCAGTTAAACTGGTGAAAAAACCACAGAATTAGAAAAATGTTTTACATTAATAACTGTACACCAGCAAGAGTTCTGATGTGAATTAAATGGGTGTGAGTTAGGTCAAAATCAATTTAGAAATGCCACACAGTATGTCCATCTTAGGATTGACCGTCCTTTCAGCTTTGTATGCGAATCACAACCAGAGATGGACATTTTTTAAATCTTTCAGTAGTAATGGCAGTAAATTTCCTTCTAATGTAATACAAAAGGAAAAATGTATCTGTGTCACCTAGGGGAAATATGGGCTCTGAGAAACCTGGTCTCATGAAAGATGTCCTTCCCCATGGCAGGGTTTTGGAACTAGATGATTTTTAAAGTCCCCTCCAACCCAAACCATTCTGTGATTCCATGATTCTATGATTTCTAACACAGAAGAATATTGACATCACTTCACCATGTAATATTCTGAATAGATCTTTTAAGGCAACAGTCGTCTTTTTAATTTATGTTTACAAACTGCACTAAAATAGTCCTAACTTCCAAAACACCTCCAGCCCCACTATTTTAATGGCTATATTTCATTAACCTTTTAAAAATAATTTATTCAATTACCACTTTGTGGCCTGTGTTTATGGCAATAAAGAATTATCTTGGTATTTCTTTTATAGATGTTTCTTAGTTATGCCCAGGCACATGTGTTTTCACTGCAGACATGTATTTTTTACCTTTGTTTCTTTCTTTGCTGGTTTGTGGAACTCTGATTGAAAAGAATAATCTTATGCTTCTCTCATCTTTCTTCTTTATGTCACCCTCATCCTCACTCCTATTTCTCATGTTTTTGTTTCAAGCAGGAACAGTAGAAAAAGAGCTTCTCCTTTTTCCATATCACTATTGTTTATAGTCAGCCTTTTTATTCCAGAAAGATTAAAAAAATTCTGAATCATTGCAACATCAAATTATTTTAAAAATATTAATATTAGGTTTCAATTTGTTATGTGAGTCAAACATAACATTATAAAAGTAAGTTATGTTTTTGTCCTTTCTAGAGCTTTTATGCAAAGCTTCAGTAAGAGTCTGTTCTTAGTGAGCTGTATATGGTGCAAACAAACGATGCAGATTCTATCAGGTGGGTTCTAGGAGTGCAGGCAAACAAGTTTGCCTTGTGTGAATGGCTACCAGACACCTGGTGAGATAGATCAAAACCAAAGAAAAGGAAGTCTTGATGGCACAATTCCTATACCCTAAGACAACCACACCATAAGTATTCATACAAAAGCTTGGAAATCAGACTTCTTTTGAGGAAAAAGATTTATGAAATTACAGTAATTTCACTACTATAAGGTGCACTTCTGGGTCGTCGGCAAATTTCTGAACTTTGTCCATATATAAGGTGCACTGGACTATGAGGCACACCTTTTTTTTTGCAGCAAGGATCCGCGTGCAACAAAGTAACTAATTAGTAATGGAATAGCGCAATCGCGGGGTTTAGTAGCAGGTGCTCAATTTACAAACATTTTTCACGGATCGGTGTAGCCTTTAAACGCAGCCCCAGGTGCCCTCCCCATGCTGCAGGCCCCGGCACTCCTGCCCACCCCCAGCGCCGCCTGCCACGGCTGGCACGACTCTCACAGCTGGCATGGCTCAGCTTGCGGCTTAGCTCGTGGCTCGCACTTCTGGGTTGGCAAATTTCCAAACTTTGTTCATATATGAGGCGCACCTGATTATAAGGCGCACTTCTGGGTTGCGAGCAAAATTTTAGTCAAAAAGGAGCGCCTTATAGCAGTGAAATTACTGTAAATTTTGTCCTTTACAAGAAACACATACATAATGCTTATTACTATTTGTACACAAAGGAAAAAGTGTACGGTCCCACCAAAATAAACCCCCAACAAACCCAAGGTAAGTTTTCTCCTAACTAGAATGTTTTACAGGATGGGTAGGAAGAAAGAAAGGATTCAGCACATAAACACTCATATTCCCTGATACACACATACATGTTTTATCCCCTTTAACCATCAAAATCACTCTCAAGCTTTGAATGACACCAAATTAGTAAATTCCCACTTCCTATAGCTGTCTCGTCTTTCAACAGAACAAAGGAAGACAGTACAAAAATAACCACGAGTTAATAAGTTGTTTTAGAATATGGGCTGAGTATCAGACAGTAAAATCAGATTTTTATTCCCAGACATTAGGAAAGGAAAGTTCTTGGGAATAGTTAGAGTCGACAGACTAATAGCTTGGTATTTCCCATGTCTTTCACCCAAAGAATAAGCTAAAAACTCTCTAAAGGAAAAGCGTGCAAAGATACACAAAGATGCCTTTTGTCACATACTTGGATCTTTCTAATAATTTACTGAAGGGAAAGTCAGAGCTACACACCTTTGACATTCTCCAAATGGCACACCCCTTTGACTCTTCAAAAGAATGAGAATTGTATCTCTTACATTACATTTTAGAGTCCTGTTGCCATCTGAAGCTGAGTACAGGGGGATCTGCTTAGTTTGTAAAACTTCCTCTCATTTCAGGATGTCAGGATGACACTTCAGTCATCAATGAGGGCTGTTGCAAGGGCAGAAAGGCAAGCTGTAATGCAGTACAATCACAACTCAGCCTCTAGGCTTGCAGCTCAGTCCTTTTACCATTAGGTAGGCAATATAGCTCTTTTCTTCTGTACCAGCTCTAAAACATGGAAGATAGCTGAAAAATCATGCTATTCTCTATAAACTTATTGGCTATGAGAAGTTGCTGACACATTTGGTGGTCAGCGTTAGCTGCATTCACCAGTGTATTACCAGTTCGCTTGAAACACAAGACTACTAGCAAGAAACTGGAAATATTTTTCTCCAGTCCCTTGTTGTGCTTCATGCATGAAGTTCCTGACACAGAGTACACTGCTCCCAGTTGAAAGGTGGTGGCTCTTTTCTGAAGGGCGGGTTCACAACAATAATTAAACATTTTCGTCACACAGTTGTGAGAGCACCTTAATTCTGAGTTTAGATGAGGTTAAACAAAATTTGGAGAACTGTTTGTTCAACCACTAACACATCTGTCACACTTTAAGCCTTAACATTTTCTGTAATTTGCCTCATCTAGCTTTTCCTATTAGTTTCTACAATACTCTGTGACAGTTGGATGGATTCAAAGCCCTAGCAGTAAGTGATAGAGCCCTCTTATGTAAAATGAAAATAACTATTTCAAATAGGTTAAATGTATTTACACATGCAGAGATATAAAAGAGGTTTTGTGGTTTACAGATGTGTGTTATTCTGTATTGGGTAACTGAAAAGAAGCTGTGATCTAAAAGAGACTTTATTCAGCTATGCTTTATTTCTCTGCATTTAGTACAGTCTTTTACTTTCCTAGTCAGCAGCATGCCACCTGCTCTTTCATTTCCTCAAAGTAGGTCAGCAGTCAGCCATCAATCTTTCATCTTCATTACAGCTAAATCCTAAAGCCTGAGGCAAATGAACCATTTTAAAGGAGATGCAGTGATAGCTGTGGTATTCTCTCTCTTGTGTTAGCCATTTGCAGCTGAAAAAATATCTCAAAATCCAGATGAAGCTAGCCAACTTTTAACTGGAAAATAGCAGGGATGAAAGCAGCTCTCACAAGGTCTTTTTAAAAATTGGGGGACCAATTCCTAAGCACAGAAACAAGCACAGAAACATGGGGCCAGTCTTCATATCACATGATCTCTTTCATACCATTTTTAAACTCTGAAATTCAAGTTGCATCATTACCCCCACAAAAGAAGACAATTCTAGATCTTCAACTAATCTAGTGCCTTAGAAACATAGTCTCACTCCCACACACAGAGTCTCTTTACTCATAATCAATTTTTAGCTATATATTTCTAGATGAAGCCAGACTTTTTGTTGGTGGTATTCAATGAAAAAAACAAAAGGCACAAATTGAAATGCAGGAAGAACCATTTAAACATAAGAAAAAAGCACAGTTTTTGATGATGAGGGTGGTTGAACACAGTGGCATGTTGCCCAGAGAGGTTGTAGAGAGTCCACACTTGAATATATTCAAAATATGATTAGACATGGTCTTGAGCAATGCACAATAAGTGACTGTGCTTTAAGCAGAAAATATCCAGAGATGCTCTCTAGTCTCAAAGATTCTATAATTCTATATTTAATTTCTTAACCTCAGTTTCTTTCACAGGAGTCAGTTTATGTGAATTAAATAAAAATGGAATAAATCTCTTTCTCTTTGTGATGTATTAGAAGAATATGTTTTGCCATCCTAGCACAGCTATCAAGTATAGCACAGCTATGCTTGGAAAAGAATGCAGGACACCTGATGTCAAGAACTGTGTTCTAAACATTCTTCCATCATTGTTCAGAAATGCTATTGCAGTTTTTCACTATTGCTCTCTTTATTCTATGAAATCATTATAAAGATTATAAATAAAATTAAATGCAAAGAGAATTTAAAAATACAGGAGTATCTTCTGGAACACAGAAGCCTGGTAGTTTTACATTTTCTGTAGTTTCTGACACTGACCTCCAAGGGAGCACTACTTATGACTTGAGGCCTTGGAGAAGGCTTCCAAATTTGAGTGACAGAGTTAAAATCACTGGATTGTCGTTAGAATAGAAGTGTGTAATTTCACATGGTGAAAGGTTTTGAATTTGGGGTTGGATAGTTAGTGCTGCATTGCAGGTCACAGGGGTTTGGTTATTGGGTCAAAAGTATAAATAATATAGGTGTTAGCTTTTAATTGGACTGTACAGCTTTTTTGTAACTAGCTAAATTCACCTCCATTCTCTCGCTTTTAGCTGGATAGCTAGAAGTGCTGAAGAACTCTCTGCACTTTAGATAAGATTTAATAAACAGCAAATCCAAACAAGAAATCCATCTCCTTTGTGTTTTAGTCCTGACTCTGAGTGAAGGCAGAAGATAAAGAAGACAAGCCACCAGTTAGGTGTTGCAGCTCACCCCTTACAGGTATCCCCTCTCTCCATAGCTCATGCGTATAACAGATGTTCTCATAAAAATTCATCCAGCCCAATGCACATCTCAAATCCTACCAAACCATGCCTCAGCTGGGGAAGACTATTAAAGAGGCCAAGCATAATGAAACAACTCTAGAATATTCTATTATCTGTCCCACAATTATTTCTTCAGAGTGATGTCATGTCTGCTTATTTAAGACCTGATAGCTCTTCCTTCATCAGTGTGCCCAATTGCTATGTTAATCCCATGTAACATTTTGCAGAAAATTCACCATCTGCAGTATGTGTTGTCTATTCTTTAAACCTGCCAGTTCCACTTCATGCTCCTTACCTCTTGTATAGGAATAGACTATGTGTGATCACTTCTAATCACATTTTCTAAGCCACTGAAGATTTTATTTTTCCTTGTCTTCATCCATCTCTTTTCCAGACAGAAGTGATCCCAGTCTATTCCTTGGATGGGGGGCTATTCCATACTTCTCAAGGCTCCACAGAGCTCTGGATGTTTTCCATCTCCTGGAGGTCAGGAACTGTGCTGGGGCTATATGCAGTATAACTCCACTCTGGATTTAAACACTGACATGATATTGCTTTATATTTTGTCCCCTCTTTCTTTTCTTACCATTCCTTACGCTTGGTTTGCCTTCTGACCCCTACTGTGCATTAAGATGATATTTTCTTAAAACTAAGTGCCCTTGTATCAAGCTCAACCATCATCTGGCATCTATTTATAAGCAGCTTCACCTATTGTGTGATTTTCCCTTAAACCAGATTTCTTGTTTGGCATTTCAATTTATGAAATCAGTGTCACAGTGACTTGTGGAAATGAATTGTCAAAGTTCATAATTTTAACTGCTTAACTAATTACTTTGATAATTTCTGATATGGATCTCATTTAATATTAATTAAATTTTTATTAATTTATTTTTAAAACTCCAAACACTGGAAAAGAAGGAAAAAAATATCCACATTGCTCCCACAGTGATCTTTTCCATCTTATTCCAGCCCAATTCCTTTGTAATGCCATTTCTTATAATATTGTTTGATGGTTTGCCTTCATGCATACAATTCCATCCTGAATGTGTCTTCAGAGCGCTTTAACTGGCTGTTCTTTCCTCTATATTAATATATACAAATGAAAAATATGGAAAAAATAAATTTGGTTTAAACTGCTCACAGCATTATTGTAAGATTAGATTCCAGTGAAAGCATTAAATGTGTGCCTTCAACCTGTTTAACAAAGCTGAAGAGCATCTCCATTTTGGAAGCAAGAAATACTCATTTTGCTTTTATCTGCTGCACAAAGTTACATGCTGGCTCAATGGTATCATTGCAAACAGAAAATTCCATGGTAAATGGAACTTTATATTATTAGCCCTACAAATCCAGGATGTAGGTGTACTGTTCCACCTTTATTTGCAACAGGCCCACAAAATGAGAGAACCAATCAGAGCAGTTAGATTAAAAATTCCTTTTCTGCAGGGAAGTAACCAGCACACAGAAAGAAACAACAGAGGGAATATCCAGCTTGTGTCAACCATAATCCAAACCATTGGTTGTTTCAATTATGTCCCTGATCAAATATCAGAACTGAAATATCAACAGTCATGATACTGAATATATGTATATCTACATATTAACACACATGTACATACTCATACATATAAATGTACATCTATATGCAACATACTGAAAATAAGTACTTAGAGAAGCATTTTTTAACAAATATGTGCCTTTTCAAGTATCTGAACAGATTAGAAGAGACTCTTCCACACTGGTAAGAATTATACAATATTTTGTTTGTTGATGAAAAAGACAGACATAACAGACATAATTTTAAAATATAAGCAGGATATTTCCATAAAAGGAGGATTATAGCTTTGTAAACTCTTAACTGATATAAAGTGATAAAGAAATTATCAACTGCTTAGAAAGATTCTTGGATCTCTAAAATTCTTACTCAGTTCATATATGCTTCATAATTAAGCAACATCAATATTTCAGAATCAATGGAAAGTGTTGAATAAAATAGTAATTCTAAAGAAATAACTATACCAATAACTAAAATCCAAAATGTTATTTGAGATAAACAGGAGTCCTTTATAATACAGCCTTACTAAGGAAGTTATAAATTATAGCAGAAATTACATGGGAAAAATTAGTATGGCTAATACAAGTTTTCAATAACAAGTAACTAAAAGGTAACAGTGAGGTCTTTTTTCTCAAATGTACCCAAAAGTCAAGAAAAAATGGATCCATGACATGGCTATTAAGGTGAGAATAATGTTGACAATAGAATGAAAACTCAGAATTTTCTGTTGAGAAGACTGTTGGCTACCACCACCAAAAACCACCCCAATCCAGCAACAAAAAAATAAAAAGACAAAACAAATCACAAAAAAGCCTTCCCACCAAACCAAAAATCAACTAAAGAAAAAAAAACAAAAACAAGACAAAAAATCCAAACCAGAAATAAACAAATAAACAAACAAACAAACCAAAAAAAAACAACTAAAGAGGGGTGCCAGGCAGCTATATCTCTGAGAATGGGGGTCTCTCCCTTTATGAAGCATCCTCATGCACTAGGAACTCACTCCACTTCCCCATAACTAACTAGTAAGCAATTATTTATAAGTCTTGACTACCAACTATTAAATCAAGTCTTCCTGGGAAGTCTTACACTGACTGTTCAAAAGTATTTCCATACCAACCTGTGTAGCTCATGGTTGATTCACAACTCTTTCTTTAAAGAAAAAAAAGAAAAAGAATGAGCAGCCTCAGCATCCTTAACCAAAATAGAAGTGAGTACCTCTCTTGGGAAATTGTCCAATCTGCATCCATTTTTCACTTTTCCTTCTTATTTCTGACCCATGGTCACCTGCAGTGAGGTCATCACCAGTCTTTAACAGCTGCTCAAGAGTGGGCAGTGACCTAAAGCTGAGCTGGCCTAAGCTACAAGTTTGCTGTCCCTTCACATAGCCAGTTTTATGAACAACCTGCACATTATGGTAGTGAAAGTGAGTATGAGGTAAGATTTGTTAAGCATGAGAGCTCATGGAGACAGGCAGGAAAAAGCATTATAGGAGGGTAGAGAAGCATGGAATGAAGGAGTTAGCTTCCCAGAAAAGAGCTGCTGAAGGTCTAAGAACAGACAGTTTGGAAAGTAGACTTCAGGATGGTTCGGATCCTCAAAAAGCAAGATGCCCTCTGTTTTATAGCTTTAAAAAATACATATGCAACCAAAGTATTGCTAATGCATATTGGCCCCATTAATAATGTGGTTAACAGCTATTATGTGTTTCTTCTCTTTTATCCAGGGAGACAAGTCTATACAGGGGGGCATTTTAAAATAAAAATGCATAGGCATAAAAACATTCTTCTGGATATTAATGCAGGAGACAGCTAATTGAGACAGCTTTTGCACAGCTGAGATTTGTGAAAATCTGCAATTTTTATAGGAAAGTTTATTCTAGTGTTTTCCAGAGCCAGAAAAAAGTTTTTTCTCACTTGCATATGAAATATACATTTAAATTTGAGCGTATGCTTATCAGAGAAGAAACAATTTTACCCTCCAAAGCAAAACAATTTTACATACCTAAAATATAATCATATAAAGGCTTTGTTTTACTACCATATGGGAAACTCCAGCAGAGAATGGCCCAAGGCACTTGCAGAAAATGTCTTCTGTTGGAGCTAGCACTTTAAAAAAAAATAGTTTTCAAAAGATGGCTGCATTGCTTTGTTAGGGAAGGACAAAGCCTTCAAGGTTTGGTCACAAACCCATCGGACACATTGCTCACAGATGCTGCTCTGTGAGAGAGCACAGTAAAATGAGGAGTCCAGGAGAACTGAACACAGAAGCGAAATGACCCGTAGTGTACAGCCATAAAGGGGATGGCTTTGTTCAAGGAAGCTCTTCCTCAGGCCCTCTGCACAAAGTCTGGCTTAAGTCTTCAGCACTGCCATGTGCTCATGACCTGTGTGTGCCCTTGTGGTCCAGCCAGCTCTCTCTGTCTGCCTGGGAGTGCTCACAAACAGAAGTGCTCCACCTGGAACTTCACCTCGAAGGAAAAATACATCAGCTCCTATCAAGCTTGAGCAGCACTGAAGTGGTTTTAGTACAAAGCCAAGGTGCTCCTTTTGAGGGAGAGAGCATTACTTCATGGTCAAGCACTGCAAAAAGATCTTGTGGCAAATGACTCATGGTTTTCTTTTCCAATTGGCAGCAGGACTAATCACTGCCATTAATCTGTTCCAGTACAATTTGTTGGCCGGAACTCAGGACATTCTAGGCAAATTATACTACCTATAATTACCTATAATATAAACTTGGGTCTTGCCTTCTCCATAAAGTTGGTTATGGTTGAAAGAATGGTTTTAAATAAGCACCAGGATATTCAGATTGTATATTTTCAGAATCAGCCTATTTAAATATTTGAAGGAAGAAGAGAGTATTTTTCCCCCAAAGAAGTATTAATAACATTAAATAATTTGCTATCCTAAATGGCTATTTTAATACAGAATTCTCTATTTTCAGACATGTCTGGTGGAAAGATTTTATTGGTCTCTATTGCAGCCTTAGCATATTTGTGGAGTAATTCATTATGGTTCTTTTTATCCATATCAACATCTGGTTTTGGGCATAAGCATTAAAGTCTGTCTTTCTTTATACGGTGGTAGTTTCTTCAAGAAAACAAGACAGATGCTACAACACTAGAAAAGGCTTAACAATGAGAACCCAGGATAAAATGCAGCAAGGAAGATAATCCATTACTAGACTGTTTTCGGGAAGCTTTTCCTCATCAGGTTTTGGTGATTGATGGAGAGAAGAGTTTTCTTGTCTTTTTTCACTTCTGATATTAACAACTAAAATCACTGACACTCAATATAAAGTCCAAGTAAAAATGTGTCCAGAGATCTCATAGAGATTTATCTCATAATGAAGAAGGTAAGCATGTGAGAAAAAAGGGCTTCTATGACCTTGTTAATTTGGTACTGGTTAACAGATGCTGAAAAATCTTAAAGCCAGCTATGTTTCTATTTGGTAGGCAAAATATCAGTGTCCTATACCAACATTGTAGTCTTATAAAGGAGCATAAAATCAGTGTTAAGTTTGGCTCTGTCTTCAGTTTTCAGAGAAATAAGCCTGAATGATTGTATCCTACGTATTCGAAGTTTAAAGGGAAGAAGTGCCACTGGGCTTATCATATACTGAGCCTCCTCAGTGAATGAACAAAACTGTCATAGTGCCTTCTGTGTGAAGCAGCCAGGTATCCCAGACAGATGATGTGTCTGCTGCTTTTAATGACGGTTATGTGGTGAATCATTCACTGGTGGTCTCATAGAGCACCCTCAGCAGTGTTGCTATCATAAGTGGTAAATGGCTGCTTAGGTCCCTTTGTATGTATGGACTTGTTGGAGTTAGATATCTGACATTTCTTTTCCTCCAACAGACTAATTCACTGAGTACTAGGGATTATGCCATAAAATCCCAAGGGAGGAACAATAGTCTGGATTTCCAGATGCAGTTGAAAGGATGGGTCCTGTTGGGTACCTCCGGCAGCAGAGCCCTCAGAACTACTGCAAAGTAGGAGTGTCAGGTCAGAAATGTGACCACATAACAGTAGCACAAGTAACAATAATTATACAAAAAAAACCCATCCACTATCATGCTTCCATATTCCAGAGTAATATGTACTTCCACTCTAGGAACCATAATTCCATACTAAAGTCATTGCTGCCCAACAGCACAAGAATGAAAATACCCAGACAAAAAAACAGAGGTTAATTGAGTCTAAAAATGTGTGAGGAGACCAACAGAGTGGGCCATATGATGACAAGTGGAATTTGATTCCAGTAGCTGTAATGCCACTGTAAAAACAGTGGAACTACTTATACATTTTCTCCAAGTTGTAATTAGTTCATGGAAATGATCTGGGAATAGCTTTGACAGTGAAGTCCAAAATTGTGTTCAATGGTGTGCAACAGTGAAAAATAATACACTAAATATATGGAACAGGATGAATAATAGATAAAACACATTACACAGATCTTCTAAAATATGCAATATTAGTCATCTTAACTAAAAAGGATGCTTTAGAGTTTCCATGTCACATGAAAAAGAGCTTAATAAGATTGTCTACCAAGGAAAAAAGAGGAAAATAAGGTTGTAAACACACAGATGCACAGTAATGTTTGGTGCTGCCAAAGGAGATGTGGAAGACACAATTCTCTTCTTTTTCCCTAAAAGAAAAGCAATGTATGTTCAATGAGACTGAAAAGCAACATTTCCAAAACTGAGAATGGAAGTTCTTCACACCGTGTCTAGTTAGCAATTACACTGATCTGAGCAAAGTTTGCAAGAGTCAAACCCTCCTGACATTTATGGGAGTAACAAAAGTGTTCATTTAGTGAGAGTATAAGAGGTATGAACTATACAGAACTGCTCATTTCAAGTTACTACTCATTATAAATCACTGATGAAATTTTCAAGCTTGACAGATGAACTTCCAGATGTGCACTACATATTTCTGGTGTCTACCTCTGAAAGTATTTGGGCCAGTCATTGTTTCAAATGAGGTGTTGGATAAGAGGAGTTACAAGTCTGGCCAATGATAGTGATTCCTACATTCGTGAGGTGGGGAAGTTTCTTTGGGAGGCAGAACTAAAATTGGAATTGTTTATTGAAGAGGAATAAGTACCAGCAAGCCTCATCTTGTTAAGTAGCTGTTGTTTAGCAGCAGCCATTCATCCTGCCATTTTGGAACTGACCCTGCCCTATTTCCTTATTTTTGCCAATTTGATACATGTTTCCATGGGAACAGAAGCAGGACTAGCCACCAGCTGAGTCAATCTCAGCTGCTGGCTCCCAGCTCTCACGTTTTGTTCTGTTTCCTTGGAAACTGATGTCGAATGAAAGAGAGAAGTAAACCAGCTTTTATTCCTTAGTATTTACTCTTTGCTAGGACCTGTGCTAGATCCTCTGGGCCAGTGGAAGGTTCACAGATTACTTTAATGGCCATTCATTTTCATTCTCTCTGGAGCATCTGCCAGAGTGTCCCAGCAGATGCAAGTAAGAGTTCTCAGTTTCAGCTACCCCTGGTGGGCCACCTGCTGAGAGCTACAATGGCAGGGTTTGAAAGCAGGCTACAGATTTCAGGAGACATTTGGCTCCCACAGTCTGTAATATTTCAAATTGGAAGGAAAGAAATTAAATTTATTTAAAAAATAGTGGGGGAAACAGATGGGTGCAACGATATTTAGAGAACAAATTTGACTAACAAGCTCTGACCTGCATTAGGCTGAACACCCCCAGGAACTACTTCAGCCAATTACATTCTTCATTTCACATTGCACATTTGACAAAGTTCTCTCTAATCCAGCTGTTAGCTGACTGAACAGCACAATGTAAACAAAACCCCATAAACATATCTCTTTCTGCATATATACATATGCAGAAAGTGAAAAAAACGTGATCTTATTTTTTCAAAACATCAAATAATTTACAAAAATCTGCTTGAGCTCATGAATTTGAAACAGACATCCATACCTATGTAACTTCCATGTTATCATGTGAATACTAACACCCCAACCCATCCCAAGCAACCCCACACCCATCTGTGAATAATTTTGGACCAAAGTATTTTCCAGTCCCTTCAATAGCAGTGTTATTAATGAAAATGGATGTTAAAGAAAAAGATCTACATCTGTGCAGTTGAACCTAAATTTTCACATAAGTTTTATCGAAAAAATGTAGAGACAAAGCAATTTTAAAAGACAAGGAAACATTTTATATTTGACAGCCACAGCTCTTACTTAGTTAACTAGTCCATCAGGGTATAGCTCCATGCTCACATTGGACTTTCCCACATAATATGTACACTCCTTCCTGAGTATTCTTTACATCTCATCTCAGTTATTTTTGCACAATTCTCACTTACCATTGACCTTGCATTACTATTGTGAGTAACTTTTAGACTTGTACATCTATATATAGCTAGATTCATGTACAGCCCAAATAAAAGCTCAGTAGTATTAATTTCTTCGGGTTCTAGGAGCAGTCCCACAGAAAAAACAATCCAATACCCAGGAATAATATTTATTCCTCCAGTCCTCATGTACTTACATCCATACATTGAGAGTATACTCAACATATCTGGATGCTCAGAGATCTGTGTCAAGCCAGCTGATTTTGTTCTGAGTTCACTATAATTAAATTAAAACTTTAGGCAGTTATAATTGTTTTAAGCCAGGCTTTTCTGTCTTATTCAGAAAGATGTTCTCAATTTATTTAATCTATTTATGTGTTTCCTCTAGCTGAACTCTATAATTCCATCTTCCTCTATATCAGAAAGAGTTTACATCACAAACAAGACAACATTTATTTTTACTGCTGCAGCTGCTGTAAGGAAAGAGCATTTCACTTTACGTTAAGCTTCACAAGTCTGTCCCGAATTCTTCACAGTCACCCCTCATTTATATTTTCTAAAATAACTTGATAAAACCTCTTCCACTGAACAATACTGGTACCAGCGCAAAGACTGGGACATGCCTGAAGGACTCTACTGGCTACATGCCTCCTTACTTGAAAATGAACTTTTATTTATTTCTGAGTTCTGTTTCCTTATTCTAAAGAACTTCACACCCGTTTGAAGGTCTCTCTTATTCCATGTCTATTTTCTTCCTCGGAGAGCCTTTGATGAAAGAAATTGATGAGTCCTTTTTTTGAGACCTAGCTGGCTGTGTCAGCTTCTATTCATGTCTGCTGGCTTCTTCAAAGGACTTCTCTAAGTTTTAATGACTTGTTCCTTCACAAGTGCAATGCCAACTCTTCCTCAGTGAAGCACATCAATTTCTAATCCTACTCCTGATTATAATTTTTATAAGTTGGCCTACTACATTAACTTACAAGTTTAAGGTTTCTACACTGTCTTGAAAACATGGTAAGATATTTGCAACATTTTGCTCAGATATCAAAGCAGTTCTGAACTAATGATTACATACTGTTGTCAGTAGTTTGACAATTATTCTTTTGAATTTCTAAAGAAAACCTGGGAGAATAGAATCTTTTTCCATTGATTTATTTCTGATCAGTTTCCTTATTCCTACGAGCAACTCCAGCCACTCCTCAGGGAGTTCATCAAAATGGTTCTAGCACAGCAATCTCCACAAATTCTTCCACTAAGAATTTTGCTGAACAAAGCAGCAAAGCAGTCATTTAATCATTCCATATAGCCTTATTTTCTGCAAGTAATGACCTTCTATTCTGCTAAATATTATTCCCAAGATTCCATGGCAAACTTGCTGCTGGTGGTATTTACAGAAAGATTTATTATTCTTTTTTCATTCATTGTGAGATGCTTTTTTAGACTCCTTTATTGTCTTTTACATTTAACTTACCAGACATTATGATCCTGTGTATTTTCCCCGTCTGGATATAATTTTATTTCTTTGTAGGATGTCTTCCTGCTGTTTTGACATGCTGAGTCTTTTCCTTTTCAAGTGTTACTTGATGTGTGGCATGAATTTACTGTGTCTCATATGTGAAGTTCTTAATTCTCCCTAAACCACCTGCAAAGATTTAACTCTCTGCAGTTTTCTCTTTAGCCTCTATTTGAGAAGCTTCCTCAATTTAATGTTCTTCTGCTTTCTGAAGTTGACTACCACTCTAGAGACCTTTTTATTTGTTGCTTCTTCAAAGCTATCAAAACTAAGAATGATTTATTGTTAGCTATAGGAAACTCTTTCAGATAGCAAAACTTTGGAAAAAATTCTGTGTGTTATTCAGAATTAAGTAAAGGGTTGATTCTCTCTCTGTGAGTTCTCTAATCTGTTGAATTACAAATGAGTTAGTCTAAGCAGCACATTTGTCCAGTTTAAATAGCCATTTTTTTGGTTTTGCAATGCTTATGAGTCCCTCAACAGATCAGTCAAAGCTGACCTTCTTGCTTGTGTACTAATATGTGTCTGACAGCATTGTTATACACTTGAAATACACAGGAATTCTGTCTCACTCACTGAAATTATGAATTTGCTAATATGAATTGACTTTTCTTTAAAACACTGCACTACTCTGACACTGGCATGGCCTACTAATATTTCTTGCATATTGGTATTTTTGTTATTGCAACATCCTCATATAAGGTTTCTTCATATTGGTTTCTGCATTTTACATTTAAATTGATGCTAGAAGCCCAAATAGGACATGCTCATTGATCTCTTTTTCTCTTCCGTGTCTTCTAAAATGGCATCTCGTTCAGATTTTTTCCTCTATTTCACGCTTATTACCATCCCAGGACAAATTAGGGTGAAACCTTAAATACTGGTATTCCAGATACCAGAATGAAGTATATTTTTAAATATTGATAATGCTATCATGAGAATGCATAAGAGGAAACATCACAGAAATAACTACTTAATTGGCACTAAGACATCAAGGAATGCAAAGGGTGCTGGGTCCTGGATAAACTTTTTAAAATTTTACAAGAAATATTGGCATCCAATATGCAAGGCACTACTTTCATTGAATCTAACACTAATGCAGGATCATTTTACCTTGGGAATTATAAAAGGTAGTCCATTTCCCCTGAAAGTTATTATTTATTAAACACTGTCACTGTCTACTTTCCAAGGCCACAGAGATCTAGTCTGTTTCATAGATATTTATGTTGGGAGAAGGTAAGCCAGTCAAAGGCTTTCAAGCTGAACTCTAGAGTAAAAGAGTTACTACACCATAGAATCACAGAATATTCTGAGTTGGAAGGGACCCACAAGGACCACTGAGTCCAGCTCTTAAGTGAATGGACCATACAGGGACTGAACACATGGCCTTGGCATTATTAGTGCCATGCTCTGACTAGCTGAGCTAATTACAGGCAAGAGGTGAGTGTGAGTGCATGTGTACACATGGACCCTTTCAACTGTACTAAGTACATAATTGAATTATGATATGGCTGTTGCACAGACTCCACTTTCTGAAGGATTTTGCTATTTCAGACTGTGGTTTCATTCCAACGCAGCTGAGAAACTGAAATTAGAGTGAGCAGGTTCCCTAAGTATTTTTTGTTTTATGGCTGGATTCTCTTCAGCTAAGTGGGAAGCTCCCCTGTAGCAGGTAATTTAAAATATCTGTCTTTAGACAAAAGGATAAACTCACTCTGTGACCCTTCTCTTAGAGCAGACACTACCAGAACCTCTTCTCCACACAGCTGGCCATTTCCAGCAAATCTGTTGCAGTTCTATGTCCTTAAGAGATGTATCTGCTCAAATTTGTCAGATTTGACTGAAACAGACAAAGTTTGTTAGGTAGTAGGAAAAAAAGTCATAGAGCATAATAAACATAAACATTGCCTTCTTAAGAAAGCAAGTCAAAAAGCAAAAAGTGGTAGAGCATTACAAAACTCTTCTACAGCTGCATCCACAGAAGCACCATAATTCCTCATGGGCAGCAGAGCTCAAGAGCCCAGCCAGTGAGACTGTGAAGGAAGAATGCACTCCAGTTCACAAGACTAGGAGAAACTTAGTCTGGCAGGAACCTAGCTCAGATCTGAGCATAACTGCAGAGCATTTTGATTATGACAAAAAAATGGTGAATCATGATGAAAACAGCAAATTCCTGGTTCAGCCTAGGAAGAACTTAGTGAGAAAGAAAGTGAGAGGTCTCTTCACTGGTCTGAAAAATTACCAAAAGGAGAAATATTCAGCCAGTGCAACTAGGAAAACAGATAAATAGAGGTAACATTATGGATTAATTCCCCCCCCTTTTTTTTTTTTTTTACACTGCTGCTTGAAGTGGAGAAGCCCTTTATGCCACCAAATGCTTTTGCATTATGAGAAAATCAAGCCTACAGCACTCTTAGGAAATGTACATTGTTACAGTTCTTCTGCAAATCAGCTTACAGTTAGGGAAGCTTTAGCATCATCCCTGTCTTGGTCTTTAACATCTTTTATCCAGCAACTTTATTGTCCGTGTACCATAACCTACTTCCCCTACTGATGACTGGAGGATCTGGCTGCTTTATGATTCTGTCATTAAAAGTTTTAACATGGTGTCTTATGGCAGCCACAGATGTGTTTTTCATAAAGAAACCATACCTGTGGGGTCAGGATGGCAGAAACTGGTCTGAAAACCGACGCACCCAACATCCCATACAACTTCTGCCTTCTCTAACAACCAGAGTCTCAAGAAATGCCTTCAACTTCCCTTTGTGTTTTTAGATTTAGACTGCCTGTCCTCAGCTTATAAGGCATGGACTGCATGGGCTTTGCAAACAACTCCAGAAAAGGAGCCTGGATTTTTAAGTTCTGGGTTTAAAAACTCTTAAAAAAACTTCTCGATAATTTACTGCTGTTCCTTCATTAAAATGAAGTATTTTGTGAATAACAGTGAACAGCACAGTGCATTACCCAGTCTTTAGGCTTATCTTGATTCCTTTGATTGACCTGTTTATGAAGATACAACTAACAGAGGGGCACCTGATAGAAGTCAAATGCAGAACTATCACATAAGAAGCTGATGAGTATTCCTGAACAGAACTCAAATGGTTCATTAGCTAGAATGACTGATTGCATTCCTGGCTTTGGAGCCTCCATTTAGTTTAATCTTTATCACTTGGATTAGCATTAACTGACAGAAATAACACTTTTAAAATGATTTCACAGAATCAAGCGGGACAAGAAATATCCACTACAAAATATTCCTGAAATAAAATAGAAACTTGCCACTAGTAGTGTTTACTATGTGGCAAGTATTTTTCAAATATAGAAAAGATAGTATGTGCTCAATCAAACTCAACTAAAGAATTCATCATTACATTTTAAAAACCTAAAAATTAAAAAGGAACATAATAATAGCAACAACAACAACAACAACAATACCAACAGAGACAATTGTTATTTACTTTTACACAGGAGTTTTTGAGACCTGAAGAGGTGTGTTTCAGGAAAGCAAATTGCAATTCACCTCACTACTTTTATAGCAACATATTTTATGCACATACAATAGTTTAATGACTGTATTTGCTAGCATGATACTTTTATTTCCTTCCACCCCAGATCCATTAGCTTAAAAAAATATTCTGTGCAACTTACAGTAATAGCTAAGAGCTCCAACAGTAAGTTCAAGTCAAAGTGATTAAAATATCAAACATTTTCATGTGTGCATTTGGTGAATGTCACTTTGCATGGGGTTATATACTTCCAGGAAAATTTCAGTTCTTATGCAAAATTCAGGCAACTGGTGGAAGCCCCACGATCTGGGAAGCCCCAAATGTGGAAAAAACACACTAAGTTTTTAGCATTATACATTAGAAGCCCAAAGAATATACACTGAACAGTTAAGATGGAAATTGCAATCATTCAAAACTACAGCAAACATTTTTTTTCAAATATATGGTATTTATGGTTTAACTTCACAGTTACTGCTGCTGTCTATGGACATTATACTCAAGTGAATCTAGTAAGACTGGCTATCAGGATCTTTAGTTTAAACTAAAGCAAAAAGTAAAATTCCTTCTATCTGAGATTATTGTAATTTGATTTTGTGACTATTTGTCATAATATGTTTGGGTTTAGATGAGCAGAAAAAATGTTAACAATACTGACAAGTGAAATATCACTTACAATTGGAGCAAAATGAAGTAAACAAGGCTCTCAACAAGCTGCTATGGCTTCAAGCTATACCGACATAGACCAGAAGCTTCTCTAGAAGACAAATTTCAGTTACATTTTCTATTTTTTATGGACAACTGTATTAGCTGGGAAGTCTCTTAAACTCTAGGGAATGACTGAGACAAATATTTGATGACTCTAAAATGATTTCTTCAAAGAAATCAAAGAGGCATTGTTCTAGGGTATCTTATACCAATTATACCAAAAAAGTAAAATCTTCTCCTAATAAAGTTGCAGAACTACACTGCAAAGTAAGAACAAAGTAAAAGCAGTGGAGTAAAATGGTATATATTTTCTTGCAAATGTTAGCACCAGAAGAGAAAACTACTGTTCTTTTTCTTACAGATTGCCAAGTACTGGAGAAGAGACTAACACTTCTAGATTGTCCTCGTATAATCTAGTATTTAGATGTCACCAGTTTCCATGTTGGAGGCAATAAACTCTCAAACAATGCAAAATCTACATACACATAGATGTTTTTTCCTTGTTGCTGCCATGTTTCTTGCTGTCAGTTTATCCAGAAAGCTCTACTTCAGCTCCTTTCTAGCAACCAACCAGAGTGTTGGAAAGCATAGACAGCTGACATTAAGCAGTTACCTCCTGCCTATCAAAATTGCTCATGTGACCTTTCTGGGAATACCATTAAAAGAGGAACAATCAGTATGGGTGAACGCACATAAAATTACTGCAAATAAATATAGCAGTAGGTAACATAATTCCTGACCATCTCCACAAAGAATGCAGTCTAAGCAGTGATCTCTCCTGCACTTATCTTGAATGAGCTCTTACTGAAATCCACTAATGGGTTCTGATAATCTATTATTTATTGCAACAGACTCTAATAGAGAGTCTTAGCAGAGGACTCTCCTGTGTTTACAACCCTTCCAAATAAAATGTCTCACAAGTGACAGAAATGTGGCACCTCCAACTACATACACAATTTCTTTTGGTTGCAGTTGTTTCTTCTCTATTTGGTTTTAAAAACCAGAACCCTTCCTCCCCCAAAATACATGACTTGCTTTCATTTTACCTAATGCATCTTTAGCTTAATCTCATGGAAAGTTGTAGATACTGATATGCAACCATAAGTATTACTTGGGCTTGAGGACATACCTCCATGTTATACTTTTCCACTGTCCTCCTCAAAGGATCCACAACCTGCCAGCAAATCAGGATGCAAAGATCAATCAGTAGCATCCCTCCAACTATCCCCAGTAGCTTCTGGTCTTTAATGATCTGGAGAGACAAAGAAAAAAAAAATAAAATAAAATAAAAAAGAAGAAAAAATAAGCAGGGAGATTCCCATGAGCCACAGATAGACCCTGTACAGCTTTATTCCTATATAGGGAGAAAAAGACAGGTTGCTAATAATAAAGGTTTTTAACAATGAACAAAGAAAAGAAATATAGAAAGATGAAAGCAAGACAAATTATTTTAGTTCACTTCATGGTTATTAGAAGTATCTGAAATACTTTCTAATTTCTAAAAAGACTTTGAGAGGACTCACACATTTATATCGCAGCCCAGGTTTAATATTAACTCCTGGAAAATGAGAAAAATATATTCTAGGGAGCCACTGCTGTGTTTATGCATGCAAATGTGGAAAATGTTCATC
Source organism: Sialia sialis (assembly GCA_009812075.1). Lineage (NCBI taxonomy): Eukaryota > Metazoa > Chordata > Aves > Passeriformes > Turdidae > Sialia > Sialia sialis. The sequence goes on from VRYO01001463.1 coordinate 61,415,076, forward strand.
AGTCTCTCAGAGTAGCAGGCATTGAGTTAGTTTTCACTAAGAATTAGTGCTCACTCTTTCATAACCTTGAATGTGGAAAACACAGAAGCCATCAAAAGTTTATTTTGGAGGTTTTCTCTGTCTATGTATTTAATATTTGCCCCTATTACCTAGGGAGCAGGAAGGAATGATGTATTTTTTTCTGTATTACAAAGGTCAGAGGCCTTAATGCACATCCAGTATAAAACATGCTTTTAATTTTGCTTGGGGTTTAGGTTCAAAAAAGAAAACAAGAGTTGCTGATAAAAATAACAATCCAAACTATATATTAGAGTCTTTTATAACTGCATGCAATCCCTATGACATTTCTACTCTTGTACACATAGCAATACAGAAAAATACACTTTGATTACATTATTTCAGTTGCAAAGTTGTAAGCATGTTGAAATATCTGGCTTAAATTAATTTTATTTTGATGCTCTTGAGTCTATGGTCATGGTTTCTCAATTAATATCTACCTCTATTACTAAGAACTCTCATCCAATAGTCAAAAGTTATTGCCAAATTGCTTTAACGTGAACAAATCCACATTTTTTCCCCCAAGATTTCATTCTGGGAAACAGTTGACTTAATCCAAATGAAATATTCAAAAATATTAAGCCTGAGAAGCTTAATAAAGTTGTGATTATTTCAGTTCAATTTGATGAAATTATTAGGATTTTGAAAATGCATTAAAAAGCCAGAAGTTTCTGCTAATCTTAATAGGGGCAAGGTTAGTATTCCTGCATAGAATAAATTGTATTTGCATTACATTCTTATCAAGCTGAAGGAAATTATTAAAATGATGAAATAATGGAAGAAGAACTTTAGAAACTCTGATTTTCATATAGCTTGTTGTGATACATTTTCTATTTTGAAAGATGTTTCTGCAACATTCTGCACCACTTTCTGCTAATCTGCTGGTTTATTTTATAGATAATTTGGAATAAACTGGGAGTAAAATAAAGGCTAGAAATCAGAATGAGCTAAAGGACTCGATATATTCTTTTCATTTCCTGAGGCCAGTTGTGTAAATCCATTGTCATAAAGGACTGGAATGTGATGCTTTCCGCATGCTTGTGGCAGCAATGAAGAAATACACCCATCTCAGGAGAGACAGCACAGGCATGTCTGGAGAGGGCAGGTGAAGGGGGAAGGGGTCATTTTCATGTTTTGCTGCTGGATGATTTGGCAAGGAGAACTTTACAAGGAAAAGGTGCCTTGGTGTGCTGTGCAGGGGGAGGAAGACTGTTAAAATGTGTTTCTTCATTAAGCTAAAATGAAAGCAGGTACTGAGCAAAGATTCTCAGACACAGCTTGGTCTCTTGTCTTCTTTGGGAAAACAAAACTGTGTCTGACCTTTTAGCTGTTTATCAAGTGGCAATCAAAGCTGAAAAGGAACAGGTTAGCCTTTGTTAAATAGCCCATAGGTTTTTAAATCTCTTTTCTAATACCTGCAAACAGGTGTTGGGTGAAGCAGACCTAGAACTATTGCTAGTATGGGTAGAGACATGGAAGAGAAAAAACAGGGAATAAAGTCTGTAGAGAATTTGGATTTTGATAAATGTTAGCACAACTCAAATTTCTTTTCCTCCCTCTTAAATGGCTAGGGGATTTATTGTATTGGCATATTTTAGTTGGACTTTGGTCTTCCTTTTTAAGTGATGTAGTTTATTTTACAGAAGTTGGCTGTTGAACTATTGCATATTTAGCCTTTCTCAGTACCTAGTGCACAAAAGCCTTCAAAACACAACTCATCCCATCTATCCTGGGTAAGATTTAGGGTCAGAAAAATTAGTGTTCTGAAACACGTCTGTCCCTTCCTCACTCCCTGCCCCACAAGAGGAGGTGAAGGCAGTTAACTTCAGCTAAAAATATGCATTTAACAAATTAAAAGCTATGTGAAAGCATCTTTAAGAGAGACAGAAATATCTGTCTCTGCTCTCCTAAGCCAAAAAGGTTTCTTGAAAAAGAGAAAAACCCAAAATATTTTATCTTTCTAATGAAAATAGTGTACATTTTAGCAAGGGTAGGTGAGCAGCCCAGTGTCTTCCATATTTTTATGGACTATCTTCATATTGAAAGTAAAGTTGCATTGGATTAATATTTACCAACCCTTGGTAATAATATTCAGATGGGTACAGCAATGCCAGAAGCAAAGTCTGAAAGGATATTATTAAAAGCAGCAATACTGATAATCCACTCAAAATCAAAATAAATAACTTCCTATTCATATCACATTAGCAATATGATCGCAAGACTTCTCCTTGCTCTTGTACATCTTTCATTTGTAGCTGTCCTTGCACTACTGCAGATCAGTATTTTAGTTCACTTGTAAGTTTGGTAACCATTTTTTTGGACAGGTAGTTATTTATTAGAAAAAAATAGAGATACAGCAAACAGCAGAGCTCTTCCTTGGACACCTCTTGGAGTAATTTTTCCTTCATTACTCTGCCCTTTTCTGGACAGAAGGGGAGTTGTATAATAGCAGCTGTCACTGGCAGCAGGTATTATTCATCCCTTACTTCTGCCAGACAGCCAGGAGGAAGGCAAGCAAAAGCAAGCCCATAAGCTAACCTAAGTGACCTACACTAGCATGATGAGCTCTGTAAAACACAGTGGTGCTGCTGCAGGGTGAGAGGGCTGAATGCAGGGCCCCTGGGGCTGCCACCCACACCCCTCACAGCACTGCTCTGTCCCCAGCAAAGCCACTGCTGGAATCTAGCTCTGAAGCAGAACTCTCTACCAGAGTGCTAGCTCTCAGAACAAAACACTGATGTTCAATTATTTTTCACTTCTGCCAGTCATTAGCAGCTTGTCCCAAAAGAGATTTGCCCCCAGCAATGCCACTGGTATATCATTAACAGCAATTCTAAAAGGCTTTCTGGTCTCCCCCTTCCACCTGCAGGAAGCTCAGCTTTCCCTCTCCCCAGCCATCACTCCCACCCTCTAGAATTCCTTAAGCTCAGTACATTCACTCCTTGAGAAACACCAGATGCACTGAAGGAGTCTTGACTCAGATCTTGCAAATCTGACAAATTCTCTGTCTGACAAAAGAAAGTCATGAGCTACTGAGCCTCCTCACAATCAAAAATATAATTTTTCTATAAGAAAAAGGGTCTCATTTTTCCTTTTTCATTTTCTTTATAGCAAACAGTAAATCAGCTTTTGGAAAAATACATGGTAGCTAATAAAATCCATTTTTGCAAGTGCTCTCAAATCCTTGCCGAAGCCAAGCTCTCACACAGCAGCATCTGTGAGTCATATTTTCTACCATCTGTGATTGGATAGGTGAATCTGTCTCATCCTGGCAGATCTGAACACTGTTATAAATGCCATTGCCACCAGTCTGGATTATATATCTGGATATGAAGTGGTCTGTCCTCAAAACAAATTCACTCAGAACAAAAGCTGGTAGGCCATTTGTTTCTGAGCAACGTCGTTGTATGAGCAAATCAAAATTGTTCTGAAAACTCATGACCATGAAGATAGATCAAAGTCCTTACTCTCTTGCTGTCTGATCACAGGAGTTAAAAACTCTGTCTAAAGCTCTGGGATAAAGTTTCTACTCATGGAAATTCCTGAGGATTTTCTAGAACTATCAGAGGCTGTACCACCTGCCATGATAATTTCAACTGTCCATTTGGTTATTATTGCGCAAACCTTTTGTTGGATACTCTTTCATTTGCTTTCTGAAGCATATCCATTGTGTCCTGGAGGACCCTATCATCTACCAGTTTGTGAGATCACCTGGCAATTTGTCAATCGAGAGATTTGTTTTTTACCGTTAAGGCTAGGGAAAACTTTCTATTACTTATCTTACTAGAAACCAACTCTGAAAATGTTTATGACATAGACCCTAAAGCTGAACTCCATTCTAAACCATGAAGAGTCTTACATATAAAGACTTACCCTTTTCTCTAGAATGTAACATTAGTTTTGTACTCTAATTTCCACAAACAACTTTCCAGCATGACTGAAGAGTTAATTTACTCCTGTCTTTTCTTCAGAGTTAGTTTCCTTGGTACCAGGTGGCCTCCCTTTGTCAGAATAAAATATCTTTAAATTTTAAGTTATATTAGCCAAATCTTTGTGGTTTGTTTGTTGGGTTTCCAATTGAATTCAAATGAAACATAGAAAGGCTAGGAGTACTTTTTTTTCATAGGTTTTGATATAAATATATGTTTTTAGTTTTTCATTTAAAATGCAGGATCATTTTTTTGTTTAAGAAGGCAGTTCTGGTTTCTCTTATGTAGATCAACCCTGTCTAGTCTAGCTGGCAGAATAGTCCCTTGCCTTCTGGCACTAGTTGGATAAACACTTAATGTTATTAATTAACCTTTTTTTTCAGTTGTCTCTTCCCCAGACTCCTGGGACAGAATCTGTAGAGAGAAACTCTCTTTAAAGGATCCATCTGTGAAGCTTCCTAGACCCTATTCATTTAAATGAATATCACTGACATCAATTATAAAAACCCTCAGAAATCTGAAACCAATATTCTTCTCCCTGATCCATACAGAAATCCTTCTGATTGGTGTCCTCCCTCTGAACTGGAGGGAAAAGAAATAAAATAGACTTTGCAGGGAAAAAAAACCCATGTGAGCTTGCAAAAGGGAGCATAAAACCCCTCATGAAGTTGCCTTCAGGACAGTCTCTCCACTGCATAAACTAAACTCTCATTTCTCTCAGTATGGTTCTCACCTTTGGCTTGCTCCCCTACATTAAGTGCACAAGTGGGATGGTGCCAGGAAGTTGGGGATGCAAAGCCTGTGATGGGTGGGTGAACTTTCCTCTATGTGGGCTGAGGGAGATTCTATCCGAGAGTTATTAAAGCCATTATTATTTTAGAGAACTATACTGTAATACAGTCTTAATTTCTATTGCATAATGGAATGAGAAAAAAGGACCATTGAAAACACATTATGCATTGTTCCCAATAATTCCACAATTTTTTTTAACAGCTATTATGAGCACTTCCTATAATAGATTGTATGATTAGTATTGGCAATGTCTCAAGCTGCAATTAAATTAGTTTTAATGACTGAATGCTAACATTTAAAAAACCATGTATTGTACTATTAAGGATTTCGACCAGTAGTAGGTCACTGGGAGTAAAAAGCTAAGTGTTTTTGTCTTAGAGGTATTTTGACTGATTTGATGGAAGATTTGTATATCAACTCATAAATTTAGAAAAAAAAACACCAACATTTCTGTTTCCTGTGAGGATCAACTGTGACACCTGTAATTTAAGAACTTGGTGACTACCTTTCAGCATAGTCGAGTGTGTGGTACTCCTGAAAATAATGGATAATTGGATGTTATCAAAAAGCTTGGCTTTGAGAATTGCATAGCTACAGTCACAAGCCGGCTAAAGCACATATTTCTAAAACATGTCTTCTTTGGTGGCTCCTATTTAGGATAATTGCATCATTGGGCAGACTCCCTCTCCCAATAATGCTGTTACAAATGTGGATGTGTTGGGTCTATGCCCTGCTGCCAGGAGAAGCTATTGATTAGAAGATACCTTTCCTCTTTTCCAACTCTTATTAAAAATGTGGGATCATCCTAGTGGTGATGCTCCGTAGGGGAAGCAGAAGATAGAAACTTTTCAGAGGTTAGAGATGGAAGGAGATAAAGTGATGGGTCAAAACATTCATAAAAATCCTCGTTTTTGAAAGCCTGAGCCTCAGTTATGACTAAAATGCACTAGAGAACTGGAGAGGTGATTGCTTTACTAACATTGCTAATCCAAACATAACGAGCAAACAGAGAGATATAAAATGACTTTTTTTTCACAAAATTCTTCTGAAAGGACAAAAATAAAAAAAAAATTAGTCTATAAATTACACTAAGAAATCCAGCTTGACAACAGTAGAATCAACCATTCTTGCTTGTGTTCTGGAGAACAGTCTTAGAAAAAATCCTCAACATTATGTTAACTTCTGCTCACAACCATAAGTAAACCAAAACATGCTGCCTTGAGAAACCTGCATATCCCTCCAATTTGACAGAGGTCAAATTCACCTCTGAGAAAAATGCACTTGCTGAGCCCAAGGTCACATGGGCCATGAAAGTAAAGAACTTTCTATGAGAGGTGTGAATTCTCATCTTTGGTGTTGAAAGGAACCAAAATCTTCAGGGGAAAAAAAAAGGTGCATGAAGGATTTGAATGTTCGAGAAGAAATATTCTGATTTTGTTTGATATAACACTAAAATACCTAGACTTTAATATTTTCCTTAATGAAAAATTCTCTGGGAAAGCATACTTCATCGTTACCAAATAGCTGGGAATATCAATGCACTTGATTACATTTACAATCCAATTTCTAACTATTCAGGAATAAATTGCCTCATAGTGTATAGCGACATGTTCTTTATTTCTCTGTCATCCAATAGTCTCATAATACATAGAAATTATGGTTGTAGCACCATTTATGAACACCTACATTTCACATAGAGTTTTCATTGTTTTTGTCACTACTGAGGTTTACCCTTATCAAACTGTACCATGCAGAAATTTCCATACATAAATTACTTCAAAAGCAGATTTTTCTCCTAGATGTACAGTTCATTAGTCAGCTTATTTCTGTGACATGAGCTTGAGATTTAGCTCCAAATTCCATATTTATATGAATGTAAATCTTCGAAATGTGATTCCTGTTGTTTCTTAGTTGGCATTTTAGCTGATCAGGTCTTATGAAAACCAGGATGCTTATTTTTCATCTAAGTTTGGATTCTAAGATTACATTGACTATTTTTAAAGCTTTGGATTTAAAATTTATAGTTGTAGCTATTTGGGGGGGGGGGGGGGGGAGATTGGCTTCCACTTATATCACTTTAGGAAGTACTGTATCTGTATATTAATAAAACATAAGCCATACCTGAATAATTTACACTGCCCTGTGTCAGAGATTACTTGCCCAGTGGTAAATATTCATAATGGAAAAAAATCCTAAACATAAGCAAATTTAGTCTTCTTTCTTACTCTCTAAGACTGAACAATAACATTGAATATTTCTTTAGGTATCCATATGCTGGTTCATTTTCAGCAGATGGTCCCTAATAGATTGTTGTACCGTTGGTATGGTTACCCAAAGCAAATTTTTGGATCTTGACACATCTCTTCTCCAGACTTATGATCTCTCATATATGTTCAGTAGAATACAAGTGTATCCTAGGGGAAATCCATCATATAACTTTTGCTTTACACATAAAAAGCTCTAAAGAGATTTTTTAAAAATATCCTGAAAAAATATAAACATTTGCAGTCTGAAAACTGACCTGGAAAAATATTTTATAACAGAATTTACAGAAAAAACTGATTAGATAATACAGACTGCATTTATGCTAATTCAGAACTATGTTGACAGGATTTAAGTGAATAAGTGAGATTTGGCCTGTGAGGTTCTGACCTAAACCCTCTGTCAATGTAATCTGGAGAATTTTGCTTCATCTATTTTTAAAAGATTAAGATAATGGGTAACTCTTTTTAAAGCTCTTCAGGGCTTTAGTGAGGAAAAATATCGATTGTAATAAATTCTAAATTCCATAAGTGGCTTGAAAAACTTATGGAAAAGTTCAGAGTTAGAGATGACATTCTATAAACCTCCTCCCAAAGGTTTTCCAGTGAGGGATGGGGATAGAAAACAACAGACACAAGTTGAGAAGAGAAGGCAGCAGCAGCACATAAACTTATCACTGTGTAGCCTCCAGCTGCTTTCTCCTCTGTTTCCCCCAGCCCAGGGACACTGTGCAATCACAGGACCTGGCACTTTCCCTGCAGCTGGCACCATGCTGGGGAGGAGCACACAGCCAGCTGTGCCCACCCTGACCTGGGGTGAGGATTGGGCGCTGCTCAGAGCAGCCCGTGTGCGCTGGGCCGCAGAAAGAGCCTGGATGGTTTCTTATCCCTCCCAGTTTTCTATACACCTGGTTTTGAAACATTAAATGTACAAGTTATGGAAGTGAGGTGGCCAGATTTGTGTTGAAAGCGATGAGTTAAATGTGTGAGAATTCCTGCACTGCTTCACTCAGGTAATAGATTTGCTTCTCAGAAACAAAGAAGCAACATAATAATTTCTGAAAAACATGCTCAAGAGAGATTTCTACAGCATAATAAATAATTCTGGAAAGCAATTATTTTTCATTTGGCACTTAACTGTCTTAAACATGAGACCACCTTTCTCAAAACTCCTGCTGCCTTTTTCATTATGTATATTTTCCAGTTGAAGTGAAAAAGATTGTAACATAAAACTGTCTCTTTTACTGCACAGTCCTGGTCCATGCCCAGAGCAGACTCACTACTTCTGTTTCATGACAGTGGCATCCTGTAGGAAGCTAAGGCTTCACAGGTGTCCTAATAATCCACATAGGGGAAGAAATGTACATTGTAGAGATCCTAGCAAGCTGCAGGTTTTCAATTATTGACTTTTTAGCCACAACATAAAATTTTAACATTTTCATGAGCCCATTCTTCATAAAGAAAATGGAAAGAGGATTCAATTATAGAAAGAGCTGCACACATCAGCAAGAGGATCCTTTACACCTTTACACACCTCATCAGCTTGAGCTAAAGGAGTCACTAGTGGCTATCAGAATCTGTACAACGGCATAACAGAAAGACAAGGCCTGTAGGTTTTATAGATACATAGAAATGGAAAAAAAGAACACTAAAATTCCAAAATCCAATGCTCAGACTTTATGCTCTGCCCACACTACTTGTGCAATCTTCTTGGCAGGTCCTAATTTCAAGTTTTTTCTCGTCTCTTTCTCCATTCTCATTCCTGCTTTCCTTTCCTAGAGTACATCTCATTTCAGGCCTCCCATTCTGCCTTTTAATCTTAATGTAATTTTAAACCAGACCTAGTCCTTCAATTACAGTTTGCCACTCAAACACCATACACAGGCTCTGCATTCCATCACAGTCACCTTTCTTGATCACTTCTTACAGACCTTCCTGCCTTTGCTGTCTTTGAAATTTAGTTTCCAAGGTAATTTTAATCTCCCTCTTCAATATCTTCTCCCAGTATATAATCCCAAGATTTTCCTTTTTTTTTTCTTGTTTTTTTTTTTTTTTTTAAATCTAGACAGGCTTCTGATTTCTCCTCTTCAGTCTCTTTCCTGCTCCCAGTCTCTTGGCCCTGAAGTTCCCTTGCACTGCCAGCTTTCCTTCCCCATTCTAATGTCAAAAACATAATCAGCAAAATCTCCTACTCGTCTTTGCAAGGCATGAAGACCTCAGGTCTCTTCAGTACTCTTATAAGGACCTAGTGGGTCAAATGGATGACAATGAGTTTGCCAGATGGCAGCCTGACAGGCATAGCTCAGTCAGGTTAGACTACATCATTTTTGTCTGTTGTGATTGGTTGTAGCTTTCTTGCCCTGTGATGTTGGTAATATAGAGAAAAGCTTATGAATTATCGTGAAGGAGTAGAATAGTGTTGGCAAAGCTATAGCAGCACAAGCCTCAAGATAAGAGACTGCTCTACATCCCTTTTATCATTATATTCTGTATTTATCTTGTAACAACTTTGTCACCATAAAGACATATGCCACCAGAAGTCTACAGTGGTAGTAATAAGTGAGTACAATGGTAATATTTTCAGTGAAAAATGAAGATAAAAACATTCTTTCTCAGATGCCATAGTTGAAGAATTAAATCCAAACAGACAAAGGCAGATTGTACTCTGTTATGGGTAAGACAAGCTTATCATGGCAGCACCAACTGAGATGTATTGCACTTTCAAATACAACAACTACAGTAAGGCAACATTTTGACCTAGATCATCTTCTGCTTTACTGTTAGCCATCTACAAATGGACAAATGTTTGTCATTGTAGGAGCAGAATTTATAATATTTATGGAGGCTTTAAATACCACTGCTTTGAATTTCTTACTATTCTGGTATTTATCAGAAGTGCATGGGCTTTATTTGGCATGCAGGAGTTGTGCAGGAGCAGTCACTGTGCAGGACTGCTTTAACACCCCCAAATACCCAAGATAGTGCAGATCCCATCAAAACAGACAGCTTCTCATCCTTCTAAATTTACCAGAAGGGCTGGCTTCTGTAAATAGTTCAGCTAGCTAAAGCTTCCCCAGGACACCACATGCTCTCCTGCCACTGATATTCTCCTCTCTCTCTTCTCATCCACTGCCAGCCTTCCTGCTGCCAAAGGGAAACAAAGAACCAGTTCTCACCTCTCTCTGAGCAGCAGACATTCTGCAGCCCAAAACAACAGACAGGAGACGTATGAAAACCAGAATTGCACCTCAGTTATAACTGTTACCGTTATTTTAAAAACTAATTCTATTCTGCTTTCCATTATCTCTGCTAACCTCTTCAAAACTCAAAAATAATTTATTTCCTCCTACTGAATTTGTCATTTCCATTTGACAAAAATTGATCCCCTTGCACCCCTCTGTTTCCAGCTAAAAGTAATGCAATTTTAATTTGCTTCCTTTGAGCCCTAGCAAGATCAAAGATGGTGACAGAGCTCTGGGAATTTTGTGCAATTTGTCTTTGGTATTCAGATAACAGAATGAGTGTATTTTGAATTTTATTGTTTATTAATTTCCAGTAAGAGAGGGGTGGATATATAAAAGGATGAAAATGAAATAGACTTTTAAAAGCTTTATAAACAGCTGTTAATGAGAATCTTCAACTAATTCAAGACACTCTAACTCATTAAGTTCCACTTTCCACTGCAGTAATATGGAGTGTATTATTATTATTATTTGAAATTCTGTATATTTTCTCACACTGAGACAGATACCCACTAATCTCTTCAAAATCTACATTGCACACCAAAGTGTACAATAAATGGACAGAAGCAAGCTTGCCCTAGCTGATGAAGATAAACAAATTTACTTATCATATTCTCTCCCTCACTTAACACGCACTTTCAAGAAATGAATGAACCAATATTTTCAAAAACCACACAGAGATGCTTTCCCTCTGTGAAGAAATGTCACTGCTGGCAAACATTTTCTTGAGGAAAATATTGAGGATGACAGGCAAAGGTGGTATGCCTCAAGGTCATACAGATTTTACTGCCATTCTTATATACAGGTAGTAACTGAAGTGCTCACAAATGAATAGGACCCACAGTACTTATACAATTTTGGAACTTTGCACTTCTCTGATCATAATGCCAGTCTACTCTGTCATGGCACAACTAATTCAGAAAACATCAATATGCTTTCTTCATGCGGCACTGCCTTTGTGCATTTGTCAGTTTAGATATTGTTTGCAAAAAATTCTATTTTCTGTGCATCCTTATAAAGAAAATACTTTGGCTGTAAATTACATCTGCAGAAAATGGAAATGTCATTCTTGCAAGACATAAGTAAGGAATGCCATTTTTTTCAGTCAACTCCTAAAAACGCTTTTATCTATGCTGGCAAATCAAAGACAGAAAATATATGACTAGTAAACACTTATCATGGATAGCTGATTTGTTTTACATAAAGAAAACTGTTGTACTTCATGATTCATACTTGTGATTTGGAGTGAGATATCTAAAAAAAGAACTCTTTAAAGTTTACAGAACAAAATGTGTTATTGACTTCCAGAATAGTGAAGAAGATGGCCTAATAGCCTTGATGTTTCCAATATCACTCAGAGTAAAGCAGCTCATTGGTCATCCTCCAGATGTCTGAAAGTTTATCTCCCTTATATAGGTCAGTGTCTTTTTAACTGATCTTAAATAATTTTTAACATCCAGCTGTACATAATCAATTGCAATTTGCAGTTGGTGATGAGCCCCTTGAAGAAAAGGGGCAATAAAGAATTTGAGGATTATGCTTGGTTAACAGACAGTGACATTTAATATTGAGGCAGCCCACTTGCAGATCTAAAATGTAGTGTTTAAAAAAAAAGGAAGCAGAAGCTCAGTGATGGTCCACTGCAGTACCCGTTCATTCCTAACTGAAACTGTCTGTATTGGAGAAATTATAAAATTCTGAGGATAATAAAGGTTATGAAGTAAGTGTTTTATATGTTAGACTGTAGTGTCTTGGGCAACTTCACTAATTTAAAAATATTTGTACCGATATAAGTGAAAACATATTTTCAATGTAAAATTTCATTTCTCAGGAAGGTAGTAAAATCCTGGCTCATAATTTTAAAAAACTTTAATATAGCAAGTGTAAGATCCTTGAAAAAAAAGAGGGAAAAAAAGAAAAAAATAGAAAAAACTCTGGTAGTATAAATTGATATGTCACAGTGGGCTCATTGCATGTGTGCAAAAAGGAGGGTTTCCATTTCACTCCACTCAGAGTATCCTGGCTTTAGTATAGAAATTTGTTCTAATTTTAGTTAGTTCTAAGATATTTTGTATTTACTCATCATTATTTTATACAATGAATGACAATGAAATGGAGCAAATCTGACATGACTGAATAGGAGGAGGAAGTACTAGCTTGTTGTGTTCTTGTGGTGCCAGAGTAATAGATCCAGTTCCAGACACAGCATGTAATTCCTTAATAACCTGAGACATAAATCCTCTCAGAAACTGAGTTAACTCTATCCGTCTCTGTCTAAAGTCCATTCCTTCTGAGAGAATGATGTATTCCATTGTGACAGACTCCCTACACATTGCAGTTGTGGAAAAATAACATAGCGCTAACAAAAGAAATTTACAATAGAGCTCTTTTATGACCACACACAAGGGAAAACAGAGGTTTTGGATCACTGTTCTATTTAATTTGGTTATATATAACTCTTTATTGGTTTTTAGAATAAAACTATTCAGATGCACATAGGAACTGCACTTGGCAATTCTGCTTTCTCTATAAAAATATTAATTTTGTTTTTCTTTTTCATGCTCATTTCTCTTAATGCTTTTACCATTAATATTACCAAAATGTTTTCTCTTCAGTGCTTTATCAATTTTTTAAATAAAATCATCTGATAAAAAATACTTCATGTATGAAAAGAAACTTAAAGGGGAAAATATCATGAAGAGCTGTGCTACTCCTAAGCTGAGCCTAATCTTTTGCTGAAAATGTGCTGTACCAAAAATGACAGAGACAACTATTGTGGTTCAATTCTGATTAGTCTTAAACTTTCATAATTCAATGATAATTAGAAATAGGAAGATATAAGCAGGACTTTCTCTTGCCTCCTCCTACCAATCTGTGAGGAATCTGCAGGTAATACCCATGTCTCCGACAGACATAATCAGGAAACGTTTTATAAAATAAATCTACCAGAAGGAGAACTCTGGATGCTGAAGCAACATATTAAGAGGGACCAGAGATTCAAATTCACTTTGACAATTTGCAACCAACTCCACTGTCCACCTCTTATTATAAAGACTGGAGAGCTGATGCTTGACTCCAACTGTCAAAGACTAAGCAAGAAACCAAAAAGCCCTGATATCAAGCTATTCAGGATCTTTGGATGTGGCACATGAACAGTCAGCATGACTATGGCCATACAGGAAAGGTATGAAAACCATTACAAAATTGTTTTAACAGGGCAACAAGAAAAAATTCTATTTCCCCTCACCTTTTTCTTCATTTTCACATTTTTGAAAATCGCATGGACTCTCCACGTTTTTGCAAACATTGCTCCAAATGCAGTTGTGTATCCCACTGTAAGAATCCACGTTCGCACCTAAAAATGTATATACATAAAAAAGACAAAGTTACTTAAATATCATAATGCCAGGCAACTTTTTTGCCAAGATCCTGAAAAAAAAGAAAATCTAAAGAACTTCACAGAACCTGATGTTTAGTAATTTCTCGTTCAGTGAGCTAATATTAACAGCAACATTTTGAACAGAAATTAACAGAGAAACAGAGACATAATCCAGACTAAAGAAAAAAGGATTGCACTATATGAGATATTCATCACTCAGTGAAAAACCTGAGCATTTTGGAAAGATAAGAACAACAGAGAAAATGGCAAAACAGTAACATAGTTTTGGTTGGCAACCTCAGGAACAATACCTGAGTCAATGATAATACCTGCAAATGTGACCTAAGAAAAAGGAGGTGGTGACTTTGCACAGAGCAATGGTGTAACAGGCCACGGCTTTGACACATACAAAACAGAAGATTTTAAAACTAAAATAGAACTTATGTATTTAGCGTAAAAAAGAGACTAAGTTTTGTTGTTGTTGTTATTGTTGCTTGGTTGTTTTTTGTTTTTTGGGTTTTTTTTGTTTAATAGAAAATCTTCAAATTTATCAAGAAGCACAGAACATAGATTAAAAAAGCTTTTTCTGCCATCGCTCCCCTGCCCACAGCATCTTGTACACAGGCCTTTGCTTTCGAACATGGTTTGAGCTAGGACAGTGACCTTCAGAGTTGCAGTTAGCTCTGCATAGTCCTCTCTATTTCCTTGGAAGTTTCTGTTTTCATTACCATGCAGGTTTGGCTATATGAAAGCTGTTTTCCCCTGAACAGGCCATTTTCTTCCCAAAGATGGGTCAGAGACTACAAAGCATAGCATGAAGAAGACCGTGAGAGGGACACAGCTTGAAGCCAATAGTTGAATCTGAGATCCTGAGACATCACAACAAGGAGGAATAATCTCATCCTGCTTCTAGAGGCTCCATGAAAAAGGGAGAATGAAAAGGGAAACTGCACAAAATTGAACAAAGAAGTGAAAAAACAAAATACTCAACCTTGCAGATGAAAAACTGGGGGAGAGATGATGGCTAAATACAGGGAATGAAAAGCTTGAAAAAGGGAAAGCGAGCCTTCTTTTGGCCATGCTGACCATGCATGCTTGGCAATGATTTTCATTAGAAATCAGCCTAGTTTCATGTCTAACTTCTTCAGAGTTTGGGATTTTTAATTTGTAATTTCAGGATATGCATATTGATGAAAAAAACAGGCATTCTAGTAAGATTCGAAACTTGACATCTAAGATAAACTTTAGGAATAGTCTAAATGTTTCATATCTAAATATATGATAATTTTGCCTTTTCAAGCTTTTCCAGAATTCCCCTTTTTGTATTCAAAACATGATCTTTTCACACAAAAATTTCTGTGGAAAACAAATTCTCATTTTCAATAGTGTTTAGTGGCTAGGTATAAAGGCAGGGAAAAGAAAAAAAATACTCATTCAAAAACTATTGATAAAACAATAAAATTACTGTAGTTCCTTAAAATAAATAAAGAAGACACGTGTGGTCCAAAATGGTGAATTAGTAAGAGAAAAGCGGTGCTTCAGTATGAGAGTTGTGAGGCACTAGAATAGGTTGCCCCAAGTTGTGGCTGTTACATTTCTGGAAGTGTTCAAGGCCAGGTTGGATTTGGCTTTGGGCATCCTGACCTAATGGGTGGCATCCTTGCCCATGGCCGCGGAATTGGAACTAGGTAATACTTGAGGCACCTTCTGACCCAAGCCATTCTAGGATTCTATGAAAAGTACACACAGCACCATGAGTCTTAAGTCACAAAATGCTGTGATTGTGTATAGAAGACTGTTTAGATATTTGTATGTACAAATTACCATAATTTCATGATTATAAGCCACACCTGAATATAAG
>VRYO01001463.1:61439977-61450639 GCA_009812075.1 Sialia sialis
TCCCTTCATTGACATGCAGCCATATGTCACTGTCTTCTCTGTGTCTGAGATATAGATGCTACATCCTGATGACTTGCCTCAATGGCTTTTTTTGGTCATTCTTAATTGTAACAGGTTTTTATTTAAAGACTAAGCCACAGTCTGAAATAAAATGGGAATTTTAAAGTAATCTCTCATTTCTAGAATGAGTAATCAAAAATCATGAATTTCAAGGGAGATGGATGATAAAGAGAGGTTTGTCCTGCCTGATCCTATAAGCACTGGTATCTGTAAAGCAGACCTTATGAAACCACTAAGCATATTGCCCACATTGGAATCAGGATGTTCATGACACAGAGCCAGATGCATACTCTGTACCCAGGAGCTGGTGGCTGTTTGGAGGAGAGGAGGAAAAAGAGAAGAGTTATTCAACAGGTAAGTGCGTTTGCCTCCCACATTTATGAACTTCCCAGCACTAATTCAGAGTTTTCTAGACACAATGAAAGTTCATTGCCATGGTGAATGATAGCCGTGTAGAGATGATATCTAAGAGAGGCATAAGCTATCCCATTTAATAGTATATATTTGGAGAAAAAAAATGTAAAATATCATTTAAATTAGTTGGATGTTGGAAAAGCCTTCCTTATTGGTGGCTACTGAAGGATTTATTGCATCTATGACTACAGTACTAATTGCTGAGGTCCTTAAGATACAGTAGCCATGCACAGGAAAACACAATCAGGAATGTTTCTGTACTGGACTGAAAACCTGGAAAGCCAAGACTGAGAAGAAATCTCAGACTCTCTCTGTTTATACAGCATTTAGCTATGTTAAAAAAAATATCTCTGTTGAAGGCATAAGGTGATATTTCTTAATCAAAGTTTGGCTTTTAGGACACAACGTTCTTCCCACCCTTTTATTTAATTGGTCACTTAAGTCAAGTAAGCGTTCTACACAAGTGAAGATCTATCCCTCTATGGCAGACAAACAGACAACATAATGTTACAGACACAAATTGTAATAAAAGGAAGAGATATGTAGGATTAGACAAAATAAGCAGCCCACAGTTAAATTTTGTTGCATTTAGAAAATGAGACTAGTGATTACATTTTGAGAGGCAGATTAGAGAAAAATCAGACAGAAGAAATGTTCTAGCTCAGAGGCACAGGATTATGGACATTGGTTCATTTTTTAGAGTTAAGACTGAACTGTTTCACATGTAAAACAGGACTCAAATTTAGTCTTACACAGCTACATTTGGTTGGAAATCTGTTTCTGAGAACAGCTAGATGCTGATAAGTATCTCTGGTTCCCACTTCCCTTCTGTTCAGCAGTGCATGGCTGCTTCCAGAGGAGGGCTGTATTATATGCAGCCCAGTCATACAATGGCCTGCAGCCTGTCAGGAAACTCAGGAGCTCTGGATACAAGTCCCTCAAGTATGAGCAGATGTGAAGACTTAAGAATTGTATCCCATGACCAAGGGCATAATTCCTGGATAAAATATGGTTGATTTTATCTTCCACATCCTATTGGCCCCATTGTATTCACAGTTATAGACTAGTTTGTGAGAGGTGAACAGGACCATCCTTTTCAAATCTTTAAGGCATCTTTTTCTACTAGCTATACTGAGAATTAGAGCTCTAGTTTTGGGAAGACTGGATATTCTTTCCTTCTCATTTCCTTTCCTGCTAAAGTTTCAGTGTCTGAAACACAGCCCTGTCCAGGCCCAGCTAAAGAAGGCTTTCCTCAGACAATCTTGTACATTCACCTATAGTATGTCTTCTAGTTTATCTTGGCATTACTGCAGAATCTGCAGTGTTTTGAAATGGTCTAACTCAACAGATCACAAGGTGTTTCACTGCTGTAAGGATTCTAGTCAGTATGGAGAGCTTCAGGGGACATATTGGGATGTATCTGCATCAACTAGCTTTAGGTATCCAACTTTCATGCTCTGAATTATCCTCTTGAAGAAAAATTCCTCTCTTGCCAGACATGACATCAGCAATTCAGAATTAAAAAAAAAAAAAAAAAGGTGCTGTGAACTGCAATTTTCTAGAGATGTGAAGAAGAATCAAAAATCCTGAGTAAGCGTGATATGTGTAGGCAACAGGTCAAGCAGAGTCTTAGAATTTCTTGAGAAGATATTGGATAAATTTAAATGCTTTGTACTACTTCTGGAAGGAGTATCCTTGCAGTGAAGTTCTTGCCCTATCCCTTTCTTTGAAAAGACCTCTGTAAATCAGACTAAGTGCATATTACACCAAACAATTAAGACAAGTTTCTAGATGGACATACTTAATTTGGTTTCAGAGTTGCTTGTTTCGATTTAACTAGAGTATATTCTATATGGATCTAGGCTTGCAAGAATTTATAGCGTGGCCTGGAAATAACAGTAGAAGTCTTTGGAGAATCGACCAAAGAGACTGACTGAAGAGACCTAGACAAGCAGCACTCATGTAGCTTAAAACAAAATGGAGTTATAAAGAAAATACAGTAGCTTTACAGGTATTACAAGTTGTCATGATACAAACACTGCCTATATTAAATCATGATTTCAAAACAAGGATATATATCTACCCTTTCAGTCTGATGTCAAATCCCAATAATTCTGAAGCTTTCTATAAATAATAATAATAAAAAAAATAATAATAATAATAATAATAATAATAATAATAACAACAACCACCACCATAATGAACCTTTGTGCGTGCTTTAGAATTTGGTCCCAGAAAAGAACGACAAGAAACAGTGATTTAACAGAATGACACATCCAACTACTGAACTTTTCTGTTTGCATTTCTCACACAGTTTCCTGTAAAATGGAATTCAACTAGATTTGAACTAGAATATATAGAACTACTTACTGTGCAAAGTGTCTCAAATGTCTTTTCGGAGACAAAGGATCCATCAAGACCAAAAAGAAAAATAGATGCATAAGAAAGCATCCCTCCAAGGATAATAAGGTTGTTCATGTAGGGACTGGACATCTTTATTAGTCTATGGACAAAAGGTGATAGTGCATTAAAGAGGAAAAGATTACTGCTAGGCTACTAGAGCAATAAAGAAGAGCTTTTTGTAACCAGGCAAAGAGATAACTCTTCTAGAACTTCATGAAACCTAAAGACATGCACAGTATTTGCTGTTTTATAAAGTAAAGTATTGTTTCAGGTTTTTGAATGCTTAATAAAAAGACCTCCTCTTTTATGGATGGATTAATTAGCTAGGGTTAATGTTATTAGCAGACAGTCACACATAAAATAGAAAATTACACTTTTCAGACAGTATAAAAGCACTTAAATGCAATCTGTTTCAATGTGAATATATTACTCAGTGATTTTAATTAAATAGTTCAAAAATATCACCTTTCCAGAGTTTTACATTTTCCTTATATATATATGTAGATAAATAAATACACATTGAGTTACCAAAATATGAGTATTGGTCTAACACCAATACTCAACTGTGATGGACAAAAGACTCTCTAACAGTTTAAAGTTAGAAAGTGTATGTTTATTCAGCGCTGGGCAGCAGCGTGGGGTAGCCCCCTAATACGCACTGCAAAATTACAGGTGGTCACAGAGTCTATTTATTGACAAAAGGTTCAAACAAATACATATTCATAATATCAGCCCCTCCCATCCCCTGCTTCCTATGGTAATTAGCTTGAATAGCTATTAAGCATGTCTGGTTGGCTTCTTAAATTAAGTCTGGTGTCATTTTTGTGGGGAGGGGTCTTAAAAGGTGGAAGTAAGGCGAGTCTTCCTTGCCCTGACCTTTTCTGTTAATGACAATAAAATGGCTTTTGGGGCACCTCCAGTTTTGCAAAGAATAAGTTTCTGATTGCAATTGTTCGTGTTCGTTGGACCGACCTACTAGTTTCATCCTTTCCCATTGCAAGCACAGCTGAGCAAACATAAATTGATAGGCAATCAATTATTTAAATTTCAGGTAACTATCTCAAGCCCAGTTTCTTCTAACTTTTAACTAAAATCCTAATTTCTTTAAGATTAGTGTTTCAACATGACTAGTTCTACAAACATGGCATTAAATACAAAAGAATCTGTGATAGAAGTAACATGAATGGCTTACTTCTGATTTCTGTTTTTGATGTTAAAGAACAAGAAAGCACTGGCCATTATCATTCCTAGGATTGTGAGGGCAGAGAGGATGCTGTAGAGAGGCAGGGAGATTTTGCGCAGCTCCTCTTGTATAATTGTTTTGTCCTTCGGAGGTTCAAGTCCTAGAATAACATGAAGAAGAAAAAGGCTAAAGCTGAACCAGATGTAGAAAGAAACTTTGCCTTACCTTAGCACTATACCTTGAATTAGCACACTTAGCAACTGTGAACCACGTGAGTAGCTGATGAAATCATTGGCTTTGACAGACATATGTTAGTCACATTGATTGACATGAAGATTTGCATTTCTGGAGCAGGTAAATATCCTCTTTGGAAGAAAACACACAACCAAACCCCAGTGCAGAACCCCATACATGCTAACTAGCCTAATTTTAAAGTAAATAAACACTAAAATGCAAACTTTGAGTGCAAATTTTACCAGGAGGTTATGCTTTCCTGCAACAATTGACAGAGCAATGAATAGAAAACAGAAAGCATCACTTCTGTGCACACTGTTGTTGCCAGTGCAAATTCAAGCAGCTTATCTGGAGATCAGCCTTAGTGTAGCATCACTGGGCCCTAGGGCTGGAATGTGGTCCTGGGCTGGGGGTGTGGTGGGGGAAGCCCTGGGAGGAGGGAAGGGAGAGGTGGTGTCCTCAGGATTCTACAGAAGGGAACAATATGGAAAAATGGATAGCAAATGTTTTACAGGGACAGATCCACTTTGCAGATGTGGATTTGAATGTCTGAACTTAAAAACCAAGTTTAAAGCTGCATACTTCATCAGCAGCTCCAACTAATTAAAGGCTTCTCAGTTTAATGAGGAGAATCGCTTTCTAACAACTGCAATAAAGCTCTGCATGCCTGACTTCCCATACTCCATTTCACCTGCTTACTAATTCTTTCCTTGGTGCAGGAGATTGGCAAAAGGCCTTTTGCATCGCTGTCTTCCTTCAGAAACAGATTTGTGTGCTCCACAGCTCCTGAGCCTGTCCTTTTGCATCAGTGCTGCCATGGGGCTGCAAGAGCCAGAGGGCTGGGCAACTCCTTTCACAGCAGAGCTGCAGAAGCAGAGCTGGGAGTTCCTGACTAGCAGTGGCCATGGCTAAATTTTGCATCCACTCTTCTGCTTTGCACCTAAAAGAATATTCAAGGATTTGCACAATAAAATAACTTCACTTTAAAGAGTTAAGTTGAAACAATTCAGACCATGGAAATTTGCTATCCTTTGGTCTTTATGCCCAACTTTTTAGAAAAAAAAAAAAAAATTCCTTAGGTGCTTACAAAAGAGTCGCAGTGAAGGGACCCTTTATTGATTTAATATTGGAGAGAAGTACCTGAGATTTTCCTCTTTCCTTCCACATTGCATGTATTTACAGACCACGGCAATTCATAAAATCAGACAAGTACCAATCAAAAAAAAACCCAATAAAACACATGCCTGATTTTAAAAAGTAACACTAAAAAATAAAACTTCACCCTATTCTTTCTACACTCTACAGGGTATATTGGTGGTTTGTATTTATTAAATCTAAACTGTAAGTCTACAAAATTTATTTTCTTGCTTGTGCACTGGCCATTCAATCCTGTTGCTTCCTGTTGCTGTGGAATTTCATGCAATGGTTTAAACAATTAAAGGAACATTTTTACTACTCTCTATTTCAGATACTTAAAGCTACTAGGCTTCTTATACTGACTGGAAGTCAGTGTCCTCCACAATGAATATCCAACTGTCTCAATGAAAAGTTGAGTCAAAGGAAAAGATTCACTGAGTCACATAATACATCTTAAGACAACCATACCACAGGTTATGCGTGGAAAGACCACCTTGTCCTGAAAAAAGAATGTACAGAGACTTTTCCTCATCATATACTGTCCATAAAAGTGAGACGTTTTGAACAAATGTTGTCTCCTGTAACTTGATTCATACTTCATATATTCTCTGGAAATCAATGTGACTAAATCAGTATTCAACCATATCATTAGTCCCTCCTTGTGACAAAAATAATCTGCTGGGTCCCAGACTTTGGCAATTGGGACAGATTCTGCACCCTTCATTTCCAAAGCCTCATTCCCCAGAGACATGTGAGAAGTTTGTTTATCTGGGCTCTTTTAAGCCTACAAGGGATATCAAAAGGAAAGGTGGAAAGCTCCAGCAGATGGACAGTTAGTCATGAATTAGATTACTGCAGTGAAACTCCACCCAGGTTCATGCAGACCTTGGGTGTTGGGACACTGAAGAAAGGTGTAGTGGAGTACAACAGCACAACAGCTTGATATTCATCCACCTCACCACTCCCAGGGGAAAATCACACAGAACACACAAAGCCAACTTCACTCTCTCACACTGAACTGTGCCATAGCAGAGTTTTAAGATTAATTCTTAAAAATTAACTTTGAAAATAATGCTTATATTCAACTGGAGACACCCTTAAAACTCATTTCGGCTCACATCTGGCTGCCAAGACCATGGGCTGTGAAAACCATAGGTATGCCTGCACTGCAGCTGCTTGAGGGCTGAGGAAGTCCTCATGTTATATTTGGAGCAACATGGGATAAAAAATGGCAGGAAGATACAGCAAGAAATGCTGCACGTCTGTTGTGGACCTTTGCAGTGCTGCTGGTCTGAAAACTCTCTCTGGCCCTGTTTCCCATGGGCCATGTTAAAGCCAGCCTTGGTATTTTGAAAACCTATATTCTAACTACCTATCAGACACCTCCCAAAAAAACCCAACTACCTCCTTCTTGTGTCTGCAAACACAGAGCATGAAAGCATCTCTCTCATGTTGGAAATGGGGAAATGGGGAAATAGAACATTATTCATTGGTGAAGAACCTGCTTCTTGAAATATCTAAGAACACTTGTGTACACATAAAATATTGATATTGCTCTATCATTGAAATATCAAAACACTGCAATTTTCTGTTCAGAATTCTATTTTTAAAGCATTTTTAAAATTTGCATTCTACAGTGTCACAGCATTTGATATGAAAAAACCTAAAATAGTTTTTTAAGAGCACACAGTCTTAGTACTGCTATCCATGTCACTGCTGTACCTCTTTCCAGTTTTGTCTCTTACCTTGGAACCTGATGCTGTTGTTTATTATTACCAATTTGTCATCCACAGCATTGTATTCTCCCACCTTTACTTCCTTTTGTTCTGCAGAGAAAAAAACCAAGAGTGATTGTTTATTGCAGTTCACATGTTCTCAATTATTTAAGTGATTTTTTTCTTTTTGACAGTATGTCAAAAGGAAAAGAAATATGAAAGAATAAGGCATGAATAATTAAATCAGAATGCCAGACAGCTAACATCATTAAAAGAAACATTTCTGGTTCTTGAAGAAACATAAAGCATTTTTAAGAACTGATTTACATAATCAGGAAACTCTTATTGGACACGGTCATCTCCAGCTTAAAGATCACAGGGTTTCTTACGGCTCACACCATGCAGGGTATTTTTACTGGGAGAGCAAACACAACTAAATCACACATTCCCCTCCCACTTAAACAACTAGGACTTCTTGCTTTGTGAAGTATTTCCCAGGAGAGTCATGGTGGCAGGCTCCAGCCAGTATGGAGCAGACTGGCTAGTTAGCAGATATGCTGGGAATCAAATCTCTTACTCTGACTGGGAATTAGCAACTCGTTAATACCCTGACTGCAAAACATACTGTTTTATATAATTAAAGCCAACACACACTTGAGTTACAGTTTTACAGTTAGTCTCTTCTGGTATTTTGGGGCTGTTGTCACATTTGTGGCCTTCTTGTACCTGACAGAATAGAGTATTCAGAGAGAAGAATTCATTTGCTGCCCTGGCCACTATACCTGGAAGTCTGACATACATTTATCTCACACTTCTGATAACATCTGGCATCAATTATTTTCTGCTATTTTTGTCATGTTTTTGGTATGGCTTAAAAGTGCAGGAGCTTACTGTATTATCATTTTTACACTAAAGCTTTTACACTCTGATTAGACTTACAAACCACAGGCCCATTGGCTAAGGATTTCTTTGGAGAGCTGGCTCAACAGAGACAAAAATTTCCTTTCAGGCCTCTCTGTCTGGTATACACAGCCCAATTTACATTTAAATTCTGAGCTCATGAACCTATTTGTGACACTGATTTTGGGAGCTGATGATCTTGAGCTAGATGGCAAATTTGGAAAGACTGTATTTCACCCAACAGCTCCACATTAACCTTGTCTCCTTTCTCACTCAAAGTGATTTTGCCTGTTCAGCTGTGCTTAATAGAGCAGCTAGCTCAATTGTGGTAAAACCTACAGTCTGACTAATACTAATCTGAGAACTCACAGGAGGCAACAATTTCCTTAACACAAACTGCTATCTTTATTTTTATGTTGCTACATATATTGTTATATTTTTAAAATTTAAAATTGTCTATAACAAATTGTAGACTCGGCTGCAAAGCTGGCAGAAGGACCTAGGCATTTACTAAAAGCCCATTAAGAGCTGGAGTTTGCAGTTCTGAAGACTTATTTAGCTTTCCCATGACTAAGTTTGGAATAAAAGCAAAATCCCCTGGTGTCCAGCAGCAGTTTCACAAAGCCCATTCACCTGGCATCACATACTCTTAGAAGTGAATATAAGTTTATAATTTCTGTCACAGACTGAACATTCACTGTAAAATAGATACATGAATCAATTCTTGACAATCTTAAACAATAAAATATTCCCAGTAGTCATCTAAAAGCTAAAATGGTTAATGCTAAAACAAGAACCATTCTACTTCCATTTGTACTTGTAGCATGACAGCTGTTAGATCTAAAACATCAAAACACAACCTAGAGAATAGAGAGAAAAACATCAGGATGCATATTGATATGCAGTGGGCATATTAGATACCAGATAGTCCACAGCATGTCCTGACAGCAAAAGGGGATGACACACACCTTGGTGTTGGTCTAACTCCAGCTTCACAGCAAAAGGCTAAAACCTCAGAGCTCTGATGAGCGTAGAAGGGAGGTGAGTAATTGCTCTGCAACCATTTCTGTATGGAGAGTTTACTGGGACTAGATGAGATGTGGGAAGCACATAGCAGGTGGAGAAACATACACAAAAAACAATGTAAATCTGTGGTCTGATTATAGTACTGAAATTAAGGAAGTTTTTCTGTGATTATTTCATGTGACAGATAACCTCATTTCTTTTCAGCATTTATAAATTCTTACATGGTTTCCTTCACAGGTGAAGTATCACTGAGAATGTGCCTTATAATAGATATCCTGGATACCAGGAGCTAATCCTTGTAGGAATGGAGCTCAGTATTCAGACAAACAAGCTTCCATGGCACCTTAAACAGCAAGATTTTTGGACTTAGAAACCCAAGAATGTGGGGAAAAAACACCAATATTTACTACCGGGAAACCACATGATCAATGCCTTGTCCCTTACCAACAGGAAAGGACACTTCATAGAGGACATGCCACACTTTATTGAAGTCAAGAAGAGCCATAAAGATATTTGATATCTTAAAGTAATGACAACTGTGGAAATTAGTCTGTGAGGGAAATAAAACTTACTTTTATTGAGAGGAAGTATATACTATCCACTTTATAGTGTGATTGCAGGGGTGCTCAGAGGGAGATACAAAAAGGTTTTTTGTGGTCTTTTGTTCTCTCAGCATGGACAAATACAGCTGCTAGTTTTTCAGATCCCCAAGCACAAGTGCTGGTCAGTGACAAAGCCGATTCCAAATATTAATTAAAGGAAGCAAGGAGACAGGACTGTGGTTGTCTTCTCTCTTGCACAGGTCAATATAGCTAAGGATGGGACTGCAGGCTCACTTTTCAATATGCCATTCCTTTCAGTTGCTTTGGAAATGATGAATTATTAAAGCTAGTATAGTATTTGTATAATGTAGATCATATCTGTCAAAACCTCTGAGTGTTCAACAACAAAAGGACAGGAGAGAGTAGAACTCCTTCAAAGAAACACACCGACAAAGTGCTTTTCAGAATACTCAGAATATGATGTTGGCTTCTCTCTGTAGGGCTTCTATTATTTTTAACTAGATCCGTAGTCATAATAGAGATATAGTATTGAAGCTTACATTAAAATGCAGAAGAAAAATATGAGGGGAAAATGTACTGGGGTTGTGAGATAATGTTTGTCAGTACCACGACAGGAGAAATGTTGGAACTTGAATCTGAAGCTGCTTTTCACAGAGGGACAAAAAAGTACAGAAACTAACCAACCCAGATAAAACTGGTCCAGAAAAATATGACTGTAACTTATGCCTATAATTCTCACAGAATTATAAACAATCCTTGTTGTTAATTAATTGTCACAGAATAGATTATTTATATCACCAAGATGAAAGCCTTCTGCCAACAAAGAATGAGAAACTCTTAAAGGTATATTGAAAAGCTTTTCTCTATATACTTTATCACAAAATTTTATGGCCGACTTTAAGCAACTCCATACAAATTGACTCACTACCACTTAATTAATTAGCTCACATTTCACAAAGTTAGTACAGAGGATTTTCAAGAGCATATCAGGTAGTTACATGTTCTTGTTGAATAAAAGCAAAAAAAA
>VRYO01001463.1:61451639-61469263 GCA_009812075.1 Sialia sialis
GGGTTTACTGGCAGGTGCTCAACTTGCAAACAGTTTTCATGGATCAGAGTAGCCTTTAAACACAACCCCAGGTACCCTCCCCATCCCACGAGCCCTGGTACTCTCGCCCGTCACCAGTTCACGGCTGCCGCGGCTTGGCTCACACTTCCAGGTTGGCAAATTTCCAAACCTTGTCCATATATAAGGTGCACTGGATTATAAGGCACACTTCTGGGTTTCGCTCAAAATTTTAGTCAAAAGGGTGCGCCTTATGGTCGTGAAATTACTGTAAATTTAATAAATTTAGCATGGGCTATTCTCCAGATAACTAAGGGTCACAGAGGTTTCTCATCTAGAGAACACAGGCTACGCTTGATTTAGAAGCAGCAGAAAAATATTACATGTAGTTGAAAGCCTAAAAAATATCTAGGTCAGTTTGCTCTGAAAAACCATGCCTGCAAAAAGTGATGTCTCCATGGGTCCTCCTTGAAAAGCTTTTCAAAATTTTTTTATATAGCCTCTCCTGCTTCTCTACACAGTACATAATCACTGTACTCCCTTAAACCTTGCTGTGACATCAGTTTCACAATCCCTTCTCTCACTCTCTTCCAGATGCCCCTTTTGCTTAACTATCCTAATTCTGTGGGAGTGATTAGATACTTAGCCTTTTAGAAAATCTTGGTGCATAATCAGCACTCAGCAGCCTATCTCAGGAACCAATGTTATTAAACTTTGTCCTACAACAGAACCCTTTAGTTTCTGAGCATTATTCCTTTTCCATGCACCAGAGCTCAACAGGACTGCTGGCAGCTATAGGCAATACTCAGTCATCACATCTCACAAGAATTTTGGAGAAGTGTTTGGCAACACGTGAAACTAAACATGGTCCAAATGCACCTGAAATACTTGGAGAATGGCTCTAAAATGTGGCTAGATTTTCTGGTGGTTTCAGCTGGGGTAAAGTTAATTTTCTTCACAGTGGCCAGTACAAGGCTGTGTTTTGGATTTCTGCTTGACACAGGGCTGATAATGCAGAGATGTTTTTGCTCTTGCTGAGTTGGGCTTGGAAAAAGTCAATGCCTTTCTGCTTTTCATACTGACACTTTGGCAAGGGGCTGGAGGTGCATGAGAGGTTGGGATGAGACACAGCTGGGACAGGTGATTTCAGCTGACCAAAGGAATATTCCAGGCCATGTGGCCTCATGCTCAAGATATAAAGTGAGGGAAAAAGGAAGAAGGAGAAGATATTTGGAGTGACAGCACGTGTCTTCCCAAGTAAATGTTACACGGGCTGAGGGCATGCTCTCCTGGAAATACCTCAACAGCTGCCTGCCCATAGGAAGTGGTGAATGAATTCCTTGTTTTGCTTTGCTTGTGTGCATGGCTTCTGCTTTTCTTATTAAACTGTCTTCATGTCACCCCCTGAGTTCTGTGCTTTTACCCTGCCAATTCCCTCCCCAGTCCTACTGGTGGAGGGGTGACCAAGTGGCTCTGTGGGGATTGGCTGCTGACTGGGGTTAAACCATGACAGATTTTAATCTCAAATTTCAAATCAATCTCCTAGGCACGAATCATGCCACTGCACAGGTACTCACACATTCAAAGACACATCTGACCTGTCTTAAAGCTCACCATTAGCAAGCTATTGGCAACTCGTTGATAAGTTCAGTCCAGAGAAAGAGTGAGAGGTGCTCTGACACATTACATTATGGCATCCTTAGGCTCGTCTCTCTCCAATTTAGCTTCTGCTTTTCTTAAACACTTTACACCAGTCACCTAGCAATCATTTCTCACTGACAGGTCTTAGGTCTTCATTCTCATTGCCTCTCTTGCCTCCTGGGAAGGCTCCTGAAGAGATTATGTGCTGCACTGGGCAACAGCAATCCTGTAGCCGAAAGTATTCGGAGTCACAGGAAGGAAGACTGGCTGAACACAAGCAGTGAAAAACTTGAGCTGGAGACTGAAAACTGATGCCAAGCCTAAGAACACTCCCCATTTTTCAATAAGTCCTGTGCAAATTGCCTGCAAAGTCTCTGCTAACCTGCCTTACCTGTCTCACTCGTTGTGAAAGCGGTTTCATGAAGTTAACAGTCTACCAAATAACTGGAAATGCTGTCTCAAATGCCTTTACAATACTGAATGAAACCAAGTGTCAGGAAACCTAATTTCCTTCAGAATAAACACAGAAACATTTCATGTTGTGGATCATGTAGAAAGTCTTAGCAAATTAATGCAATCTTAACTTTCATAATATATCCTTGTCAGACAGGACTGAGAAGCTTTTCAGGTATCCTTATCACATATCAGCAGCAACCAACACCTGTTGAAAGTTTCCAATTAAAAAAAAGAACCACAATAGAAGCTTATAAATAATGAATGAGCAAAACCTTTTTCATCCAGTTGCAGGCAACCATTTCTTTGTTCAAAGACAGAAATGCTGAGATTAAGAATCGCAGTTCAACTAAGGAAGAAAATGTCAGGTCAGATAGAAGATTATGCTTCAGCAGAAGCTGCCAGAAAAGGAAGACTCAAGGAAGAAAAACATGTTACCTTTGCAAGGATTTGAACTATGATATTTTTTACCCTTGTAATTAGAGTTTTAAAATTTGTTTTGCCCTAAGAAATACTATTTTCATCTTTAACTGTTACTTAGCTATTTCCTTCATACAAATTTTTATTTATGTGTTGTATTTATGAAATCTGAGATTTCACTGCTTTGGAAACATTTATACACAGCATACAGAAAATCTCGAGTTAAGATAGCAGTATATATAGCATGTGATAATTACCCCTTATAGCCAGTTCTCTGTAAATTTTTCAGTCATCCATAAAGCAAAACAGACAGAAAGGTCAAACCAGACAAAGGCCAAACAGGGTATCCTTAGAGTCAGGACAAAAGGTAAGGAGTCTTAATCCTGGGCATATTTTACTATATTAGTAATGGTATTTTGCCAAAAGGATGCAGTAAGCAAGTAGCACACAAAGCACCATTAAGTAACCTGAACTCATATAAGAATCAGTAATTTTGTAGTCCAAGAAGATTCTTCTATAAAAATATCAAGCATCTGCATTTTCATGATCTTGCAAAATTATTTTTACTGACTCATCTTAAGCTTTGTTTTTACTTTCCTTATGCTACTTCCGTCTCTTGCTTGGTTTGTTAGACTGACTTCTAGCTCTGTATAAAAATTTAGCAATATAGTTAATATGGCTTTAACACCTGAAAATATTAGGTATTTATACATTATATATCAAAGAAAGAGCTATATAATGAAACAAAAAATAAAGACTGTGTTTAAAACAATTATTTCTTTAAATGTGAATTGTTAACACCACCACTAGAGCTTTCATTCAGGAAACTGAGCAAGGTATAAACAAATATAAAGAAATGAAGGCAGATCATCCATGAAGCACAGCAATGGTTGTGCTGAAGCAAGTGAACAGAGCTTACATTAACTCTTCTGAATAGAAGTTCCTGTTTCTTAGGATGCTTAATTAAATCCTTCAAATTGTTGTACCTGAGATCACACTTTTACTTAGATTTAATAATTGTAGCATAAAATCTTGACAGATATCAAACTGTATAATCTGAAATGCATGTCAGTAATTTGAATCAAGTCTAGTAAGTAAATTACAAGAAAAAAATATATATTCAAGTGGATATGGTATGATTATATTCTAGGATACATGGATGTGCAACAACTCCACATCTTAGTTTAGCTAAGGGTTCTTCAGTTTTACTGTTCATTGTGTTTTATTATTTTATTAACTTTTCAGAGAATGCAAATCCTCATCATTCTAAGAGTTTATTTGCCAAAATGGATTATTCTTTAAATTTGAATGGTATAAATATACATGTCTTCTTTAATATCGATACTTATCTAAATGCAGCATGATCTACAAAAATTTGTATTTATACCATTCATCACTTCGAGTGACTCCTTCCTGGCAGAGTTCAAACCCAGAAGGCTTTTCTTGACTCAGAATTTATAGTGGGAAATAACATTGTGCATATAAAACTACAGGCAGCAATCATGAGAAGACATTTGCTCAATTAATAAATGATAACTCAATTTCATTACTTGTTGTGTCATACACTAGTCCATTTTCTACAGAGGCGTGTGAGGGAATCAGCCTGTGCAAGCTTGGGCTGACTTCCCGGGAGAACTCCCAGGAGCTTCCCAGCTTGGAAAGGCCATCCAGGCAGTGACAAGTTTGGACATGGATGCCACTGCTCTGCAGAGAAGCCTCCCTGGCAGCATCCCAGAGCTCAGCAGCAGCTCCATTTGCCAGAGTCTCTCTGGGAGAGGGACAACTGAAGAGAGGACCAGGCAGGGTGTGGAGGTGCCCGTGAGAGAGGCGGTGGCCACGTTCTCTTGCCACCTGAGCTTGATTTCAGAGCACTGAAATGTCACAGACTGTGAGGCACAGTTCAAGATACACCATGACACTACACTCATTCAAAGGCAAGGGACAACAAGCCACAGGATTGCAATGTACCCATTTCAAAAATCTATGGTGTTTCCAAAGAAACCCAAGATGACAGAGCATTAGTGTATTCACTTCTTTTATCCAAGGGGAATAAATGCAATTATTATGTCCCTGGTGTCCTGGAAACTCAGTCTGAATAGGCACAGTGTGCACTATCAGGATAGTCAGGCAAAAGAAAGATTTTAATCATTATTAAATTACCAGATTATTTTATTTTTTTTTAGTTAAGCCAAAAGTTATTCATGAACTTAAATCCACCAAGCAGTGTCATTTAGAGAAGAAAAAACTGGGAATTGCACTGCTGTCAGTCTTTTTTGACCTACTAGGGCAAAGTGCACATGCAGCTGAAAAGTGCAAGATACCCAAGACAGTGACCTAATCCCAGTTTCCATCTGCTAGCTCAGCATTTAAGCTCTCCATACAAACATGACAGATGATGTGATAGAGGATATTCTGACAAGAAAGACAGGGTCCCCAGGGACCTGGATGACCCTGACTTCATCCCAGCTACACACACTGATTGAATGAGAAAGGAGATCAAGGTGACCTTTTCCTTCTCTTGTTGCTTAATATTCTAGCATTTCATTTGATTTTCTTGTGCATGCCCAAAAGAAATGTTTTACTACAACTACCTAAGTCTATTACTTATGTAACTGAAATTCTAAATCCAATGTTTAATATCAATTATTTTTTGCAGTAGACAAAACAAATTTAAAAACCCACATCAGTTGCTTAGAAAGCCTGATGTGGTTACCTTTCCCCAGGGAGGCTTTTCTTGTCGGTGAGGTGATGCACAGCACAACAGTTTGACAGCAGCCCTGGTCTGTGGGCAGCTTCAGCTGACCTGCACACAGCTGCTCAATCTCTGCCACTGTGTTTTTGGTGCCTGCTCAGATGTGCAGGATGAGCTGCATAATGCTGTTCTCCTTTTCCGGGCTGGTTAGCCCTTGCTAATTGAAATGATAGCCAAACTTAAGTGCAGAACATGACAGAAATAAAAATGTCTCCCAGAGCAGCAGATGTGTGACCAGCACAAAGGATCATGCCAGCAATCCCACATCCCAGAAAAGTTGTTTTGCCTTCACTTAGCAAGGCGTGTCTGCTTTCTGGTGATCTCACTCCATGCACAGAAGAAACATAAACTCCATTTTGACACATTTGGATGCATACCTATGATTATATAATTAGGGCCTTCCCTCACCGTCTGTCAGGCCTGTTTCCCCTCCCCTGGCAGAGGAAGGCTCAGCACATGCTGAGCAGCCTCCCAGACGGCTGTGCCTGCCCTGCTCCAGCTGAGAGACCTAAACCAAGATGCTCTGGCTTCTTCCTTGCATACTACATCCTTACACTTTTACAGAGTTAAGAGGGTGTCATTTAAAGGTTGTAGTTTCACAGTTACCAAGCCTGAAGACAGAGGAGAGCAGCAGCTGCTGTGCATATTATGTGTTAGATCTCAACTACTCATTGTGTCCTTGAATAACCATTCTTGCCATTACACCAGGTGGCCTGTGAAAACACTATAGCTCATGACAAGCATTCTTCATGATTCAGGGTAAAACTCAAAGACAATCCCCACTGTCCTCATCCTGAGATACAAAATAAGGGAGTAGAGGTAGTGCTGATGACATTCATACAAAGCTGCAAATTCTATGCTCTTTCCTGTCTTATGATTTGTACAGTAACTGCTGAAGTTTTTTTCCTGTACAAGAAATGCAGTTTTGAGTCATCCAGGCTGGTTTTTTCCAAATACTTTATTCAGGAAAAACTATAGAGCAACAAAAAGCCCACTTGTGCTGTAACCTGCAACTACAAATGAATCCTTACGGAGACACAGGGGAAACTATAAAGGCCCCAAGTAGCAATACCCTGCCTAGATCACTGTTTCAGTTTCTGCTGCTGAGATGAACACGACAGTTCTCACTCAAAGAGCCAGAGACTTTGAGGCTTTCCAGCTCTAACCTTCCCCTGACAATCAGTTCTCCATGCAAAAGTCACATGGGATCACAGATTGGATTTCCCTGTCCTCAGGGAGGCACGCTTTTCTTCCACAAGGGACAGGCTTGTCACTGCTACAATTAGGGACTGCACTCTAGGGAGCAGGAGAGCTAGAAGTGTTACACAATGCCAGGATGCCTGTCCAGTCCAAGAATGCCTGCATGATTCTTTGAGTGAAAAAAGTGTGTGCCTGGCTGCAAATTTCAGTGTTCTAGAATCATAGGAAGGGTCCTTAATGATCATCTAGTTCAAACCCTGCTGCCATGGGCAGAGATGCATTTTACAAGTAGGTAGGGGCTGCTGGGCAATTCCTATTCAAAATCTATGTTTCTTGTCTGCCTTTTTGATCCCCTTGATGCCACCTGAGAAATTTGGAAAGTGTGAGTTACTCACCAGGAGAGGCTTGCTGTGAGACTCTAAACACATGTGTGACACTCAGAGCCTGGGGCACTGACTGAGGGATGCAGGTGGTGAGGCTGTGAAGCCCCATGACCTCAAGCACTGGAAGAGGAGGAAAAATGACCATGCCCCATTCAGCTCACACAGGCTTTAAAAGACAGATCCAGAAGATGGAACCCACTCACAAGAGGCTGCTCTCTACAAAAGAAGTGGTGGGGTTTCAAACAACAGCATTTGAAATGTTTTGCATAGCAGCACTGCCCAAGAAACCCCTACAAGCTCATTTCTCACTTTATGAATATCCATTTTATGCTTTTTATTATTTTTTTTGATGTAAATATATGTGAATTGAATGTCAGCATGAGACCAAAGCAATTTTGAAACATAAGATAATGGCCAGTTCAGAATTAAGCCTACCCTGATCCATGCCTTTCATGTTGATAGAGTTGACTTCCTCCAGTATATTTATGTAGGATGAAATTTAGTCTTGAACTGCAAAATTTATCACCACCACTATTTCATTATTTTTCATTTTAAAAACTAACGATGTTAAAACTTACAGAGGAAAAAAAAAACCCTAAAAAATAATAATCTTTACAAAACAAAACTCACTAAGAAAACAATTTTGGTTTGGTCAGATTTGGGGTTTTATTTACCTGTAAGCTGATCCTATATTCAAGAGAAAGAAACCACTCCAACTGGAACTGGTTAAAAGTCAAAGTTCCAGAGTAATAACTGCTTTTTTCTGTTACTTCAGCAAACCTCCACTTGCTTTAAATCTGTTGTGAGTACACCAATCTCACACTTATAAGGCGCACTGGATTATAAGGCGCACTTCCAGGTGGCTGGCAAGTCCCCGCACTTTGTCCATATGTAAGGCCCACCGGTGTATAAGGCACACTTTTTTTTTTCCCCGCAGGGAGAATCCAGCTCCAGGCGGCTCTGCCCCACCTCGGGCCAGCAGGGCTCACACTTCCTGGTTGGCAATTTTCCAAACTTTGTCCCTATATAAGGCACACTGGCTTATAAAGAGCACTTCTGGGTTTGGATCAAAACTTCAGTCAAAAAGGTGCGCCTTATTTGCGTGAAATTACTGTCATCTCTTTTTACTAATCCACTGGGGAAAAAATAAAAAAGGAGGAGAAAGGTCCAACAGTGATTTCATATTAGCACTGCTTAGGGACAATGTATTTTACTAAGAGCAAAAAAATTGGTGTAGAAGACTGACTAAGACACAAAAAAACAGTTTTAAAGTGAAACTCATTGATTTTAACTTTAATGGTTGCTTAAAAAAAATTCCTAAAATATGGTATATGTCATTGTTGTGCTGTTTCATTTGAAATTCTGTTTTATTTTTCCTTTTATTTCTCCATCTGGAGTTTGAATAATTACAGGAAGCAGACTCGCATTAAGAGAAAAAGCATCCCATGGAAAGCTACAGCCATTAAATTATAATTACTCTAAATAATAAAGGATTTAATAATTAATATAGAGCAGTTATATAATACACCTGACAGACAGCTCTTGAATAAAGTTGTGTGGCAAAGCACAATCAGAGCACCAAAGTATTTACACATAAGAACAGCATTTTATTTGTGAGCTTCAAAACATTAAATACTTCTCTAAGAGTTTCCAGAATTAAAACTGATACTTCAGAGAAAATAATTTGACAAGACACTCCTAGTTTGAGAGAATCTATTCTGCTCAGAAAATTGATAGCATACAGCAACATTGTCTTGTTAGGACAGGATGGATGCCTGTAGGAGTGAAATAAAATAGAAGGCAAAAATCCTTCAAAGCTGATTAAAACTAGAAAAGCAGAAGTTTGCATTTTTTTCTCATGTATGAATATTGCAGAATGAGACTGAAGAATGGTAGAAATTTTTTAAATTGTTTGGGCATAAAATACTAGATTAAATAACCTCCATAAGATGCACAAAATTTTGGAAAACTGCTGTATAAAATGAATGCAATTGGATTTTCATTAGTGTCTAACTGTTCTAATATATTTTTTTGCCTTTTGCCTAAGACAATGTTAAAACTGTTAAAACTGTAGGTGAAGAAAGCTGAAGCTTGTTTGGAGTATGAGAGCAAGCAGAATTTTGGAAGTAGGTAATGCTAAAAACAATTTAAACATATTTTAAAAAGTTTTTCCCTGAAACTGATAGCAAAGTCTTAGTATAAGCTACTTAGAAAAGTCAGTTTTACCATTAACTTTATTTCTGATGAGTCTGAAAGTCAAGACCACGGTGATTAAAGTATGAGAAGGGGTTTTAAATCTTACCTGAAGTGAGTACATATCTCAGTGTATGTGCATCTGAGTGACTGCTACCAATCCTTTGATATTTACAGCATTTGATGGAAATTTAAATCATAGAATGTATCCAGAAGGAAAAAAAAATAAAAATACTGGGACAAAATATAATCTGTTGATTATTTATCATGATAATCGATCATATGTTTTATATAGTTATATACTTGACCATAAATCCTTAGCTACTCAAATTTTAAGAATCTTAGCACAAAACTGTATTAAAAAAGTACTTTGGCACAAGTTTTGTCTCTTCACTATCTCATAAACAATTTCTTCTTCTGCAGTAGCCTGTACAGACTCTTGGGATCTTCAATGCAGGTCAAGTGCTCTCACTGCTTTTCAGTAAAAAATGGAAAAATGTTCTTTTGCTTCCCTGTGTTTTGGGTAGGTACAGAAAAATTAGCACAAATCTCTTGTTGTTGCACATGGAAAACAGAGGTTCTGCCAAACATCATCAATGGTGTATTGAAAAGGAGCCAGCAACTCCTCTTGCAGCTAGGCCAGTGCAGAGGAAGATGCAACAGAAGCACTGTTCTGTTCAGCAAATAATTTTGAAATAAACAAGAACAATGGGAAGTAAGACAATAAATGTCAAAATTCATGAGCAAGCAGCAG
Organism: Sialia sialis; assembly: GCA_009812075.1. NCBI lineage: Eukaryota > Metazoa > Chordata > Aves > Passeriformes > Turdidae > Sialia > Sialia sialis. The sequence continues at coordinate 61,461,433 of VRYO01001463.1, forward strand.
CCACAAACATATGAAATGCATCCTAGAGAAGAAATCACTTCTTGTGTAAGAGCAGTCCCTGGATCTTCACTTGCCTATTTGGAAATCTGGGACCCTCAAATTCCAGCTGCAATCTTTTCTTTATTCCTGATGCCCTCCTCACTTCAGTGGTCTTACCATCTGACTTTCTAGGAGGACAAGAGATGTCCAGTGTCAGCAAAAAGAAGAGACAACAGAGAGGGCAGGATTTACAGCACATATTGCAGAGCTCTAGCTAAGGTTTGCCTTGGGTTTAAGCCCACCCTGCTTAAATCACTTTTTCACTTCACCAGATCATGTTACTCCTCACTGCAGCAGTATCACGAGTGAGCATGGGGAAAACACAGCTGCTGAACAGAAAAGTGCTTGTGTTGCATCTTCCTCTGCACTGGCCTAGCTGCAGGAGGAGTTGCTGGCTCCTTTTCAATCACACCATTGATGATGGTTGGCAGCACCTCTGTTTTGCATGTGCAGCACCAACTTGCTTGGCCTTTGCTCTGCTGAATTATTTCTGGCATGCAGCAGTGGATATATTCCTAGAAATGGAAGTTTCTTAGTGAAATGGAAAATATTCTTTAATTCATGTATCCTATCCATGGACTGTTTCTGCAGGTGCATTTCAACCCTGAGCTGTAAAGGATAGAATTATTACAGTTCAAAGGGAAAGCAGTTTTCACTTCTGTAACTGGTGTTGAGATCATGCCAACCTGCAGCACCACTTGGGTTGTTTCATCCCTGTGCAGAATGCCCCCATTCTTGCAGATTTTGAAGCTGCTGGTTTATTCAAGGGTAGCACGTCATGGGTGTTCTGGTATTTCTTGTGGTAGTACGTGGGAGGGACAGTGGAGCTGCCGTGAGAACTTCATGGACTCTTCTGCACTAGCCACTAATGACAATCCTTTCCTGCTCATGTTCCTACCCTGAAAATGTCGAATCCTTTCACAGCTTTGACATGTTCCCCACCCTACTTCTCCAACATACTAAAAATACTTTGCAAGACCAGGAGAACTGACAAAAGAGGGAGCAGAGAGGCAGCTGACACAGCTGTAGGACACACACAGCTCAGGGTCCAGGTCAGGTAACGCTGCTGAGCCTGGTGAATAGTAGCAAAGGTGGTGGGAGGCACAGAGAAATAGTGGGAGGACACAGACACAGCCTCATCATGCTTCATTGCCAAAAATTACAGCGCACAATGCTGGTGAGATGAGAGCTCTGAGAGACAGCCATGTTTATCCTTAATGCTTGCACGCCTCCAAAAGAAATATTATTACAGACTTTTTAACTTATTTTTAAGTCCCTAATCTTGTATCTAAGTTTCTTAAAACAACTCTTCTGGGCATTTCTCTGCCATTCTGAAGTTTTACAGAAGAGGTCCAAAGAGAGAGTTACAGGTATAATTTGGCTAAGTACCAGTTCATAAGTGGCAATTCATCAACAGAATAGCAATAACTACTCAGATTGAGACTTTTGTTTACAAAATCAGTTTTCTGATTTTGCTTATGAGAATGAAGTAATGAGGAAACACAAAATATACACTAACACTATATTTTTTATATTGTGTATATATATATATTTTTTTTTTTTTTACTTGGGACCTGATGTTCTCAGACTGTTTTTATTTCTTTCAGTGGGGCTTTCCATATCTTAGAAGGTTCTGACAGGACATGCTGTAAAATCTCTGTGGATGAAAGATTCAATTGAAAACAAAAGCTAAATCTATCTATCATGATCTATTTTGTGCATTGTCTGTTTCCTTCAATAGCTGATACTGGTTTTGTGAAAACTCACTCACTGACTTTTGTAAGAGAAATTAGGTAAGTGTGTTTTGAAGAAGTCCAATTTCCTGCTCCTCTTTTCTTAATAAAAGCCTCCTTTACACCCCATACAAACCTTTCATTGAGCTTAAACATAAAATTACCTGCTCTCTGATACCCAGTAATATGCTTCTAAATCATCTAATTCCCATCCACTTGAAAATAAAAATTATTCTATACCTTGACCTAGCCTAGAGTGTAATTTAACAATCAAGAAAGCACTATACACATAATTTGAAGTGGTGATAAACCATCTGAATTTCTCTGCTTCTTGCATGAGACATTTTCTTAGAGGAACCTGTGTATGACTAATTTAATTCTACCTCAGAAAGAAAACAGGCCTCTTGAAAATAAAGTTGAATAGAATTATCACAACAAATTTTTGCTAGAGCATTCCAGATAAGATGATATTTTTCTAAAATTATAGTTCTATAGCTTTTATAGCAGTCAAAAATAAAAGGAAGTTTTAAAGCTAGTTTTAAAAGGACTATCTCCAAATTAAATTATTGTTTTTGTCAGTATTTAATTTTTGGTGAAAACAAATAGTGAATTCATGAAACTAACTTATAGGTTTCAATACTACATAATTTTTTTTTTCTTACTACAAATAAATTTATCTTGCAAGTTCGTTTGATTGTCAAGCAAAACCAACAAATGCAAAATATAAATTCTGAAATACTCAATCTCTTTCACAGATGTTAAACAGGATTACTATATATTACAAAATGTCAATAATTTTTTTTTTTAGAAAGAAATATTAAAAATTATATATTTATAATGAAACAACATTTGGTTTTTGGTTTATTCTGGTTGGTTGGTTGGTTGGTTGGTTTCTCTAGAGATGTGGTTGTTAAAATATTCTATGTTGGTAACAAATGTGTTAAAAGGGAAAGACACAGGAATCTCTGCTGAGGTGACTGGATACCAAATTGGCTTTCTTCATGGGACAGGCACAAGGGGACACAGCCACAGCTCTCCTCTAAGCCTAGGACAACAAGCAATTAGTGAGGTGTCTCAGGGATCCAACGAAGTGTCCAAAACACATATAGGGCACTAAAAATTTCTGTGCTTCTAAAATTCACTCCAAAACTGAACCCATCAGCCCGAAGTGACACATCCCACAAGACTGCTGAAGACATAAGGCACCACACACAAGAAAGTCATACTTTTTCACAGGCTGTTGGGTCACCAACTCAGCTACTTTGGTTCATACATTCCAAATACACAAATTATCAGACCATTATGTATTAAAAAAATAATTTGCTCAAGTTTTTGAAGAAAATTCTTATTCCCTACCAGCCTAAAATCAGCCTAACCAGTGAAAAATTTGGATGAATATTTCCATTCACAGTTCACCATCCAGAGGGTAAGAAGTGCAACAGTGCTTGGTCTTGACAACCCCACTGAGAGCTTCCTGGTTTCTGGATGGTGTACTGATGGGCTTTCACCATGATTTGCATGTATAAGGAAATTTTATGCACCAAGGCAGGATAAATTAGAATCGTAAAGTCTCCTTTTTCCTTTGTTCTACTACAATAATCATTCATTGTGATATACCTACCAATTCTAAGAACTGAGGAGCTAGTCTTCAGATTTGCTGTGCTGTCCAAATTATTGTGCTGAGGAGGAATCTAAAATTAATTTAATCTCTATTTCCATTACTAAAAATACAGTTTGGGCTTTTTCAGCTTTCTCAGCAAGGATTCTCATATTTACAGATTTAATTTTGTTTGATTTATTCTTCAGCAGCACCAAATTATTTTTATGAGATCTAAAGCCTGTAAAAATAAGGGTCTGAACTTGGTTATTTAAACATTATTATATGGGAAGTGATCGATGATTTTAAACCTACAGAAGAAGCAACTGGTTAGCTCTTCATTTAACTTATTGCCACAGTTAATTCCCCCCTTTTATAGCCACTACACTATTTATTAGAAGATGGTTTGGGGGGATTCCTTTATCCAAACTTCAATGGATACAGTGCATATCACAGCCAATTTGTCCGGGTCTCTGTCAAGAAGCTGAGGATGACAGACATTTCTTACAGAGCATGATTTTCTTGATTTTCTACAGACACATAGCAAAGGATAGGATTTAGTTTCATTCTGGAGCTGCCCACATCTTTCTTTAAGGTGGTTCAAGACAACTTTCCCAGATGCAAATATCTGAGTAAGTTGTTTGAATTTTCATGGATATCACACATGACAGGTTTCATTCCTGACATGACCTCCTTTACAAATAAATGGTGAAGGAAAACAAACACAGAACTAATAAATTATTCCCTTCTTACACAGCGATTTATCACACGTAGTAGCTTTGAAAAGAGTTGAAGGACAAATGTTTGAAAGCAAGGTTTTCAAAAAGGCCACTAAAGAAAACAATAGCTGCTCACAAAAAAATACCCCTGATATTGCTTACACCTATACCTGTGTGCAGCATGCAAGTAACAAAAACTGAGTTGAGCCAGAGATGACTCCTGTTGCACAGGATATATTTGGGCTTAAGTTTTTTTTAATTTCCTACCATTTAACTTGTTTAAGCTAATTGTTTACTTTTTCCTCTTAATAAAGTAATTCAAAGATCTGTGACTGTTCAAATATAAGTTAAGGATTTTCCATTTCTATTTTCCACTTGTGTTAACCCGGAGATTCAATGACCTAGGCACCAAGGTCAAAAACAAATATGGGTATAGCTAACAGTGCTGGTACTTCTAGATCTGACTCAATACTTTTCTGTGACAAGAAAGAGGAATTTCTCCTAACCCCACTCAGCCTCCTATATCAGTAACAGGAACATTCCTCTGACATACATCAAATAAGGGTTTAAAAAATCTGGAATGAGAGATCCAAACTCAGTTCTCCCCCAGTTCAGTTGAATGTCCCAACATCTGAACTGTTATTTTGCTATTTCTTTCTGGTAAATTAATACATAACAAAAAAGAATAAGCATTAAAGACTTAGAAATTCACCCTGGGTATATCTCAGGAGCAGTTCAGTAACTCCAGAATAAAGGAGGTTTTGATGTAAGTTCATTTTCTAGTGAGCAGAGGATGGAACTACATCTGAATTATGCAATTTTTATGTGGGTGGTCTGTCTGCTGCACATGGGGACATCCTGAGCAATCCTGCGTCTTGTCAGAAAAAAATTTGTCCTGAGGTATTAGAGCTTAGATGTGTCTGATTTTACTGTAAGTCCAGAGCAGATAAATGCTGGTGTAAATTTGGGACATAAAAATCAAGCAAAAATCTGAGGAACAGCTTGAGCATCTATTTTCTTACAATTTAATTGGTAATCTAACTAAAATTGCTTCCAATTAAATCCATATTATTCAGTTATCAAATAAGAAAAATACATTAATGAAATTTGGAAGATAATTTTCACCTGGCAAGCACAGTAAATTTGTACTTGTGTCAAAACCAAAAAAACCAACAAAACATTAAATCCCCCACTCAAAATGACACACAATTACCTGTATACACACTTTAGCAAAGACTAAATTCTATGTACATCATTTTCATTTGTAGTCCTAGAAGAAGGCATTGCAGCAGACTGTCACACGCCTGGTATGACTTCATTTCTTGAACGAAATAAAGTTTTGTATTTCATATGCCTCAAGAAGATAATTTCTGCATTTGGGTACTTAAGATTGGTTCAGATTATATACTATAAGTTCAAAGTGTTTACAATGTTGCAACTACTCCATCTTCATAAAAGACTGCTTAATTACAGCACATACATGGCAGTAATTCATCATACCATAAGCTACCGCTGATTAAAAGCTGTAAGCTGGTTTTAAAACCTTGTGCACTCATTATAATCAACAGTAGGGAATGATTCCTAAAGGCTTGACCCATTTCCAATGGGATTTGACCCAATTCAGTGTGATGCAGCTTCATTTATATTTTATCTGTTGATTGGGTTTTATCCATCTAACAGATCAGCTATTGATTTCTATGTAACATCATAATTTATAGAAAAATTCCAGATTAAAAAAACATCTAATGTTTAATTTTGTTTGTCTTTGGTTATTCCATAGGGATTAATTATCCACCATCATCTAGCTAGCTTGTTTTGAAAAATGAAATGTGTGGCATAACTGCTCTGGCAGCTTCTTCTACTACTTGACCATTACATAGAGTTGCCTGATGATTTGGCCAACATGTAATCTAAATAGTCCCCTACATCCTTCCTCACCCTCATAATCATGCACCACAGGCAAAAATCCCATCACTGAGATTGGCTGATAAATTGTAGTATAGGAATGGAAACCTATCATGTGTGCAAGCCAGGAAGCTTTTCTCCTGCTTCAGAGCTTTACGAGGCACCCACATCTTTTAATTTGGGAAATCTATGGCAATTTTTTGAACAGCTATTAACAAATCTCAGATGACGACAATTCTCAGAAAACTCATACCATCTGACAAAACGGAATACACAGGAGGACATTTTAGTCAAAGCACAAAGGAATTTAGCAGTATTCTAGGGGCTGATTGCTGCTGGCCTTCTTGAAAAAGTGGAAAATACACACATGGTGGTGACAGAGGATGTTATATGATGCTTATGTCAAATCTGAGATAACAGTATATGCGTATCACTGTATTTTTTAATGCAAAATTTAGTCAATTGTAAAATTCCTATCATTTTTACCAAAGCAAGAGTTAAATCTAGTTTTCAAGGTTTAGTTTTTTTTTAACTGTTCTCTGCTCTGGGAGGATATCAACAAAGATGAATTAAAAAAATTGACAAAGGGAAAATTCAGAAAACCCTGAAGACTGTATTTCCTTTCTGTGCATTTTGGGCAACTTTCCCATTTCAGGTTTTATCAAGAAACTATTTGGAATGCTAAGTGGCAAGCAATTTGTCTGAATTGGAGCAACATTATGAAATATTTCAACCCTATGTTTCCATCCCCATCCTGAGAGATGTAAAGCAGGGACAGAATTTCACTTTCCTAATACAAAGTGACTAAAGCCACTCTATGACTTAATCTCTTACCCAGTTAAAATCAGGTCTGCCAGCACAGACTATTCCAATTTCCTTATCCAGACCTTAAATGAGTTTGCTGCAGCTGCTTTTAAATTTTTCATTGCTACAGATTTTCAACATTAGTAATTTTATACTTTAGAATGGAGGGAAAAACTGTTTGTGAGTTTTTACCTTTTGTCCTGTAATTGCTGACTTTTGAGTACTTGGTTTATGACATGCAAATGTAACATTTCACTCCCCTTACTCCTGTCTCCCCACTTTTGACTTGCTTTTAATAACAGTTGCAATGCCAAGATGAAAAGAAAGCAAACAAGAGGAATACATGTAGTCTCAAATACAGCATAAATATTTCATCCTAAATTTATCAAAAATGATGAGAATATGAATGTCACCTGGATTGAATTCTACTTGAATGAGTGTAAATTACAGACAGTCATTATATCAATTAACTATATTGTAATGAAGAACACTGATGAGCCTCTTTTACACCTGTTCTTTTTAATCTATGTATTAGTGAGCTGGTGAAAGTGCAAAGCAACAGATGCTGCAAAGGCTTAGAAATCATCTCTTGTCTCCATCCTTTGCATCTGCAGCATGTAGTTATCTGATGTTCAGGAGAAGCACTGCTAAACCTGGGGCTCCAACATGCATAATTTTAAGGCAGGCCCAGAGTCCAGTTGGCATCAACCCAAAGGCTTGAGTGCATCTTGCCCCCATTACCCATGCCTGGCCATGGCTGTCCTGTTTGTGGCAAGAAGGCTGCTTGTAATGACAGAATCACAGAATCATTTGGGTTGGAAAACATCTCCAAGGTCATGGAGTCCAACCTTTGACTGATCTCTGCCTTGCCAACTTGACCATGGCACCAAGTGCCAGGTCAGTCACTTACTGAATTCCCCAAATCTGTCACGAAAGAGGCAGTGCCCATTTGTGTAGGATCTGTTGCCCAGCACCAGGAGGTGTGTATGCAGACTGTGAAAGCCCAAAGCTACTCTCCCAGTGCATCTGTCCAT
>VRYO01001463.1:61470263-61524993 GCA_009812075.1 Sialia sialis
CAAAGATCTAGGGGAGGAAAAGCTTGGAAAAACACTTACATGCTCAAATCTTCAGTTATAAAGCCAAGGGAGATGCACTCATCTGGGGACTACATCTTTAAAAAGTCAGGTTTCAGCTTTGCTCCATTTGGGATGGGGCATGTCTAGGTTGACTCAGATGCCAGCTAGCTTCACAGAATCACAGCTGGAAGGGACCCACATGGATCATTGAGCCCAATTCTTAAGTAAATGGCCCATCTGGGGACTGAACCCACATCTTGGCATTAATAGAACCATGCTCTGACCAAGTGAGCTAATCTTTGGAAAAATCCACTTTGGGTAGCATTTTCAAAATGCTTGAGAGACTTAGAAATTAAAATGTATAATTCGGTTGTCTTTCCCCCTGACATTTTATCTTTTGTATTCCTTTCATTTAGTCAGCCTCTCCCATACAAATGCATCGGTCATAGAGGGCTAAAGAACAGTAATTTGAATTTTCATTTTAAAAAGATAATTGAAATATGTATTAACATGGGAAAGAGGAGCAGAAGTCCAGCTCAAGCCCAGAAAAGGGATGAAATATTTAACTTCCTCAATGATCCATGGCATCAGTATATCAGTATATTCTATATCTGAAGGACACCTATCTACACATATATGGCTTGCATGCTAATGGTCTTTTCCAGAATGTTTCTGTAAAGCCCACTCCCCCCAGAGTCAGTCCACAGCTGGAGTTATGTGCACCACTGATTTTATCTAGCACAGTAAATCAGACGGACTAGAGCTTTTCAGGGATTAAAGTAGCTCTAAAGTGCTGAAAAATGAACCTGTAACACACAGGCAATAATCTAGCATTTGGCTACAGGTTATCACTTAGGTTGTCAGCTGAATTTATCAAACCTGGATATGAGCAGTTAAAAAGCTTTTGATGATTTATAGCTTCTGTACACAACTGCAGCCTTAAATCCTACTTAACATTTTGCGGGTGTGAAAATTCACAAATGGCTTTTTAAAAATTCTGTTCTCTTTTCTGAATTCAACAAGCTCTTTGTGCATTTACTGACCTTTGGGATTCACACGTCAGAGACTTTTCAGTCTTCTCCTCTCAAAAGGGGAAGCACAGACTAAATACAGGAATAAGCCCCTCATTTTTATCAGACTATCTGCCATTTACTAACACAGCACAACGCAACATTTGCCTGCTGTCACATCAGACTGTCACAGCCATGCTCCAAATGTCACATTAGCAGAGTCAGGTTAAAATCACTTTGTGTTACAACACTTTCTGAAATGACCTTTTGAGGGGCCAGAATGAGAAGAAAGCTTAGCTCCCCTTGCTCTGCGCTGGGAGTCTCTCCTTATTTTTCTCCTAAACTGAGAAACACATGCTTCATTTTCAAGGGGGAGTTGTCAGCTTCTATGAACATGTGACACTCCTGCAATCCACTGAGCTATCTGTGGCTCCATTCTATAGCCTGCATGGTACAAGCAGACCTCTAAAACAGTAAAATTGATTGCCTGAGGGCTAGGCTCTCTGTGTATGACAGACACATTCTTCTTGAGGAGCACAGGGATCTGCCTCCCTGGATGTACTCAACTTTCCATTTTGACACAGGTCAGAGCAGTATGTAGAGCAATTTGCCTTACCAGACCTACAAATAACTTGACCTTTTAAAATGGCCAGAACAAGGTATGTGTATTACTAATTTAGATCCTAATGCACACTTTTAATAGAAGCAAGGATCTGTCATGACTATATTATAGATGGGAATTTAGGCTGCCTGGGGAAGAGCCATCCAGCCTCCTCTGTGCAAAAACAGAAGGACTGGAACAGGCTGCCCAGAGGAGTCACCATCCCTGGAAAGTGATCCATCCAGTCAAGAAATGACTGGACCTGGTGCTTAGTGCCAGGGTCTGTTCGACAAAGTGGTGATCAGTCAGAGGCTGGGCTTGATGATCTTGGAAGCCTTTTCCAAGTTAAAAGATTCTACGAGTTTAGGGGATACCCTTTCAGAGAGGTATTGCTTTTTCCCTCCTCCTCCAAGCTAGTCTTAGTGGTAGATCCCAGATATTTGCAGTGACCAAGCTACTGACAGGGAGAATGTTCCCATGCTTCCCGAGTCATGTGGGCCTTCTGAGACCACCTAGTGAATCCAGTCAAGTCCCAAATTTGGTAAAATAAAAGTAAATTGATTGTTATATACAAGAGATTAAATGGTAAAGACTCTACAGTCTGTCAAGGTCAAAGCATGGCCTGGATAGCTCTGAATTGGATATGCAGAAAGCAGCTCAAGGAGGAAAAATGCGTCCATGGCATAAAGGTTAAACAAAGAGGGGAGGAATCAAGGGAGAACACAGCAAGCTATATCAAACTGCTTCATGTCAGTAGCTGGGGATCATATAAAATAGCCCTTAGATTTATGTACAAATGACAGTTCCCTATATCTCTGCCTGACCCTGTTCCTTACACAAACAGTAATAATTCATTACATTTTTCATTCTGGCAATAGTTTGAACTAAATCACTGCTAAATCAGCTGTGGTGGAATCACTTTGTTGCAGGTAGATGTAGCACATCAATCTAACTATATAATTTACTTATGAGGAATTCATCCCTTGTCCTCTATAATAATTTAAGTTAAAAATTATACATGCACTCCAGTTGAAAATAAAAAATGCCAAGATGGATGGAATTTCAAACGGATATTTTTCTAAACAGTCCACAATCATGTTCTCCCTTTGGTTTCAGTTTTTGAAATAGGAACTCAAGGGTAAGAAAAGTATGGCCCAGTCCTTTCATTGCAGGGACAAGGAGACCTTAGGCTCCATAATAAGCTTTTAAAAAATGTTTGCCTAAGTCCAAAATGTATAGGGTGTGGGGCTTTTTAACTCCCAGACTATATAATAGAAAACTCTGAAAAATGAGTGTATTTAAGTCAAAATATGAGATTACAAAGGGTCTTTAAGGGCTCTGGAAACAGAAATGGAAAGTACTATTTCCTGTACTGGCATCCCCACTCCAAAAGGAGCATGAGAAATTCCTGTTGGAGCAAATAATCAAAATTCACTGAAAATAAACAGAGAGATATTTATCACAGATGTGCAAACAAATTCAATATAATTATATTAAATAACACGATTCAAGCCAGAAAATGACACCTGTGCCATTGTGAAGAACTACTAAAAGTCAGACATTTAGACAAAATTAAAAAGATATCTCCCAAATCTATTAATTACATGTGCTTGTTTTCTGTTACATATTGATAGAATCAGAATTCTTTAATTTCTGAACCAAGGTCTGGTGATGATACACCAAAATACATTATTTTTTCAAAAACTGGAATGTCAGGTTAGAGAAATAGGTGCCAATACAATGTCAGGATGGTTTTCTATGATTTGAAATTAAATAAGCATTTGTAATGGCAGAAAAACACAAAACTATGATTAGGATGAAAAAAAGGGGTCTAGTAAATTTGAAAAGCAACTTAGCCTTTTTGTACTCTTTAGAAGGAGCGAATTCCTGGACTTAAAATGCTTCTGTGCTCTCAAAGTTTTAGTACAAATGCCTATATGAATTCTGCAGCATACAATTCACAACTCTCCTTGGTCACCTGCAGAGTGAATAGATCCATCTTCAAGCTTCAAAAAATAATTTTTTTTTCATCTCCTTTATCTGTAATAGATCAGAGTTATTTTCTTATATCACCATGATGATATCTTCTAACATCCCTGAAGTAGTTCTATGAAGGAAATTTTTGTCAAATATACTTTGTTATAAGATTCTGCAGATTTAAAAATCTTTTAGACTCTACATGATTATCTTTGTATTTGTAGCCTACAACTACACAAACTTTAACATCTTGGTGTACTACTCAACAATACTCTGTTTTGTCTGTTCAAATTGTAATATCAAATAATAAATCTATGTCCTTTCAGTGACCTAGATAAACTTAATTTTCTTCTTTTCCATTCATTAAGAATTAAAGTTATTCTATTTCACGGTTCTGTATATCTTGAGGAAATATTTGAACTACAAGTTAGGGATGATGTAATTTCAATAGAGTGAATTCTGTATTAATTACACCAAATTAAATACTTTCCCATAATATATACCAGAATTTCATGGGTTTCTTGTACATCTTCAGGCTCTTTTTATCCCCATGTAGCATATTACAAATTCTTCGAAAAAAAAGCATCTCTCTGAGATGTCAAGGGGAGAGATGTGCCAGCACACAGCTCTGCAGAGAGCAGCAGCTCATGGTGGCCCCACAGCCCTCAATAAAATCTCTGTCTCTCTTCAAAAGACAGGGAGAACAGGGACAGCACTGTACACCACCTGAAATGGAACATCTGAACAAGTTAACTCTAGTAGAAGTAGGATTCTAAATGCCAATTGAAAAAAATAATGAAATTACGGTGTAAGTCAGAGAGCTCTGAAGGAAAATCCTGGCAATTCTTGCAGATTCTTCTTAGACACCATTTCTTTAGTGGGATATTAATTTCTGTTGGCTTTTTGGAGCTGGATACTTCAGTCTTTGGTAGAAACTAATTCTTGTAAAATTATTTTCCCCGGCTTTTCAGCTTTTCTTCTTTGGTGCTAAATTTGAAATTTAGTATTTTTTCTCAGTAGTTAAGACATCTCCTAAGACATTTTTTGCACAACATAATGACAGAGACTTATCAGATCCTGCAAAACACTTTGTGCCTCAGAGTACGCTGAATGAAGTGGAATCCTGTGAAAATGAGAGCTGCTTCTACAATACGTATGCTCATCCCAGTAATAATTATTTGCACAGTTCAAACCACCTCTCAAGGGATGGAGCTCTCTGTAAAGCACAGGCACAGAAACACAGCGATAAACAGCTCTCCCCTGCTTCTCACATGTGCCTGGGGGAAAACAATGGATGCAACTCTTCCATCAGCCTCATCATGCTCACTGCAACTTTGGGTGGCACACAAGTACCAGAAATTAGTTGGCTTGGATGCTGATAGCTGCAAAGCTGTGGCCTCCCATAGCTGTGATCCCAGTGGAAGGGTTGCACACCAAACCACTGGTTTTGCTCCTGGGCAGATTTCCAGCTTCCAGTCTGCTCCATGCTATTGTTGCTACACTGCTCACAGCACCACGTTGGCCTGTTTAAAGCTAGCTCAAGTAAAACAAGACAAAACAAAACAAAACAAAACAGCAAAACCAAACCAAACCAAAACTACAAAACAAAACAAAACCAAACCAAACAAAACAACAAAACAAAACCAAACCAAAACCAAAAGAAAACAAAGCAAGCTGCCATGGTGACCAGCAGCTGCACATCAGTGTCCCTTTCCAGCGTGCCCTCCCTGGCTTTGAAGTTTATATCCACACAGTACAGCTTGCTCAAAATGAGGTGACTCAACTCCTCACACTTAATCCCATTAATCTTTGTAAATAATTCCCTAAGACCGCAAACAATTTCTATAGCCCTTATCTGTCCTTTCTCCAGTTTGACAGCACAAGTACACAACTTGGGTACCTAAATTTTAATACAATTTTCTCTGTTTATAAAAACAAACCAAAGGAACACAAACCCCAACTTCTAATAAAGAGTGCCAATAGATTACAAGTGAAATAATTGGGGAAACATTGCTGCTGGTAGGTATGGAAAATAACAGAAACTGAACAGGAAATGTGTCAAAAAAATCTGAAAATAAAAGGGGAAAACAGCAATAAGCATATATTGAATATAATCTGCTGTATGGTTTCATCTGACAGAGGACTGTTATAAAGGTGAATGAAATAATGATAATAAAATTACAGGTGATGTTCAGTGCTAGTGAGGTACAGGAGAAAATGAATCTCAAGTATCCAAATGCAACTGTTGGTACTAAATAATTAACAGCATCCAGGATGAGGCCTCAAACTTACTGTGGCCAGTTCTTTGAAAACATCAGTGCTGTGCTCACTGGTGGCCAAGGAGCCAAAAAGGGGATGAATGTGGCAAGGCAGAATATTGCGAGAGCAGTTAAAATATTGCAGAAAGGTCATTCAGAAATGTGAGTTCTGGAGGTGGATATTTCAGAGCTCTGTGTGGCTCTCAAAAAAAAAAATCAGGAAAGGTAGAGGCTTATTAGAATTATAGAGCAGCTTTTATGATGAAAAAAATGAAATGGATGACAAAGACTTGCATTTCTAAAGAGATTCATTATAAGAGAGATCTGTAAAACATGAGCGATACGTAAAAAGTAAAACACAGTTATTCACTGCTTATCACATCACAAGAAGCAGGGTCTTCCCAGTGAAATTCTAAGACAGTTGATTTAAAACAAACAGATGGAAGGGCTTTAATCATTACATGCATAATTATTTTGTGAAACTCACTGCCAGTAGATGTGTTGAAGGCCGAAAGTATAAATGGATTCATGAAAGATATGACAAATTGATAGACAATAAATCCACATGCAATGATTAAACCTTATGGTCCAAAGACACCCTACAGCTCAAACAGTCATGAAAACACTTGCCTTTTGGATCTCAGACTGTAGACCATGCACCTGTTCTGATACAGATACCCACCAATAATATAGACTCATCATATGCTTGGGAAATCTCAGCGTCAATTCACTTTCTGCCTGAGGAGAACTGTAATTTACATCTCTTTTTATTTATACATACATGTGGAAAACGGTTTTCACTATTTGTCCTGCTAAATCCTTGTACAACATAGAAAAAATATCCAGACTGATAGACCAGAAGACAAAGGGTGAGTTGACACCTATTAGCAGTTTTGATAATCACTTGGCTGAGGGGTCAAAAGATTTACATGCAAATAAATTGGTTTTAAAGGAAAAAAGAAAACAACAGAACAGAGAACTGATGCTGGAAGAGCAATTACATTTTATGTTTCCTCCCTCCAAATAACTTTATCACAAGTCTAGGGTTTCATGCTTATCCTGTGTCTCTTACTAGAAACAATACCAATTAAACAAGTGGTATTAATAGCACAATGTGGATGAGTATTTGTAAATAAAATGCAAGAATCACATTATGAACACTGCAGAGGAGCAGCATCTCTGGAAGAAATACAACTGGAGTAGTAGAGAACTCAAGATGTAATGAAAGTCATCTGTCTGTTTCAAGGCACAACAAATACACCTACAGAACTACAGGTGTCTGTTTAACTTATTTTTCAAAATTTCTAAAGGTAGCAAGTTTCCAGAGTTTAAATATCCTTTTCATTAAGAAGTTTTTCCTAATATTGGCTCAAATCTCCACTCCTATTCAAATCTCTTAATTCTCAGTCAGATGATGAGGGCAGAAACTGTTTTATCGGCAGCTGCCATGCATTTTGACCATCTTCTCTAAGCAGTTTAGTTATTTTGGTTTTTGAATTGAGATATGTTCTTAATCTTATGTTTTCTCCACACATTTTTCTTTAATCAGCACTGGATACAGAAGTTAGTTATAGACTTTTGGCATGAGGAGATTAAAAGGATACTATTATTTTTACATCCCAGTGCAGAAATTTTCTTTTTCTATCTTTCATGTTTTTGCTTATTCATGTTCATTCACCTACTGGAATCTTTAGTTCTCTTTATGTATAAATATGAACTGGTGAGTTGTTCTTCATTTTGTATTTGTCTAGAAGTTTGCTCCCAAAGTAGCACCAGCCATTTTACCTAAATAACCAGCATTTTTTCTCCTGATTTCTTCTTCAAATTCTTAATATTCTTAATATTTGCACCCCATGGTGCTTGCTGACTGTCCCAGGGACCACTGTATATTTTGATAATAATATATTCTAGTTTATCTTCTTAATCAGCAATGTCAATATTCAGTGACTCCAGATTTAAGGCACACCCTTTCAGAGGTCTATTTGGTATACTTCTCCATATTGAAATGGGACTTTAAATCAGATTTGTGGACACTTTTATACTCATACACAGTGGAAGGTGTTCCTGCCCATGGCATGGGGGGGGTTGTAGCTAGATGATCTTTAACATCCCTTTCAACCCAAACCATTTTATGATTCTGGGGATTGATCACTGAGCTAAAAATCCACTGGTCACTAAGGTGTGGACAGTTACAATAACATCACACTACTCAAGATGGAGATAAAATGATGGATATGGTACAGCAAGAAGTCTACAAAATACACATTCATGTGATTATAGTCAAGATCACCTGTTAGGCTGTTGCAGAAGTCAGCTTTTTGACTTCTTTGGTAATTCCTTTTTTTTTTCTTGAAAAATTATAGCTTTTTTATGATATGGGGATCTTTTCCAGAAGGATCCAGCTTAGAATCCTCTGCCCAGGATAAACAATCCACAGTTTAAATTATGTCTTTATAACTCATTACATGACACTAGCAATTATTTATTGATCATTGCTAAAAAATTGTTCAAACAACAGAATTCTGGATTTCTTCATGTATTTTTTTCCTAAATTCATATCTAGATATTTGAAGGTATTTGTTAATCTTAAAACCCTTAATATTTATAAGGAAATTTTATTCTGACTTTTAAAGTTTTTGCAGAAGCAGTGAAATATGAATCCACTGATACTGGATTTTTCACATGACAGTTTCTATATATATATATACATACATATATATGTCTGAGTTTTCAGAGTTCTTACTAAATGTTTTGTACTAATTGGATTAATTCCTTCAACATTATCACAGAAAAGAAATCACAGACTGGTTCTTTGGGTCATATACTGAACAGATGTTAAATATTAAAAACAAAAATATTCTAAGGCAATTAGTCTCATTATTTATATGAGCCTTTGTGGAAGCAAGAACCAACAGTAGTTAAGAGTATTCTGGTCTATATTTAGAATAAATAGAAAGAAACTTTTCCAGGGTTGGATTGATTCCTCTGGAGAACAAGTTATGGATGAACTGAGGATCCAGGAAAGCAATCCTGGGTTCTTGACTGCAGACATTTTTTTTTGTCTCCTTCATTTGATAAAACTCAGAAGAATATCTGAATATCTGGTGCTTTTACTCCAGAATAGCTTTACTCCAATAAGGCTTTTTCTGAGGATACCAGAGGTGTTACACTTGACAAGTCATGCTCTCCCTGTTGCTTGGTAAACAGATCAGCTTTCAACACCAGCAAATGTCATACCACATTACCTGGCTAAACGAGTTGAAACACTTAAATTCTTCCCACTTCCTTAAACTTTTTTTCCAATGTGCAGTACCACAGACTTTCATTTCTAACTCCACAAAGAACGATTTCTGCACAATTCATTTGTATTTGTTTACAATTCTTTGATTTTCTTTTTTAACCTGTTCCAAGGCAGATGTCTCTTAGGTTTTCTTTAATACCTGACAGGAATAGGAGTCTGACTGAAAGCAAGGTGCCTTCTAGGCTCCAGTCAGATTAATCAGAAAGGATCTGCCAAAGTGAAGCATTTTGAAGGACAGGTATAGATCTGTTCTTGAAGTTTCCCCTATCACAGCAAACTACAATCAGCTTTGCTACTGCCCTCCTTGCTCCCTGATACGCCCACAACAGTTGTCAGAACTCTTTTTCAGCTCTCACTAGACAAAAGATTTTGACCATCTACTTCAACTACATGTCTGACTATGAGAAGAGTTCTTAAATTGCACCCATGAAAAAATTGCCATTAATTCGGAAGGATGAAAACTTTGAACATCAATTGAATATCTCAGCTAAACTAAGAGTCTACTTTTTATTTACCAGTAAGGAAGGGGGACAAAATGCTATTATGTGTGCTTTGTATTCTCTGTTGCATACTAAATAATTCCTGGGAGGTATTCATGATCTATAAAGCAGCAAACAGTTTGGTCACAGCTATCTCTGGCACCATCTGTTTGACCACTTGCAAAAGTAACAGACTGCACAGAAGCTGAAAAAGAGGCATGACTAGCATGAGTTTGGGAAAAAATTGTATCTAGATCCAAAATTAAACCAACTATTCCGATTTTCATCACAGTGTGCTGTACTGCAGTTAGCCCTTGAACCCTCACAGGCTGGTTTTCCCTTGCCTCTGGCACATGCGCCTGTTGGCTTTTTCATAGCCAAAATGTTTGCAGATAGTCTCATTAAAACAAAAGTTTCCAGCAAATAACAGAAAATTTAGCTCCTGAGACTGCCCTGCTGATTTTTCTACCCAAGCAAATGAGGAACAGATCTTTCAGCCCTATCCTGATATATTATTACCTATTTATCTGGGGTTTTTTTCTGCATTGAATTATTTCAACTGCGAACACCTGTGACAACTTTCATTCAGATTGTTAAAGAAATTATAAAGGACTCTTGAAGTATGGAACACTAACACTGGCAATTCCTAATTATTATGTTTGGATAACAAGCTGCTAATACATTTAATATGAGCTATATTCATAATTACAATTAATCTTACAAAAGCATTTACAAGACATCTTTGACGTGGTCTTTTTTCCTTGAAATCATCATGATTTGTATTATGTTCTTGAAAAAAGCCCCTTTGGCCAATGAGTTATATATCTGTCTCATACTTGATCACTCCTAATAGCTATAACTACAAAGGAAAAGCCCATTTATCATTTCAGGCACATGAGTTAACTAACTTCTTTACATTATTAGGAACTTTCTCAATAGTCCAAAAATTATTAAAAGTTAATGAGAATGTTTCAGAAAGTTTCCTAACCAATTAAGGGTTCTTTTGAACAAATTAATAATGTCTACAATTATACCACAAGTATTGAATATAAAAGCTTTGAACAATACCAATAAAAGAACAGAAAAATCCTTAACATTTAGACTACCATTTGTAGTTAAAAAATGAGAAAACTTTCATCTATGTTGTTACACTGTTTCTTTTTCCAATTTCTCATACATTTTTGCTCATTCTCTTTATTTCCAAAACAAGTGAGAAACTAAACAAAACTTGAGACCAGCCTTAAGATGTGTTGACCAACTATTGCTCGCACAAATAGAAATTCAACCCTTCTCTGGCACTTCTCCATAGGTTGCCTGAGGTTTTTTTTACTGTGGATTAATTTGAAACCTTTGTTTGATGATCAAAATACCGACTATGTGCCAGAATCACTTCTGAAATAGTAATTTTGCAGTTACAAGGGATTTTAAAGGGGTGGCTGTCTCTTCTGTTTTTCTGATCTAACAATATTTCAGCTGATGATAAAACTGTTGGTATTAAATAGTATCTGATATGAAACTGAAAGAACCTCAGTTTGAATGGTTGGAGACAAAAGTCAATATAAAATCAGCCATCCTGGACTTCTACTGCTCTTTTGGATTAGTTCAGAAGATGTATATTGCACCTCCCCATGGCCTCAAATCACATCCTTAATGTGCAGAGGGAACATTCCAAACTTCCTCCTCGTTCAGGTGTTCTAGGAGGGTACATATAGATATGTTAGACAAAATGCATTAGAGCTCCTCCAGGTTATGAGGAATTAACACCTCTTGTAAAAATTTTCTCATGATTCTTTTGTGTGGCTGTAAACATCGCTTTTATGAAAAAAAAAAGTGGGGGCAGAGGGGAGGAAGAAGAGGAAGCAATCAGTATTTATCATTAGTGTTGAGCAAGAATTCCTAAATGAGATTACTGTGAGATGATGTCTGCAAATTTTTAGTGGGTCCAAATTCTTCCGGGAACATGAGTTAATAGCTTCACTTACAGTTGTGAAGGCAAGAGCAATTCTGAAGATTGCTTCAGTAATTCAGAATGAGTAACAACAGAACCCCTCAAGTGCACTGCTGTTCATTAATAATAATGTCCATACAGCAGACAATTTCTCTTTAAAGAATGAGCCTTTGTAACTTGGTCAGCAGAATTATGTTTAAAGCTCTCTCCTGAAAACAAAGGGAGAGAAAGCTTCTCTCTCATGCATTGTATGGGAAGAATTTGCCAGCTTATGACTACCCTCACGAGACCATCCAAATGCATTCATCTCCTGTTTTATCTAACCCTCAGCCTAGAAAACAAACACATGAATTGCATTCTAGAAACTGCAGAAACAACTACAACATGAATCACCATTTCTGCAGAAACCTCTCCCAGCGAGTGCCTCATCCTGGCTGCAAATGGCCCCTGACAAATCCCTACGGCTTCATTTGCCATCTCTGTTGCTGAGACCATTCCCTGCAGGAGCAGATCAGGCTGAGAGGATGCAGCAGGCTTGGCGGGTTGTGCTGTGGAACATGTTGCCTCCAAGGGATGGGGTCAGCAGTTTGTGTCCTCTGCACGCTGAGGGACTGACTCCTGAAGCAACTTTTAGCAAGCAGTTGCAGAATGTCAAAAGTGAGTCTTCAGAGAGCGCAAAAACTAACTTGAAAGAGCTTAACAACAAAAATCCTCTCTAGATTCCATATCATATTCATTTTTAAGAAACAACTGTATTAAGAAGTGGATACTTACCTGACTGATAGGGTTTTTCAAACAGCTACAAGTTGCTATAGGTCAGTAGTTTCTATAAATACAGGGATTGTAATCAAGAAAAAGTCTTGGAAATACCTCATAGCACTCAAGGTTCAGAACACCGCATTTCAAATAGGTAGCAAAAACTTATTAGGTTCCTTTCTGCATCTTCCAAGCAGTTCCTTTCTAAAATAATTGTACAGATTTAAAACATCCTGAAACAAATGCAACTGACACAAAAGTTGCGTACGTAAATATAATGAAAATTGTTTGCAACATACCTTGGAATTGTGTAAATTTGATGGTTCCCATCCTCTCTCCATTTCTGAAAACAACTTCACCCTAAATAAAATAAATAAACATCTTAAAAGTTTTATAAATCTCTCATAATATAGTTTTTCATTAACATCTTAATTTTACATTGACTATTAAAATTACCAAAGCAATGCTTAAACTCTGATAGCAGATTCAAACAGATTCAAAATAACTCAAGAACAACTCCTTAAAGCCTTCTACAGATTTCAAATGGCCTTAGAAACTTGGCCAGTGTTACCAACCACTTTTAATCTAAAGGAAATGGAAACACGATAAAGCCAATAACTTAGTGAATTTCAGATGATGAGAGAGATGCAAACAAATTGATTTTTACCATTTCCTTCATGAAGGATATGTAAAAACTTTCAAATATCACACCAGAAAATAGTTTTCCACTTAATTCATCCATGATACAGTTCTCCAGATGGCTCTAGACGCTATTTATCTTATCTTATATACTTATCCTACTGGATTATGGATACCAGTAGCTCCTATGGCTGGGTTTTGTCCTATACCAACATGGGTGTCCTAGTATTCATTTAAATTGTAATGTGTTTAAGTCAGTACTACCATCTGTGGTGCTATACACTCTTACTTCTCAATATATTGGTCATGTAATGCTGAAACTTCCTCAGATATCCCTAGGAAATTATTCCCATCTTTTATCTCGTCTTTCTGGATTAAATTAAGAAAAGATCTTGTTAAAATTCCTTCTTACTTCAGCTATTTCATAATTGAGTATGGAAGAAGAGGGTTTCATTCATTTACATTAAGTATTTTTAATATTTTGAACCTGTAGTGGAGAGCTGAGCACTGTCAAGATAGATTGCTGTTCTACTCCATCCCTGGTTTGGCTTATTAACATCATCTCCATAAATCTTTGTTTTGGCAGACATCAGAGTGAAAGAAACCAAATGGTACACCTGTGACGCTGCAATACATTTCCTTGTGCCAGCCTGTCACTTTCTGGATAACCGTTTCTGGTCATTGATGGGATGCACTGTAGACCTCTAAATACTGAAGCCAGGTTCCTTAAATTTAAGAATGGAAAACTTTAAAAAAAGTACTAAACTTTAAGAATCGAAACTAAACTTTAAGAATCGAAAACTAAACTTTAAGAATCGAACCCCCTAATCTCCTGACTATTTTATAAAAAATAAAAAAGAGAATTACATTTGAAGCAAAATAAGTGATATAAATAGACAATAAAATGTTGAATTTAATTTATAAATTACAGCAATGCTAGTAAGAAAGAGCCAATTGGTGTTTCAGAAACTTGTCTTTAGGAATTATGTGTAATTTATGGCATGAGTAGTGAGCTATAACCTGATGATGTTCTACAGCTCACATCAAGCCATTTCTTTGCTACTGAGATAACATACCATGAGATCTAGCTGAAGAGTTTTCTCCTTTATATGTGAGACTCATAAATTACTAAAAGTTTTTTCTTTATTTAAAATCGTGGATGTTTGAATAATAGATATTACTGATACTCATATTGAGATGAGACATCCCGAGAGCCAGTCATCATTATTCTATCCTTTCTTTTCACCTCACCACATACTTCATCACATGTACTAGTAAAAACTGCAGTTTATGGTATGACCCACCAAAAAACCTAGATCTTATGAAATCCACGTGAATACAGCAACACACAAAATCCTCTTTTATCTTCCATTGTGTTACATAGGTATATTTAGATATTGATTAGCAAAAGGACCAGTGATTGTACAGAATTAAAGACAATAATAGAAGTAATGTTAATACAAACTTTTTCAGAACATGACCATCATATTCAAAAAATATTTCTTGATCAAATATTTTATTTCAAGAGATGTAAAAGAAGACCTCTGTCCTGAACAAGCATTTAAATCAACTGCACTAGTGAATAATTTGCACTTAGAACAAACCCCACATTTTATTATACATTACATAGTTAATTATCAAAGCCTCCCTCTTCCATTACGCAAGTCATCCCAATGGAGACCAACAGAAACCACACTGGTGTCTTGGTTCCTATTTAATTTTCATTAATCTACCATATACATTTTTCCTTTCCTTTAGTTGTAAAAGTCAATGCCAGAGTAAATACCAATCTGCCCATCTGATCTGCCCAACTTTGAGCTGTGGATAGGCATCTTCACACCAGCAATGACCCTTGAAAAGTTGATGGAAAGGAAATTGAAAGTTTGTGGCTTGGAATCCAACAGACACAGATGTGAATAGACGGTGGAAAAGGAGCTGAATGAGCTCAGTCTGGCACAGTCTGGTCTCCCCTGGATATTGCTGCTGGTGTATACAGCCACCAAGGCACACAGAATAGCAATTTTTTGGCCCAAATACATCCCTGTATTTGGGATTCATTGCAGCTGCATAACTCATCATACAGCCTTACACAGGTGTACTTTATTTAGTTTTCCTAAATGTACTACCACTCATAAGGATAAACAATACTAGTCTCACATTACAAGTTAGGAGACTCGAAAAACAGAAATACTCAAACAACAGCTCGTAAGCTTTTTAGGTTTTTATTTGTTTATGTTTGTTTGTTTCCTTTTTAATACATTTTTGACCCTTTCAATTGTCTTTTTTTTTCCCTCCCTCAAAAAGCTAAAGTGCTTGAATGTCCTTTAGAAATGAAGAAAAACAGACTGGACCAGACATTTCAACAGCATCAATCTCACTTGCCACATACAAGGACATCATCTCCCTGTTTCTTCTGAATACCATCTTTTTTGTGCTCCGTTTTACAAACCTAATATTGATTTGTGTACTTTGTTATACAGAGAAACTGTTTCATCCCCTTAATAAAAAGACATTTTCTACCCTCCTTTGATGTAGAGTCTTTTCCTTTTATCTTAAGCCATTAGTCCTTTATTTGTGGTCAGAATAAGAAGTCCACGTCATCTATTCACACTTACAAATTATTAGTCAACATTAGATTTATTTCAGACACATGGGACTTCCCTGTCTTTACAGCAGTCATTTGTCTCTATTTGGAAGGAGCTGTATAGTATGCTTCTGTATTTTTTCCTGGTGGTTAAAAAGTAGGTATCTTTGCTGTACTATGAATATGTCATTAAGCTCTTTTTGAGCTACTGAGCACTAGCATTTATTAAAATTTTCTATTAACATTTTTATTTATTAAAATAATTTTATATATTCTTTATATATTTATATACTATATAAAAACATTTTTTTTCTGTCTAAGTTCTGTGACATCTGCTGAAATCAAGGTGTACTTCAGAACTTGCAGTTTCATTATTGGACTATATCCAATACAAATACAAGCCAAGGTGGATGAAGCATCCCAGGATAGGAAACCTCAGAGTTTGTTATCACCCAGATGGCAGCTTGCTGGTCTCTGACATTGTTCCTAGCTGTACTGCTCCACACCTGGTGGTAGCTCAGCATTCATCAAGCCCCTGTGTGAGCTGTAGTGGCATACTAAATCAGCAAAATGCATTCAGTGTTTTTTATTTTTTGTTTTGTTTTTGTTTGTTTGTTTGTTGTTTGTTGTTGTTTTTTGTTTGTTTTAGATTTGGGGGGTTTTTGTTTGGTTGGTTTTTATTTGTTGTTGTTTAGGGGTTTTTTTTATTGCTTTGGCAAGTGGGCAATATGTTGTTTTTGAATTGCTGAACCAGACCCAGCACAAAGGAGCCCTGGAAGGATGCAGATACTAGCAGAAGAGGATAGGAGGAAGGGAGCAACTCTCTGTTAGTCCCAGATCCTTCCAGAGGATTTTCTATGTTTCCATGCAATCTACACAGCCTGCTACCCACATGTTGCACTCAATTTTCTCATTCAGGACTCCTTAGCTACTGACACACCTCCCCTGACACACACAAAGCAGCAAGCTGGGATTCTGTGGCTCTTGGCTCTGCAACTTGTGAGCAGTGAAGAGCTGCACACTGCAATTCATAGCCTCTTCCACCCTCCAAACTTGATGTCCAAGACAGTGGTGTTTGTAGAGAAAGGGAATATCATTTTTTCCACCTAGCAGGTTTTTAGCTCTGCAAGTATAACCTCACTTCTAAAACAAAACAGCAAGCTTCCAGCTGAGGGCAGCTTGTGCACAACTCTTCTGGTTTCAACCTAGTTACATCACTCATTCAGCTGCAGACAAAAAGCTAAGTACAGGAGATGTAAGCAGAGTGAAGGAGAGGATACCAGTGAAGGTGTTACCCTATGTGGGACAAAGAGCATCTTTGGATTAATGAGAGGAGAGCAGAAGGCAGAGGGTGACAAAAATTAAAATGCTCCATCAAATCAAAAGTGCTCCTCAGACCATGATTTTATATCTTTAGACTGCTGTGGCTAAAATGTTTTTAGAACATTTGATCAAAGCAGAACTCAGAGACTGCTGCTTTTCAAGTCTTGAGACTATTTTCAGTAAAGGTATTTCCTTCAAAATTTTCAAGATTAAAGACTAAAATCTGAAATAGTTTACAATCCATTGGGATGTCTTTTCCCTGCCTATTTCCTCTCTTACAATATTTTCCAAAACCTTTGGGTAACTGAACACTGTTGTCTGGAGAGCAGCAGAGCAGCTCGAAAAGCAGGGTGAAGCATAGCTAAAAAACTGTAGCTAATATGGTCTAAAAGAAGCAATACCACTATTCTCATATAAACAGAAACTTTTATTCTAAACATGACAGGCATAAAATAGCAGGAAAAATGAACGGGCTTACTTCCCTTCCATACATTGAGTATCCATTTTCACCATAGCAAGCCTGCTGTGTTATGCTTCTAAAACATACCCCCAAATAAGTTAGTTTCCAAAACACAAAAAACATTGGTTTTGGAGGAAAACATTGAGGAAGAAGGAAGCTAAATTGTTGGAAGAGAATTGCTGAGGGAAAAAAAAAAAATTCTAGTAATCATGACCATGATGAAAAAGAAGGAAGAATTTGCATTTATCAAATCCGTTAACACTGGAACTAGGAGGCACTCATCTATTAGGACTTTGGTCTAAAACAGAAAAATCAGTGACGTTTTTCACATTATTCCTTCGCACAGCAGGTAATGACCTTCTGAAATTTGCATTGAGTGAGGATTACTTATGTATTTATTTCATTTAGAGACAGAGGACTGGGACTTGACCCAGTCTACAGATCTCATATCACATTTCCTACATTCTTATGCAGCTTCTATGAACTCTTGGTAGTCAGACAGGTAAGTGGAAATTATATCTCAGAGATAGTTCAGAGATCAGAAAATATTAATGATTTTTTAAATAGGTTACAGAAACTGCTCTCATATGAATGAAGTATGGGATAAGCAGATGTACAGGTTCACATCAGAGGCAATTTAGAAATAAAGAACACAGGGGAGAGATATCTAAGTTCCTTTTTTTTTCCTCCTCCATGGCAAAAACTGTTCTGGGCAAAAATATCCAGCAACTTTAATAAAAAAGATGGGCTTTGTGTCTCATATTTGCCAAGATCTTTGTTAGCATCAGCTAATTCAAGTAGTCTGTGGCATTGCCCATTGTGTTTTGCTTTGGCACTTGTCTACCTTAAATGCCTACTGAATAAGTAATAGAGTTTCTCAAAATAAAAAACCAAAAAAAACCAAAAAAAACCAAAAAAAACCCCAACCCTGATCTATGAAATAATTGTTTTAGACTATCTTAAGTTAAAATCATTTCCCAAAACCAAGTTTCCTAAATAAAAAAAAGACTACTGTGCATTTCCTAATATCATGACAGCAATGAGTTATATTCCACAGCTGGGCTGGAAGAAATGGAAACTGAAGATCAACACCTACGGTTTCAAATTAAGGTATCATATTTTTATGTACCTATCATTCACATACATCCTCAGTCTAAGATTATGTGCAAGTACAAAGTGCTGGAAGCCTTACCACATGGTTTCATCATGCTGCCACTAGAGTTTCAGTCCATTCAGCCTCTTCTTCCAAGGAGAGGGGATTTTTGGTCTTTTATTTTGCCTATCTCCCCTCTCTAAGCCCCTGTTACAATTTTATTTATTTCCTGACAAAGGCATAACTGAAATGCAGATGCTCTTGCTGTGCAGAAAGGTGCCTCTATTTCTAATTAATTTTTTGCCAGCTGATCTTTATCATATTTCAGGCAGAACTTCAACCCTTTTTTTTTTTTTCCAGGAAAGTGAAGGAATCAGAAAAAGAACAGACAGAATTTCTTTAGTTAAAATTTCTTTCCTCCATCTCATCAGCATCCTCTCTCATCACTTGTCACTGCATAAAAGTGTGCTGTTGGCAGCACAATGACATAAGCCCAGACTAAGCTGCTCCATTAGATTAGCATTTAGATGCATCTAAACAATTTTACACAGCTATGCTGAAATGAGACAGCACAATCATAGCATTTCTTTCAGCACAGCAAGCAAAGGCATCATTTACGAACATCTGAGCACGCCGTTTACACACAGAAGCCAGACTGAGGGAATAATGTCCCTGACAAGGTACCAGCAATTCATAAGCAGCTGAGAGGGGCGAGAAAAGGATGCTTGCCAGGAAATCATGCATCAAACAGACTTGCTGGCCATTGCAGGTGAAGATGAAACCCTTATGCTTTATTACTCATTAATGTGCCTTTACACATTCATCTTGGACTTATAGCCAGCACAAGGCAAAGAAGTTAGACGCTCTTTTATTCTTTATGGCCGTATCATGTTTAGCCAGTGACAGAGTTTTTTGTGAATCATCTCTGTCTGTGATCAGGTAAGCTCTTGTTGGACATCATTAGTGGTCTTAGGTTTAAAAGCATAGCAGGAAAGAAATTGAAATGAAACATTTGTACTTGAGAAGCTATTTTGCAAGTTTTTTTAAGAGTACTTCAGAAACAAAATGACAGGCCCTGGAACAGTGTGCAACAAATGCTTTCAAGTCAAGTGACATATATAATATATAACAGCACTGACTGTTGCTATTTAGCCATTCTCCTGATCTATGGTTGTTTTCCAAAGCACGAGAAATGTAATTCCTTTGCTCTTGACTCAATATCTTCCAGGAGTGTGTAGAAACATGGATGTAAACAACCTGTCTTTCAAGGTGACAAGAGAAAAGGAAACAGTCTGAAGCACTGGGACTAGTAACTCAAGCTCTTCCCAGTGTGTATAAAAGAGTAAATATGAACTGCTGAGGTGATGCTCAGAATTGTTCTTCAGAGGTTGAGTCCCTGATGATTTCAGTTTCTAGCTTTGTATGTCTGTAGAAACAGGGTAACAGCACATTATCTTTCACCACTATGGTTTTTTCCCCCCTCCACTGCTTTTGTAAGAACGAATCAGAAGAGATGGCAAAAAGCCTTTTAAGGACACTGCATTAAGCAGCAGTTCCATCTCTTCAACAGTGCCACTGCATATGATGTTCTGAAGTAATTTCTTCCATTTTCTTTAAACTACATTAATCTCAGAAGAGAGCAGAACTGCACAGGCTGTATTTCATTTGTTCCGATGATGACCCGAAAGACTGCAGGATCCACTGCCTCC
This sequence comes from Sialia sialis, assembly GCA_009812075.1. Lineage (NCBI taxonomy): Eukaryota > Metazoa > Chordata > Aves > Passeriformes > Turdidae > Sialia > Sialia sialis. The sequence goes on from VRYO01001463.1 coordinate 61,490,402, forward strand.
ACCTCCTTCCCAGGCTCTGTCACATTGGCTGGACACAGGAGATTACTTTGTTTACTCTCTTCTTTCTAAAGAGAGGCGGCCTCTGTTATTAGCAAGGGTTTCATATCCAAAGTAGAGCACACTGGCATTACCCATGTGCAAATGCTGAGCACAGTATCTTCAGACTATTGTCTTTCTAAGTGAGCAACTTTAATTCAAAAACTGCCTTAACAGGAAAGGGGAATTAAAAAAATTTACAAAGACCAGACAGCTGAACAAATCTCTTTCTAAGTATGTGTACCTGCCAGTCGTGCATGATTCTCCCTACTGGGTAGATAAGAGACTATGATGGCAGACTCATTCCCAGTGTTACACAGCTACTATGCATCTGAAAATTCCCCTGCAGGCAGAAGTGTAAACTGATGATGACCAGGGAAGAATCTGACCAAGTTAAAAGATGGGTTTTTTGTAACGAGCAGCTATCCATGTCTAGAACACTAACACCGATTTTCCCTCTGTTTATGCAGTACAAGCTCTTACACAGGAACTCAAACTGTTTAATTCCATATTCATAAAATGTTTCTAGTGATTAGAGTATTTTAAACTTTTCTTTGGCAAATCAACTAAGACAGTTCAAAACACATGGGAACTGACTGTCCAGGACAGTGACTTTCTAATACATTTCCCAATAACCATCACAGAGATGGGTCCATTTTTCATTTCAGAATTAAACAATTTTTGTTCATCTAAATTTACAGCAAGCTTCTAACAACCTTTTAATTTAGCCCAGTTGTAGTTTTGGTTTTACTTGATAATTGCCAGAATTGCTATCACATTTAAGATGTTTAATAACTATTTCTATAAAGCTAAAAATCCTAAACTAAGATATTTCCAATCCTAAAACTCTCAGATTTACTTTTCTTAAAAATTTCAGATTTTGTCTATCAGAAAGGACTCCTGAAGACAGCTATGTTTGATGATAATGAAGTAGAAGTTTCATCCTCTTCCTTTTTTTCAGCACTGCATGGCTCCAGGTGATGCATTCATCAACATCAAATTCTGACCAAAATCTGCAGAGAAGAGCATCAGCACTGCTGAGCACAGAGATTTGAACAGACTTGGCAGTGGCATGAAGGAGATCTAACCAGCATATTCTTAATAAAATCAAATTCAGCCCTTTTCATTGTCCATTTTAGTCATTTAGGTTATTCTAACCTGTGCCAACAACCTGCAGAGAGTCAGTAAGATATAACTGGCATAATTTTGACACTTTAAAGATTCTCTGTTTATGTGCATGTAGCAGTTTGGGTGAGGAAAGATGGGAGCCTCTCTGTAAAACACTCAGGTCCAAAGATGCCTGGTTTGGTTTCTGGGTGATCAGTGCCATATACCATTAGATCCTACACAACACAGCAGCTTTCCAGCCAGTACAGGTCACAGATCTCAAAGGTTTAGCTCTCTTCAGACTCCATAAAGCATGCTTAGAGTAACAGTGTTACTTTGGGGTCACTCTTCCTACACTTTCAGAACGCTAAAGTTAAGCCTCATTGATACTTAAATACCTTCCCACTGTGATGGATGCTTTTAAAAACGTCTGTGAAATATTTTGCTGTTTTAAATACATTCTCTGCCTAAAATTAATTAAAAATCAAATTCATACTAAATATCTGAGACTTACCTAGTCACTTAATAGATAAACAGTGTATTTTTCAATGAAATATACCACTTGAAAGCTCTTCAGGATTCCCTATGGACATGATGACAGAGATGAAAACAAGACAACAAATGATATCCCCTTGTTTGCTCTCAAGTCACACCAGCTAATTTGCAGAAATTAGTATAAAAGCAAGTTAAGGAAAAGTGACTCTTCTGGTTTTCTTCTAACTCAAGGTAGTGTTTAAAGTCCAATTAATGCTATGAAATAGCTACAGACTAGGCATATCCTTCCTACCCACGCACCCCAGCATTTGCACACTCAGGATATTTTCTATACCATGCCATGCAGACTAATTCAGATGCACCCAGGTAAATGAACTGGTAAATCTACATAGGAAAACAAGATTGGTGTCAGTGTAAAAGCACAAACAGATTCCCAGATTACCAAGCTTAGTCTACAGAATTTCCTTTCTCAGCTCAGATACCACTAAGCTGCTTCTGCACCCAAAAAAATCCAAAAATAAACCCCAAAATACAACCAGAAAACCAAACACCAAAAATCCCCTAAAAATAAAATATATATTAAAATATTTGCACTTATTTTAAAAGCACTGCTCTCAGTTCTTGCTTCAAGGGGAGCACTGGCAGAATCAGAGTCAGTAAATTTGGAACTGGAAGGGAATTAGGGAATTACTACCCATCAATGCATTTCATGGAGCTATATTCATATCTAAGCTCCTGGAGTTATAAAACTCACTATGGGGAGCTTTTTTACTTCCATTATTTCCATCAGAGAACTGCTTCTGAACCTGAATCTTATCATTTTAAGCTTTCCTCTTGCATTCAGGTTATCTTATTATTGGCCATATGCTTACTTTTAGCCTGGCAGTATTATTTGAAGGAGATTCCCTTGTTCTTTTTTAAAATTCTATTTATGCAGAGAAGAAATTGTTCTCCACACAGCAGACTAGGTATTCTCAGAGCTGCAATAGGGAGAGGAATAAAAAACAATGAAGTTATCTTTCCACCATAAAAGCTGATTTTATGTAGGAGGAAGATTTTTACCTGGCCAGTCTGAAATGTCTCTCTCATGCACAAATTGTTTTGGAATTCCATGTTCCAGAATGGAGGCAGGGATTGAATTTCAGTGTCCTGAAAGTGACACTGGAGAGGAACCATTCTGGGCTGCTGTTCTCTGAACCTCACACACCTATGCTCTCTTTAAATGCCTCTGGTATGCCTAAAGTAGACAGATAAATACTCTACTCTGATAATTGTTAATCAATTTGATAATTGAATAACACAATTCACTTATTTAACACATAAGAGGATTTGAAATTTTATGTACAGTAATTTCACAATTATAAGCCGCACCTGATTATAAGCTGCACCTCCCGGTAGCTGGGTAGACCAGGGAATTTGTCCATATATAAGCCGCACCCGAATATAAGCCGCACTTTTTTTTTTTTTTTTAAAGCGAGGATCCATGTGTAACAAAGTAACAAATTAGTAACAGAATCGCTGCCAGTGGGGTTTGGTGTCAGGTGCTCAAGTTGCAACAGTTTCCATAGAGCAGCGAAGCCTTTAAAGGCAGCCCCAGGTGCCCTCCCTGGCCAGCTCTCACTTCCAGGTTGGCATTTCACTGGGATTTGTCCATAGATAAGCTGCACCTGAATATAACCCGCACTACTGGGGTAGGCTGGATTCTTCAATGAAAAAGGTGCAGCTTATAATCATGAAATCATGTACCTTAGTTGCAATGAAAAAGAAAAAAAATGATAAATTTTGAAAGACATACAAAGAATGCTGAAAAATAAGAAAAACCCACAATTTTCCTGTGGAAAAAGGGTTAAAATCAGTTTTCAGACTTAAAATGTATTTTATTTGAAAGGAAAACCTATTTTTTTGAAACTACAAAAACAGTTTTCTAAATATTGAAAATACTGATATTTAAATTTTGCAAAGATTAGTGTATGTGACTAGCAAAAGGTATGGCAGAATACCACTTAAAAGAGCAGAGGATCTTTACTAACTCATAACTACGCTCCTTAGACCATAATGTACACAAACCTACGCTCATTCCCCAAATTCATATTCAGAAAGAACTGGACTCATTTGAATACAAGGTGAGTTTTCATTTCTCTCTTAAGAGCCCTGAATCATACTGAGCTGGGCTGAGCTGCTGTGTGAGCCCCAGCAGTGCTCCAGCAACTGAGCAAGGTGATGCCAGTGTAAATCCACTGGGAATACTGTTGGCAGCACCTCAGCTTGTGCTGAAGGAAGTCCTGAAACTCTTCTGTGGGGCAGCTGAACTGATTTTAAGCTTACATTTTTCAAGGCAAGCATAGAGGCCCAGACCTTGCTCTGCCTGTTTTTCTATTCCCAATGAAAGAGAAGGTTGCCTCATACCCAAAAGCCTTCTTATCAGTTTGACTGCTTTTTTTCAGCCCTGTTGAAGAGATCAAACCATCAAATCTAGGAAGCATTAAACTTGGAAGAGATCTCACTGGAAAACAAAGAAACCATTGTTTAAAGATGCAGAAATATTCATTTTCCTACAAAATACTCAACACTATAGGTTCCAAATAATCACTGTGAGTTGAAGCTCATGCTGACATCTCTGTAATTAAAGCATTCCAGCATGAGATGCTTGGCTTCTTGGAGAGACAGCAATAATACCTAAACAGCCCAAAGGAAGACAAATGACAGAGTCCATTATTTTCTCTGGCTATCTCCAGTATCATAACCTTTTCTTTATCTTGGTCAACACTGAATGGAATGGTACTAAATTTCTTTTTGATACTCTGACAAACTGCACTGCTCTGTAGAATAGCAGCAAACCCTGTACTCACAGCTGTCCTTAAAAATTAGTTATTTCTATTTTTTAATTCTTGTCATCAATCATCTATGCTAATTGGCCAAGTGTATGGCATGCCTACAGAGTATTAAATGTCCCAAAATAACTAATGAGAAGCCTTTTATTTCATCTGTCTCAAATGAAATTGGTATTAGGATAAGAAAGTATTTCCTTTTCTGCCACTGGCATTCAATGAATATTTATGATGTTTTTCACTATACTGCAGTAATATGATAATGTTGAATCCCAGTTAGAATGAGGATATAGCACTTAAAAGGAGATTCTACTCTCTTTCTATCACTCATAAAAGGAATTAATAATTGCAAAACAGTTAACAATTGCTTCTCAAATTAGATCATATTTATCTTCATATTCTAAGCTGGAAAAGGAATCTCTTCATTTGTAGCAATAACTGTCTTTAAAAACACTAATATTGTGAACCCATTTATTAAATATTTGTAAAGCTATTTTATGCACAGCACTAATGGAGATTGATCAAAGCATAAGTAATTAATGGACAAGAAAGCAATCATTGCAATAATGGAAATCCTATTAGCATACAAATTATGTTGTTTCCAAAAACTCAGAATACTCATATAAGGAAGATACCACTTATTCTAGACTATTTTTCTGAAGCCTGTAAGCCAAGTTAGCTTCATTGGAAGGCCTATATTGCTGTGTCTCATGGTATCAGAAAAAGATTTACCCTCTGAAGAGGTATTCGTAGGAAATGATTGGGAAGTTTCAATGCAGATCTGGGTATCAGGTGGCACTGCTGGCTATGTTACTGTCCACATTGGATAAAGCAATTTATGCAGAATTGTTTTTCAATCTTGTTTCTCTATCTTCTATTACCATCAGGCAGATAAGGTGCATTGGTAACCCCTAGAGACGGAGAGGGTTTTATCTATGCCACTCTTTTTTCTCACCAGAAATCTTGCCATCTGCAATGTGGTAGGGGGAATATACAGGAGCAGAAGAGCTGAGATGCTTACTGCTGCTGATGTGACTTTTTTGACTCAGTGTATTCAGAAAAAGGATTTTGCTTACTAAACCCTGACAGTAATTTTTGTGGCTGCAAGCCAAGAACAATTTCCAGTACTCTCTGACTTATCTCCCGGGGTGGACACAGTCTGTCTGACAGACAAAGACACAGTGTCTGTACTCTTTTCTGCCAGGGTATGTTCATACTCTTGAGAAGAGACACAGTCTTCATACTCTTATATTTTAAAGGCTGAACTTCCCTTTGCTCCTGTAGTACACATAGGGAGTAGTGGATCCAGAGATAAAGCTGCTCCTAGTTGCAAACCTTTTGATATCTAACTCCCAGAAGACTATCAATATCATATTTAAGGGTGGTGTCTGGAGAGAAAATTCATGTCTCCAGCATTTGATCAACAGCATCATAGAAAATATCTGAAGTCTTCTACTGATATCGGCAAAGTATAATTAACACAAATTTCTGTCTCAAGACAGCATTCATCTTTTCTCATTTTTTGTCAAAATATATCCAAATGATGATTATTTTTATTCAGAACATGTATTACTTTATTAATAAAGACCTTAATTTGGAGATTTTCTGAGCCTCTGAATATCTTTAATATCTGAATATTCCTAGAAGTTGAGCCACTTCTCACTCCACCAAGTTTTTATTAGTGGAATTTTCCCACGGAAAATAATAGACTAAATATTCTTGATGACAGCTAAGCAAAAGAAACTTTCTTACTAAATGAGAAACTTTCTTACTTCTCTAAAATGAGAAGGATAAGACTTTCTATTTTGCATGTGGATATCAGAGGCCATTGTAACTTTGTCCAAACAACATGCATTTCACATGGGGCTATATATTCCCACTGAAATTTAAGCATAAGGCTGCTTCTGTCTTTATTCAACAGTACTTAATTTATGCAATTTGCACATGTTGTAGAGCACTGTGATAATTCTTTGTTTTCTCATGAGCGAAAAGAATGGTCAGGTGAGTATAAAATATTCTCAATTTTAAATATTGCAAGATAAAGTGTATGAAAATCAGTTTGCCACACATCACAGATATACTGAATATTACTCAGAGGTGAGGAATAGGGAAATGGCAGACAAAGTATTTTCCATTTTGATTGTTTATATTTAATGAAATTATTGCAAATTCCCTGTTGTGATAGTCTAGTAGCCCAACACATCAAATATGTTCTAGGAACTATTTTGCTATTTTAGTATTACAGGACTTTTGTCTAAAATTTTCATTTTATCAGAAATGGTTTCCTAAAAGAATAACTCCAATTGTACCTTGAGATGAACCATTTTTAGTTTCAAATTTGTCTACAGAACCTATGGTAGTACAAGTATTCTTCAAATGCACAACCTCCTATTGGAGTTTTATTTTTTAATTTTCTGCACATCAAAAACTTTCTCCTAATTCTTTTCTTCCCAACAGGTATTAGTTAGATTGTCCTTTTTGTTTCTATTTGTATTATGTAAAATCAAGATTGTTTGGTCACTGTATGCACTCAAACAAATTTGGTATATCTCAGCATGATACGTACCAGGGAGACATGCTATGGTTCCACAACTTTAGGAACATCCTTCCCTGTAATGAACTAAGGATTCTGTTGCAGTAAGCCTTTCCTAACTCCTTAGGCATTTTGTTTCTTTCCTACCTCTTATCTCTTTTACCTGATTAGGTAAAAAGAAAATCAACTGAACAAAAATACTGTCACTTAACGTTTGAAATAAACAACTTTGTCTCAGAGCAAAGTACATTCAACAGATCTACAGTCTTGTGTTAGCTTTCCTTTTTTCATTTAATCTATAAACATTGCAAAACTTCAGCAAGCATCAGATCCAGAAAGAGCTCTCATGTTTTGAAAAACTTGGTTATTCATTTCAGTGTGCAGCAAACACAAGAGAAGTTTTTCATTCAGACACACTGCATGAAACACCACTCATTCAAAGGAAAGATCATGCAGATAGTTGTTATAAGAATATGCACTCAGTAAGAAAATGCATTCAAATTCAAATGTGCTGGCTACACTTCAAACACACTCCATAACAGAGCACTGATTGCTGTGTCTGACCTTCAAACAGAGCCCTCTCACCATGCAACAATTGTTGGAGGCTATCACAGAATCTGGGAATTGGTGCCTGTTCCGGAGCCGGCTTGACTCAAGTGCTGCCTCCACATATCCTGGCTCACACAAACCAACCCAAGCCCACTGCTCCTGGGTTACTCTACCTTTACACCAAGAGCCCTGTGAGTGGCAAGGGAGCAATTACAGTAATTTCACGATTATAAGCCACACCTGAATATAAGCCGCACTTCCGGGTAGCTGGGAAGACCACGGGATTTGTCCATATATAAGCCGCACCCGAATATAAGCCGCGCCTTTTTTTTTTTTTTTTTTTTTTTTTAACTCCACTCGGCAGATGGGGCGGGGCGCTCCGGCCCGGCCACACAGAGCCCGGCTTCCCAGTGGCACCCCGTTCCTGGCGGTCCCACGCTGCCGCCGGCTGCCGGGGGCACGGGGGCCGCTCCGCACATTTCCAGCCCCCGTTGCCGGCGATCCCGCGCCGCTGCCGGCTGCCGGCGGCACAGGGGCCGGCTCGCCCACTTGCCACTCTGCTTGGCCGGCTCTCACTTCCGGGTTGGCATTTTGGTGGGATTTGTCCATATATAAGCTGCACCTGAATATAAGCCGCACCACTGGGGTAGGCCGGATTCTTCAATGAAAAAGGTGCGGCTTATATTCGTGAAACCACTGTACTCTCAACTCCGACTTCCCAATAGAGCTCATTTTACTGCCCAGCGTGCTGGGTTTGGTGGTGTCACAGAATCAAAAAGGAAACAGCAAGACAAAATGGGGGAGAGCTGAAAAGCAGCCCTGAAATAAGAACATGACACCATTTTTTAAGATGAATCATCTTTCCTTCTTTCATATTCAAGATGGCTAATCTGAAGAGAGTTATGACCACTTCTGCTAAAGCAAAGAGCACCATCTGGTTTCAATTTTTCTTGTTTTCACCTTTTTTAGCAGGATGGGGATATATGACCTTCAAAAATTGGTGGCTTGCAAATTACATCATCGTTAAACTTACACTTAACCTTTCTCTACAGTGAAATCAGGTCAGGTTTTTCAAACAGATCATAAAAACAGTGCTTGTCAACAACTTCCTAGGTGCAGCATTCAATGCTTTTTCAGCTTTTCCATGTAACTAGTAGGAACAAGCTTCCACCCTTCTCCTGTTGCTTTATAACCCTTCATAAGCTCTTTTAGGCTTTGGAGACTTTTTTAAAGTGGTTTCCACTTCATCCAGACTTTAAAAAAAACCCAAACCAAATTTACACTTTCTTTATGCTTACATATGTAGAACTTTAAAATGCAAAAAATAACATTCTAATTTTGGGGAGAATTTCAACACATCCAACTTTTAAAGAAATATTTTGTATTTTTAGTGTTAAGAGCTTACTATCAGTGAGTAAAAATGCATGCTAATCACTGTGCAGTTTAGAAACACTATGCAGCAAATATAAGAATCACTTGAAAGTCTTGCCTATATTAAGATTATAGACCAACAAACGGGAAGTACTCTGTCAGTAAAGGCATCTTTGTTACCCTGCTCGCAAAGAGACTGCACCAAGGAAGGCTGGGAAAAGTGCCAGCTGTACTCACCTACATCAGTGCTACCCTCCTGCAGTTAATTGCTAGATTAAGCTGAAAACAACATGCAAGCTTCAGGAATGTGGAAATCAGGACAGGAAAGTAGCCAGTCTTTACCACAAAATAAGGTAGATCTGAAAAAACTAATCTTCAAACTAAAGGCAAAGAGGGAAAAATAGTGAGAAAGATAAGCAAAACTGCCCCATCTGTCTGGAGTAAACTCTGGAATAATTTACATTGAGAAAACTCCTATCACACACAAACACTGCCACTACAGAAAGATGTGAATTAATGAAGAAAAATTCAGAAAGCCACAACACAAAAGCAGCTTTTGCCAACATCATGCATGTCAAATACTATTTCCCCTCTCAGATCACAGTGTCTAAATCAATGGCCTGCTCACTGCCACATAACTTCTTAACATCCGCATTGGTAGAGGAATTTAAATCAAAGTACATAGGGATTAATTTCCTGGAGAGGATTAAGACCTTTCCATCTATATGGAATGGCTGAATAACAAGTAAAAGGAGATATTGTCACAAATATTTGATGGAGGCAATCAGCAGACAGAAAAGCTTTTTCATTTAGGAGCTGCAAAGGTAAAGAAGAACTGCAGCAGGAGTAGCAGATTAGATCACGGCACAAAGGCTGGGAGGGAACAAAAGATAGTGCCATCTTGGAGTGGAAGAGAAACTGTAGAGGTGGTAGTAAGGTGCATATCCTGGGAGGGGAAGGGCTTCAAGGCTGAAGCCTTGAGCAAACCATCTAAATTTGATAACTACAATCAGTGTCTAAGCCAAACAGACAGTGATATCTGATTTCTGAATGGATTTATTTTGGCTGCCAGTGAACAAAAGGTAAAGGGACATGAACCTAAATTTGCATTTCCCTAAAAGGTTGTGGTTATTAAAATCAACTTTTCTCATTGTTATAACTGAAATACAAGTGAAACAACAACTACATCCTATGAAAGTAATAGTAATTAAAGATGATTATTAAGATGAGGTAATTAATTTTTTTAATTGAGAAAATAAAAATAATAATACTTTGACAGAGAAAGATACCCATCCCTCTTTTCTTTTCTTAAAAATCTCATTAAAGCACAAAGGAATTGCTGTGTTTTAGAATTTTTTCACTTGTTCCCCTTCTTATATGAGATGCACTGCTGAATGAGATTATACTAGTGACACCCATGGCATTTGGAGCAAGTTCTTTCCCAGCTCCTCTCACCTATGTACTGCCAGGAGTTGCTGAGCTTTGTAAGCAGTAGATGAAGTCAGCATGAAAGACAAGAGAAAATAAGGCCGCTGTGGTGCATCGGGAGTGCATCCCATACAGCTGCATTCTGTGATTGAGAGCTGTCCACCTTTGCAGACCTCAAAGAACAAAGCCAACCAAAAATTAAAACACTAACTTCAGTTTTATTATCTCCATTTGAAGTCAGGATGTTCTATGATTCTGTTATAACTCAAGATCATAAAATGCAGGCAATCTGCAAAAGACTTAACACGTTTTATTTCGGAGGCAGCACTGCCTCGCCTGTCACTCAGAGAAGTGAAAAGCATGTCACAAACTAGATTTTCAGCCATGACAAGCCCCCAGGCAATGGCATGCCTTTATTGAAAAACCTAAGCCTGACATGCCTTTAATTTCACTGAGATGCACATTAAAAATTGTATAATATTCACATTTTGTGTAACAAAGTTTATTCTCTCTCACAGTTAACACTTGGGTTACTGTAAAACAGTACCCAAAAAGTTTCCAAAAGTGGGGATACTAAACATTAACTCTATAAGGGAAATGTTTCTTTGCAAAACAAGGAACATACTCTTTAAAGACTTGATTCAATACAGCCCTTCATCAGCCCATCTGGAATACTCATTCTTAATATTCACTGTGTTTTTAAGCACTTTGCTTAATCAGAGCCTAACAAAAAGATCTGTACGACCAGTTTGAAAGTCTCAGGGAAAATATTTTTCAGAAAGAAAATACAAAAGACAGCTATTCTGCCCCCGATACTTTTAAATATAAATGGAGAAAATATATTCTGCAGTTTTTAAACATTTGGTTTCCCATTACATATTCCTTTGACTTACTGCAGAGAGATACGCAGTTTGATATTTGTAAGCAGGCAACACTTAGGGTATTCCAGGTTTATTTTATAATTATTATGGAATTCTTTTTCATATCACACTTTTTTATCACTCATCATTGAGTGAGCCTTTGACCTGCTTACCAATTGATCAAAATCCTTATCTAAAACACACTATAAATGTATAAGACACATAGCATGATTATCAGGATATACATAAATTTCATCATCCACTTTTCTGGGGAAATACCTCATAGATGTTTTTCAATCAGAAACACAATACAGTATGCTTATGTTAAAATACATACTAAATAATCAGTTGCAAAATAAAATCAATATTCTAGGTGCTTAGCCGCACCTTTAGTTGCCTGAATATTTTAACAGCTGACATTTACTCACTGGTGCAACATAAAAAACCAGAAAACTAAAGTGCCCAGATCTTAAAAACCCCAAATGAGCAAACATAAAAAACAGATATGAAAAGAAATAACTGGCAAGGTAGTTTCATTTCCTTCCTTCCTTCTTTCCATCCATGTACATGCTATTTGCAGGAATAGCTACAGAAATTCATGAGCCAAATGAGTCAGATGCCACTACTTAGGTTTTAAGGGAAAGCACGCTTAATATTCATGATTCATAACAGCTACTTATCCAAATGTTTTTTGAACCACATCTACAGGGATTTCTGTTCCCTCTGTCACAGCTTCTTCCTTAGCCCAGGAGCAGCTGGGATGCATTTTAGAAGTGCTCTGGAGCAGGATCCCTCCCCTCTCCCACAGACTAAGGGTTGACTCAAACTGGGGAAATGGCCCCTGCTGCATCCCTTGGGACTTGACTTGGAAAATAGACTCAAAGCAGAGACAAATCTTGCTTTGCTGTACACTGTTAGGAAATATCCACTAAAGGATGCCTTTCTTCCCATATGCTTTCCACTTACTTTCTGCAAGAGGGAAAACTTGACTAACACGCATAGGTCTGGAACATTAGGCTGAAAGCTGAGCACTGAATCATTCCTAGAATACTAATTGTAACTCTTTGGCCTCTATAACATAACTTGCATCTTCAAAATGGGAACTAGCAGAAAACACCATCTAGATGCAAAGAGATCCAATTTTCCACAGTGCCACAGTGTTTGCTTTTAAAGAGTACAGTAATTTTACCAATATAAGCCACACTTTTGTCATTGAAGAATCCAGCCTTCCCCACTAGTGTGGCTAATCATCAGGTGCAGCTTATTTATGGACAAATCCCAGCGAAATGCCAACCCAGAATTGTGAGCCGGCAGGGCGGAGAGCTGCCATAGAGCCACTGCCAGGCAGGTGGGGAGCGGGCTTTGCCGAGCGGGGCGGGTGTGCTGGCGGCAGGGCCGCCGAGGAGCCAGGCAAGCTGGTGGAAGGGTCTCCGGGGAGTGGGATGGGCCAGCCGGCAGCGGGCTCGCTGCCGCTGCCAGAAGGCGCAGGCCAGCAGGGGAGCAGTGCCGGCGGGGGAGCGCCCTGCCGCTGCTTGGGGACGCCATTTGCTGTGGGGCCGCCCCGCCGCGCTGCTGCTCGGGGCCACCTCGCCGTGCTGCTGCAGGCCGCGGCGAGCAGCAGCTAGCAGAGCCGTGGGTGAGCAGTGGCGAGTGGGGCATGGGGCCACAGGCGAGCGGGGCAGGCAGGCAGCCGGGCCACCGCCAAGCAGGGCAGGCATGTGGGGCTGCATTTAAAGGCTCCTCTGGTCTGTGAAAACTGTTTGCAATTTGAGCATCTGACAGCAAGCCCCGCAACAGCGCGATTCTGTTACTAACTTGTCACTTTGTTGCACATGGATACTTGCTTAAAAAAAATAAAAATGCGGCTTAAATTCAGGGTGCGGGTTATATATGGACAAATCCCGTAGTGTCCCTGGTTACTGGATGTGAGGCTTATAATCAGGTGCGGCTTATAATTGTGAAATTACTGTAGGCTATATCTCATTAAAATTGATGGCTTCAAAATCACACCAAAAATCATGAATCAATTAAAAATTCAAGAATCTACAATGGAAAGGTCCTTGAAAAGCATTTGTGATGCTGCTGAGGTCTACTCACAGCAATCAGTGTGTGACCCAGTGTTTAATGCTGTGTCGGTTTGTTGTGCACTCATCCAAAGGGACCAGCAAACAATTATCCCTCAGCAGTATGTGTAGCTTGACTGATTTATTTCTAGATGCAATTTAACTGATCTATGTGTTCTTACCTCAGGCAATTTATACTTTTAATCCCTGATCAAATTTTGTGGTGTCATAATTGCTTTTCTTACACGTTTGCCTTGTCCTATATCAATGAAACTGTCATAATGGAGAAGAAATTGTGTAGCCTGACACTGAGAAAAGATTTTAATTTAAAAGAAAAAAAGGAAATTAAGTGACAAGCTAGATATTTTGTGTCTCAAATACCAGTCTTCAGTGTCATTCATAATGAAAGCACCAATAATAAAATTTAAGAGATTTGACTGTGATCTGAGAAAACTTAGTGTTAAGAGTATCTAACAAAATGTCATTGCAGTCTCTTTTGGACATGCTCATATGCTGCTCTGGTCTGCAGCAAACATCTGAATTCAGCAGAACAAGAACCTTCAGGCTACAGAAATTTACCTCTGTCTCACAGAATTCACATCCAGCTGAGACATGCACTTCTGAGCACTGAGCACTCCTTTTTGTAGCTCCTGAAGAACATTTTAACCAAAGCAGCTCAATACAAGTATGGTGAAGCTGTAGCCCACCATGCCTGGTAGTCGCCAGGCAAATGCAGCAACACCACAGTATATCAAAAAGCAGGTCAAGCAGTAGCATGCAGGACAAGGAAGCCACCTGGGAGAAGATCTTCAGTGCTTGAGACTCCACAAAAAAAATCAACAAGCGATTGGAACTTGTTCTTCACTGAGGGTGGCTGAGAGAGGGAGAGAAAATTGCCAGGCTCTGCTGCTGTCTCTCACTCTGGGACAATATCCTTTGCAGTCTCTAGGTGTGGCTTTTAGCTCTGGCTATTCTGCAGCACTCCCAATGATGACTGCCTATGCACAATATCATCCTAATTACATAGTCAAAAACAATTGAACCGCTGTCTAATTCAGCAGCCAGGATGAATGAGGCAGAACTGAAATCGCACAGGCAGAAGAATTTCACCAGAAGTTTTTGAGGCACAATTTATGAGGTAGAAAATGTGTAGAATTCACAGACTGTAAAATACTTTTCTTTTTCAAAGAGTTGCAGTTAAAGTCTTGGCTCTTATATAGTTAAATTATGCAGACAAAACCTCCTATGTCAATCCATCCTAGATGGAATAGATGGAAAACCATGCTGATTTTTAAATACGCTATTATAGAGCCCCTGTTCCCTCAAATAGTTCTCTATTATCTCTTGATTTGTATTGAGTTACTCTTGAAAGTTCTTCAGTTTTTCAGTATTACAATCACAGCAGCATGTAGAGTGTACTCTGCAGTGATGATGAAACATCAGCCCTGGACAGTTTTATTTACACATTCTATGATAATGTTTGATGGTGAGTTCACTCTTTGTATTCAGATTATCTTGCTTTGATTATAGTTGGGTTGTTTTTCTCTAACTACTTGTTACAACACCTACTGATACTAAATAAATGGCATCATACACAAACTCTGCAGGTCATGCTCAGGTTGAAACCAAAAAGGTTTAATGACATGTAAGTGAGAGAGCTGGGTACAGCTCTGCTTGTCTTAGTCACATACACAAGATTTAATGTCAAAGCAGTTCGAAAAGTTCTTGGATGAAGGGCAGAAAGATTTTTTAGGAGAGACAATAAGGTTTAATGAAGTTTTGGTTAGATGTTGGAGGCTCATATATAAACATGTAGATGCTGTTAAAAGAAACAACAGCAGAGTGATGTGTGAACTTCTTTATGGACCATGTTCTAAAAGAATAATCTGATTTCTGACAGTGGTTAGTAGAAGGCGTAGTTATAAGTTTTGGTGCATTTGAGGCCAATATGAATTACAAAACAGGAAAAATTACTGTCACACAGAAAAATTCAACAACAGGTTCCAGGCTTGATAAAACTGTTCATATAAAATGGGAGAAGAGTCTGATTCCTGTCCAGTGCTTTGGGTTTATGATGATAATCTCAGCTGACATTATGGATGAGATATAAAGCAGGTGATAATGCAGAAATCAGAACCTTAGGATTATTTTTCTAAAATGTGTAAAATAAAAATACCTAAAAATTGCTCAAATGATATGATTAGAGGAAAAAAAATTAAAAACATAAAGGCAGCCTACTTTCATTTTCCAAGTGCTGCCTTTGGTCTCAGCCTGTTTTGTCATGGCAGGACTGAAGCTGGGATGTAGCCCAAGTGCAGCATATTGTCCTATACTGAAGAGCCTCCATCAAGGGCCGTGCTGCAATTTCTACTTCTTCCCCTTCCAAATGTTTATATGAAGAGCTCCAAGAGGGAACTTCTTCACATAAGGAAGTTCTCCAAGGGAGATATACATGCCATATACTCTATTGAAGTACAAGAAGTTTTATGAAATACTAAAATATATCTATCTTTACATGGCTTTAGCAGAGGCTAGAAAACGCTGAACTCATCCTCAGCAGCAGCTGAGAAAACAACCTATGAGAAGATAGTGGGGAGAAGAGAAGAAGGTAACAAATATGGAAGTTCTAAAAGCTGACTCCAAAAATACTGGAGAACTAATTTGAAATGAACTGTGCATTTATCTGCAATAAATGCCATGATAATACTTTTACTTTCCCGTGTTTCACAAAAATGCTTGCAGGCTCCAAGAATCCTATTTGCAACTGGAGCATCTCTCCAAGGAAGAAAACTAGTTCATCATAGAAATCATAACTGCCAGAAAAGACAATTAGTGGTGTATGAAAATATAATCCACTGAACATCAGACCTGACAACCTCAGAGCATTTCCAGGCTAAGTCAGCTAATAACACCACTCTTAACACTGCTGCAGGTGGACTCACTCAGCAGAATTCTACATTCAAGTCAAAGAATGTTTTTGCCTAAAGCTGCTGTAAAGATTAACAACAGTGGAGAATATATTAATTGGTGAAGCTAAAAACTCAGAAGTGCTGCAATGTGAACAGAGAATTAAACTAAATACAGTTTTAAAAGTTAAGGGATTTTTACTGGCCACAAAGTAAAAATGTCACATTGCAAAACATTCCCCAAGGGAAAATTTTGCTTTTAGGTGCACACAAAAATTCCCATCATGCTAAATTCTAATTCCTGTGACATCAAGTGGGTCATTTCAGTGAAGACAAAAAAGGCTTATTTGAAAAGCTTTTTAAAATTGCCCAGTGATGGGGTAACCTAGACGAAAGCAGAACATAAAGTTTGCCAAGCAACTACTCAACAATGGAGACAAGTACAATTAACCTAAATCAACAGATCTTTGTAAATGTGGCACAAAAACTGCCATAAAAATGTATATATTTAATTTCTTTTTTAGAGTATCCAAAACAGTGCTGTAAAGGATAAATATCAGCAGGTTAGAACTAATTTTATACTTCAGAATTTATTTGCTAAATAAATCTGCTTTCAGATCTAAGCACATTTAGAAAGGTATTTATCATTTATGAGCTTTACTCATTCTTTAAATGCTCAAGAAAAACCGATGTTGAGAAGTAATATGATGACAACTCTTCAAAAAACAGTAGAAAACATATTCTTGAAATTTCGACAAACTGGCTCATGAATATTCTTCCTATTGCTTCAGCCTTTAGAACATTATTTGTATGCTTCAATGTTTTTCATTTATCTTTTTTCTATGTTTCATTTTCCCAGCCATCTGATACCCAGTAAAAAATTACACTGTTGAGACAAAAGAATATATACAATGAGCACAACTGATCACCAAAATATTCAGCATTTCTTTGATTTACATGATCTGTGCTTAAAAAGTCACAGGCTCTTACAGTCATCACTAGACTTTATTTTTAAATTCTTATACTCCACCCCATTATTTTAATCACTCACAGTTATTTGACATCTGAGTCATGTAATTCCATATAGTACACTCAACACATTCTCCAAACATGCTTGAACACTCTTGAGCCTAATCATTCATTACTAACTTACAGCAATACACCTGATCAGATCTCTGAAAATACCTCCACTAATTCCAGACAGCATCTCAAAAGAAGTTTCTCCTACATTTTCTGTGAGCAAAAATGATTTTAGAATAAGGTTATGAGTTATATTTGCAAATTGTTTATTGGAGCACTTTGCTAGATAAGAACTGCCTCCTGCCCACAATGAAGCCAAAGGAGATTTGTCCCTGATTGAAACAAGAACAGGATCAAACCAGTAAAATCTTACTATACTTTGTCTGTACAGTGAAACAGTAATAAGATGAAAGTCTACTTATAAAAGGGAGAACAGTACTAAAATTTTGCATCTTTATGGCATTTATTGTCCCAGAGGAGTCCTGGTGAAAAGCTAGTAAATAATAACTTCCTCATCCATCTGAAACCTCAGTGAGAGTTTTAGGTACACAGAACAGAATTACCAGAGCTGGAACAATCCCAAGGCAGCAGGGCTAACATCTGTTCCTGTGGAAAATAAAACAAGAACTGCAATTCCCTCAAGCACTCAGATATTCAGTTTTACACTATTCATAAAATATGTTAACTCCAAAATAATAGTGTTTTTTAACTCTAGAATCATTACAGAAGAGCATTTACTTCCCAAATATTAAGCTAAACCACCTACTTCTCTAGTGCTCTCTTCTAGCAGGGAAGGGGTATAAGTCAGATGTATCTCTCAGGAAAGAGTTTACAGACAGGATGATGCAGGATGCCTAATCTTGCTGTTCTGACCAATGTGCCCACTAAGACAATATTGTGCACTTCAAAGCTCTGGTGGTTTTCATCCCCAAACCATTGGGCAGCTGAGGGCTGGGAAATATCCATGAAAGATGTCTTTGCTTGTAATTTCAAATGGAGACATATTTGACAGAAACAACAGCAGCATCCCTAAATTTGCCATACATCTTTTTTCCTTCTCTTAGGGACACCAAAGGCAAGAACTGAAAATCACTGTTGTTCTGGAATGCCCATAATTCATAGATTCCCACCCCCCACTAAACTTCATTGCATCATCTGCCAATACACAACTGGAATTATGGTTCAGCTGTGCCTGTACCAGCCTGCACCTGTATGAGTCACACACCATCTGCCAGGTAATCATAAAAGAGCCTTGCTGGCTCTTCAAGACTATCAAGCTCCATCTAGTAAATACTTATATGGTCCAGCTACTAAACATGGTCCGTGCACACCTGGCTTATCTGGACATATTGCTGTGGAATTGACATAATCTGTTACTGATCTCCTCTTCAACAAAGACAGTAAAAATCAATTTCAGGAAACGCACAATCAGGTAAGATGTTCATTAAACTCTAAGCACTAATAAACAAATCAGAACTAGAACAAGAGACACTGGAGACTGGAAACAGAACCTTTCAATGATGCAGATTAGAAAAGTGCCTTCCAGGAAATCTTTTTACTTCCCATTATGTTCTCCTAAATACACATTCTCTTGCAGTTTTCTTTTCAGAATCACTGCTCTTAAAAAAACATGTGTGCGGGTTAGGAACATAGCTATGGATATACAGTAATTTCACAATTATAAGCCGCACCTAATTATAAGCCTCACATCCGGGTGGCTGGGTAAAACATGGGATTTGTCCATATATAAGCTGCATCCAAATATAAGCTGCACTTTTTTTTTTTTTAAGCAACGATCCACGTGCAACAAAGTAACGAATTGGTAACAGAATCATACCAGCGCGGGGTTTGGTGTCAGGCGCTCAAGTTGCAAACAGTTTTCATAGACCAGCGAAGCCTTTAAAGGCAGCCCCAGGTGCCCTCCCCAGCCAGCTCTCACTTCCGGGTTGGCATTTCGCTGGGATTTGTCCATAAATAAGCCACACCTGAATATTAGCCGCAATACTGGGTTAGGCTGGATTCTTCAATGAAAAAGGTGCGGCTTATAATCCTGAAATTACTGTAATTCCTCTCCAGGGCCCCTCCACCCAGAACTCAGACCCTGCTGATACTTTATCTGTTCCCTCTGCACTCAAGTTATTCCTCTCTTGGTGCAGGAGCAGTCCTCCTTTGCAGACATCATTACTTGAAAGGGGCTTGAAATAATTTTAACTTGCACTATGTAATCATAGCTCCCTAGACAGTTGTTTGCCAGGCTTCTGTACAGACTAACACACTATGTGCTACAACAGCAGCTTCCAAGAACTGCAACTGGTCCCAGTGCAGCTAAAGCACTTCAGACTTTCCCTTCTCCACCACGCTCCACTTTCCTTCTGCACCTCTCTTTACAGCAATGTTTCAATCCTTCCTACAGGGGTTGTACCTGCCAATCAGTGACAGAAATTGAGAAATTCCAAACAGAAATTTAGAAATTTGCAATATGGTCAATATGCCTTTCACTACATTTCCATTTTGGATAATTATTGCAGGAGAGACTCTGTCAAAGCAGTTCTTACAGCAGATGTTACAAACCCTGGACTGTTTTTATGGACTTGTATATGTTAAAGAGAGGTGCTGAATTTCCTTGCTGATATGGAATCATCACCAGAGGTCCACAGTGATGTGTCATCTACTGATCACAAGATACTGACATGGTTTGAAGTCACTGTACAGGTGGATGGAGCTACTCCAGGCTTTTTACAATTTTAGGAGATGGTATTTCAATGGTACACTTGTTGCAAGCAGGACATTTCTCCATAAATGTCTGTAGAATTTTATCCTATCACCTTTTTTCAGTAGGCACACAGCACTTCCTATCTCATATAAAAAAAATTGTTGAAGCAGGGCATAGGGCTTTAATGCAGAGATAGAAGGTATGTAACATTTTTCCTTATTTTTCTGATCGATGGTGAAGAGGTGGCAAAGGAATCTACCTAGTACTTCTGACTAAGCAGAAGACAAAAGGCCATCTATTCATCAGGAAAAACAATGTCCTGCTTATTCAACAGACACCAGAACTTGTAGCTCCCACTCACTGCCCACTCTTTCAGTATCCTGCTATTTTCAAAGAGCCCTCTGTAACAATTTCAGACAAACCCAATGGTGAAGGAAAAAACTGTCTTGGAAAGTTGCTTTAAAACCATTGATAGCCTCTCCCAGCTTAACTGCTGATCTGGAGCAGGACTGAGATTTCGTAAATTTAACTTTAGTCTTTTCATCCTTCAAATTCAAGGACTATAGACAAGTAAAATGAAACAAAAGAAAAAAAGCAATTCCAAAATACAAACCAAAGGTTGGTTAGAAACATGCAGCCAAAAAACAAATCACACTTCAGGAAAAGATTAAAAAAACAAGGTTGTGGCACTACTGAAATACTCTTGCTTTCTTTAGAAGCTTGAACAGAATTACCCTGTGAAGTATGAACCTGCACCACCACTCAAACAGTGCAATCGCCTTCCCTTGAGCTTTGTTTCTTTATTATTTGTTGGGGCTTCCTCCCTTTGTACAAAAAGTAGAAATGAAGCAGCTTCTAAGGCATATTAAGCACTATGTTAAACACTGTCAAGATACAGACAAAATTAAATACAAAGCAGAGGAAGCTAAGAGATATCAGCCAGAAAATGTTTCACTAGCTTTTCTATAAATGTATGTTGTTCATTTATTTTCATCAAATATCCAGCTATTAAAATGACAGATGCTGTAGTAAGTGTTCTGCAACTTCAGACTGAAGCCTTTTTTATTTGACACCTACTATAACTATTAAATCATCAACTGCTGATTAGCTTGAGGGCTAATCTTTGAAATGTCACAGTTAATTTCAGATCTCATTTCTAAAAGTTAGTATTTCCTTTTGTATGCAGTTTTCCACTGTTGGCAGATGAAAACATTTGCAATGAATTTTCCTAATGAGCAAACATTGTTTATGACCTTATGCAAACTTGCTGATGGCATAGTTTAGCAGCTCTCTATTTTGAGGAGTCTCCTAAATGAACTGGCCACATACAGAGCAAATTAGTTCATCAACCACCTGTACTGCTCTTGCTTGCTCAGGGGAGTTGGATAATTTTCTGGAAGTCAGAAGGGAGCAATGTAGCAAGAGATTCACCATATTTATCTCTTCTCAGGTAAACGAACATTCAAGGTTCAAGAAAACCAAGAATCTCTGCAGGGGATCTTGCACACAGCCAGATACCAAGTATTTTTTTTTTTTTGTGCTACACAAGAAATGCCCTAACAGGAATCAAGTTCTGAAAAATGAAAAGGCACAGCAAGGCATTCAATTCAGAACAGTTCACGCTGAAGGAGACAGGTGTAGAAAAAACCTGAGACTTGCCAAGAGTCGGTGGGGCTGTGAGCATGTGTGCATGTGTGTGTGTGCATACATTTATAGATTTTCCTGACTATGTGTTTCGCTAGCTTGTGGTATTCCCTCAAATCACCGAATTATGGTTAATGTCCAACAAGAAATTTTCAAATGCTCAAAATTAAGTTAAATTTGATTGAACATTCAAAAGCATTTCTCAGTAACAGATGTCTTTATGGTGTTAAGTATTCCACTGCACATTAAACCTTTACCCCCATCCTTTTTATGAAATTAAATGCTCTTTTAAAGCTCTATTCTATATTAACAAGAAATTGTTTGATTGAAATTTCTGCCCTCCCCCAGTACTTTTACTATTCGTCCTACCTTAACCATGCCAACAAAAAAATTTAACTGCAGGTATAAATAGCTCCTGAGGCTTAATTCAGAACCGTTCATGCAAAATTAGCTGCAGTGATCAATGCTACTAACAGAAATGTTTTTTAGACTCCCATATTAAGCATAAGCTTATCCTGATGAAGTCCATGCTAATTTTATCTGATTCTCTGCCAAAGACCAACACATTTTTAAATTTAACCATTTTGGGTATGTTATTTTTCCAGGATGACACGAAATAATACTTTCTCCCTGTTCTTTTTCCCTTGCTAACACCTGTATTTCTGAGATTCCTGTACAGCACAGTGGCTATTGAAGCCTGGAAATTGGAAGCAAGCTGCTAAGATAAATCTTCAAAAATAATCAGCATCAAAATACAAAGCAAACTTCATATAAATAAGCATTTTTCCAGTTAAGGAATATGACTAAATCCATTCAAATGCAGGATGCCAGGGACAGACTTGAAAGCTATTTCATGGCTGTGGTTTCAATTGTGCAGCAGCTACTGTGATGGAATTTTATCCTACTGTGCTAGTCTCTGGCTGACATAAAAGGAAAAGACAACACTGTATTTAATTTTCTCACTCCTGCACTGCAATTCTTTTTCCATTACACAGAAATAATAGAAGGTCACGAGGATGAGAAATAAATTAACAATTTTGAAACTTGATTTATAATAACAGATAATAGCAATAAATGCAAGAAGCAGAATACCCCCCTGCAACAGTTCAAGCATAAATCAGTGTGAATGACACATTCATGACTTCACATCAGCCACAAAGGTGAAGCAAATAGAAAATTACAGGACAGCATTTTTTAAAATTAGTGTCATGTTTTGAATAAAAATGGAATTAAAAATTATTTCTTTCATGTACTGTATTTTTCCCACTACCTGGCTCCCCCATGGAACCATAATAAACTTCTAATATCCTGAGAACAAATGTGGTATTTAATATGGCAGCCTTCCAGTGCCTAAAGGGAGCCAAGAAGAAAACTGCAGAGTGACTATTTACAAGGGGATGTAGTGACGGGATAAGAGTAAATGGATTCCAGCTGAAACAGGGCAGATTTGGATAGCATATTAGGAAGAAATTCTTTACTGTGAAGGGGCAGAGGAACCGGCACAGGTTGTCTAAACAAATCATGGATGCCCCATCCCTGAAAGTGTTCAAGGCCAGGTTGGATGGGGCTCTGAGAGGGGTTGGAACTAGATGGCCTTTGAGGTCCTTTCCCACATAAACCATTCTGTGACATCTTTCCAAGTATAACCTACATTTTTTTGATAACAAATATAAATATTGCTGTAATTTTGAGTTTCTCCATAGTCATCAATAGTCTCTACAAAGGGAAAAAAAGGGAAAAAATGACTAAAACAAAATTCATCTATTCTCTAGATGGATTTTGATTTGGCAGACACTAAATATTATTTGGTATCCTGAGAAGACAGCAATAATTCTTCACTAATTATTAAGGCTACAAGGTATATTATGTACCATTGCACAAAATAAAGCTTGACTTTTCTTTTTTTTCCTTTAAATTATCCTTTAGACAAACAGTCTTGCTTTAGGAGAATGACTCTGTAGAAAATTCTTCTCAGCTTTCACAAATGCATGTTGAACATGTTATAGTAGAATGCTGTGAAATGCCATAGAATTGAAATGCAGATGTATACATCTCCCAGACATATATTTTTTCCCCATCATTTTATTACTCTTTACTGATTCAAAGCAGTAACAGTTCAACAGAGACCTCAGTAGATCCTGCAAATCTAAATTACTTCCATTGCCTCTACCAACTACATCAGGGAACTCCTCAGACATCTAAACTGTGTCAGAAAAAACCTGTGTAAATATTTCTTTTCTTGTCTTCCATTTTCTAACTCTTAAGTTATCAGAAAGAATGTGTTCTATTTGAGAAGAGGAATGTATTTAGCAAGGAAACAGGACCTGGCCCTTTATAATTCACATGGGTAGTGTTGAATTTAGTTTATACAAATGTCTTTATCTGAATTAAGATAAGTGGGGAAAAAAACTCCTTAAAAATCCTTTAATTTTTTATTTCAGCAACTTTCTCATTTATAACTAATCAAGTGCTCTGATAACAAAGGAAATTAGAAAAATGCACACCATGAAAGCCAAGGTAGTCCCAGATCAAAAGCACTCCTCTCCTGAAAGCTGGTCATTGCAGAGTGGCCACTCTGGAAAATGGCCAACACCAGTTAATCTGACTCCAGAACTGGTATATTCAGATTAACAAAACTGTAAGAAGATCCCTGCTGGTCTTTTGTTTTGCATTTCTCATCACAAAATCCTTTTCCATTTGTAAGACATTATCCAATTTATCTTTCTAAAAGTGTAGTAGATAGCTGTATTACTCTTTTCTGATAAAATACCAAATTTATGTTTCCTTGCTCTGTATTCAGAATACACAAGAAATTTATATGGCAATCAACATGATTATAAGTCCTACAAATCTGATAACTACGAAGACAAAATAATAAAAGGAATCAATTTGCTCAGAAAAAAAAAACCAAAAAAAAAACCAAAAAACCAAAAACCAGAAAGAGAGCAGAACCCTCAGGAATATTTAAGGAATATCCATAATTTCCCTTCCAATAGATTTCTGACAGTAAAATTAGAATAAATAACATTTTCTACTGAGTTTCTGATACATAAAAATAGGATTTGTCATGTCAAGTCTCTGGGCAATAGCTTTATCTATTTTCTAAATGCTGTCTCCCAGAAAACTAAAAAAAAAGAACAAAGTTGAAAGAATGATATTCCATATAATCAGGAGCCGGCACACTTCATACCAAGTCCTTTCAAAATTGTTCAAAAAATTCCACATCCCCTCCCCACTCAATGGTGTTGTTTTCTATAAATAATTTCAAAGAAAATGAAAACTGGGTAAGGCATTTATTATTTATGACATGACAGTTTTTCTGATATCATATTCACAGAAAGCATGGAGAAAGATGCCTCTACTTAATAGATTTTCTAGTTTTAGATTCTGGTCCACAGCTTCTTGTCTATCCTCTCTTACCTAATAAATAACAACACAGTTTATTATTGGATGCCTTTTTGCATATTAATAAGATTTAGTCTTACTTTTGTTTCTTCTTTTTTTTTTCCAAAACTTTCTTTATATTTGGTACAGGTACTCCTGACTAAAGGAATTTCCTTTTCGTGTTTAAAATAAGTTTTCAAAAACAAACTGTAAAAAACATTTGTATTGAAATACATATTCTGGAAAAATAAATTCAATTAGATTTAGCACTCCAAGACTTAAAACTCATATTCCCATGAAAGTTTTAAATTAGGTCACAAATGATAGCAATTTATTAGACTGAAGAATAAAAAGTTTAAAAGTATATCTGGTAAGACTCAATCTGCTCCTTTGACTTCAACTTTCTGAATATTACAATGCAAAATAATAATATAATTTTTCTCCACACTGTATGGAAAAGCTTGAGCATTATGCATTGTAATTCTGGCCTAAGAAAGAGTGGTTGCTGTAGACTTTCTCCTCTCCATGTCTCTTTCAATAAAATGTTTTGGTGAATTACACATATAGGAAGCATGATCCTTGCAATTACCAGATTTGGGCTGTGCATTGCCATTTTGACTTGGTTGACCAACGATAAAGAGAAATTACCAAGTACCTCAGACAAGTACTAAATACAGTGAGGAATCATGCAGTAATTTATTTTAAAACTTTATACCTGAGACAATAAAGTCAGTAAATATAGTTGATTGTGGCTGCTGAAGCTTTGATTCATTCCCTCCCTAAAGGGATTCATCCCCTCCTCTCTGCTTGTGAGATTTTGCTGGTGTCTCTGAAACTAGTAAAAAAGAGCTTTCTTTCAATCTTAGATTTTTTGGATTTGATTTTGTTGGAGTTTTTTTGTTGGAGAGGAAGCAGTGAAGAGTAATTAAGCAATGCTAATGAAATCTATCAATTTCACCATAACTGGCTGCAAAACTAAACAGAAGGCAAAAAGGATGAGAAAAAACAAACAAACTAACTAAAAAAACTGAAAAGGAACTACATAGCAATATTCAATTTCAAGCCTATGGATAGATACCACACGTGGAATAAAACAGGACAAATATAACTGAGTCCCTGATGGGTCTGGTTCATAGTTGCTGCTGTCTGAAAGCTTCACCCAGTCCTACTATGGATACAATGGAACAACAAATTCTTTTACTGAAACTTTCAGTCAAATTCAGTGCAAAAAGAAAGCAAAATTCATATTATGCAAGCAATTAGATACTAGTATTGTCTTGCCATATGGTTGGTTTTTACTCATAAATTCTGAGTTTGTTTCAATTGTACCATGTCACAAAAAACATTTTCCGCCATTAACAAGGACACTAAAAGGTTGAGCCTTTGCACCTTGTTGATTTATTTCCTCCTTGAACCAGTGTCTGACATGTATGACAACCTTAGTTCTTCTGCTTCACCACGTGTAGATGTTAATTGACATCCAAGACAGTTCATTCTAACATGGGAATAGAATCTGGCCAGGTCCCTCCAACCTTCTCCATGCTTTAGCTGCAAGGATATGCCCCTCTGTGCACCACTGAAATACTTTTTTCTTCAAACACTGTTTCCTTATCTAGCCATGTTGCAGACCAAACACTCCTCAACAAATCACATTCTAGTAGGTTCCTTGTTGCAGCTATTGGAAACTCCAAAGACCATTTCCCCTGAAAGGAGTCTGCTCATCTCCCTTGGTGAGCTCTGCAGACTCCTGAACACACATGCACCACTAACTTCTGACGGATGCTGCCTCAGATACAATTAAGCAATTAAGAACTTTTAAGACCACATTCCTGTTGTCTGTTTTACTCTGCTAAAAAGCAGAAGTGCAAATAAATTGTAAAACAAACAAACAAAAAACTAAGGGTTTGCAATTGTAAAATTGAAATCAGAATGAGGATACTACTGTGTATGACCAGCTCTTAATTCAATATGAGCATGCTTTGTACTTAACTGTGAAAAAATACAAATTATAAATAAATTTAAATGAATACAAATGAAGCATGTTGCAAGAATATCTAGGACGTACAGCAATTAGAGACAGTGTACTGTAACCTATTACCAAACCTAAATAAGGGAGAGAAATATGTATTTTCAGATCACATTCCAGTTACTCCTTAACTGCTAAAGCATTCACTACAGGTCACTACAGTTGCAAAATTTGTGGATCCCTTGAGACCACTTTGATTTGTTAATTCAGATGACATTCATGCTTAAATATCTGATAACTAAGGAATTGTACAGTCTCATCTCTTAGCATCTGAAGACAGGTAATGAGCAAGACTGTCAAGGCAACATCACCATTAATTTTTAATATAAAGTGGAACCTCTGAAGATAGAAGAAATACTGAATTGTTTCTTTTTCAAGCATACTGAATATTTAATACTTGTTTCCACTACTGACACAAAATCATGAGCCTCCTGCATCCCACAATTATCTGATGAGCACTTACCGTTACTCCAAAGAACCTGGTTTCATTCATAGCATTCAGAAAAATTTTGCCGAGTTTGTGATTTGTGTAGTTAAAATCTTCAATTTTTTGGTGCTTGTTGGTGGCATTCAGATAATTCATTGCCCGCTGTAAGGTCCTGGCAATCACCCATATTCCGTCATAAGCATAGCCATGAAATTTGCTGGATTGCCCATCGCCACGTTTAGCATTGTATTCCTTTTCATACTGCTGTGGAGTCTGCCGAGGAAATTAAATACAGTTTTACCTCAATACTTAACATTTTACTGAGTTGAATCCAAACCAACACGTCAAACTGCAATTTCCAATTTAGAGATGTGAATAACTAGCACAGAAAAGGCCTCCAAAATAAAAATTATGAAAGAAAATAAAATTCAAGAAACATGTATTTCCTGATTTAAAAACTGCTGGTGAGATTGGGAAGCAGAACTAGAAGACAGGGACACTGAAAGCAGTTGTTCTGCCTCACTGTATAAATGACAATTTGCTTTGTCTTGTTTTTGTACAAAAGCCTCCAGTTCAAACAAAACTGTACGCTGGTGAACCATAATACTAGAACAGAGAATAAGTCTGTATCCCTGCAAATTAGTGGTCTGATTACACTTTGCAAGATAATACGAATCAAATAACCTTTACTCGAGCAACTGTTTGTTCAATATGAAATTTTGAGTGGCAATTTGTCTCTATTTTACAAGTTCACGACGTTCAGGATGGTGTGCTATCATATGATGAGTTGCCCTTCAGTAAAGCTGCCTCTCACGATCATTCAGCAAGGCATGAAAGGCAGATGGGAAAAAAAGATGACAAGCAGGAAAATCAGGCATGTTTATTCATTGGTCAGAGTTTTTATGGATATGTTCTGTGATAAAATTGTATGTGCTTTATGGAAACACCGCATATTTTTTATTTAAAGCAAGCCTCACCTCCCTGGCTCTGAAAAGCACAATCACCATTCAAATTGGCTGTTTGTAGAATAGGTTTAAATAAAAGAGCTTTTGTTTCTGTGCTCAACTATTTAACTTGAAGTGACTTAGCACATGATACTAAAGACTGTAATTCAAACTTTGATTTACCTTTAACTATAATGTTCATACTGGGGGAAGAGGGTAGATTTGAAGCAAGGGACTTCACTGCTTTCTTACCCTGTACAGAATTAGATTTGATTTACAAATATTTCAAAACTTCAAACAAGTGGAATGTGGTGAAACTAGCTGTGATGACCCTTTAGCTTCACGTCCCTCCTTGGTGCTTTACTGTGCCAACCCAGCAGTGAGAGAACTGACAGCATAATAAAATAGATGGAAGAAAAATACTAACCCTTCCAGATATAGTCTTATTCGTTTTTGAGCTGAGAGGCTCAAAATCCACTCCAATATAACCTTCCATGGCTGCAAGAAGATTTTTGCTGAGACACTGTGAGGAATTAATCCAGGATTCCCACCAAAGATTTTCATACCAGCCTGGAATAATCCACTGATATTTACTGCCATACATTTCTTCATCATAAGCCTGCAAATAAGAAAAACAGAAAATAGAATGAAAATTGCAATAAACATATTGAACATAAACCATTTTTTTGTTAACCATTTTTTCATTATTAATGAATTTATGGTGCAACTGGGGTACGCAAGTATTTTGAAAAGTTTAGAACAATTACTTGCTAATAACGAAGAATTTTTTTGAAGACTCCTGACTTTAGAATTCAGGATATGAGAATTTACTAAACCCTGTTTTTCTTTCAGAGGATCATTTCTTAAAAAACAGAAAAATGAAACTGTATTGTAGAACTCAGGGACGTAACAGAAAGAGGAACACAAACAGGAGGCACAGCTTTCCACAGAAAGTTCTTCATAACACAACTGCTACATAAGTGATAGAATCATCATGCTACCACATTTAAAGTAAGATATTATCACACTTAACCTAGGGACTAGGTAAATTAGAAAACTTGGATCAAAGGCACCACCAAATCACACGTGGCAAATATGAATTAAATGACTGCTAAAAAAGAGACCTCAGTAACATTAAGTTAGCAGTTCCTTCTGAGGAGCATGAATGAATAGTGATTTGATAAAGCAAAATCTTAATGATTTTTTTTCCCTCAGCAATAATTGTCTTCATATAAAATTTTATATTGTTGGAATAGTGACTACAGCCACTGTAATCAAAGATATTAAGATTACACTTATCTCCTTTCAATATTTAGCAGAGATATATATAACAAGACACAGAAATACTTTCTTAGGGACATATGCTGTTGTACCTAAAAGCTGATCTATTCTCAAATATTCTCTTTGATTGGGAAGAGTGTTCTTGGATAAAATTAGCAAATTTTATCTCAGATGTTTCTCTCACTGTCTTGCAACTAGATATTTTTCTTTTGACTTTTCAGTCAGAGTCAATTTCAAAACTGCAGGATTCATGCTTGCTTGGCTCCTAATAGAAGAAATACTTGAGACAGAAGGTCTAAGATAAAAATTCTAATTTTTAGAAGTATATGGTGTAAGCTTAAAGCTCATAACAGTAAAACTGCTATATTTTCACAGAAAATATTACAGAAGGAGAAAATTATAAGAATTCAAACAGGACACATTCTGAATTAACTATTTTGAAAACTATTCCAAAGAGCATACAAAAAGCCTATCAGAGAAATAAAGATCAATAGCAGAATATATTAAATAGGACAGCTCCCTAAATATGCTAATACCTAAATTAAAAATGGGCTTTAGATCTGTGAAGTCTATTATAATGGTGCCAGCTCAGTTCATAACAGTACTGTGCACAAAGCACATTTATTTGGCCCCTGGTTGCAGAGGCTTTTGTTCAGCCAAAATCAAATTTCATGCCTTTGTATACAATGCTGCTTGAAAGTCCTGTCTGAAACCCGGTGTGCATCTCATATATTACTTGTTCCACAATCCACATAAACAGTTTGTCTTTGTCTTGTTTGTTAACTCTGCCCTTCCAGAATCATATCTGCTTCTGTCCTCCTACCCACCTCCCCTCCTGTACAGCTGTGGAGACACTGTAGTCCAGGGCCACCTGTGAGGAATATAGCAATTCCATCATACAGTATTTACTGCTAAATGAGTTTTCATTATAGAGTTAGGTTCATTCAAGACCTTTCAGTGACTCAGTGTTTTTTGTCTGTCAGTTTTCAAATCATGAGGATGCAAACTGACACAGAAAATTGCTTTTAGAGAAGGACAATCTTAGGTAGCTTCCCCTGCTCTATAGAGATTAAAGTATCAAATTGTGTGTTGCCAGAAAGTATTGGCTGTGAACTATTCTGAAATTAGAGCTGCTGGAAATTTTCTGTTTGCATAAGCACTAAGTACTGTTTCCTGCATAATCTTGAATGTCCTGGGAAATGGGCTGAAGATTGAAAATTTCAAAATAGCCAGAAATTTCATCCTAGAAACAGTGGATCATTCCCAACAACGTTGCCTGAAAGACTGGTTATACTTTCACATTTCTGTAACAATCTGATTTAACAAAACACAAAACAAACACTTTAAGAGCTGTCAGCCCTTCCTTTGAGGGCTTGAAGGGTAGTCTGGGAAGGCAAAAGTAGGAAGAAAATCAGCTCCTCTGAGGCTGAGCACCATGACCTTGCAGTCATTTTTCTAGTGACAGCACAGCTGATAGTATTCAGACATTTCAGTGTTTGGGTACCAGAAGACTTATTGAAAAATAATGCTTTTTTACCACCATTTTCTCCCAGTTGTTTCTGCTAAATGAAGGTGATTTTGATGCTTGAAAGATACAAGTATTTAAAACACACAGCTGTTTCTTGAACTGTTTGGGTGCACATAGACCAATACTTACAAGTTCCAGTTTCTAAGGGGAAGATTTTTTGGCAGGCAAGAACAAGAAGGTTTTTTACATACTTTATACCTCCAGAACAGCAGAAAGTAGTCATACATTTTCCTTAATCTCTCTCCCATGGCCTATGTAGGATGCAAAGCCCAGAGCTGCTGTCAAGCAGCCAGGAAACTGTCATGGACTATTTTTGCTCTTGTTAAACTGAATATTTTTTTTTTTCTTTTCAAGAATTTCATTCTTGTTTGAATACATAAATAAATGCTTATTTACCACAAAGCGATTAATGTGAGAGATATTTCTTATGTGTAGTAAAAAATTATTGGCAATTTGTTGATTGTTGAAGTATTAAGTTTTGACTAAAAGGCCTTAATTTCTATTCTAAGAAAACATCCCATTCATCCCACTGAGGTGAAAATGAATTATAAAGCTAAGATTGCCTATAGAACTAAAATTGCTCACTGTTTTTGACACTGGTGATAAATGAACAGCTAAGCTTATTTAAAGCCTTGTAGGAAAGACCTGCCAACATTCACTTTGGCTTGAACCAGTTCTGTCCTGTTTTTAAAGTTTGCTACTGAATTATACTATCTTTTAGTCCATTTTATTTTGTGTGTGTGGGTATGGGTGTTGGTCTCTTCTTCCAAATAATAAAGAATAGAAAAAGAAGAAATTATCTTAAGTTGCAATAGAGGTGGTTTGGATTGGATATTAGGACAGACTTCTTCACTGAAAGAATTATCAGGGATCAGAGAAGAGGTTGAGTCATAGAAGGCATTCAAAATCTGTGCACTCAGGGACGTGGCTTAGTGGTGGAATTGGCAGTGCTGGGTTAATGGCTGGACTTGATAATCTTAAAGGTCTTTTACAACCTAAAGATCTACATCATCTAAAGATTTACATGATCTTATATAAACTCCTATGGGTGTCCTGAGGAAACCTGACAGCATATGGCTGTTGAATCCAGGCAGAAAAGTGAGGCAGACTTTAAAGGTTTTGCCACCTACATAAGTCATTACCAAATAATATTTAGGATATAACCACAATAAAAAAAAAAATAAAGGTCTTGAACTAGGGGAAAAGCATATTCCTTTAATAAACTCAAAGCCTTTTCCTGACTGAAGTCAGTAACTCTACAAAATAAACCCAGGAAATCACAAGTGAAACCTGCCTGAAGATACACCTGGAAAAGAGGAGTTAAAAAACTTGGCATATCTAAATTATTGTGCTTTTAGACATACATCTGTAGGAGTGCATGAGTCAAGAATATATTTTATGAGTAATAACAAGCTTTCTGACATATTGTAGTGCATTAATATATAAATGACCTACTTTGAACTGCCCTCTCCTGCATTCAGTCTCCTGCTGAAACTCTCAAATAAATACATTTAAACAAGCCTAAATACATGATATTTCAGATCTCTCCAAGCTCCAAAACTAATGTACTTTAGAAGCAGCCATAACTCTTTGAACTGCTCAGAGCTATGCACATTTCCCACATTCACATCAAACAGTAGCCACAGAAATCTGCGGCCGGCACTCATTTGACCGAGACATCCTCTCCCTGGAACCCTTCAGACAACAGCAATGCAGACTAAAGGACAGCCTGCTCCTCCAAGGAATTCTAGGATGTCTTCACATGGCCATGGATTTGGAAGAGAATTCTAGAGAAATGCAACTAGAAATTAAGGGCAGCTAGAAATGAGGTCAATCTCTCACTAATATTGAACTGGAAGATAATTCTGACCAACTAGGGAAACACAGCCCAACCCCAAGAGATCTGAGGAGGATCTGGGCTGCAGAAATACCATTGTTTCTTCCAGGAATGGAAAAATAGGAGATTATCTCTGTCAATCCAAATTAAATGGCAGTACAAAAAGATCTATATACAAAGACCTATCAGAGATGAGAATAATGAAAAATAGAATAATACTTTCCATTTCCTTTTGGATGAAACCAGATTTTGTTCCTTCCAAATATACTATACAATCTCCTTTCCAAATGTTGCCACCAACTGGGACAGCTGCTGAGTAAGAGCCAAAATGCATCTGAGGCATATGTATCACTCAGATTTTGAACTTCTGCCTTTCCTCTCTTTCCAAGGATAGGTAACTGTCACTAGTGTTCACTAGGTGAACACTAAAAAACATCCTTGGAAATTTAGATGCTGCCATTATTACTTTTCCATTATTTCGACTAATCCAATACTGGGCCACTAAAATATTTCTCTCTCCGATTTTTTTCAGGCTGGTACATGTATAGATCCACATTTTAATCCTGCTACTTTTAATGGAAATAAAACAGTGAATAAGTTTGCAATACATTCACACAAACAAATGGTGAGGATAGGGAATGTTATGTTCTCTAGTCTTACTGTTAAGATTAAAAAGATTTATTTTTTACCAACTAATACAGTAGTTTCACAACTATAAGGCGCACTTCTGGGTTGTCAACAAATTTCCGAACTTTGTCCATATCTAAGGCACACCGGACTATAAGGCACACTTTTTTGCGCGAGGATCCACGCGCAACAAAGTAACGAATTAGTAAGGGAATCATGCAATCGCATGGTCTACTGGCAGGTGCTCAATTTGCAAACATTTTTCATGGATCGGCATAGTCTTTAAAGGCAACCCCAGGCGCCCTCCCTGTGCCATGGGCCCCAGCACTCCCGCCTGCCCCTGGCTCTGGTGCCACAGCTCAGCCCGTGGCTCGGCTCGCAGCTCAGCTTGCGGCTGCCACGGTTCAGCTCACGGCTCGCACTTCCGGGTTGGCAAATTTTCTAACTTTGTCCATATATAAGATGCACCAGATTATAATGCACCAGGTTTCGATCAAAATTTTAGTCAAAAGGGTGTGCTTACAGTCGTGAAATTACTGTATTTGCTTTCATGTAATACATGTAAGAGGTACAGGACTCAGATGGGAATGACAACTGTAAAATTAATAACATTTTCAGTAGCAGAAATTATTAATGTTGCTGAGTTAGGATGTATAGGAACTAGCTTGAATTTCTTGTTCTTTAAAAGCAAAATCCATACAGATATACATTATCACCAGAACACAGCTCTTGGACAAGACTGAAATCTTGCAGTTCTCTCTCTATCCGTGCTACGTACGGAAGTATTTTCATGGATCTGATGTGAGGAGCAATGCTCAAGTTTGATTTGGCATTTGATTCCACTACAGGATAGCAATAAGAAGAAGTTAACCATGCAGCCTATGCCTAAATTCCACTGAAGTAAAGTACAAAGTGTTTTACTGAAAGAGAAATGGAACTAAGCATGTGTAACCTCTCTTTAGGATATAAACCTTCACAGAGCTGA
>VRYO01001463.1:61525993-61537619 GCA_009812075.1 Sialia sialis
TTCTTCTACAGTTTTGCATATTAGAAAAAGTTGAAGACACAAACTTATTACTATCTGCAATAAATAAAAATGTAAAATTAAGAAATTAAATTTGTGAGATCAAATTCCTTGATACTATGCCTGCTTGTGTAATTTTTAAAGGTTTTACTCATACAACATCTTCTCTATAGTCACTATAAAGCATTACCAACTGTGTATCTACTTCCTCCCACCTCCACACATTAAAAAAAATCATCACAGTTTAAGAACCTATAACTGAAGTCCAAAGAAAATTTTACTTTCATACCTAGAAACATTAACATTCTAAATTCAGGAGCATATGCAGGAAAACATTTCTCCAGGAACAGGACTAACCTCTTCCTAACATAAAATATTACTTCTAATATCCACAAAACACACTTTCATGACTTCACATTACCTTTTCTTTCACACAGAGCTCTCTGCAAAAGCTTGAACAAATAAATTTTTTCATTTCTTTCATATAAGACCTGTTTAGAATTCTTAATAGCTCTTTCCCTCTCCAAGGAAAAAACAAACATATGATTCGGTATTATTTTAGTGGCAAAAAACATTTAAATTTTAATTAAATCAATTTGTCAAAGATTTCTAGTTCAGATAATTTCACTGTTTATTTCCCATTCAGCAAAAAATATTATGATGGACAGTGCAGTAAGATATTAGAATGCCTCTGTAATTAAATGCATGACAACAATATCACTCAGCATGGTTTAAATCAGAAGTAATGTAATATGCTTTGCTCATTCAGAACCTGTGCATTTTCAGTAAGCCTGCTTCTCTTCATTTTTATATTTAGCCACAGACTGATAAAGTAATGTAAATCTTTTTCAAATGGATTATATTCTTCATAAACAAATCTAACAAGTTTACATGAAACTAAACAAACAAATTGCACAAATTACAGCCATAGTATTACAGTTTTTTAAGGACAAAAAACAGATTTAGGAATTATCCACAAAGAAACTCACCTCATCTACTATTTCATTTTTTCACATTAAAAAAAGGTTATTCTTGGAACCTTGGCTCTGACTCACTTAACTGCTCTGAACATAAAAATGCAGATTTAATATTTGGAAAAAAGAGTAGCAGAATTTGATTAAAAAATAAATGGCACAGCACCTAATAATTCAACTTCAAATTAAAGAAATTTCTTTCCACTTTATAAAATGATGAGAAGCAATTAAACAAACAAACAAACAAACCAACAAACAAAATATGTAAATTGTGTGGTTTCATAAATAATAATCCCAGAGTGCGCATGCAGCAATGCTGCCCACTGGCTGTGTGGCAACACTCAGAAGTCATAGTGTCTGTGGTGTGTGGTTTCATGCCTTAAGACATTGCTTCCAGCTGATTATCACAGGATTTAATATGCACCCATGTAACCAAGAGACTGTGTGTCAGAACACATGTAATTTAGAGCTAATTTAGGAAAGTCTATGCAACAGCTCTTCCTCTTTCATGCACACAGTCTTCCTCTGTGCAGTGACACACTCCTCAGCCAGTCTCTTCCTCCTGAGCTCCACTTTCTGTATCCCCTTCCATATTTTCCACAAACGTGTTCTTGAAGAATTCAAGATTGCAAGTAAGCCTAGATCCATTGGATGCCAGGCTTGGGTCTGCTGGTTCCATCCCACAGAAGAGACACTGAAGCTTCAAATTCATGCAACTGCACTTAGCTCAAGTCCTTTGCAGAGGTTTTATCCGTATCAGAGCTGGGTCCATGTCAGCACTCGTGGGTCAAAGTCCACATTACAGACTCATGCAAAGAGATATATCAGATGCTTGCTGGGCACAACTTTATCCCTTCATTCATACAGTTAACCAGCATGATTTCCTTGCAAGGATATACTACTCCTGTACTACTCCTTGCAGAATGATGCGAGTTAACACAGTGGAACTTCCTCATAGAGATCAAAGAAATCACCCACTGGATCCCAGCAAGTGTCAAGTCTCTTTTTCAGAGAGCTGTAAATTGCTGCATGGAGCTAAAACTTATTTGACAGAAGAGGTTTTAATTCATGGAACTAGGCAGGTGATCTACAAGATGATTAAAAACATCCCAGGGGGAAGGCAACTCCCGAAACTGCACTTACATAAAAAGACCAATGTTTAGACTGTTTGCCAGATGGTGAGCTGTCATATTTACTCTTCCCAGAGATTACAGTAGCAATATCACATTTAAGCTTTGCCCCTCAGTAAGAAATACATATGTTCCCACATGGACTGAAGTTCAAACAAGAAAATGAAGAACAGTTACATTTCATTTACCCACAGTTGTGGCAAACTACATAAAAACATGTTTTATAAATTAAGACTATAGCCTCAAAAAATAATTACTCTTTTTCTCCCTTATTTCTTTCACATAGGTGAGGATATTTTTTAGCTACTAAATATAAAATGTCTTTGGAATCACCAGGAGCTGAGTAATATAAACCCTGAAGAAAGTGAGGATCTACATATCTGAGATGCTCTACTGAGGGAGGAAGAGCAACTTGTCTCCTTCACTGCCATTTCTAGCAGCCTCAGACACAAGACACTCTTTAGCCTTTTCAGAGTTTTTGAGTGATGCATATTATGCTGGAATAGGCAGCTATTTTTTCCAGCCTTCAGAGCTTCTCTTCTTTGATCAGATTTTAATCTGTCTCATTTCTAATGAATAACACCACAGTGTTGTATTATATAGCTTTCCAGAGAAGGATTGCTACAATATCTCATCTGTCAGGAAAAGTCAATGTCTTGGCAGGCTCTTTATGAGACACCTAAATTGAATAGCTCAGATACTCTGTCTTATTCTCCACCATGTATCTGACAGTCAAGAGGTTATCAATAAATCTACAAAAACCTGGGTAACTTTGACAACAGAGGTAGACACGTGTTCTGCCTTCTAAATGCTTGGATGTCCACTTGAAGAAGTATAGATAACCCTCTGACCTTAGCTATGGAATTGCTGATGGTGAAGGTGAACTAGAGGACATGAACTTCCACCACCATAACATGATGGTAATTTGTTTGTCCTACATGCAAGATATGAAAAAGTTGGAAGCAGAAATGCTATTGCTCTTACAAATTGTCTGTGCATGCTTAGAATTTACAAGCATTTACATGGAGGTACAAATGCATCCTTTTCTCTGAACACAAACAAAATTAAATAATACCATATTTTTCTGTTTCCCATTCCCTAATCATCAATTTCATTAACTTAAATGTGTTTGTGAAAATAAGAGGTATTTCAGGTAAGCAGATACCAGTTTACCTATATGAGGTTTGTGTTGAAGAAAAGAATGAATATTTTTAGAATTGTTACCTAAATTCCATGTCTAACATGTACCTAACAGCCTTATATTTCTAAGAAAAAGCAATTTTCTGGATAATTGCTTATTTGTTTTTTAAATTTGTTTTGAAAAAGGAATCAAGAGATAACAAATATACTGTTAGTTCATAATATACTGTTAGTTCAAATATATGGTTCCCTGCAAAGCAATCCAGTGTGTTGTTGATGCAGAGGAAAGCTAAAATCATGTTGCTTCTTCTGACTTCCAGCTTAAGGATCCATGCTTAATATTCATTTTTTTCTTGTTTTTACCACCAATGCTAGTCAAAAATATGGATTTTACTGTAACATCTACTGGAATCTCTTCAGCCCAGACAGGAAATACAAACTGGCTTAGACTGGACAAACACAAAGGACTTTCCACAAACATAATCTTTACCTTTTAAAACCCTAAACATTCAGGCTTACATCTCTAGATTGTGGAAATAATAAAGCACACTTCGTTTATCATTCTCCAGAACATTTTCAGCTTCAGTAGTGGCCTAGTATTACTCGGGTCAATAGTCTTGCTTTAATTACATTTTTTTAAACATAATTTAAGTTTTTTGTAATCTGTTTTACACATATTTAAGTGTTTTCAGGATTGTGGATTTGATTGTGTGCCATATGTACTTGATGCCAGAAACAAGTTGATCCTCGCTATTTAAAAGTATTCTCCTCCTGTTCAGTCATTTTTTTTCGTGTTCCTGTGCAGTTTAAGAGTCATATCTCCTGTGTCTAGTTTATTGCGGGTTTCACTGCGTGGTAATGCTAAAATATAGTTTTAATTTTATGAGATGACAGAAGTCTAATAACTCAGTATAATAAGAGATGGATGGGAAATTATTCTCCTACCAAATTTGTTTTATTTTCTTTTTTCCTTATGATTCATTTAAAATCATGCAGATGATGTTAGCAAATAATTCAATTTAAAATGTGTAATGGAGCTAATGGAAAGAGGCTCAATATTCTTTCTTCATGATAATTCACCTTAATGGGGTTCTGGTTCCAAACCTCAAGAGTTTTCACATGTATATCACTATGACTGGGGCTTTAAGTGCAAACATTAAGCCAGCAACAACTTCCTTTGTTTAGTATCACTACTGGGAACTATTGAAAATATTTACTGTACACATAGTCCTACAGTGACTTAAGAAGTACTAAGCCCTCAAAGGGCCATTTTTTTTTATTATTATTATGCAATGGAATGTAATAATACATCGTTCTAACACAAATTTTGTTTCCTTACTCCTCTTCATCGAAAAAAATAACAATGACTTCTTTCTCTTTTCCATCAAACAGCAAGGCATACCTTAAGCTTCTTTACACTTGTGCAGGGATCATTGGAAAAACTCTCAGTATCTGAAATCTCGATGTCTTCACCGTAAAGGACACCAGTCAGATCATTCCTCACCTGTCACAAGATAGAAAAAGGCAAATGAGTGAACCAAGAGCCAGTGAGAAGGAAGCAGATGGGCTGCATTTGTATCTATAATGACAAGCAATGATCTTGACAATGATATATGCACCCACATAGATTTTCCATTTTGCCCAAGATATGATCAAGGCACTATTCCTCTACAATTACAATCTGCTATCAATGTCTGTACCACATAAAGGACTTTACTACATTTGGCAAAAAAAAGTTCACACACAGCCCTACAAACTGGACTCCAACTTTGTGTCACGGGGGTGGACAATTCTGCATTTCCAGGACTGTAGGGACCAAATACTTTGCTGTAGCCAAAGAGATGTATGAGATAGTATCAAGAGAAAAGACTCATCAAGGAAACTCAGACATTCTCAAGTACTTATTTCAGGTGGTCCTATCATGAATTAGCAGTACTTAGCTTACATCACTTAGGGACTGATAAGGCGTAATAAACCCCATTGTGCCCTACCCCTCTCTAAGACTACTCATCACACCATGGGACAGCAAGAGGTATAGTTGGCTTGGAGGAGGCACATTCAGATACTAGCAGATTTTTTTTCGCCTCTTTAATAGTGGAAAGACTGTCCTCTTTGAGCTGCCCAATAGCACAAAGAAACCAGATAACATACAAAGCAATCTGGCTTTCTGATTTAGGGTTTTTTTCCCATTTAACTACTCCAAGGTTTTCTGTTTTAATCACTGCTGGTTTTCCTCCAGCCACATAGCTGCAAAGCCAGTTTCACATTACTATTCCTAATAGATAAGCAAAAATAATTTTAGTCTGCAACATGATTACAGACTGAAATGAAATGAAGAGAGTGGCACACCAAATTTAAGTTAATAGAATTATGATCACATCAATTGCAGTGATTGTCTATGTAATTTGTTTGTAATAACAGAAATAGGAGAAGCAAATTGGTGTAAAACAGGTATCCCATATGCAAACACAGAAAATAGAGGATGGAAGATATGTGATATTAAACATGAGAATTTAGAAGCCTGTGTGTCATGTGCAGATACTTTCTGATGACCCTCTGTATGGGTCATTTCCTGACAATCATCACTACACCAGCTGCCTTAATTACTTCATGGTCTCTATGTCTTCTTATCCCCTTCAGTCATGTTTTAAAATTACTAAGACACACTTTTTACTTTAGAACCTTTTACAATGATTAGGAAAAAAGGTCATATAAGTAACTTTTTTATTAAAAATTGTTTTTATCTTAGAGAAGCAAGCCAGAATGATCAGCCTGCCAAGATATGAGTTACATCCTTTATCCTTCTGTGAGTTCTTTAAACTCATTCTGTGAAAACATGTTCACAAAAAGTGATCAGTAGTGACTTCTTTTTCTGCTTTTATTTTAGTAAAACTGAATTATTATTTTAGCTCCAGTGATGTCATTATCTGCTCCTTGAAACAGAGGTCTTTCTTGATATAAAGAAAATATTTTTCTTAAAACAAACTATCAGTGATAACACAAAACAAACCTCTCTTGATCACAGTTTAGCCAATGTTCAAAATCGTTCTACCTAGTGTAAGAGAACACCAGAACTATCATTTGCTACTGACGAAAAATAGCATTTTTCTTACTTAGCATCAATGTACTTTCCAAAGGGATACAACTTGTCATATGCTTCTACCCAACACTGTCCTACATTCTTCTGTATGACAATAATTATTTTTTTTCAGATTTGCTTTTCTGATATTTTTTGACCAATTCTAGTCTGTTTTTAAATCAAAGAAAACCAGATTAACATTACTCAGCTAAAGTGAGCTGAAAACAGCTGATTTGCCAAATACTGTCTCATCAAATTAGACCATCATTAACATAAGAACAATGACAAAAAAACACATATTAAATAATATTAATACTTAAGGATAGGCTTCAGTGGTGGGCACAAGGCTGATGATTATGAAAATTATACCTCAGACAGTCTCCTGACCTGCTGGGATTCCATCCCTTTAGAACTTTGCACTTGAGGAATTAAATTATGTATGTTTGGGGTTTGTTCTGAGCAATGTTTATTTAAATTCAGCCACTGAGAAATTTCTCTGACATCTCCCCTGACTCATCTGCTAAAAGCAAAGTATCTGTGGCTTTCAGAGCTCCTAGATTTTTCATTTATCTACTACATTTATCTCCCGAAAGACACACCTGACTAGATTTTGTGCCAAAGAAGATGAAAAGTTTTCCTTTTACTGCTGCAAGCAGGTACTTGCTGTTTTCCAGACACATCTGTTGTGGAGATTTTGCCAAAAGAAAGGTGATTCTTTCCCATTATCCCAACAAGATATTATTAGCAGCATTGTAAGAATTGACAAGGTTTTTCTAAAAGATGATGTTTCGCTTTCAATGCTCTGACTTGTGTCTGATGTGTTCATCTTGTGTCCCTAGTCTGGGGGCATTTTTACTATATTTTCCAGTTTTTACTTCCTATTTCCATACTTTTTCCACACCAACCTCAGGTTCTTTTCTTCCTTTGTAAGTACTCTAAATATATCACAGAATGGAAACTTGTGGTTTTCTTTCTACAGAGGTTCCTCACTTCTTTCAGATGAATTTAAGTACAGAATCCTCTGATTTGGATTTAGGTCCAAAGTCAGCCACCTCCACTCCTAGAGCTGCCAATCTTGATGCAAATATTCCTATTTTGGATGAAATTTGTGAAGCTGAGAATACAAAATGCTGCATGTTTTAGCAGATGTTTGCAGTCCTGGGAAGAGTATCAGCAGCAGTTTTAGTACAAGCAGTTTTAGAGCTCAGCAGCAACTGTTTCATCCCAACAACTCCAAGTAAAGAGAACCATAAACTACGGTGCTTCTGTTTTTTGTTGTGCAAATAGGATAATTTCAACTTCCAGAAACTGCTTTAGAAAGTTAATAGCAACAAAACTGCATTAAGTTTTTGTAGTGACCCACAGTTGCTAAGGAAATTTTGCACCAACTAGAACACAGAAGCAGTGTAATTCCAGGGGGTTTTTGATCCTTGTTAACAATTTAATGAAGGCTGTAGTTCTATGTCTGTTTATATTAACTTTACTTCCTTTAAAGACAGAAATATTTCATTTTCCCAAAAAAGGAAGTACTAGTCCCAATCATCAATAAACCTAAAAATTTTCACAAACCAGTGAAAGACACTTTTGCACTGTTCTGTCTGCAAAACTACATATTTAATCTGTGTCATTGACTGCAAAAATTACTGGGGTGCAAATATGGTTACTCAG
The DNA here is from genome assembly GCA_009812075.1 of Sialia sialis. Taxonomy (NCBI): domain Eukaryota; kingdom Metazoa; phylum Chordata; class Aves; order Passeriformes; family Turdidae; genus Sialia; species Sialia sialis. The sequence continues at coordinate 61,533,982 of VRYO01001463.1, forward strand.
GAACAAGTTCCAAAAAATGAAGGTTTGCAAAGGATGCTTTTGCAGGAAGAAAAGGATGGCCCTTCTGCTTTAGGCAAAAGAGGGGATGGGATGCAAGAGAAATGTTTTTTCTCTCTCATTCTGCCAGAGCTGCTCTTTGATTCAACTCCTATGACTGAAATAAAAATTTTAAAGTTTGCTACCAAGTCGGTTTGTACATTTTTCTTGTGAACTGGATGGCAGCAACACTTGCCTACCTCATAGCTCCTGTATCAAATTTAGTGATGTTTGGGAGGTGAACAACAAAGTCCCTCACCCTGCACCTGTGAAAGAAGAAATACAGGGATTTTGAGGAATAAAGAAGTTACACTTCAAAGGAAGAACTTTTAATTTCTTTAATCTCTAGCAAACTGAGAGAGTAGATAGAATAAATAACTGGGGCACAAAAAATGGTGAGGCTAGAGGTGATAAAATTGCAACACACTTGTGGTCTGTACCAGAAAGAATGCATGTAGCTTTAAGGAAAGGAAGAAAATGTTGGGGAGCAGCATGGTCTAGCTCCCTAAGGAAGATGGGTGTAAGAGCAATAGCACAGCTCCCAGAGGGACCTCTTCAGCAGCAGCCCAGCAAGGGGAGCAGCACAGCCTTGCAGAGAACAGCCAGTTTCAGCCACAAGGTGACACCTCCATGCAAGGTCATGGTAATAAGGCCCAGTGTAAAGCTGGGAAGTCAGTCCTCAAGTCTGGAAAAGGATAAGGTTTGGTAAAAATAACCAGGGTCAGACAGAACCCATGATTGCTGGCAGGTCCACACCAAAATGACAGGACTGGGGACAAGCCTACAGGGTCCCTGCCAGGCATAGCTGCGATGGAGAGAATGAGAAACCAGCACCTCACAGCATCAGGAGGGCATGTATTGATGGCACTGAGTTGGGCTGAAATGGGGTCAGGGACAGGGAATGGATGGGGCTATGGGGGGGCTACACAGTAACTTCAGAAAGGGCTTTTGGTGCTCTCAGAGCCCAGACAATGAATTTTGGTTGTTTTTCCCTTCCTGCATGAACTCTGCATGATGATTCTCTGTATACAATATATAGATGAACCTGTCCCTCACAAGAATACAAAAGTTGCACATATAGTGATTTTATTTTAGGAGAGATGAGGTTGCTCACTTCAGTGAGGTTATTACTGCAAGCACCTTGTGACCTTTAGTAAATAGTTAGCATCCATTTGACCACAGTATTTCATTTTTTTGCAAGCCAATTTTATCTGTTTTTTTCCGAGAAAAGTAGTAAAGAAAGGTGATATTCCTGATGAACTGTCAATCTAGTGATAATAGGTTGGATTTAGGGGTCTCCATAGACCAATATTTCAAACTAGGTTTCAAATTATATGTTTAAAGGTACAGTTCACACAGTTAATCCTAATGCTGTCAGTTACAAAATGAATTTAATAATTTTTAGATTAATCATACTACTTTGCTTTTAATAGATATTTCTGATGACCTTTTGGTTCACTAAAGCTGCATGTAAGTACAGCAAGCTAAATCCTTGTTGTTCAGGGCAGTCTAATCCCACCAGATGTTGGTCATAAGAGATGCCTAACAAATGAGAACTAGTCTGACCAGATGGATTACACAGTCAGATATTTTACTAAGATTTCCTGTTGTCCAGAATATACAGTTCAATGTACAATTTAAAATGTTACACCGCAGGAGTTTCAGTACAGACATATGAATATATGTGTTCAAACAAATGTTTGAATGATAAGATTTCCTCGTTGCATGGACAAAATGTAAACTGTGAGTAATTGCATAGGACAGCTTACAATTTTTGGGATTAGTAAAGACAGAGGTCTCACCATATACCATGTGTTACAAGCAAACATAATTATCCCTATTTCCATTCAAATAGAGCACATTACTCACATATAGAGGCTTAGAAGCATAAACTGAAAACTTGCATCCAAGAAATGCAAACTGCAGAGGTACAGTTTCATCAATATGTACATAATTTGGGACTACAAAAATGAAACAGGTGGTAGAACCTTATTTGAAGCAAAGACAATGCAAAAATAAAAGATGAATCAAAAATACAGCAAGAGGTAACAGTAAAATATTATTTTGGCTAGTAAGAAAGAATTTAATTTTGAAAAAAACTAAAAAATAAATATGCTTTACTATGTAAAGGAGAAATGAAATCAAAATTGCAATAGATTTCCTTTTCTGTTCAAAGGAAATCAAATTTTTTTTTAAAGTACCATGCTTATGGTTTTCATTGTGACAGGAAGAGAACAAGGAACCCTGGAATACTGGATTTTTACTTCAACTGCCACAGTATGGGCTTTCACAAAAAAATATTACTTTTTTTCACTGAAGTAGGATAAGACTAGCTGGGTCTAACCTGAAAACGAATGCAATCAATATCAGTCTCATCTAAAAGAAACACCTGCATGTTTCAGACTGAATCTTTCAGACTAGAGTAATAATAACACTGCTGATTATATTTTTGTTGTATTTGTATTCTAACTACATATTCCAGTAAAAATGGTAATCATCCTCCTTTCTGCCTGGAATGGCAGTATGGTAAATATGGTTTCACATAAAACCTACATATCAAACAGATCACCTCTATTTAAAAATAAACCTCTATGAAATAACTTACAAAATGCCCTAATTTCCTCTCAAATTTTCTAAAGGAAGAAAGGAATTTCTTTACTTTACCTTTCTTGTGTTTTTTGATCACAGAGGTAAACCAGAATCAGGAACTCTGATGTTAAACCTACTAGTTGAGTGCAAAAATAATTGATAGGCATGTAGGGTTCTTGTGGTAGGAGGGAGGTTATTAGGGGGCTTTAGGCTTACCTACAAATAGTCCAAGTTAGAAGGTGATTTCTCTCTAATAGAGATAAAATCAATTCATCTTTTCAAGAGGTGGATCAGTTGCTATGAGGTATTTGAAGAAACCAGCATATGACAGTGAAATAAAAATACAGTTAGGAAAAAACCCCAGGGATCTGTGCTATAACAAAGTATCAAAAGGTTAAGTTCCACTTACTCTAGAGGCATGTTAGGAACATGCACATAATGTTCAGCATGACTTTGAGCAGTCTGAAAAAACAAACTCTCTTCACTAAGACTGGACACTAAGACAAGTTAAAACAAAACTCAGTTGTAGAGCAGACAGAGGAAAGGCATGGTACGTTCCTTACAGGGAAAAAATACATAATTGCCAAGCCAGAAAGGATCTCAAAGATAGTAGGCAAGGACTGAAAGCAACGATATATTCTAAAAGAAATAAATTGCTTCACATGAGGAGTTAAGGAGCACTGATGAACAAAAATGAAAAAGAAAATACACACAAAATATACTCCTGGTTCTTTCACTGTGAGACACCATCTACAAAAACTGAGGATAAAGTGATTTCTGATGGTTCCAGGGAAATAGGACAACTATCCTTCTGCAAGTTTATCAGACATGACTTGTAGAGAAAGTAGAACAGAATTAGAGCATCTGAAAGTTGCAATATTATGCAACAGTAATTTTCATGTATTATGAAAGTAAATAGAGGCCATATTGAGAATAGATTATTTCATAATTTATAAACCAATGCCAGAAGTGTAAATAAGTGAGAATTTAGAAATGCTTGTTTATTACAGCAA
>VRYO01001463.1:61538619-61549325 GCA_009812075.1 Sialia sialis
GCGGCTTATAATCAGGTGCAGCTCATAATTGTGAATTTACTGTAATTTATTTGTTTTGAAGGACATATTATACCACGAAATCCCCTTCTGTAATAGTCTTCACGTAGCAAAAGCTGTTTGACTACTGAACCAAAAATTAGGGACTCAAGATCTGACTATATTATTGGATGTGGCAATACATAGTAGTTAATAACTCTTACATACATACACATTTCAAACACATCTATTATACTCAGGAAAAGCCCATGTACTAAAATAATTCTGAACAGAATTCCTTGAGAGGGATAATTCAAACAAACATGAATGATAATTAATTATTGCTTAAGAAAATGTTATCAGTACTAAAAGAGCTTTGATTTATAATTACATAAGGAAGAACCTTTATGTAAAATCCTTCTTGAGCATGCAGAATGAAAGCATCCTATCACTTATACATTTGAAATCTCTTAATCCATGATGGATAAAATATTTTTTTATTCCAACACTAACTAGGAAGGGTGCTACACGCATATTGCCAAAGTTAAATAAATGAGCATTTCAAAGGAATGAGTCATCTCATCAATAAATAGATGTCTAAACCAGGTGAGATTAATTGCACCCTGGAAGAACCTCTCTCTCCATCAACTATAAATGGAGCTCAGAGATGTCTCAGATACAGATGGGTGAAGTCTAGCTGAATTCCAGGTCTTAAAATCTAAACCTGTCTCAAAATGGTGTTCCAGTAGCACTGCCATCCACTGAAACCTAAAAGCCCCAAAGATCCCTTACCTTAGTACAAGATTCCCAGAGCAAGGTCAGAGGAGTGAGCTGCCTTCCTGCATCCCTTCTCAATCTGTCCACCCCATGGATGAGGGAGAAGACACAGGGTCTTATGCCACTTCTTGGATGGTAGGGAAGGTTTTTCCAAACTATGGGTTTATGAAAAACTTTTAAATCCTTGTGTGTTGGATTTTTTTCTTTTCAGAAAACCTGGACCAAGTTTGAAGTTTTTCCATGCACTCAGCTCCTCACTAATGGTTTAATCGCATCAGACTCAGGGGGCTATGCCAGCACTTATAAAAACCTCTGCATCCAGGAGTAAGTCTTGTCATCAATGGAAAACTATGAATACAAGCCTCAGTGGGAAACTAAAAAAGGAAGAAACATTTACCTAATATAAAAACTGGATGACATTTTGATGAAAGGGAGATTATAGAACCTGTGAGGATAGAGATCACAAGGAATTATTACATTATTTCAGAAGTCTTCCAAAATAGCAATTCATATTCCCCACACTTCCTAAATGTGGAAAGGTCAGCAACATCAAGCTCAGATTTAATTCTGTTCTGTGTCTGATCTATGGGAATACTTGCCCTCCTGGCAACACTGGGGTATTTGGACTTTAGGCTTTTTAGTAGTACAGGGATAGGTTTGCATAAAATTTGTGAACAGTTTAATAAAGCTCTTAGTTAACTTATTTTTCACTGCTCCAAGCATCTTTGTTTAGATCAACTCTGTAAAAAAACCCTGCAATTTTTAAGACTCTATTTCTTCTTTTAGATGAAAAGCAGAAAACAGATACCATTTCAAGGATCCAAGGTCATCACATTGCAATGATAATGCTATTATAAATATACAAGAAAGTTTTACCATATGAGCCATACTTCAGCCCCATGTCCCTTCTTTCTGGAAAAATACATAAGTTACCTTCTATCTCTTCTGACTCAGAGACGTTCTGCTACATTAGAGAACTAAACTGGATACTAACTGGTGTGATATTACTCAGCAGAGATTTTAAATAAAGAGATTTTAAAAATAAATATTCCTCTTTCTCTCCACTGTGTTTCATTTACATTCAAAGGACTTTTTTCACTTGCACATGTATATTAAATTGAGCCATCCTTTTCTGTTTTCTTAAGACTGAGATTCTGTAGCATATTGTACTAAGGACTGTAACTTCAATCCATTTGGAAACTAAAGTCAGAAGATAAAATGAAAATACATGAGAGTAAAGTACAATTGCATTTCTTAGCTTTATGTTTTGAAATTTCATACTACTGTTTTGTTTTCAAAAATAACTTTTTAGAGCCTTTGAAGTGGAAACAATTGCTCACTTATTAATTTTCTGCTGTCTTAGGTGGCCACTAAAATCATTCCTGTGATCGCTGGGATTATTCTCTGAGGAAACTATGGGCTTACAAACCCAAATGGCCGCCTTCTGCACATACAAGTACTGCTGATCTTACTGCTCTGTCGAAATGCTTCAGCATTGGCTCTCTGTGAAGACACTACATTAGCTTTATTCATAATTTATATTTATTTATAATGCAGCATGCCAAAATAGTTTCACAAATATTTGTGAAGCACAATTTTTAATGTTTTGTTTTGTTTTGTTTTGTTTTGTTTGTTTTTTGTATTCTCTCTGTCTGTGGGATGAAGAAATCATCAGCAATGGAGATCTGAAGAAGGATTGTGAATCTGGCTATAACAGTTGGCATCAGGAGTCTGCACTCACCCACCTGGAGAAACTGAGGAGTTATGAAACCTTGAACAACAAAGATACTGTCAGTGTATCAGGAAAATCTCTTTTCTCCCTGCTTTCAAGGTCACAAACCACAAGAAGGCTGAAATTCACAATCTTAGTTATGGCAGTCTTCACAATTGGAACAACATCCTTCCCTTTGGATTTCCTTGAAGTACTCCAGATTTCAAAAAACCAGACATACTCTCTCACAGGCTAGCTGAAAGTCTACATAACTTAGGGGGAAAAGATCATCCTCAAATACCAACCATGCTTTAATTTACAGAAAGGACTTCTGTAAATTCCATCTACAAATCCCAACTGATGCCCACATCTGTTAACTTAGCAGTTGCTACATTCAGATCTGCATAGTACATGACTTTGCAGAGTGAGCTAAACATTCTTGTAAGAATACTTTAAGCTCAATTTTATTGTCATTTAATGCTGCAAGAAGGTTCAAATGGCCAAAGACAACTAGTATTTTTTTTGTTTGGGAAAGCTATTATTCAGTGCAATAAACCTCTGACAAAGTGATTACATGCTCCACGTGCAGGAGGAAGCAGCAGTCTTGCAGGAGCTGTATGGTGGCTACAGTCTTAATTGTTGTAGGAAACTTTGCTTGAGTCTACCCATCAGGAAATACTTCCTAAAGAAATGTCTTGGATTTACTGTTTTGTTTTCAAACAACAAAAAAACCAAACCAAAACAAACCAAGCCCCACCCTCTCCCCCCTGCCCTGCCCCCTCCCAAAAAAGAAGAGAGATGATCCTGGAAAATGTCAGAAATGCATATAGAGTGGATCCCCCTCAAAATTAATGGTATCTAAAGTTTAGTTCCATTTAAATACCCTTGAGCTCAGGAACAAAGGATAAACTTAAAAGTAAAGCTTGAAAATTCAAAACTAGTAAAAGACAAGGCTACTGTTTCAACTATTAAATGTATTTTGAAAAGCTGCCCTGTTCTTACACAATAGCCAACAGTGATTTCTAGGAAGCACACACAGTTGACCCTGTCTCTTACATGCAGCAGCAAGCTGAAGTTCAAGGCTGCTTCAGGGAGTGTGACAGAATGTTGCTAAAAGTCTGCCACAGAAAAAATAATGGATGTTTAAATGACAGTCTCTGGCATAAGGGCAGCTCAGTAGTTCATATCACCTGGGGAGAAGAAAGTTACAGACTAAACTACTATTTCTCCTTCTAATCTCTCTGCCTCCCACCTCTTCCCCAAAAAACTGATAATGGCGCTATCATCTTTTACATCAGTGGCTTTCCCAAAATCATCATGAGAGATATGACTGTCCTCTGCTAAAGGTTTTGGAGAGCAGCTACCTCTGCAAAAAAAACCAAACAAGTTAAAAATTGATAGAATTCATAGTCACATTCTTCTTTGAAAAGCATAAATTTAGATAAACTAGGTAGTTAATAGCTCAGTTAACCCATTCCAGTTAATGCAATCAATCCATATATGCTAAGTGAATTAAATTCACTTTTTAATCCAAGTTAAAGTCAGGTAAACCAAGAAAAAGTATTGTTGCTATTTGAATATTTCATCCTATTTTCTAGGACTACTAGATTATTAAACTTTATTTTGGAATTTGGGCATTATCCCTTGGTACTCCAAGATTAAACAAAATACAGTAATATAAAAATACCTTTTTTAATAATGAAGAAAACCTTGCAGCAACATTTCATGCAATGATGTATGACTGTTATTTCACACTTTATTTACTTCAGAATCCTCAGAAGGACACCATATGGTGGTGATAATTTACTGTACTTGAGTGTCTCAGTTTGATTCACATACTTCCTCCACTGAGATTTCAATTGTTGGCTGAAGTTGTACTGCAGTTACCTGTGAAAAGTCTTTCTAGAAAAGAGATTTTTCTCTTGCTCTTGTACATATCTTTTTGGACCCTTTAATGCCTTTGTTAATTGCTTTCTCTTCTTTGACAGACTTCTATTTCTGAGATTTCTTCCTTGCAGTCCCTTTTCCTGAAACTTCTTAAATCAAAATAATTTCTTGTATGCCTCATACCAAGTCCTTTCTAAATAAGTTCTGCACATTATTTTATATTATTCCCAATGGGATTCTGAATAGGCCTTGTGCTGCATCTTGGCAGATTATCTTAAGCAGCCTTTTGGGGGTTGCACTTGTTCTTACATCAACGTAGTTTTTAAAAAACACAACATGGTGGCATCTTTCCATTTCATTAGCTTCACATTCTCTTTTCCTGCAGAATCCTCCAGAATCACATTAATACAAGCTGTTTGGTTTAAGAAAGTAATGCCAATTTTATCCATGACTAGAAAATCATACAAAAATGTAAACAGTCTATCGTACTGTCTGAGAGGACGTCCTTAATTCAGTGAGGAAACCAGAAAACAAAATCTTCTAGGTAAGAATTCTGAGTGAGAATTACTTGAAGTGCTTTATTCTACAAATTAAGGAATCATTTTCAACCTGTGTCTTTGGGCCACTTGTTTGAGTTTCAAGTGGTAAAAATTATGTCTGTTTTTATGGACTTTGTATGGATCTCTTTGACCATATGTCCTAATTCTCTTTAGTGTTGCTGCCCTTTTCTTCTTAACCTTATGGATTGCCTCTGGAATTAAAAAAAAAAACTGGAATCAGACTTCTATATCCCAACAAGACCTAGCAACAATCTGGTATCAAAAAATGTTTGGTACCTTCATAAGCATATAAAATGTTTTGTTTTATCCCTCCTAGGAAGGAAAGTATACATGTACAATCATTACAGGTTGCACATTTGAATTAAATGGGAGAATATACATGTACCATCATTACAGGTTACACATTTGAATTCAATGGAATTGAATAGTCTCCCTCAAAATAACCTCTATCTATTTATAAGTTTTAAATAAATTCCATGTCATTTGTTATATGTTTTGAATTGGTCTGAAGGATAATGCTTATTTAAAATTAAAAAACCGAAAACCAAACTGTAACATTAATTGCCTGTAAAATTAATCTCCCTCCTTTCAACTAGAAAGAAACATAGAAGCACAGGGATCAGTCCCATTGTCCATAGAAGCAAACTCTGTTTTGGCAAGAAGAAGCTGTACTAGACTGGGAGTCAGGAGAAAGACTTTAATTTTGTTTTGATTATGTTCTCTTTGTTTACATAGCATTTCTGCTAAAGCTCTGCAAACATGTTTGAATTTAAATCTGAATAATTCTTTAAATTTCCATCTACAGTAATTTCCAGACTATAAGGCGTACCCTTTTGACTAAAATTTTGATTGAAACCCAGAAGTGCGCCTTACAATCTAGTTGCCTCATATATGGACAGAGTTCGGAAATTTGCCAAGCTGGAAGTGCAAGCTGTGAGAGCCGTGCCAGCCACGCCAGCCAGCACTGGGGGTGAGAGGGAATGCCGGGGCCTGTGGCACGGGGAGGGTGCCTGGGGCTGCGTTTAAATGCTACGTTGATCCGTGAAAAATGTTTGCAAATTGAGCACCTGCCAGTAAACCCAGCGCGCATTACTAATTCATTACTTTGTTGCGCATGGATCCTTGCTCAAAAAAAATAAGTGCGCTTTATAGTCCGATGCTCCTTATATATGGACAAAGTTCAGAAATTTGCCGACAACCCAGAAGTGCACCTTATAATCCAGTGCGCCATATAGTTGTGAAATTCCTGTATTTATTTATTTCACTGTCAGAAAACTTTGGTGAATATTATCTAGGAGTGCAGGTGTTACCAGACTTTTTAGGAAACTGACCATTCATTACTGATTTGTGTGAAAATATGTTTAAATTAGAATCCATTCATATGGAACCAGATTTTCTTTCCACAATTCATGAATACATTGAAGTAAGGGAAGTATCATCTACTATTGATATTTGGGCCTAAAAAAGTATATTTGAGAAAGGAGGACAGGAATCCTCCCTCTTTCTCTCCCTGCCCTCATTCCCTATTGTTACCAGATAATGTGATACTCTTTAAGTATGGTCCTAAAGGAGTGAAGAAATGAAGGAAGCAAGAATATCTTATAATGTGGTGCATCTCTTAGTTTTCAGTAATTTCTCCAAACTGCTATGTAATAGATTCTAATAGATTAAGTTTCAGCTTTGAAAGGTGTTTTTTCTGTAAGATTAACCACATCAGTAGCACCCTCAGTACTTAGTTCATCTCCTGCTTCTTTGCTGCAGGAGTTTGCCAGTGACTGATGCACCCAAGGAATTTCATACGTGATTCTAGTTCTCCAACCCTCTGGAACACACTTTTTTTGCACTAGCTGCTCTATTATTGGTTACATTTACACACCTTTTCCATAAAACATTACCCTTATTATTACTGCTGAACATGTACCTTCTGCAGTATGTATTTCCTTCAATGGCTTACAGAGAAGTACTTCTTTATCTGTTTCATTTTTAAAATAGAACTCAACAAATACCTGAGACACATTAGAAATGTCTGTATTTTCACATGCTCCCAATATCTTGCACTGCATGATTTTTTTAAAAAATCTGTTTCTTCGACACTTCAGCAACTCTTCAACTATTCTGTGCATCTTACAACAGTATTTGCTGACAAATGGACTTTGTCACCCTATTGTTTTCCATGCATAATTTCAGCCATTTTCACTGGTACAAAAAGAACAAGTTTTGCCTCAATAATATGGGCCTTTTTGTATTTTCCTATTAAGTAAGAAAATCCAGATTTTTTAAAAACATTTATCATTATACCTAGCTATGTAAAACACTGGACAAACTATCACATGACTTTACACATTACTTGAGGCTTGTTTTCATGTTCTGGATGCTTAAATTTTAATGTCTTTCTAAACTCAATGGCTTCATTTACTGTGGAAGCTGATGGCCCAACTGGGGGAGAACTGGTCTCTCTACCTTGGAGGGAATGCCCTTAGGCACTCCCTCTTCATAGAGGATAGACAAAGTTACTCCCAGAGTGCCTCTCTATTCTATGTTAAATTGGCTGTACCCCATTTGCCCTTCTCCCCCTTGTACCACCCCTGTGCCCTCAGATTTGTTGGTTGCTCTACCCCACCCCTTATCTACCTATATAAACCTTATTCCCTCTGACCCTTTGAGCTGGTTCATCCCTGGATCCTTCTGAGGAAGATCAATAAGGCTTTGCCTTGGAACACCACACGCGGCTCCCGTCCCTTCCTCCAGCGCCGGCTGAAGCGGGGACTCACAAAAGAGCAGGTCATTACGCCCAGGAGCAAGAACGTGTCTGTGCCTTTAGGACGTCCTTCTCAGGACGTTTCCTCAGAAGGTCGCAGCACGCTCCCCATCGCTGGCTGCTGTGAGGATTTACTATCAACACCAAACATCTCAAGGCACATTATATTTTTCGAGCAAGGTTTTACTTAGCAAGAGTAGCTATAAATCCATATTTCAAATGATCTTGATAATTTGGGTTTGTTTTTTTTTTCTTCACTTCTTGTCAGACCTGCTTGGCTCATCATAGCTGTTATTCATAATGTGACTGATAAAGAGCTTGTACTATCAGGAGGAGAAATGTCAGCCCTGTCATTCTCTTCTTGTTAACTTCTACTGGCATTATCAGTATTATCTTCAATCTGCAGTTGCTGTGCAGAAATCTTTTTAAGCCTCTTGTCCATTGTGTAGTTTAGTGAAAACTAGATAATATAATCCATAAATCCACTTAACTGGACACATGTAAACAGTAATACATGGAATAAGCTGAAAGTGAATGAATGAGTGAGGATGCCACTCTCAACTCCCCAGTGTTGGGAAGCAGGTCCTCTTCCTTCATGATACTTCAGGAACCCTATGTGACTATCTGACACACGGATTGGCTAAATGCACCAGTGTCAATATGTACATCAGATATTAGTAAAGCTTAATTTGTCCCTTATATTTTAAGATAAAAATAAATGGAAATGGAAACGTGACAATTTTCTTCCTGCACCCCCACAGACCATCTTACACAACCCTTGGTGCACAGAATCCCTATCTGGAGACCTCAGCCCTACTCACTCTTTAGCTGGGCACAGTTTATAGAGTTTGCCAGCCTATATCTGGATTGCAGAATAGTCTGAAAGCAACCTCTGGCCACTTGCAAAAAGATGCGCACTTCAAGGTATATGCCTAGCAAAAAAAAAAGACATATGCTTAAAGTGCCTACAGTACTACTACAGTACCTACACTGTCCTCCCAAAACTGATTATAACCAATTATATCCAGTTTTTTTCACTAAAAGCAATGCCAAGATAGAGCTCAAACTTTAGAGGAAAACTGTAAGATTGATTTGCAGTTTGGAAATAGACTGTACAGCATGAGACTAAATGAGCTCTAAGATGGATTAAGACATAACTGGATCTTGATGATAGTCTGTACATGATAAATTACCTACTTAAGGAGATTTTCTAACTTCAATCTCTTTAATCTAGTGGACAAAAATACATAAAATATAGTGGCTGGAAGTTAAAGATGAAATAAGACAAATTTTTTAATGTGTATCACTCACCACTAAGACAGTGACAAAGACAGTAGTGAATTTCCCAGCCTTCTGGTGTTCTTGAGCATGAATACATGGGAAACAACAGGATTATACATCTATTAATTAGATTCTGTAGCATTCTCCCATAGCAAACCAAGAAAAATCTACATTTTGACTGGATAAAACCAAACTTTCCTTTCAACTTTTCACTGGATCCAGTCTAACTCCCATGTCCTCATTTATTTGTACTTTCATGTCCATAATAAATCCCGGTAGATAATAAAAATTGCAAATTCTTTGATATTAGCCAAAAGAACAGTAATTTCACAACTGTAAGGCACACCGGACTATAAGGTGCACTTTTTTTTTGCAGTGAAAATCCTCATGCAACAAAGTAACGAATTAGTAACGGATTGTGGGGTTTACTGGCAGGTGATCAATTTGCAAACTGTTTTCACAGATCAGCATAGCTTTTAAACATAGCCCCAGGCGCCCTCCCCATGCCAAAAGCCCCAGCATTCCCTCTCCCCCTCGGCGCCGGCTGCCGGCTCTCACGGGCTCTCGTGGCTGCCGGTTCTCACGGCTCGCACTTCCAGGTTGGCAAATTTCTGAACCTTGTCCATATATAAGACGCAACAGATTTTAAGGTGCACTTCCAGTTTCCAATCAAAATTTTAGTCAAAAGGGTGCGCTTTATAGTCATGAAATTACTGTAGTTCTTTTTCACTCTTTAAGATCTACTGATTAAAAACACTAATGATTTTCATTCTCTGGCAGCAACCTGAGCACAAAGGAATAACATGATGTACTGGATCTGGCTGGAATGTAGTTACAAACTCAGCTTTGTTCACAGCAGCCTGTGTGCTTCTGTGCGCTGCACTGGTGGCTAAAACAGGGCTGATAACCCACTACTGTTTTGGCTATTGGTAAATCATGTTGCACAGCACTGGGGATTTTTCTGTCTCCTGTCCCCCAAAACTAGTAAACTTGGAATAGCTAAGAGGTTGGGAGGGGATTCAGCCAGGACAGCTGATCCAAACTGAATAAAAGGATACTTCCTACCATGTGATGTCACAGTGAGCAACAGAACCTCAGGGAAAGATTGGTATATTATACCACATAATACTGAATTAAAATCTGGAACATAACAGGTTTTAAAAGAAAAATACAAGTATCTTAATGCCAAAAGGAACTTTATCAGTTGGATTTCCTGCAAAATAGAGGGCACAGTGCTTTAGTCAGAAAGCACTGCATCAAAACCATGTGATGGACACTGGCAGAATCTTAGCCTTAATAAACAAAATCCTTTTAGAAAGTTCTTTCTGTCTCAGAGACAGATAAGAACTTTCATATTTTTGGTGCAGACATATTCTTAATATCTAGAATCTTAGGTTCCATAGAGTTCAGCATTTGCTTATGAAGTAATTATATTTAGTTTTCTTTTTTTCACAGATTAAAGTTTACAGTTAACCCTAGCTACAAGTGAGACTGCTTTCCTTTCATTGCATCACTGACTGAAATTGAAACATATGTACTGTGTAGACTAAAAAGACATGCAGTATTTTTCACTCCCTGTCTTTCATCCTTATGTTAAGTTTTACAGGTGTTGGCGGGGGCTGGATCTACTCTTTCCCTTGGTAAAAAAAGCTGAGAATTTTTCTCATTATCATGTTAAAGGCCTAGCAGGGCGGTGGTGGAGTTGTTAATTGCTCAAGACAAAGGATGTGGATGGGGCTGGCTGGCTTTGATTGCT
>VRYO01001463.1:61567987-61596077 GCA_009812075.1 Sialia sialis
GGCTGCCCAGAGCCGCTCCGCCGTGTCATCACGGGTGGTGCCGAGCCGCACCATCCCGGGCGGCCCCCAGCCGCTCTTTCCAGGGCGGCTCCGAGCTGTACTGCCATGCTGTCACGGGTGACCCAAGCCGTTGTGCCGGGCCGTCCCGGGCGGCTCCGAGCCGCGCTGTCCCGGGCAGCCCCGAACTGGGGCTGCCCTGAGACGCGCTGCCTTGCTGCCACGTGCTGCCATGGGCCGCCCCGAGCTGCGCCGCCTCGGGTCCCACAGCGCCCGTGGTCCGGGGCGGCCCGCAGCAGCTCTCTCACCAGTCGGCTCGCACTTCCGGTCTGGCCTTTCGCCGGAAATTTTCCATAAATAAGCCGCACCTGAATATAAGCCGCACTACTGGGGTAGGATGGATTCTTCAATGAAAAAGGTGCGGCTTATATTTGTGAAATTACTGTACTGTTTTAATGCAAATTGTTTTGATTGACACAAAATAAGCTCCCTGATACAGTAATTTTATGTCTTTCAAAATCAATAGAGAGTCAGAAAATGTAGGTGAATTCAAGACTGTATATCAACCACAGCTTTAAGTCTCCACTCTTTAAAACAATCATTCAATATACTTGGGTAAGATAATCTTTTCTGAAATTCAGAATAGACAAGTTTAATCTGAAAAACAGCTCAAGTTTTTCTTCAAGCTTATAAAAATACAGCTTTAGCCTACCAGAGACAGAACTTACTCTCTGTCTGATTTTAGACTCACAAAGTATATATTGCATTGTCATAATGGCCTGAATGTAGTTTGTTTTCCTAATTAAAAGAAATCTAAACTTAAAGTGTGCATCACCTGGAAAGTTTACAGTATACCATGCAAAATAGAAGATTCTTTACACTAGTGAGGAGATAATGTATAATGTGATTGTCACATAATTCTGAAGTAAAACATTTCTAATATAGGGGCTGATCTTTAACTAGAATTCATGAAAAAGAGTGCGACATGAGGTACTATGACATACTGTCATCTTGATTTTCTAAAACCATTCCCATAAGTAAAGAAGAATGAACATTGCCAGGTAGACCTAGTCAGCTTTTCTGTTTAGCCTGGAAGTGCTGAAAATCATGCCCTCACTGCACAGTGAAGGTAGAAATAAGGACCTGTACTGCTGACTGACAAAGAGAGAAAATTTGACATTAGAAATCTAACCTGAAGAGGAATGCCTCAGCAGCCCAGCTGCTTGCAGCCTGCTGACTGCAAGGAACTTGCTATTCAAGTTATTGTGGGTTTGGCTCAAACACAATTTGATTGATCTTAAGAAAAAGAAGCAAAGAGCAACACTGAAGTAACTGTAGTGGCAAAAAACATCAGCGAGGTTCATATAGCTCAGGTTCATAGACTGAATGACAATTTTTTCTGATCAGTAGTACAAAGGTCCATAGTAATGAGAAGCATCTCTGGATGTGTGAGCTGGCTTTAGGGTGAATATCCATGATATAAGGAACAGAATTCAAAACCATCCTTTGTGATTTTTTAGTGACTTAAAGGGCCTAAATCAGTATCCTAATTGTTCAAATTTCCTTGGAAACAATGAAGCAAAACATCACCTCTCTTCACTGCTTACAGAAAGATAAAGTCTCATAACAGATTTCTCACCTGTATGAGGTGAGGCAAATCCAGATTTGGTGTAAAACTAAAGACGCTGAATTACAGGGAAAAAAAATCCTCTTCATTTTATTTTTAAATAAAGGTTTTATTATAATAAAATATGGGAAAATTTAATGCTCAAACAAATCTTGGATTTCAGGATATATTTAGAGGTCTTCCAAGCATCACATACATCATGGCTAATCTCATTCTGCATCACTTTAATAAGACCCTTGTAAGAGACGGAGAAATATCCTGGAAAAGTTAAGTCATTAAAATATTTAACTTTCCATAAAACCATCTCTGTAAGAGTTTGGGACATGCAATGAATGCAATCCAAAAATCACCTGTACTCAATATTCTTCTTTGAGAGGGACAAGGATGGAAAATGGAAAAAAAACCACCTCCTTCTGTTCTAAAAAGTGGTAATAAAAAGATCATATTAAGAAATGAATGGACATTTTGGGGAAAGTATGTGAGATAGTACAGCTATATGGAAATATAAGGAAAATACTCATTAAAGAAACTTTATTTAATATGATAAAGCAAGTAAGATCAAAACACAGTCCACCCACATATGCATTATGATAGTACAGCCCTTTTTAACTGAGCATTATTCTTCTGTATTTTAGGGCTAGATTTGCTTATTCATGGCTGATTGGAAAATTTCGTATTGAAAGGCTTTGCACAGTTTAACTTCATTCTACAGGATTGAAAGCCATCCTGCTTTTTTTTTAATAAGAATTTATTTTGATAATTTTCAGTTATTTAGCAAAAATCTGGATTGTTCATACATTGTTCATATGCTTCATACAATTCTTTGCAGAGTACAAAAGTTCTCTTTTCCACATTATTGCATTTTCAATGCATACTTATTCATGCACTGCTCTAAATTTTTTTTACAGGTGTTTATACTTGCCTCTCCATGTTCAGGAGGATAAACAGCTATATGCAGGATTATAACTCAGCAATAAATACCTGTGGGGGCTACAATGTCATTCTTTCACAGAAAATTATTTTACAAAACTGCTAAAAAATGATGGCCAAAAGCCAAACTTCAAGAAATGGTGACTAAAAGGAAAAAAATAAAAAGCTTTTTTTAAGTTGCTATAAAGCAGAAGACGCAGAGGAGAGCTACACCTCATTACTGTGTGTGTACATATATAAACAGGCTCTGTGCATATGTGTATCTAGATCTAGAGAAAAAAAGCTCATATATATTTTAGGTATATATGTGTTTGAATATTTTCAGAAAAACCTGCAGCTATTTCCTAGATTATCTCTGAGAAATCTTTCTTTAGAATATCTTTAGAATTTGTGAGCAACCAGATCTGATCTTAAAATGAGTGTATGTAGGGAAACATAAGCTATGACTCAGATGGGAATTTCTGAAATGAAGCAGTATAAAACTTTGAAATAGAAATAAGATAATATTTGCCATTCCTGTGAGAACTATAAAATATTAGCTATAGTAAAAAACGAGGACCAAATAGACGAGGATATTGGATAGACTTTGGTGAGCTGCTGAAAAACTGAAAAAATATTCAGAAGAATTTTATTATGGAAGTTTTGGGGTCATGCATACATGCTGATGAATTAAATTTTCCCCAAAAAGATGATACTTTTTGAAAACATTAATTTAGTTGAAAATCCACACATTTTCAAGGAAATTTTCTCATCAGCACTAGGTAGTGAAATGAAAGAAAAAGGAAGTTAAAACAAGAATGTTGAGAGGAACAGATCTGCAGAAGGGGAGTAAAAGGTAGCTTCATAACCCTGTATTAAATTTGAAGGAGTTGTGGGAGATTAAATAAGAAACATCAGTCTGAAGAGCTTTCAAGTGCTTCTGTGTAAGGAAGTTATGGTGCATTCAACTTAAAGTCAGTCTAGGAGCAGGAATGATAAGATGATAAGCTCTACTATTCATTCAAGAAAATGGGATGCAGCACTAATGAAATCAATGGGAAAGACTGAGAGTTACATAAGAAAGGATGGATGTTATTAGGAAGATGAAAATAAATTACAACAGGAAACAACACAACATGTCATATGTATATATCCCATATATGAGTCCATATGCTGGAAGCTGGAAGGCTGAATGAAGCCACACTGCTGTCCCATGTATTGCAGAGAGAAACAAAGTTACCAGAAGTGGCAAGTACAGTAATTTCACGCGTATAAGGCGCACCGGAGTATAAGGCACACTTCTGGGTTCAGATCAAAATTTCAGTCAAAAAGGTGCACCTTATACATGTCAAATTACTGTGATCTCCTTCTGTTCAGTCATTTCACTATCTCTAGGAAGTATTTACATTTAATTTTTGTTGCTGTAGTAGGGTACAGAAGTCTGGGAAAAATAAAAGACCAGAATTATCCCTGGGTAAAGAGCTGTCCTCATCTAAGGCAACAGGTCTGTTAGGGAGTCACACTTATTTAAATCAACTGTATCAGCTAAAGTAACCCAGTAACAGAAATCCTTTGCAAAGGGGTTAAAGATCCAAATGTGTAGACCTCAGTTGACTCTGATCCAAGCTGAAAGGATCCAAGTGGACCCGGATGGAGCAGTCAAAAGCAGCAACACCAGTGTCAGCCGGAGCAGTGGGAATCAAGCTCAGCTTCCAAAGCAGTGGTGTGGCTTGACGTGGACAATCCGCTTTTGGAGGCTGTCCATTGTTTTCCGGTTCCTGGTTCAGGGACAAGGAGAGCACTATGGGGAGCCCCTGCCATCCCATCTTTGTCTGTCTTGTCTTTGTCCTGGCAGCCACGCAGAACTATGTTGGGGTGGTGAACACCTTTTGTGTGTAAAGCACCTCCTCCTCTTGTACACTTCTGTTATTGATATTGCTGCCATTACTGGGCATTTCTTAGTTTATTGCTGTTTGCTTTCACTAAATTGTTATCTCAGCCCATGGTCTCTGCCTTTGTCCCTCTCCTGCCAAAGAGGGTGGAAAGGAAAGGAAAGGAAGTAGCTATTTGCAGTTCAATTTCTACACACTGTGTTCATGGAGTATTATACAATGGAGGGGGAAAAGAAAATGAAATAAAATTTCCTTCAGGTAACAGGGTAAATTGCCTTGAATAAAATGTCATCTGCTAAGTGAACTGATTTGTATAGGGTGATTTTACGATGCCTGTATCCTCAATCATCCTTTAAGACTGCTTCTGAGAGTGAAGAGGGGAAAAAGCACAAAGTTTATTTTTGGAATCTGCACTTGCTCCCCTGCATTCTCTCTCCTGGACTGTGCTGTCTTCAGCACGAGGAGACAGCAGGAGAGAGCTCTCTTCTGCTTTTAGCTGGTTTTTTAACCTAGCTGAGGCAGAGAAGCTCCCTGCCCTGTGGCTTTTCTTTTTCTTGGAGCTGACCAGCCCTGCTCTAACTGAAAGCCCAGAAGAGCACCTGGAGCTCACACCTGTGGCCCACTGGGAAGTGGCATTTTCCAGTGCTGGAGGGGCTGATAAGAGACTGAGTGAGCTGAGTTGCACCCCACAACAAGGACTTCCTGAATTTGCCATCTCTTCAGAACAGCAAGAGGTTCCATTGTTTAATATTATTCATTTCACAGAATTCACAGAATCACAAGGTTGGAAGAGACCTTCAAGATCATCAAGTCCAACCCATGCCCTGACACCTCAACTACACCACGGCACCAAGTGACACATCCATTCTTTTTTTAAACACATCCAGGGATGGTGACTCCATCACCTCCCTGGGCAGACCACTCCAGTACTTTATCACTCTATCCATGAAAAGCTTTTCCCTAATATCCAACCTGCATCTCCCTTGGTGCAGCTCAAGTCCTCTCATAAAGTCATTGCTGCCTGCTGAAAGAGACCAAACCCCACCTGACTACAAACACCTTCCAGGGAGTTGTAAAGAGTGATAAGGTCACTCCCGAGTCTCCTTTTCTCCAGGCTAAACAACCCCAGTTACATTTAAAATGCTTGTGAATACTTTGCTTGTTAAATAAACAGGTTTTTTCCACTTTTCTCCAAGGAAATCTTTTACCAAACCAGCTGAGGGAGGGGCTGCTTGAATCTGCTTTCTAGAGACACCCCTTTGGAAGTTTCCTCCCAAATCTGCCCTAAACCAGGATATGTTTACAAATGGGGAAATCAGATTATTGAGCACCAAAGAGATTAGCTTAGTTGTCCTAGGTTTCTGCACTAGGCTTGTGCAGCTATTTTATTGATGATTGCTAGAAATTTTAATTGCTGCAAAACTAGTCCTGATGGAGATGATTTTATACGTGGCAGATATCGGCTTTTTTTCCTGCACATTTTCTATAAAGCTAAATTACGCTGATAAATCAGCATTGCTAAACAGGATATAAACTGCTGATTCAACTGATTGGTGCTAACATTTATCATCATAACTAGAAATTGCATGTCATGTATGCTTAGATAGGAAGCAATATTTTCTGCAAAAAACGGAAAATGCAAATAATTCTTTCCAAAAAATGGGGAGAACATCAGAAAACTCCACAGAAAATACTCTTATAATGGTACAGGATTGCACACACAGAACCTTGTCATATGAAAATAGCAAGGACAAAACTCAGGAAGATGATGATTTGCAGCAATGTGTACTTGTGACACCACACACCACTCCTTTGTGTGCCTTGCCAGCTCTAATGCTTTGATAAGCCCGTGCCAACAATAATGATACTCAAGTGCAAGCATGTCATGACTTGATGGTCCCAGAAGCTACAAGGACCAGAATGGAAACTAATGAATAATGAAGAGTTAAATGATTTGCCTGATGCAGCTCTTGAGCATTAGATGATGTCACAAAACAAGTGAAACAATACACTCTTAATCCAGAGACTGAGAACAGGTTGAAGCATAGCATTTTTAACAGAATGGTAATTATAAAATATAAATATTTAAGTTTAATGTTAATTCATAGTAACCTTACCATACAAGCCAACTTATCCTGATGTGCACTCAAACTACCACTGAACTTGATCTTGCCACTAGCGGAGCTATGAGTAGACTTTAATGTCATAACAATACCTGAAATCAGATTATTAAATATTCTAGAAGAATATTAAAGAGAACCTTAAGTACATGATAGCCTGTATAATAAGAAGAGGGATCTATTAGAATGCCTTTTTCCACCTCAATGCACAAAATGTATCATCTAATCAGCTTTGATGAATGACTTAGAGGAAAGGCACATGGATGTAACATTGCAAAAATCGTTACAAGCACCTATATATTTGGGAAATATGCCAACATAAGAAGGTAAGTGCAGCAATTTCATTGACAGTTGCTTGCACAGATATTCAAAGGAGGTGAAAGCAAAACACAGTAATATAGATCAAGAAACAAAGAAAATGCTTTTTGACAATTTACCTGTACAGCTGCTGATCTGCTGATGTTGAGTGTCTAGGTACAGACACCAAAGTAGGTTCTGAGCTGGACTTAGAAACCATAGTGTCAATCTTCCCTCCTAGCTGTGCCCTAATCCTGATCCCCAAACAGAACAGGTGATAAGTTGACATAAAGAAGACAGAAGTTGACTAAAGAAGAAAATATTGACAAGGTGCACTTTTCCAGCAGTGGAAAATAGTTACATTTTTACCTGTCATATAATACTCTTAAATAAATACTTGAATGAAAGCTCTGGATATTCCATCATTCAGAAGATTTTATGGAACTTTTATTTTATGGGCAAACTTCATTGCTATAACAAATAGAATAATTTAAAAATGTTCTGATAACTGTAAGGGCTTTCATTACAACAGCTGCAAGAGCAAAATAAAAGTCTGGGAGAATATCTCTGATGTCTCACTAGCTGGTACATGGGCATGATGCCTCTTCCAAATGGGAACATGAAGATACATATTGTATTAAACTCACTGGACAAGAATTGATCTCATGGATGAACATCCCTTTCATCATCCATAACATATTACCCATGTGATTAAAGCTACTGTTCCTGTTGAAATCAGATGTTCTGCCAAACACTGCTGCCCAATATCATCTGCTGTTACATTCATTAATTCTGTGTCTGAAATTGCTTTCACTGACTGCCTTTTGGCACCTGGGAGCTTACAGAAAAAGCACTTCCAGCTGGTCTCAAGGTTGGAAGGCACCTGCCTCAATGCTGATGGCATTCCAGTGAATTAATCCAATCACATTAAGACAGATATTCAGCTGCATTTTACTCTGGAGGCATTTTAGGAAGCAATTCTAGCTACTGAACAAATCAATATTTTTGAGGACAGAAACTGGTTTAAATAAAATCCATATGAGAAGTACTTCAGCTGAAAGATGTGTGCCTACAGGTTAATCGAAAAGGAGCATTCAGTCCTTTTCCTTCTTGGACAGCTCAAACTAATCACAACATAATTTGGTAAGACCTTGTAGATGTCTGCATGCAAGAAGTCAGACCAGACCATAAAGTTTGGTCTTTTGATGTTAAACTTCTTTCAGGCCATAAAGTCTGTATTTAGGATGAGGAATTGATTGAAACTGATTTAGGATGAAGAGTGATTGAAGCTCTGGGGCCCCCAATGTAAGAAGGACATGGAGTGAGTCCAGAGGAGGACCACAAACATGATCAGTGAGCTGGAGCACCTCTCCAAAGAAGACAAGGGTAAGAGAATTGGGGCTGCTTAGCCTGGAGAAGGAAAGACTCTGGAAAGGTCTTGTGGAACTTTCCAGTACCTAAAAGGGGCTACAAGAGGAGAGAGACTTTTTATAAGGACATGGAGTGATAGTACGCGGAGGGATGGCTTTAAATTTTAAGAAATTAGGTATTAAGATGAAGTAATTTTACTGGGAGGATGGTGAGTCACTGGAAAAGGTTGCCCAGATAAGGTGTGGATGCCTCATCTCTGGAAGTGTTGTTCAAGTCCAGGCTGAATAAGGCTTGCAGCAAGCTATTTTAGTAGATGTCCCTACCCATGGCAGGGGGATTTGAAACTAGATGATCTTTAAGGTCCCTTTCAACTCAAGCTATGCTATGATTCTATGAATCCATTCTCAGCTGACAGGTGCTTTTTTTGTCTTCAAGTCATGGAAAGGATAAACAGTAGATGAAAATTGTAGCAGATCTGCTGGGGAAAAAAAAAAAAAAAGAAAGAAAACAACCTAGACATTAGCACTACTGCTTCACCTGCCTCTCAGAGTAGAATATTAATTTCCATGCATCTGTTCACACCAGCAAGAGCCTATATTTATAAACTTTATAGGAAAAATAAAAAAGTTAAAAGAATTATTTGAACAGTATTTCTGGTGAACAGGAAATAGAGTAATTATTAGTGTTCAGAGTAAAATAAAGTTACATATCAAATTTTAATCCAAGTAACAGGATCCATTTTAAATTCTAATAAATACTGCCTCACAAACTTATGACATGAACCTTACTTCTGAGACATGCCAAGGAAGTATATGATGTAGTTACGGAAAATGTTCTTCAATTCAATGGTCAACACTGCAATCAGTAAAGCTAATAGAGACTTTAGGGTTCAGAGTTTCAGAAGGTAGTCAGGTAAATACGAGGCAGAATCATCTCCAGAAGATGATTCCATTCAAAACTAAAAAATTATCATCATGCTTGATTCTTTCACTATTCAGGGAAAATAAACAATTTTCATCGTCTTTTCATTCCATATGTTTTCTGACCATTAATTTGAAAAGATCTATCAGAGTCTAAAAAAAAAAAATTAAAATCATGAATTCCTTTTTCTACACTCCAGAAATATTTTCAACTCTATATTAAACACAAATAACTTGCACCTAACATGTGTTCTGCTTATTGCTACAGGTTGAACAGAGCATTGAAAGTAAATGTTGATCTACTGATGTAGCTGCAAATTTTGTTTCAATTTCCAAAGATAAAAAGAAACAAAATCTTTTGAGCATTTTCAAAAATGGAACTGAATTGCAAAAGAGGGCTATGTATTTTTGTCTGTCACACTCAGTTGCTTAGCATTTGGCTACTGGCCTGGATTACATCAGAATTCAGCTCCAAATCCCTGTTCTACTTCAGTCACAGCATTATTGTTTATCCCAAAGCAAGCAAAGTTTCTTACTCTCATACCCTTGGTACCCAATTTCCTTGTTTCTTGTCTATAACAGATTATCCTCAAAATCTAGTGGAAACCAACAACCTCATAAAATCTTCGATAAAACAGACTAAACTGACATAATTCATTTTTTAAAAATAAATCTTTCCAGACCTATTCACAACAGTGTGCTCCTGGATGGCTGCCCAAAACTATTATCATTCTATTAGTATTATTTGTTTGTCAGATTTCATGCAGCTAACACATGCTAAAACTACAGCTCTTCTGTCTACATTTGGTCTTTAAAATCTGTTTTATTGTTTTTTTCTTCTGCCTCTAAATGATGAAAAGAGGGGAAAAATCCCTCCAATATTAAGAATACCTTAGATGTGCACTGTTGTTCTAGGGACTTTGTGAATCCTCCATTTGACTGGAAATAGGGAGTGTGGCTATTGGTGAGTTTTAAGATGAAAATTTCCCAGTTCTTCTGTGAAATGGTCATTCCAATACAGTCCAATTCAATTATTTCCGTATTTTAATTCTTTTAAGGGGATACATCATCTTAGGAAATAAGCAACCTCATGTTAGCTCAAGACTTACTAAAATCTTTACAAAAATACTTCCTTTCATAATTCTAGACTGTGAATTAGTGATTTGTTTATTTCTTCATTTTCTGGTTTCAAACCTAAGCAAGAAATCTCAGCTTTTTCAGGCTAAAACAGGTGACAGGCTCATTACGTAGTGTAGTAATACATTAAGATACTGTTTATTCTACACGGAACAGCATAGCTCAGAGATTGCTTATCAGGTTCTGGGAGCAATACCCCATCACTAATTCTATATTCAGCCTGGACTAATTTGCTTTTTCTTTCAGTTCTGTAACTTTTCTGATATCTCAGCATTGCATGCTGCAGTTACACCCCACCAGAAGTGCTCAGAGAGCAGTCTGACGCCCGGAACTGTATCTTTAATACTGGATAAGAAGGGTTATGCTACAGAAATCAAGGCATAGCTGGAGGAGAGATGTTGAAATAAAAACTGGTAAAATTCAGGGAACTTTTTTTGCCAACAGACGTTGCCAGAAAAATAAATTCTGCTTGCCCAGCAGCAAGGGCAACTTGGGTTACATTGCCACTAAAAACCTTCAGCAGACATGTCAATCAAAATTATGATTATAATATACTTGGCATTAAAATGTCAAATGTGTCATTGATCCTCCTCTAAGAAGTAACTAAGATCATGAATATTTTATGAATATTTTTTAATCTATGGTCAGCACAGATTTTAACAAGATGCTCTGGATGAGAATCTACATGTCCAAAACCTTTCAGCAACATATGCAGCTAGGAAATGCTAATGTTGATATATTCAGACGACCTAAATCACAAAACTGTCAACATAAGCTGCATTCTGTGTTTTTTAATCTGTAAGAGGTTGTAAAAAAAATAATCTAATGAGGCATTATAATCTACTTTTATGAAATAAAAAATGTCAAACAGTCTTAGTTCAAGTACAGTTACAAAACAAAAATCCCCTCTCGAATGTCAGCAAGGAAGTGGAAGAAGCCATGAATGTTTCCTGCCTATGCTGACAGCTGCAGGACATAACCTAATTGCTGCCCCAGGAGCCCACAATGTGTTTTTCTCAATACCTATGCCTTGCAGGTCATTTCAGCAGTTGCTATTAATTTAATAAGTGTTTCTATATGCCTGCATTTGATTTTAAGTACAGTACTTGCCCCTGGTCTTTGAATGCATGCTGGGTACAAAGCATTAAGATTATCTACACCATTTAAGATTATGCACACTTCAATTAGATCTCTCAGCCATTTTTCCTTAGTTGCTGCCATCACCCTAGTTCCTGCAGGCTGAAAGCTGAATGTTTTTTCTAGACCTCATTATCTTTTTTGTCACTTATTCCATGAAACTGTTCACTAGGATCCCATCTAATCCTGAAAATAGTCCTTATCAACTTGCTCTTCCTACAATATTTTCCATAACTTATATCCATCCAGGTGAGAGAGAAACAGAACTAAATCACTCCATATCCATATGCAGTACTAAAGCCACTGTCCTGTAGCCTTAATTCTTCCCATGCAAGGCATAGCTTTGTGCTCAATCTTTGTCACAGAGCAATGAAAGTGTTTGAGAACATAGTTTAATTTTAAATATTTCAACAGTTATATTGATTTGAGAGAAGGAACACACATATGAAAAGTCAGACATGCATTAGAGTTTGATACTGCTTATTAGTTTTGGAAGTTGCTTTAACTATCATCTCTCCTAATTCAATCTCATGCATTTCATTATTTATTACTCACTTCTATGTGCAGTCAATAAATTGAGATAGTTGAAGTCTCCTCTTCTCAGCTCTCTCATTTGTGACACAGTGTTTTCTGAATTGCCATTTATTTTTATACAACATTTCTGATCACATTGTTGATATTTGTGTGGGGAAGGCTTCTTTATTTTGTTGGGTTTTTTTACCACATATCCTGTGGTTTTGTCTACTTAATCTCAACAGTTTACTGACTGAAGGTTCTGTTATTTTCAGCAGTACTGAGTTATTTTGGTTCTTTTCAAACACCGGTCTTGGACATATTCCTGATAAATGTGAACTTGTCTGCTATTTTTACTGCCTCTGCATGGGACAAATTCATGATTGTACAGACAGCAGGGAAAATGAAAAGCATCTGTGACAGGTGACCAGTGCAATTCCAGATCTGAAAATATAAACCATTAATATTCACCTGGAGATTCAGAAATTAAATTGGTGATCTGTATTGCTTTGCCTGAGGAGTTCTACTTTATTTATATGAACTTTGTTATATATGAAAAACTCATATTTTCACTATGAATTTTGAAGTCCCTCCTGCAGATAAAATAATGTCAGCTTTATAAAAAAATGTTATCAAAAGATGCGCTGACAACCAATGCCCTGTGCATTTGGGTGAAAAACAAAATAGGATTCATTATATTCATTGTTTTACAGGCAGGTTATTCAGAAATTCTCTGAAGTTGAACAGCTAAATTTCTTTAATGAACATTGAATTTATTTTTCATCTCTTTAAATGTAACTACTAAAGAGACCTACATCTTTGGGACAACTCCTGGTACATTTATATATTTATCCAATAAGGAAAGAGAAGGTAAACTACAAGTGGCAGGCTAACTCTCTGACAGAGCTGTAGTAAAAATGAAGATACTTTTCCTAATATGCATATGGTGCCTTTGCAGCTAGCTCATAGAAATGAATAGGGCATTATTTTCTTTTTATCTTTTCTTAATTTGTTTAGCATCAGATTCATCCAGTTTACTATCCACAAGTTACTGGATTTGACAGCTTTTGTTTCTATATACCAATAGTTTATTTATCCTTCAGCTTATTGGACTCCTGATTTTCCCCTTATAGAGAAACTCAGATTACTCTGAGCAGAAAAGCATGTCCCAGAGTACAGACAAGGAGTGACCAGAAGGCAGTCAGCTTGAATACAACCTCTTGACCCATTCCAAAACAAAATTCTGTATATAAAAAGCAGGGAGGAAACCCTCTGAGGAAATTACCATGAGCAAGAACTGCATGAGACACCATGAGATAGACAGACAAGAGAAAACAGGAGAGGTGCTGCTCACAGCATAGGAATATACATTGTAGGGGGGAAAAAAAATAGAAAAAAAAGAAAAAAATAAAAGATGAACAGTCAAAACATGGACAGACAGCACTGAAAAATAAAGAAAAAACTGAAAAACCTGTGTCACAAGGACATCATAAATTGAAAGTTGAGGATAGCATATGCATTCCAAGACTATTCTTAAGTTTATGTGAGAAATTTTATGTCCTAGTATGTTTAAAGTAGTGTAAAACTTCAAATTTGACGGGATTTATATTGGTATGTCATAAGTTATATTGACTTGCCTAGGGTAAACCTTAAGATGAGATGAATCACTCCCCAGAAGCATCTGCTACTAAGTACTGTAGGCACCAGTGGGAGACTTCAGTGACTGTATCAGATGCAGCCACCTACATTGCACTTGGCCAAACGAATCCCACAAAAATTATCAGACCTACATAGATATTAAAGTATGTGAGGAAGCAGTGAGCCACCTGGAAGACACTTCAGCCTCCTACACTCTAGAGGATTTCTTGAGTATTTGATCTCTTTAAAAGGTTAAACTAAATGGTTAATAAATCTGTGTGCCTTAATTCTTCAGAAATCACAGTTAAGGAAAATACAGATATAACAGAATTTTCAAGTGGTTACATATCTTCACTGCAAATTTCTTACCATAGTGCTAAGACTTTAGATAACTGAATTTCACTGCAATTTCTCTCAACCTTAAAATTACTTGGAGATTCAGGTCAGGTGTTTCAAAACAGTCTTAACCTTATTGTTACCACGCATTTCATTACAGTATAATACTTCTATTTGTTCATAAACTATCCAAAGCTACTTATGGGACAGCTGTTTACTTTTTTTGAGTAAGAATTGCCATTTGAGCCAGTGATTTTTTGTAGTGCCATTAAGCATATAACGCCATCACGTCACACCAGTATAACCTCCCTCTATGACCAACAATGTCATTTACCTTAAACCTCAAGCAACAGCCAAACAAAACAATGCTCATATACTTTCAACTGCTCCTTTCAGTATTTTGTACCTACACCTACACAACCAAGGCTGCAGTTGGAGCAAGACCCTGCTATATCTCACTTGAATTCTCACAGTCAGCCATGGAGGTAAAGCACTCACTCTCTGCTGTTTGTTTTCTGCAAGTCCTGCTTGACCAAAGATAAGTGCAACACAGTTGAAATGCTACAAGAAATATGCTTTAAATTAATAAATCACAGAGAAGAGAAAACAAGTTTAACTTAACCCTTTATACAGTAAACTGCAAGGCTTTGCCGAAGCAATGGCGCAAACTTGAGGGTAAAAGGACACTGGACAGATACTGCAAACAAAACCAGTGATTTTTGGTTTGGGGATTCAGAAACCATTATCTCTCATGACAGCCAGGTAAATATGCAAAAGAGGCAGATGGGTAGAAGGCTTTCTCTCTGTTCTTTGCACAAATGGTGCACCAGAGCTATGAAGCCTGCCTGGAAATAGTAGGAGCCATCAAAAAGTAGTAGGAGTAAACTAAAGAAGAAAAAAAGAGTAAAGTCTCAAAAATATATGATCTGGATGTGTTTTGAATTAATGGATCCAAGAAAAAAAAATGGAAATATTATACTCTCAATCCCTAAAGTGGATATCATGTTGTTGTCAGGATGTCACTCAAATTGTAGTTGTCTCAGGTCCTTTTGTACTAGATGCCTACATTCAAGTTACCAGTGAAATAAAAATGGAGCATCCTATTGCTGATGGAAAATATGTTTTCTGTATTCACATAGACTTCACAATAATTCAGAATTTTTTATTCCATTACTTATTGATATTATTGAGAGCTCATAAGGTATACATAAAGGTAAATACACAATCTTCCTATATTGAGAGCCTCTATCTCTCACTACTGGTAAAACCGTGCATATATTCAAGTTCTCAGCCTGCAGGACTCAGGTCAGTGTAGTTGCTGGAAGGGAGTTGGTCAGGAAGTGGAAGGGAAGGGCAACATATCCAAAAGAAATATTATAGCCTTCTGGGTATTTATGGTTTCTGGGTGCTTATTTCAGAAGGGTACGACACTGCTTCACAGCAGCTTTCAAAGAGCGAGAGACCACTTCAATTTTCTGGGAGGAGGCTGGGAACAGACATGCATCCTCTCTCCTCCATATGTCTTCCTACCTCTCCCTTTTCTCCTGCAATACAAAATATCTGCCTCCTGCTTGAGACTTGCAATTCAAAGGCACAAAATAGCCATTCCTCTATCCGTGGCATGATCTCAACTCACCTCCTGTTTCTCAGAAGAGGCAAGAACCAGAAGCTCTTCCCTGGAGAATATGGGACACAAAGGTGAGAGGAGAACAGCCCAGCAACTCAAAGGGCTGGAGAAAGTGGTGCCTGCCCTGGTTGATCTATCCCTTGCCTCCCACTGCAGAGATCCCTTTTTCCCTAGCCCCCATCTCACCACTGATCAGAGAAGAAGCAGATACCAGCAGGACATATGTCCTTGTGTTTTGAGTGTTAAACAAGGAATATCTGCCCTCCTGGCTGCCCTGCCAAACCTGCTGTTAATGGAGGCTCAAGCTGCTGCTGCAGAGCACAACTGGGATTCATAATGAGAGCCTGTTATGGGTGTGTGAGCCACAACTTCCAGGCATTCTTGGGAAGATTATGAGTCTTCTCTTCTTCATGCTAAACAATCACAACTCTCTCAGGGTCTCCTCATATGATAGGTGCCCAAGCACCTTCATCTTTGCAGAGGTCTTTTCTAGACTTGGTCCATGTCCATGTCTCCCTTGTTTTGGGAAGCCCAGTGTGGTCCAACTACTGCAGATGTGCTCCAGTCAGAGCTGAGCAGACAAGAAGACTCACTCACCTCCCTTGATCTAGTGGTAATGCTTTCCCTAGTGAAATCTGGCTTCTCCTGGCTGTCTATATTGCAAAGGTATTTTCTGGCTCATGTTCCACTAGGTTTTCACCAGGATCCCCAGGACCTTTACTGGGATGTGGTTTCCCACGCAAACACCACCCAGCCTGTACAGGTGAGTATAGGGGTTTCTTCTTCCCCAGGAGTGGGACTTGGCATTTACCTTTGCGTGGCTTTGAAAGATTATTGCTGGCCAAGATCTTCAGCCTTCTGACATGCCACAGAATGGCAGCACAACCCAATGGCACATCTGGTGAACCAAAAATTCATCCTGGCTTTTTCACACCTGCAAATATGATGATGGTCTGCCCTACTCCATCACCCAAGTGATAACTGAGGATGTTACAGCTATTTGCCTCATTATCAACTTCTGTGGTCTAAATACAAAGCAATATATTTTAAGTGCTTACATGCATACTTGTTTGACATTCTCTCAAAATATTCTTGATTAAAAAATTAAACTGAAAAATGCACCAGTGAAATAAAACAGATGCCTTTCAAGAATGACTAAGGTATAGTTGCAAGTTAAAGTGCTAAGACAGAATATGTATGGTATATACAGTAATTTTACGCTTATAAGGTGCACCCTTTTGGCATCAAAACCCGGAAGTGCGCCTTATGATCCGGTGTGCCTTATATATGGACAAAGTTAGTAAATTTGCCAACCCATAAGTGTGAGCCATGAGAGCTGAGGGGGGAGCCGGCAGGTCCGCGACTGGCAGCCGCGTGGGGAAGCCAGCGGCGGATCCTCTCTGCAAAAAATATGTGCGCCTTATAGGCCGGTGCGCCTTATATGTGGACGAAGTACGGAAATTTGCCGGCAACCTGGAAGTGCGCCTTATACTCCAGAGCACCTTATAGATGTGAAATTACTGTATCTCTATTTTCTTCTCTGACAACAAATGATGCCCCCCAGTCTTATTATCCACACAGAGTTATACAGAAAATATCTTCACTTAATCCAAACTAACCATGCGCAACCTCATCCTCTGCACTCTTTCTGTATATGCAGTTACTGGGCAGCATTCCAATTCAGGTAGCCAGTTTACTGTCTCCCTGTTGAAATGGCTGTCATTGAAAAAACAGTGTTACTTGAGTCATATAATTCCAGCACATGATTTCACAAATGCAAATTCACAAATCCTACAAATGCAGCTCTCTCATTGCTTCTGCACTCAGAAGCTGCCATGCATCTAAGAGCTGTGGATAAGAAAGTAGCTTTAGATTTCACTTAAGATAATCAGCTATAAATTTGTTATCGCTTCACTCCTCTTCATGAAGGCTTGAGAGCTGACAGTCTGAGGAGATGAATGGGAAAAAATCATACAACATTCAAATTTGTGCATTCAAATTAATTCAATCTAGTTATTCACAAAGGAAGAAAAACACCTACACGGGGATCCACTTTCCCCAAGATACATGCTCCAGTTTGAAAAAGCTCAGTGTATTTCCCCGAATCAGTTGGGGGAGGGACTGTTTGAATCTGTTTCCTAGAGGGATCCCATTCAGAGGTTTCCTCACAAATTTTCCCTAAACCAGGACACCAGGTCAAAGCAAAGATACACACTATTTCTCCCTTCACCTCTGTGCTCTTAGATATCTGGTCTCAGCCACTGCTAGAGACATTTGCAAAGGAAACTCCCAATCTCCAGAAATTTGCAGCTCATTAATTTATTTGGATATTTCTGTTGCCTTTGGTTTTAATACTCCTCACACTATTTTTTCCCTTTCCATTAATATATCTAGCTCAGCTACTTTTTGAAGGTGCAATTTTTGGCCCACATAATAATCCACAGCAGAGATGCACAGATTAAGCACACTTGAGGAATCAGGTCCTCCATTTGATTTTGAATCTGTTGCTTTCGTATTTCATTTTTGATACACAGTTCTTGCTTAGAAAAGAGAATGAATAAACCACTTTCTTAGTAAAAGCTCACAGGAGCTCATGGCTGGCTAAGCAATAGGGAGTACTTGTTACCTTATTCTATCTGATAAGAAGGCCAGGATTGCAAGATCTGACTACAGCTGCTTAGCAGCCCAAGGATTAGTAACACAATTTTGGCAGAGACAGTGGAAATATTCCTTCTACAAAAAAAAGATAGATTTTCATGGGTAAATACTGGGTTTCAAACTGTTACAGTCCTAGATTAATTAGTATTTTTATGTATCCCACTGGCAATGTTAGAGGTGTTTTAATTACTGGATGTGATATAGTGGTGGACTTGGAGGTGCTGGGATAATAGCTGGACTTGAAGAGGTCTTTTCCAACCATAACAATTCTATGGTTCTATGATACACATGCCTTAGGATGTGTAGCAGCATGACATATGAAATACTGTAGGACAGCTGGCTTATACACTGACCTTTTACATGCATACAGATTGAAGACTTTACAGGTTTATGGTTCATTACTAATTCTTCCTATACTCTCTGCTGCTTCCCAAAGAGACAACAAGCAGAGGGTGCAACTTGCTGGCACAGTGAGACAACTGGCAATTCTTAGCTGAAGCTAAATCTCTAGTTCTTAGGCAGCTTTCAGTTATAATGAGCTTTCAATTATAGGAAATAGCATGGAATTGCTCCCAGGATAAGAATTTTATACATGGTTCCACAAAAGTCCACCCCCATCCTCTGGCAATAAATAAAGCATATAGCTACACTCAGAATCCAGCCCCGCTTCTTTCCTGGAAATGCAAGGACAGCTGTAAACTATATTTTAAAAAATAAATTCTCATAACAAAGTTTATCAGCAAAAATAACTAGATGGATATTCTAAAATTCCTCAGGTTTCATCTTGGCAATTAGATTTCACCAGAGCCAAGCAGAAATGGCCAAATGAGAAGATGCTATGACTCCAGGATTTAGGATGTGTGGAAGCCAGCAATGCTTGGAGACATCAGGAGCCCTGCCCTTCAGCACTCCTGGCTGTTACAAGCTCTGCCAGGCATCCAGCAATGCTTGGATCTGACTTTAATCACCGAGTTTGGGGTTCACAGCTGTCACAAGCAGTTCCAGCAACTCGGTGGTGCTAGTAACAATTTCACTTAGCAGCAAACACTGGCATATGGGTGTTGCTTGTACTTTCTAAGGAGTTTTTTCCAATGCTATTAGCCTCCACAGTCAGCTGGGGTTATGGTACTGGAAGACAAGACCATTTCTAACAGTGGTGCCTAACAACAAAGAGTACCTTTGACTACAGTAACTGTGCATACAAACATTCCCAACATGTTGGCAACTTTCCTAATAATAACAACCAAGTGCCTGATGCTACCTACAGCTGTGGAAGCATTAGTCAGCGCTTCAAAACGCCACTGCAATGTCAACAACATGTATAGAGTTTAACAAGTCCTTCTTACATTACGAGAAGATATCCTGCCAGAGCTCTGTGCTGCAGCTAAGTCCCCCAGCAGGGAATATTAGTTCAGGATCAGCACTGTGTGAATAAAGTCACACAGATTTTGAGCAAAGCGAAAATATTGAAAGCTACACCACACAGTTGCTGAGAACACAGCAGCTCTGCTTCTGAATTCTGGAAAATGGTTTAATGCAGCAGAGAGACTGAGTAGAACATTTTAATTCAGACTTCACTGTCATTAGTTGTGAAGATATCTGTTGAGGGTTGTTTATTTTAAAATATAAATTAAAAATAAAAAGCAAAATGTTCTAAGCCTTATAAACATGTTGTAGATTTGCTCCATGATGTCTCAATAAAAAGATGTCCAAGGAAATATTAGAGTGACATAATTTTCAAAAGTAATATAATATGAAAAATATAGTGTAATTAAATTCCTTAATCCTGTTATATGGGAGTACATTAATCCTGAAATATAGAAGTATATTTTAACATTATTCTACTACAGATCAGGAAAAAGCCTGCCAAATCCTTCCTTAACTTCAAGTTTTACCATATCTGCAAATTACATGGGGGAATTTTTGAAAACTTTTCATTTTTTATTGGCAGAAGAAGAATTTCTCTCTAAATTAAAGAATTCCAGTGAAATTATTTACTTTAACCCTTCCTAATATAAAAAGTATATTGGATGTGAGTTCCTCATTTCATTCTGGAAATACTTACACATTTTCTTCTGCAGTCTTTGCTCAGCTTGGTTTGGATTTTATATATTATGCATCTAAATATACATTAACACTAGTGCTTTGAGATGCATTGAGATATCATATAAAAATCATGGCTAAAGGCTATTTTGATTTACAGAAATTTAGACAGGTGTTGAAGGACAAAATTTTAGTGCATAACTGTTTTCAATTAATTTTTCTTTTTCACTGCTGACTTCATCATAAACATAAAGGGCAAATCATGCTAAACCAGTCAGATTATCCTTTTTCATAGAAAACAGTCTCTGTATCTGGAGGAAAAAAAGGAAAATAAATGGGGAATGACACATCTCATTTTTAACAAGGTTTTTAACACCATCTTATGATATTTTGTAAGCAGGCTAACAAACATCCTAAGCAGACAGAACTACTATTTAGTTGTTATAAAACCAGTAGGAAGGTGCAAAAGAAAATTTGCTCAAAAATTTTGTATGATGTCATATGGTTTATTCTGCTTACATACTGTCTATTCTAGCTGTGCTATTTTACGGATTGAATGATGAAATTATATGTAAACTTGCAGATAATAGATAAGAGGGGATCCAAGACAAACAAATGCAGTTGAATAATTCAGAACAATAGTAGATGCAAGAACTACTCTGGAGAAAACAGGATGAAATTTACTAAGATGAAATGGAAGAACCTTTACACTTTTCAGAACAATGAAAGCTACCAAGTTTAATAATAATAATAATAATAATAATAAGTTAAAAACCAACTTGTTAGTCTTGCATGGGGAAACCAAAAGATCTAAGCATATCAGATCTTCACAGAGTTGAATGTGATTCAAGAATGGTGTTCTGTAGGATGAAGGTCATGCTGCTTTGTATGAACAGGAGGGTTCTCTCTACTCCAGCGGGAGAGAAGCTTGTCCTGTACTGCTGATGTATGACAATGCAGGAGCCGACTCTAGGAACATATTGTTGTTATGAGTAGCAAGGGGAGGAGGGATCAAGCATTTCTTTTGTGCTGCTTTCCAGAGCTTATGCACAAGATCAACATGGAAAGTTCAAGCAATCCAACTACTTAGAAGGGAAACACTTTCAGTTGGTGGCGTCGTGTAGTCAGTATAATCTGCCCACTGCCGTATGAAATGAGACCTTGTTCATCAAGCCCCATTCCAGCACTTGCAGAATACCACACAGTAAGAGAAATCTAGAGAACATGTGCTCCAATAAACCAAACCCATAGAATATTCCCTACACACTTCATTAAGCTGAAAAATTGTAGTAAAACCCCCTTTGACTCAGCAATGATGTGCCACAATATGAGGGCACAGAAAGATGAGAAACACTGCCAATGCCCTTGACCTACACAGAAACAGGGGATTTATTCTGTGAAACTCCAAATGACCTTTATTAGAGTTGTTGAATCCAGTGGCCCAACAGAGGTGAGGTTGCCCCAGCTCTGTGCCCCCAGGTCCAGCCAGTAGCGAGGCTGGGCAGGTATTCTGCATACAGGGAATACACACATATACGTATATTCACACACACGTTTTCCCTATATAAACACAGAGTCTGCACACAGCCAATAAGTATTCCCAATCTCTCTGCCCTCACAACCTCCCTTGATGTAGGTCATCGCAGAGCTTCACTCTTTGGATGTTTGGAAACTTTTTTAAAACCTCCAAATCTAAACGCTCTATGAATCCTGTACATTCATTTGCTCTTTGAACAGGAAGATAACGAGCATCGAAGCTAGTTGGAAAATATTCATGTCCTTTCTCATCACCATTTCACTAAACAAGTTACAACATTTTTCCCCCAGGAGTCCCTCATTCTCTTTTTCATCTCTTTTGGGATGTTCCTGTTTGAGCAGTGTGAACATGTTGGCCAGATTTTTGCAGAATGTTCCAATTATTTAATGAGGTATTATCCATGTCTTGTACCATGGTAATCATTGTGTCCTGTTCCAATCAAGAACCCCTTGTCATGACTAAACTTAATTAGGTTTGCATACACATCATCCTGGTGTTTTACAGTCATAGGTGACTCAAGTCCTATGTGTATGGCAGAAGGTTTTGTTACCAATTTTGAAATGTGCAAATCTGCACAATGTATCCTTCCGGCACAACTGCTCCTTCCAAAAGCACATTTTTTCTCTGTAATTCAGAAAGCAATATCTTTTCAGTAATAAAATATGTGTGAGCAGAAAGAAGGTGGAATATTGATATCCATTGCTATTATGGAGGAAGTGTAATTTATAGGGATGGTGTAAGTAGTAGTTTATTTTGGGGGTATTCTGGTATAAATCAGAATAATCATTTTTGCTATTTGCCATAAATATAGCAATGGACTGGTATGATTGGTGTGCCCTTTTAAACTTATATTTATACAAGTTATATATATATTTATATAATACATATATTTATATAATATATATTCTATTTATCTACTATAAGTTTAGTTTCGATAGTGTGCATGTAGTCATCATTCTAGATAAGATTTCTTGACTTTATTAAATTTTAAAAAAAGGTTGATTTTCTCCCTCAACTTAATCGAAACACTGAGATTTTACAGAGATACTAAAAAATGTTACTGTTGGAACTGCTTTGACTTTTTTTTTCAAAATATTTTTTATTTTACTTTTTATAAATCTTTCTAATTTCATAAAATCATAGAAGAACTTTGTTTGCAAGGAACTATAAGGGTCTGGTTCCAACCCATCCTCCCACAGCCAGGGATGCCACCCACTAGCCCAGGCTGCTCAAAGCCCCACCCAGTTTGGCCTTGAACATTTCCAGGGATGGAGCTTCTGTGGGCAGCCCATTCTAGTGCTTCACTATCCTCACAATAAAGATTTTCTTCCTAACTTCTGACTGACTAAATCTTTTCTCTTTTAGTTTAAAACTGCTTCCCATTGTCCTATCACTATTTGTCCATGTAAAAAGTTACTCTCCCCCTTTTCTTCATGTTTAGCAGACTGCAATGAGATCTCTCTGGCTCTCAGATTCTCCAGGCTGCTCTCTTTCAGCCTGTGTTCACAGGAGAGCTGTTCCAGCCTCCTGGTCATCTTTATGGCTCTCTTCTTGACCTGCTCCCACAGGTCCACACTTTGCCTGCTAATAATTTCCTTCAGCTGTGTAACCACAAGCAGTAGTTATTGAAGACTACAGATGATAGAGCACAGAGAAATAATTTTTTATACTAATTAATTACAAGTGACCAATTAGAAGATCCATCAATTTCATTTTGTGGCACCAAATCAAATGGCCCGCATGTAAAATGAGAAGAGTGCTTCTTGTGGGGGCAGAAAAAGAACTAGGCCATTAGGGTATAATCTGTCCATGCTCAAGTTCTAGTGAGGATAAAGAGAAATCTGTCTAGCATTCAGTAGCAAAATCTGTCCTAAATTTGCTTAATTGCTTCGTAAGTGCTATTGAGACAGGAAATGTAGCTGCTACTGCAGTTGTAAAACGAAAGGCAGAGAAGGAAGATGGTTATTGAGTCTATTTTTAAGTATGAAAAATGCTCTCACATAGTACAATGATGCAGATATTCAGACACACCAGAACTGAAATGCAAATAGAGCAGGGAAAGAACTGGCTTGTGCTACATTTTAAAATGATGACAGCCACCTCAGACCAATGGATTATAAAAACACAATGGATAAATAGGTTATAAGGCTTAAAGGTTAGTAGAAGCACCCCACAGATAATATTTCATGTGCAAAATATACCTTTGAGAGTTTTGTATTACATCGCAGTTATAGAACCAAAGGGCTTCTGTTCTGTATGTTCACATAACTTAAAGAATACCAGTACTTTCCTGAGGTCCTATTAGCTGGAGAAACAACTGAATGTACTGACAGTGCCCCTTCTAAATAAAAAACACACACTATTTTATGTCCTAGTACAGTGACAGAAATTTTTAAAAGTACTCCTTCAAAAGCCAGGTAGCCTCAGAAGAACCTCAGAAGAGAAAACTCATCTTTTTTCTTTACTCACAAAAGGAGAAAAATCCCTGTATGGTACAGCAGGATCTGGCAAACCACTGGTGTACTGGTAGTTCTGAAATTATAGAGATATTAAGGGTTGAAAAGACCTCTAAGATCATCAATTCCACTTGTTAACCTAACACCATCACTATATTCACCACTAAACCATGTCCCCAAAAGACATATTCACACACCTCTTGAACACTTTCAGGGATGGTGATTCCACTACTTTCCTGGATATTCTGTTCCAGTGCTGATCACCCTTTTGGTGAAGAAATTTTTTTCCAATATCAAATTTAAACCTTCCCTGGCACAACTTGACACCATTTCCTTGTGTGATATTGATTGTTACCTGCAGAAGAGGCTGGCCCCCACCTGGCTGCCACCTCCTGTCAGGTAGTTGTAGAGACTGGCAAGGTGCCACCTCATTCTCTTTTCCTTCAGGTTAAACATCCCCAGGTCCCTCAGCCACTTATCATAAGGCTTGTTCTCCAAACCCTTCACTAGCTCCGCTGCCCTTCCCTGGAAAAGTTTCAGCATCCCAATATCTTTGTTGTAGTGAGGGACCCAAAATTAGACACAGGATTTGAGGTGCAGCCTCACCAGTGCGAAACACAGATGGACAATAAATTAATAATTATGCTGAGGAAGAAAAAATTAAAATAGGGAGTTCAAATGTGTGCATGTTGCAACTGAACTTGCCGAGAGACTACTGGTTTCCATCAATGAAATTTGAAGAACAGCATTTCCCTGGTAGTTTCATACTAAGATATACCCACATTAACAGATGACTAGATGAAGACATTTTAATGAAACACACATTTCCATCTCTTTCCTCCCACCCCGCAGCAGGTTTAATGTTTGTATGATGTTAATAACTGGAAAAAAATTTTTTCAGAAAGCAGAGGAATAGATAAGAAGGTCACACATCCTCCTTCCACACTGATAGAAAGGTTGTATCCGTCATTATTAGCTGAAATTATGACCCAATTAGACTAGTACAAATCACGCCAAGTTACAATTGCAAAAGTGACAGATGAACTTTGCACTGAGCTAATCCTCACCGAAATGGATGGATGGGCATGGCACTGATGCAGTGTAATGCCAGTGAAGTGTGTCCAACTACAATTCAGAGGGACATTTAAACAAAGAGAAACTATCTACTAAAGACAGGCCACAATATCTCTGTGGCTACAGCAAAATGCTTCTCCTGAGTGGTTTGAATCTTGAATTTAAAAAGCCAAGTATTTGTCATTACCAGAAGTATTACCTAAAATAATTCAATTTTAGCAGGTAACCTATTGCAAATTGTCTACCACTGTGGATGGGAGATAAACAAATCAAGTTTATCCATAACAAGCCATTGGTAATTTTTATAGGACTACTAATATCAAGCATCAAAAAACCCACTTCTTCCCTTCTTCAACTAAAATAACATTAAAAAGCAAACACAGAGATATAGCTTTTTTTTCCTCCCTATTCTATAAAGTTCATAGTTTAAACCTGACCTACTTATTTAAGAGGGAAAAAAATTCCAAGATTGTATTTTTGCACGGAGGATGGAGATTCTTTCTAAAAAACAACAATTCAGAAATTGAGGTATCAAGTGAAACTCCAAATATCATGAATGTTGCAGCTAAATCCTGAGGACTGACATCTCAGTCCAGGCCTCCAGGGCCAGTGGCAGTTAACAGTGAGGGGTTGAAAATGAAGGAGTTTGTGTACGAATGAGGATGTGATGGCATGTACCCACCAACCAGCTTGTGGGTGATGACTCAACTAAGTTTGTTAATCACTTACTAAGAATAAATCCCTAATTAACAAGCTACTGTGTATCTGAATTTTGGCTTTCCAGCAGTCACCAAATTACAAACATAATGTTTGAATAGTGATAAAAAAAGATTAAAAGCGTGT
This sequence comes from Sialia sialis, assembly GCA_009812075.1. Classification (NCBI taxonomy): domain Eukaryota; kingdom Metazoa; phylum Chordata; class Aves; order Passeriformes; family Turdidae; genus Sialia; species Sialia sialis. The sequence goes on from VRYO01001463.1 coordinate 61,594,120, forward strand.
TTGGTTTTTTCCTCTTAGATAAATAAAAAAATTTAATTGCAAGTTAATCCCTATATTTCTAAATAATTTACTGAGATTTCAGAGAGATATCTTACTGAAGTAAAAGAACATTCCTCCATGGATAGTATCCCATTTGTGCGCAAGCTGAACCAGTAGGCTGAATCCTACAGGGCTGGCAGATGAAAGTCTGCTTTCTTCACACCTCCCCCAAACCCTGCATCAGTGGCTCTTTCAGACTGAACCACAAATTATCGTCATTTCAAAGCAATTCTAAGTCTTGAAGAACATGTTGAGGTAGCAAAAAATCACAGCAAAATGGAAGACCCCCAGTTAGGAACAATTCAGTTGCTTCTCCTTTGCAGTGTTCTCAGAAATGTTGCCATGCTTTGGGAGACACAGGAAAAAACAGATGCTTTCAGACTAGCAATTCCTAATAATATTGTGCCAATACATAGCACAGAACACATAAATGGCCTTTGGCTTTTAGCAGGCAGCTCATGAGAAGAGTCAAGCACCTCCGGAAACCCATTTGTTTAGCTGTCAGTAGCCAGAGGGAATGACAAGCAGGAAAAGCAGGTAGGTAACTTTGCCTTCCTGCCCACATTATAGCTATCATCTGTAAGGATAGCCTAGAAGTTAGGATTCCCAGGATGTATGCCTCTCCGTAATTCCAAGTATTCTCATCTTCCCCCCACACCATCTGGGATATCACTGTTAATGACAAGACCAAAACTACATCAAGGAAAACACTGCAGCAAAAAAAGGTCATCACAAACCATGCAAGGCTTCATACTTCCCTTTCTTGACCCACTCTACTCCTTTTTTTTATATTTTGGAAGAAATTGTGGGAGCCAAAGCTTCAACAAGCCTGATCACACTGATGTGGTGGACACTTTCACAACATGACTTCTAGTCACAGCTGTCAGGAGATTTATGCAAAAAGTCAAGTTTAAGCAGGAGCTACATGTGACACCTTTTGGGTCACAGCAGTTCAGGGCTGTGTACAAGAAGAAATGTTGGTGTGCCAGCAGTATGTAGGGACACACAACCAAATGTACCTAGAGATCCCTTGAAAATTCAACTTCTACAGCTTTTGTTTTAGGATCAAAGCCTTCCTACATCCAATATGAGAGGCACATGCTATGCCATGTCTGAATTATCCCATAAAATTGTTATAACAAGTTATTTCATATCATCATTGGGTTTCTGTTGCCTTGGAGAGTCTATGAGTTAACTGGTTGTGTCAAGGACAAAGAGAGACGTTTGGCTGCTAGCTCTCCACCTGGTTTGAAACTAGCACTTCTGCAGCAGCTGGCTGTGATCTTGAAACTAGAACCATGAATTCATGGTATGATTAATCAGATTGAGGAAAATGGTAACATTATACTCAGCAGAACATACACTAATGCATCTTCCACTGGAGGATTTCAGTCACGACTGCAATAATCTTCTTTGGCTGAGAGAAGCTTGGGAAGAACACAGAATACATTTTCTTGGAAAAAAGTTACTGACATTTTTAATATCACTAGAATTAAGTTCAAGCTTGTTTTCTTGTCTGCTTTGTGTCTCAGGTATTACTAGAAAAACCCCTAGAGATTCTAACTTTATAGACTTAGAATAGATTCATACAGAGATGCATGTGTACTGTCAGTATAAAAGCTACAGACAACACCACCTGAAATATACATGTAGAAGAAAGCTGAAATTTTCACCTACTGGAGGAATGAGACAATAAATGAGACACAGGAAGAAGAAACAGTAACTTCACGATTATAAGCCGCACTCTTTTCATTGAAGAATCCAGCCTATCCCAGTAATGCGGCTAATCATCAGGTGCGGCTTATTTATGGACAATTTCAGGAGAATTGCTGACGCGGAAGTATGAGCCGCAGGGGGAGCAGGCGTTCCCCGCCACTGCTCCCGGTGCTGCCTGGCCCCTCAACAGCACCTCCACCCTG
>VRYO01001463.1:61606435-61635177 GCA_009812075.1 Sialia sialis
AGATACATATGTATCATGGCAGCATTATCAGACATAAAGATAGACACACTTATAAATGGCCAAAGTTTCTCATTCCCTGTTGCACTGCAGAGGCTCAAAAGTCTCCCTAAACTTATATATTGCAAAGTTGCCAAACTCTTTTTCTGCCTAAGCAGACTTTTTTAAAGGATCTATTGAAAAACCTAGTCTCCACCAAACTCCTTCCTTGCTCTTAGAACAAATAAGAAATGCTAGTATATTGACTGCAAAAAACACACAGCTTTTTTATAGGTTTTGAATTGCAATATTGCATAAGTGACTTTGAAATAAGAGTATATTTCAGTTTTAAGAAAGGTATCGTGGAATTGCTGTGGTGCTAAAATGAAAATTAAGTGTGAAAAGAGATAGGGGAATATAATATGATTAGATTGAAAAAAAAAATCCAAAACTGAGCAAGGACTCAGATTTATACTGCCTGCCACACAACTGTTGGTAATGCAGATTTAAATCTGGTGCATGTGCATGTTTGTGTGGAATATCCCCTCTCAGATGAACAAAACCAGGAGTTATACCCTGATATAACTCATTACCTTAGGTATGGGTAGTATGCTCAAGAACATGCACGGAACCAAGAGCTATGGGCTCAGGCAGCAGTTCCAGCTCAGGTCCCCAGCACACTGAAACACTCCTGGTGCAACGCTGAGCTCATTTAGGCTGCCTCTCAATAGGAGATAACTTGTGGGGAAAGCTGTATGCTGACAATCAGCAAATGAGCAGCTCTGGAATGAAATTTGCAGCTCTGGAATGAACTTTGCCACAGTATTCCTAGAACTTTTAGACCTCCAAGATGGCAAGGTTAAAGAGAATCTTAAAAAGAAGGTGGAGGAATCAAGAAGCAGAAGGATATCACAAATTTTTCTAACCTCTTTTTGTCCTTCCATGAAGGAAGAACAGAATAGTCAAACTTACAAGTCAATAAAATAAAACCCAAATAGCCCAACAAAACAAAACTGAAAGAGCAGACACTGTGGCTCAGTGGAATCCACAGATGGGAAAATCTTATTGACAGTAAGATGAGCTGCCAGGACACAGCTGGTGTGGAGAGAAAACAGCATAGGAAGGGCAGGTCTCCAGGGGAATGTCCACAGGGAACTTTATGCAACATGGAGTTACAGTCTTCTGGATGAATTGTCTGTAATATCTCAGGGCACAAAACCAGCAGTCATAAAACATCCCTCCACTCTATTGGTGAATTTACTGTTACGCCATTTTTTACTAGTTGATTTTACTTCTCTCTTTAATACTTAATTTAGGCAAATCCAGACACTTTGTTTCCTTCAGCCATCTCTGCTAAAGGGTAGTTAATGATGAAAGTATCACTACTCTGGTAGTAGTCATACTGCAATTACTTTTGCCTTTCTTTCTCTGAGCTAAAGCTATTCTGCAAAATACAGAGCCATTAAAATGAAGTTGCTTACCTATTAAGGATACTTTTAAGCAATTCAACATCTATTACCATTAATACAACATTTTTAGCCTTTTTTCTTTCAGTAATGGATTACAGACGCACAGAGGTTTTAGATACAAAGCTTCAAGTAGTTTAACACCTTTTCACCTGCCAGCAATTTTAAACATGTCAGGTAGGCTGCAGGGATGCTCAGAAAAGTTAAGCAATTTTCTGAGAAGATAACTTTGCTGCAAATACACTGTCCAGTCAGGTAGATTTCCAAGCCCAAACCTGAGTGGTTTCCGTTGCTCTGGAGGACCAGGCTGAGTAGGTTGGGCTGGATGACTGCAAGTCATGCACCAGTTATAAGAGTAGCCATTGCTTGTATAAACAGAAGAGAGTACTGTGCACCTGTTCCTTAAGCTAAAACAACATCTGAAACCTGTTTCTATTTTATTTTAAATCACTACTTATGGAATGGTTCTCTTGAAGGCTGATCAGAACAAATCACTCTCTAGGACAGCATCAGCAAGGTTGTAAATAAAAGCAAATACCAGGTGTATTAATAAGTGTCATCCTAACTCTATTAACTGAAAGAAGAAAATTTTGGAAAGTGACAATAACAAAGTAGTGTTTAAAGAGACCATCTTTCAAATTGTTCCACATTGATAAGAGGAAACCCACTGTGAACTGTACTTCAATATTCCATCTGCTTCACATGGAGTATTCTGTCCTCAAGGTCAAAATTAAGGTTTTATTTCACTTCTAAAGTGAGAACATGACATGGGATAAATAATGATGCATTTTAAGTTGTTCAAAAAATGTTCAAAATCAGCCCCCAATTAATAATATTTCTTCTTAATGTGCCAGATTTTATTCAATATTTAACCTGAGGGAAAAAAAATTAATTTCCTAAATATGATTTTTCTTTCATAATTCAATTTATTTTCATCAAATAGAGCAGTGTGTAGGACAAATAATTTTAAAGAGGCAAAATAGATTTAAAAATTCAAGAAATTAAATCTATTTTCTCAACCTGATTTTTTTTTAATTCATTCCAGCCAGTGACATATTATCCTGAAATTTTGTGTTTTGCAACATCTTAATCTAAAGTTTACCTTTATTCCTCTGTGAAGTATGTAAAATTGTACTCATGTTTGAAATAAACTTTAAAAAGTAAAAAACTACTTTCAAATGATTGCTCTTATTTTGAATCAATAATTTTTTTCCAGCATTAAATACAAGTGAACAACTTAAAGCTGCAGAAATATGCCTTGCAATATCCAACTGTGTAATAAGGGGGAATCAGGATGGGGGTTGGAGGGAGGTGGTTGTGCTGCTGGTAGGTTTAGTAGGTTTATGGGTGCTGTTTTCTAAGTCACAGTTTAGAAGAGTGTGAGGGATTCTGAAAAAAAATTCTTTAGTTACAAGGCTGGTATTTTGTGATAAAATCAAGCAGTGTTGCCTTGTCTTATACAGGACAGTAGTTTTCTTTCAGTTGACATTAATTGGTGGAGTTGTCCAATTTCTTTGTTTACAGCAAATAAAAGACACCTTGAGTTTCAAGCCTGGATTGCAGTGTCTTGGTTGACATAAGACTCCAATTTTAAGAGCAGTACTTTTCCATTTTACTTGATGTGTGTTTTCAGAATTGTAGAAAGGAGACTTCAAATTTATGCATCAGTTGGGATCAAAGGAATTCTAGTATAGACTCTAGAATTGTGTTTACAATAAGGAAAAGGTAATCTGAGAGAAGACTCGATAGAATATGGCACTGAAATGTCAAATAGGAGAGTAAAAACAAATGAAGAAAGTGGTCTGCAAGAAAGATGGGCTTTGGAGAATAAGTGCAACAAAGGACAAACAAAACTAGGGGAGCATCTCTCCTGTGATGAAAGGCTGACAGAACTGGGACTGTTCAACCTGGAAAAGAGAAGGCTCGGGGAGGGACTATGTCAAAATACCTGATGAAAAGGAATGAAGAATAAAGAAGAAGCAGCAGACTGCTCCCAGTGGTGTCCAGTGTCAGGACAAGGGGCAATCTCCACAAATGGAAACACAGCAGGTGCCATGTGAACATCAGGAAACACCTCTTTCATGACTAAGGATGGAGGTCCAAAATCTGTTGACCAGCTCTGTGTGACTCTGCTGGAGCAGATGGGTTGAACTGGACAATCTAGAGGGGTGCCCTTCAGCCTCAGCTCGTCTGTGAATACCACCAAAGTGACTGGAGTTGTCAGATGATAACTCTACAGCAACAAGTCCGAAACTTACTGGCCCATCCCAAAGGGAAGGCTAGTTAATGAACTGGTCTCAGTTTTTAAATCAGTAGGCACATTCTTAAAACAGAAACTATAGATGTGTTACAAGCATTACTGGATTAAACAGCTTGTGTTACACAGTAGGCAAGTCTAAGTGATGATTAACTACCATCATTCTACTGAAATGCATTCATTTCTTTGCCTATAAAATTATTCTAAGCAGTGTTTCAAGTTAATTTACTCCAACTGAACCTTTATTTTCTAAGAAATCAATTTATTCAAAGACACATAATACAGAAAATGTCAGCTGACACATGTGGATAAAATTCTGGACTTCTAAGAAGCTTTTAAATTCTCACTTCTAGTTTCTTAAACCTCAGAAGCTCCTGTGACTTCACAGGTTGCTTGATCACAGAAACAACAACCATAGCAGTAATGTGTCCTTTATGTTTACAAGGCAAAGGTAGAAGTCTTAACTTTGATATTAAACGAATTCTTATCAATTAAAGGAGATCAACCATCACTCTAACTGATTTTTTTCTAGAACACAAGTCAAAACAATATAACTGGTCTGTGACTTATGTCTTAAAATAGAAGGTGCAGTAGCCCCACGGGAACCATTTGCAGTGAAAAACTATATTGAAATGAATAGGTAGATGCAGCTTGGAGTTATTAGAGACTAGATAAGAGGTGAAGAGTATGGCAAGCCAAGGTGCATGCAAGGGGCAAATATTGGTAACATAGCGAGAAGATAATTTTCTTCTACTCCGTTTGCCAGGACAATATATTTCCAGTGACTATAACTGCTCAAAAGGCATGAGAAAATCATACATCTGCCTGACAGGCCAAACACTCTAAGATATCAACCAAATTACTGGCTTAGGTGATTTTTTCAGGAAAAAAATCCCACTTTGCTAGTCTTGAAACATGTCTTGTTGGCTGGGATGTTGAATGACTTTACAATTGCTGCTGCAGTTGCAGTGATTTAAATTCTCATTTAACTGACTCAGTTCTCCAGTGCTACTTTTATCTTCTTCTAATTGAATGTGGCAGAATATTCAGTCTGCACCTCACAGCTGCACAGGTGATAGTATAATAACATGGAATAATTACATTTTACTGTCTCAGTTGTTATTAGCACTTGTATTCAAAGTTACACGTATTTTTGAGCTGTCAGCTTGCAACAGATGAGAACATCTGTGCTAGTAACTGCCTATGAGCTGCAGAGATCAATATCAGCTTTGGGGTTTTTTTGCTACCTTATTTGCTAACAAATTTAAAATGCAGTATTTCATATAACATCAAAAACTACATTTCAGATGCTTTCATGTCAGTGTTTTCAGGTCTCTCAAGAATTTATGAAATTGATAAATAATCCCTGTAGACTTCTCTGTCCACATAAGACAACAAATGGTGCCATAAATATTTTCATGTTAACAGGGACTCTTCAAGTTCAGTATATCAGTACATTAATAATATTTGTGCCTGGGAAGCCACATCCATGTAGTAAAACCAAACAAACCCTGCAGCTCTAATTAGGTGTATAGAAATTTTCACTCTAAAACATTAATCATTAGATTGCTATGACAGGTAAATTTCTGCAGATGTCACTTTAGCATTTAAGGGTATCCAAACATTTCAATGGATTATTAAGAATTTCTGGAAAGATCCTAGCATAAAACAGAGGACATCCTTATGACAGTTTATTTATGCTCATGATGTCACCTCAGCTGGAATACTGTCTCCAATTCTATTTTGTGTACTCCAAAAATGAAGAGGTAGAAACAAAGTAGGTTGAGCAAAAGTGTGTGAAAAATTATCAAAATCATGGCATGATTTCCACAATGTGACACTAAAGACACCAATGAGAGATACAAATGAGTTTGCAAAGGATCTATGAAAACAAAAGTAAGCATGGAGAAGGTGGCAATAAAGAAAGTGGAGAGTGGAAAATAAACAAAAGGTATAGTGAGTTAAGGACAGTGGTTTCCTAAATTCTCAAGATTAATTCTTTTGGTAAATACTTAAGAGACCTGATCACAGAATGGGTACTGTTGGAAGGGACTACAGTGGATATTTGGTCCAACGTTCCCGTTCAATAGGATCATCCTACAGCACACTGCACAGAATTGCAACCTAATGGTTCTTGAGTATCACTAGTGAGGCAGACTCCACAACCTCTCTGTCCAATCTGTTCCAGTGCTCTGTCACCCACAAAGCAGTTTTTCCTCATATTTAGGTGGAACTTCCTGTGCCTGAGTTTCTGCCTGTAGCTCTTTGCCCTGTTGGTCAGCACTACTGAGAAAAGAAGTCCCCTCTCAGTCTTCTCTCTCAAGCCTGAACAGGCCCAGCACCCTCAGCCTTTCCTTATAAGAAAGATGCTCCAGTCCTTTTATCACCTTTGCAGCTCTAGGCTGGACCCACCCCAGGAGCTCCATCTCTCTCATGTACTAAGGATCCCAGAACTGGACACAGCCCTCCAGATGTGCCTCACCAGGGCTGAGTGGAGCAGCAGGATCACGTTCCTCAACTTGCTGATGTTCCTAATGCACCCCCAGGATAGCACTGTCCCTCTTGGCCATCAGGGCACACTGCTGGCTCATGGTCAGCTTGTTGTCTGACAGGAGCTCCAGATCCTTCTCCACAGAGCTGCTTTCCAGCAGGTCACCCCAGCCTGTACTGGTGCCTGGAGTTGTTCCTCTCTGGGTGCAGGACTCTGCACTTGCCTTTGCTGAATTTCAGAACGTTCTTCTCTGCCCATCTCTCCACCCTGTTGAGATCCCTCTGAAGGGCTGCACAGCCTCTGGGGTATCACCCACTATTCCCAGTTTTGTGTCTTCAGGGAACTTGCTGAGGAGGCCTCTGCCCCTTCATCTGAGTCACTGATGAACAAGTTAAACAACACTGGGCCCAGTATTGAACTCCAGGGGACACCACTTGTGACAGGCACTAGAGTGTCCCACTGATCACAAATCCTCTGGGATCTGCCTTTCAACCTGTCCTCACTGTCCACTCAGACAGTCCACTGGTCTTTCAAGGGTGCAATGGAAAAAGTCAAACAAAAAAAGACCATTGCTTATACGACCCAGGCTTTACATTACCACAGAGGAGAAAAAAAAATTATACAATCCAGCATCAAGCAATTGAAGTAAAATCTCAGCAGATGTGGCGTTCCACTTCACTTTGTTGTTTTTTCCAGTACATGATCTGACAGTATAGCACACCACTGTACCTGTGAGCTACAGCCCCTCAACACAGAGCAAAGAAAACTGGAGAGAGAAGTTTCCAGAAGGCAACAGTGCTCCTATCTTTTAGCCATACCCTTGTGGTTATTTAAATTTATTCCAGAAGCGCTCTGGTTCCTCTACAAAGCCCTAATCCAAAGCCAAGAGATGCCCTTCCATTGTCCTAAGTAGATCAGCTTCTTTGAGCCCAGAAGTAAGTGTCTACCACCACTTATTACAGCCTTTTCTGTAGCAGCCAAGTGCTGTGTTAATGTTCTGCTGAATTTCAAATGAAGGGCAAATTCTCATCAAAGAAATGTTGAGTAAAATAAACACAGTTCATACAACAATTTGCTTCCTCTGCTGAGAAAGACATTCTCATACCATTCAAAGTAAGGTTTTTCCATTAGAGTTTGCTCATCTCTTTTCTTTCAATTCTATAAAAAGAGAAATCACTAAGGAGCAGCTGCCTGTTCTACAACAGCAAAAACCTGCCACATAATCTAAATTCTGTTTTTCTTGCTAAGTAAGCATTTTCATTTCTTGGCTTGCATTTTAAACTGATTTAGCAGTAAACATACATTAAAAAAGAAACCAAACATGTTCCATTTTCCTCACAAGCAATCATGATAAGTGGTTTAACACTGGAAAAGGACAAAATGCTTTTGGTATCTAAAAGCTAATTGACCCCAGACTAAACTTTACATATTGTCACACTCTGATGAGATGGTAGATATCTGTCTTTATCTACTTCTTCCTGTCTTTATCTATTTATTTTTATCAATTAAATTTAAGGAAAGCCCTGATAAGACATCCTAGTGTAAATTTTTATGAGTAGTGCAATTCTCATGCAGATTCATTGCAAAGCCTAAGTAGTAAAGATTGTTTTATTTCTAAATCTCCTGCAATACAGAAAAGTGAAAACCTCTCTGAAAAAAGCAAGGCAGAAGATGTATTATACTCGTCATGGAGCTTTTTAGCACTGAAAAGAGCTCCTTGAAATTCAGAAATGTCTAGTATAAATGAAATGGGTTTTTTTTCTTCAACTTTTCAGCCTGATTCAAGTTCAAAAGAGTCAGAGATTCACTGTTGTTATTACAAACTCTTGTTTATAAGTACCTTTTAAAATTATGATTATTTTAAAATCAAGACGCATCCCTGTCTTTTTCTGCCTTTGCTAGTTCTGCTGAGATATTTGTGCACCTCAAAAGGCTTACTGGCAGCAACGAATTTTCTTCTGGTTGACATTTTCCTCAACTTTAAGCTCTACATGGCATACATCTTGAAGCATAAAGTTCTTATTACTAGTTATAAACACAAACACACTTTTTCTTGATTTAAGGTCACATAAGGAGTTGGGAGACAGTTCTTGTCTTCCTTTGTTCTGTATAGTGTTTAACTGTATCACATATTACCTTTTCTTCTCATAGAAGTTGAATAACCCTGATTCTTTTAATTGGTTATGTTTGTGGCTTATAATCTTTCCTCTTTTCTTGGTAATGTTATTTAACTACTCCTGTTTTATATCTATGTATCTAATGTTGTAGAGTTATTTATTCCATTTAGTACTAAAAAAGGTAATTAAATAATTCCTTTAAAATCAGAGTGCAAACACTGCCAAGAGATTAAAAGCCTGAAGACTGTAAAATTAGGATCCATGAGTTATGCATTTAAAAAAGCTGATGACCTGCATCAACTAAGACTGCATCACTGAAATCAAAAAGTTCTATTTCTATTTTTACCATAAAGTCATTGACAGAATAAAGAGTCTAAAAGTAGTGCAATATTCATGAATGATTTATTATGAGGAAAAGATGCCGATTGCATCAAGATTCAGACATCAGCATTTGTCAGCCAAATGGGACAGAAAGCTCCTTGTAAATGAATCCTTAAAAACAACTGAAATAGAAAATGGAAGCGCTATCAACATTTTTAATTCATTATCTATAGACAATTGAAAAGTCTAGTATGTTGTTCTTGTGTATCATAATATAACTTCTTCTGTTTGATGTATCTTACCCTGTAAGACACAGAAGGATCTCTCTAATGCAAAGGAATAATCCTCATCTGAAAAAAATTATAGATTAAACATTCCCTACCTCTGCATTCTTACCCACTATAGGATCACAGACAAAAATAAGCACAAAAATTGTGGTAAACTCCTCTTCTGTAGAAATCTGAACATGTCTCCCCATTGTGTTTCAATAGAATGGCCTGGACTATACAGAAGGTTACAGTTTAGTAGCAAATTTCATAACTTTATAATTGCAGACATCTGGTTCAAGATATTTTAACGTGTCCCAGATAACATGAAGTAGTTCTTTTAGGGCTTTTTTTTCTGAATTTTTATTCTGTTTGCTTTCATTGGAAAGTAGGAACTAGAACTACATATTATATTCTATTTTTTTAATTAATTACTTGGCAGCTATAAAATATCATAATTAAACTGGTGATGCAAGTTGTACACATGAAACATTATGTACTGATGAAAATTATCACACAGGGCATAATTATACTCCACTGAGGTGTGTGTTCAAAAAAATCAAACCAATCTGGATGTAACAAACAAAAAAATTTAGAAATAAAAATACACAAAACCCAAAAAAATCTGTTCCAGAAAAATTGGTGAATTGAAAAAGTTCAGTAAAACCATACAAGCAAAAGCTGTTCAAAGTGCATTATCAATGATACTAGGATGAAATTAATTTCATGACCAGAGAAGGGAAAAGGCAGACTTCTGGAATTTCTTGAGGAGGCAAGGAGAATGTCAAGAAAATAGTAAGAAAAAAAAAGTGACATGGTATACCTGACTTACTAATTAATAAGAAAATAGACCAAAAATATGTATAAAAATAACAAAATAAAAAAATAAAGCATATCTACATTTTATTTAGGGACAAAGGAGAAAAGGATTACATTATACCATCACTGTGAAACTCTGGAATGAAAGTAATTTTTTCTAATACATTATCTACATCAAGACTTACAAGATTAAAATGGAAAAGCTTGAAAAGGGTTTGTAAGGAAACCCATACAAATAGCTGAAAACATGCAGTATAGTAACAATAAACTAGAGAAACATGCAGCCACCTTTGGATGCATCTAAATGAAATATCAAACCTTGTCTCAAGTTCTGCAATTCAGCACTGGGCAATAATCTTCAGATTCAGGTTTATGAGTTACTTAAATATAACAAGACCTTTCTCTAAGTTCATGGCTTAAATCAAAGGGACTTACAGTTCTGTCTCATCATGGCAGTCCCCAGTTATCTCCTAAAATGAAAAGAATCTCTAAAGAGAATATCTATAACTTAATATCCCTTACTGAACCAACAGTTTGAAGATGAAATTATTTCACTTCATAAGCTTCAGTCGAGGTTTTAAAATAGAATCCCTTTTGCTCCCTGCAGTCATTAAGGTCAGTGAATAACTTTCCAGCAGCTGACCAAAGGGATGTTACTTGTCAGTCCGACTGCACTGTGATTAGCACCAAGACAGAGTTCTTTTTTTAATCATAATCATTTGTTACATGCTAATTACACGGTGATAGAAACAGAACACTTCAAAATAGAGTATTTCCATTTACATCTTTCAGTCCAAAGACACTATTTTGTTACCTTCCAGTTCTTACCCAAGACAGCTGAGGTGGCATCCTCTTACACCCTCATAAGAAATGTGACGGGTCTCCATTTAATACCACTGCACAGTAAATTGACAGAAAACAACTACACATGGAGCAGCAGAATTTGTAGGGTATAAAATCTCAAGCTTATTCCGGATAACTCCAAACTTATAAAATGTACAATTGAGTATAAATCCTAATTTTGGGCTAGCTGAAAACTTATTAAATTTCCACTTTTTATATTTAGTTTCTATACAAGAATGAAAACAAAAATAGTTTCAAAATGACAGTGATCTTTCTTATTTATGAAGTCTTTAGGTTGCTAAAACTCCTGCAATGTTCTTCCATTTTCATTTAATGCCCTCACAACTGCTTGTTCCAACAATTTAAGTTTCCCTGGACTGCTCTCCAAAAAGTGATGTCTTGTTTGAAACTTCTGAGTGACTCACTCAATGATATTTGGAAGTTCTTAGTCAGGAAACAATTCACTTTTATTTATGTGAAATTGAGCTGCACCATAAGGCACCTGAGTTATAGTAAGCAACTAAGTAATGCAACTAAATCGCATCAATGTGGATTAACTGGAAATGAAATTTATTTATGACAAAATTGAATCTGAATAAAGTGATGTTACTTTAGAAATAAAGTTGACATGGCAGGAAAAGTGTGAGATTAAAAGGTATACATAAAAATAAAGCTGTAGGAGAAGAATCAAAACATCCATTGCTAAGTTGCAGTATGCCAGAGAATTGCAAAAAACACAAAACAATCATAGGCAAAAACCCCTACTGATTGCAGATAGAAAATAAAAATAAATTGCAGTTCTGCAAAGTCACTTTTCAACCAGAAATCCCAGCATTTTTCAACTACAAAGTAGTAAAAAATATTAAAGATAGAAGACAAAGATGAAAAAAAGGACTCTGATGTTGAAAGACATATTTCTTTGGGTTTATCAATTTAAAAAAATTTTAAACAGTAGGTTTTGATATAACAAAAAAGCAGATCAGAAATTAAAAAAATATATAGCACACTTGCCTTAATAAGGGAAAGCTTTTACCTAAATATTTTGGTACAAAGAATAAAACTTTGAACCTTGTATTTTAAAAAAATAATTTTAAATTAATCAGGAGAATAAAATTCCCCTATTAAAAGTAAAAACCCATAAGATAAACACCAGCACAGATATATTTTTACAGAAAAAGTGAAAGCAAGTTTGTCAATTATAGTTAAGTTGTATTAGGAATACATCATACCCAGCTTATTGTAGAAAATTAAAGTATTATGTGCAAGCAATGGCTGATCTTAAATCAAATACTGAGCATGGATCTCCATGGGAGGTGCTCTACACTGGTGCCAAACAGGTTTCATTTTAAATGGCAGTTTCAGGGGCTGTTTTATATTAAATACTACCAACTGGGTGTGCAAACTACAAAGAGCGCCAAGCCTCTTGCAAGTTCCTCTTAAAATGAGCAACATGCAGTGAGATGCTATGTAGTGTTTTACTGCCTCCCTGCAAATGATCTCTATGTTTTTCTCAAAAAGAAATTTGGAAACAGTTTTCAGTGGTATTCTCATATTAACTGAGACACTTGTGGAGCAGATATTTTGACTAGAAGCTAAAAAGCCTGGGAAAAAAAAAAGGATGAAAAGGTTGTACAGATGGAAGGTGAATTTATATCACAGAAAAATCTCCAACATGTTGATATAATTAAGCCTCTCTAATGAGTTAGAAATCCAGACTAGTCCCAGAAGCTATTTTAGTTTCTTCTGCAGTCAATGGGAAAGACTCTTCGTGAAGGCAACATCTAGTTCGAGGGCTGATCCTGTTCCCTAGAGGGCAGGCTCTTGCTCTCTCTTTATGACTGACTACATAAAGAAATTAGACAGATCAGAGATTAAAAGCACCCCTTTGTTAATAAACTTACTCCATACTAAATTGGTATGTGGAAAGATTGGCAAGAGTAACTATTTTGAGGAATTAAATATTGTCCCAAATATAAATCCTTACTGAAATGATTCAAGTTTAGCAAAGAAGCCAGAATATCTGTTAATGCCACATCAGCAGCAGGTTGGAAGGCTTCTTTCATGGTTATTGAACAGTGACATATTTTGTTAAACAACAACTAAAGTGAAAATAAAGTGAAACTATATTCTTACACAGAAGCTAATACCAAAAACTTGTTTTTATGCTTGACCAATATTTATCATTTGAAATTTATTTAAGGCAAACCAAATAAACCATTAGAAATCACTTTATAGGAATTCTAGTGCAATGGTTTAAGTGATGCAAACCTGCAGAAATACTCATAAGAACAAAACACGATGCCAGTAAGAAATTATTATTGCAGACACGTTTCAATGGCACTCTTTAAAACTAAATTAAGAAGGTGTGGGAAGGGAAATTGTAAGTGACTCACATACCACCCTGTCTTGTAAAAAAAAAAATATATATATATTTATATATATGGATATAAGCTATGAAAAATTCCAATGGGAAACACTTCTTCAAGACCACTGATCCTGAAAAGTATGCAGATTGCAGTGAGAGAGAACAGTTTAATTCAAAACCTATCTGACTTCTGGACTCAAACCAGAACTAAACCTGGAGGAGATAACTTACAAACTGGTATGAGCAAACAAGAGACAATGTTAGGTATCAAAGAGCGTTTGGCAACTTGCTGAAAGAGCAGCCTGTAGCAAGGTTGTATGTCCTCCCTTGTTTGACAAGTAAAGGACAACTAAAAAATCCCTAGGAAATGAACTGACTTGGCATTTTGGAGGGAATGCTGTAGGCAAAAATAACTTATGCCATCTCTTTCAGTGAGGGAGGGACTAAAGGAAAACGGTAAAAGGCAAAAGTAAGACATAGAGAGAGCAAAACTCATCTCAGAAGGTCATCAGAGAAACTTTGTCTACTCTGCCAATAAGAAGCAATGGAAAGGGAAAATTACACTCAGTGCAAAGCCTTGGGAAGGCTAGACTACGACTGTCTGCTGGTCAGCACTGAAAATTAGCATCAGTAGTCAGGGAAGGAGGAGACAAAAAAAACCAAACAAGTTATGCCAGGTAGTAAGGTAATGATGTGGCAATAAGATTCATCTCTGAAACACACACTTTTAAAATCCTAGTACTGACAGCACTTTTTCTGAGGAAGAGGAGTATGTGTGTGTTTTATTTACATGAACATATATAAAATTAAATATATAATAATATTTCCCCAACATTTTAATAACAATGGTGTCTCAAAGCTTTAAATAATAATTTTGTGATACTACAGCTGCAAAACGCTACAGAAATAGAGGCAGCTTAATTAGGAAGGCTAGGGGGGAAAAACACATAAAAGAACTACCCTACAGCTCATGGCCTGGGGGAATGCCACGTTACTTCATATTCACCACACTGGCTAAATAATAGGAAAGTCATTTTATTGATGTTTTATTACCTTTTAAGGGTAAGCACCAGGACTCTACTCTCTCCCCAATGTCCTGTTTCACTCAGGAGCAAAAATAGAAATTCTTGATCTATAGGAAGCTAGCCATAGGTATGGATGAATTAGTCAATATCACAAAGCAGATCAGAAGGTCTGGTAAATGTCTTTTGCTCTGACAAAAGCTTAAATTGTTATTTTTTCACCCCCAAAATCTGACAGGTAGAATCTACCAAAACTCTAATTTCTTCCATTTAATTATTCCCCAGCAACTGCCCTTATCCCCTGAAGGCAGAAAACAGCAACATCATCAGCAGCATGGACATTATGGTCCCAATTATACATTGCACTGCTATGCGTGGCAGAACCTGGGAGTTGTTTGATGTTCTTTTGTCTTCCTGAGTTGGCAGAAAATAAAAGTCTGAAACATGAATTTCACTACCCTCAGTTAATCTAATTGGGTTGTTCACTCATCCTAAGTGGCAGCATTAACTGTTCAATGATCCCATTTTGGAAAGCAGCTGTGAGAGGAAGTGGAACTGAAGCACAGGAGGATCAGCTGGGAGTTCTCAAAAGCAATAAAACACAGAAGGGAAAAGTAAATGAGAAACAGTGGATGAACTGGAAAGAAAATGCTAAGAATGCCAGGAAAAAGACAATAGACAGCAGCTCTAAAATTGCCTTTCCAGTTCTTGGTGACATTCAGTCTCACTGAGACATTTATTCTGGGTACTGGTAGTACATTTAGATATTGTTTTTTACTTTAGCTTCTTCAGAACTTGCTTTACTGGGAAATCTGTTATGGGTCAGAACTGGACAGTTCCCAGGCTGTGTACAAAGGTAGAGATGGCCTTCCTTTGAGGATGTGTTCAAAACCAACTTCTAACACAGAAGGCCATCTTCAATTTTTTTAAGTGCAAAAAAATGCAAAGATTTTCATTGCTCTGGGCATCAAGACATGTAGCATAGTCTTCTGAAAAAAAAACCCAAAACTTTCTTGTCTGGAACCTACAAGAGCAGAGAAGGCATAATAAGCTCTTGGCTTTTAGGGGCAAGTTGAGATAACATGAGAAAAAAATACTCTTATCTTTGATGAGACAACATGCAAGAGAGAAAGTAGAAAACTTGTAATGAAAAATACCAAAGGGCAGGTGTGGATTTGCTGAACCTGTTGCAAAATCCTGCTCACTGGGACATGTTACTGGTACAGCAATAGGAGGATTCTATAATGTTTGCTATCAAATTTATTTTTGACTCACAGCACCAGTCAAAGATTAATCAACACTGCCTACTAAAAAAGACAACTCTTCAGTAAGCAAGATGGAGAAACTGAGCAAAGTATTTCACATGAATGAGCAGCCAGCCTCTTTCAGATGCATTGTGTTAGCACAAGGAAAGCTATGGCATTGCAGGCACATTTTGTGTCTAACATACCAAACGACAGACACTGAAAAAGAAATTATTTTATCACTGCAATATCAAAGGAGTTCCAGCAAGTAAACCTTAACTAAGTATTGCAGAGGAACAAGGATAAATGTCCTCATTTGACATTCAGCTAAAAATTTTCTTGACTTCAAAGTTCTTCAAAGTTATTAAAAGGAATACAGAAAAAGCAGGGCTCATCTTGTTTGTAGAGACAGTGTTGCTTGTCAAGGGAGAATCTTTTGGTACCTTTGATATCAGAAATGGAAACCTTATACTTTAAGTATTAAGATACAGCACTGAAAACAAATAAGGTGTTTGAAATAAGGTGATATGCATAACCTGATACCTGAAAGCATGGCTGAGTGAAAAAGACAAATGTACTTTCTCAAGGGAAAAAAGTATTAGTCTTAGAAAAAGAGGAAAAAACATGTTCAATAATTTCATATACAAAAAGTATATGAGATTCTAGGTCTGCAGATTTTTTTACTTAATTTAGTATTTATATGACACTTTTTTTGAAAACATGTATGATTGAGGCCTTTCTCAATTATTTGAGTTAGAGGTGGTCAGAATTAGCTGATTATAAAATGTGTGTTATTATTTACAATGATTCTTACCTAATTGCTTAAAACGAAATAATTTTAACAGCATTAAAGAATCAAAAAAGAGTATGAAAACTTCATGGACTACAGAGAGATCTAATTTTTCTGAAGACTTTAAATAGTCTTAACTTACAAACCACAGTAGGTGTATTGTGTTTTGCCGTCTTGAACCAGAAGAAAAATAGGTAAATAATGAAAACATAAACATCAATAAAGATTTCCTTCTTTTCTAGGATCTTATCATAACTTGGCTCTTTAATTTCAAACATCACCTCAGCTAAATCCCTAGTTACAAATGATGAGAACATTTCTGTTAAAACTAATGAAATTAAATAATATTCCCATAAGCTAATACTGAAAACAGGAAGAAGGAAAAAGGAAAAAAAAAGAAAATAATTAATAGGCAGCCTTTCCAGTCACTTTCTCAGAGGAGATTCAAATGTCACAACAGGTGAAGTATTTCTCTATTGAGAATAACAGATACATGTTGATAAGCCACATGATTTCTTTAGCCTGCTGTGCAAAAAATATCAACAAAGCAAAAATGAAAGTACCTTATTTAAATACATGCTGCCTTGTTTTCAAGAAAAAACTATAAATCTAAGCAATCAAACCTAAGGTGAAAAAAAAAAGTAGCACAAAAAGGATAAGGTTGATAGTTTTAAATAAAAAAGAAGCTGGAAATTTATCAGAATTTCATTCTATAAAATCTATTTACCAGGCAAAAAAAAATAGGTAGGAAATTATTGTACGTCGTTATGCATGCAAAAAATATTTACATGTGCCATAGATTTTTCACTAAGAAAAATATGTCATTAAATACTTTTAAGTGAAAAATATTTTAAAACTTAGTGGAAAGAAATTACATCATTTTGTGTAAATTTTCTGTAAGTCTTAAAGGTATTGTACCAGTTATTCTAAATATACTACCCCTAAAGCAAATAAAAGATAAAAGTGATGAATATCTTGGATACCAAAGCAGTCAGCAGGAAGTTGCTTTTTCACTTTTCACTTTGATCTTACTTGAAGTAATAGTATATGTCATAAAAAAACTTATTAGGAAGCACTTCAAGCTCTTTGAAAGTAAATCCATTATATTTTCTGGTGTTTTTCTAGCAAGTTGCTTTTCCTGTTTTTAGCCTTTTTCTTGCTAACAAAACCCTTTTTGTGTTCTGTTTGCTGTTTTCACAGCAAAAGGAGCAACAATACCTTTGTGTAATAGCAACCAAACAGCTTTTTTAATGGCAGCTGCTGAAAGTGACAGAGGAAGTGAGGCACTTTTTAATCTCCCCCTTACAGAATACATAATTCACTGCTTGTGAAGCCCTTGTCTGTAAGACAGCTAAGAGGTCTAGACAGTTTTCTTCTTCATCTCTAGCCATTAGAAAGTGATACAGAGAAGAACCACTTTAACTCAGGTTTAAAAAGCCCCTAACACTGTCAACAGGGGCCACAACTTTACTGCTTTGCCCCATGACAACTGGGGGAAAAAAGGCATTGGGAAGAGACAAGCAAACAGAAATTTCTCTTTACAGCATCCAGCTTTCACCTCTATCCATCGGTGGCATGGCATCAAAGAGTCTCTAGAGGGTTAACACAGAGGACATGCAGGGTGTGAGACCAGAGGTCCCCACGCCCAGCTCCCCATGTGAGATGGACAAGAGAAGGACGTCCAGAACTACCCACACCAAACTCCAACCTCCTGAGATTCACTTGGATCCTGCTGTTCACAAAACTTCAGTCACAGCAAACTTCGCACAGCACTCAAGAAACTGCAGCTGGCCCCTGCATGGAAAGAAAATATCTCCCCATCTCTACATTTGAATTTTTGTAGCTGACAAGGGATCACATAAAGTTTTGTCTGCTACGTAAGAGAAGGTCAGTAACATTATAAATCAAGGCCTTGCATACAAATCAAGTTCTCTAAATCTTTGTTCGATATCTGAGAAACTAGACTGAAGAAAGAACATGGAAAAAATTGCCAAAATCTACCCAGACAGATACAGCACCATTTTCATAAATTTTAATGTAATAGTCTTCTAATACATACAATATTTGAGTCCACAGACCATTATTTTACAGTTATGCAAGGTACCACAGATAATCCAGTAGTTCTACTTGTGCTGGAGTCAAAAGTAAACCCACCTTCTTCATTTTGAATTTTCTTCCCTTTGCTTCATTAAAACCATGCAATCATGTGTTCAGTTCATCTACCAAGACTGCCCAAATTATTTCAAAGTCACTGATGTTGAATCTTTACAAGTCTTTACGCTTGATATGCAAAATGTATATAAAATTAGGATCTATTTTATCAGTTTTATTCCAAAGCATGCTTTCTACTCTGTTGTATTCTATCAGTAATATTCCATTTCTTTTCCATTAAAGAATTTTAGACCCTTGAATTCCAAACATATATGTGAGTGATGTTCAAGCCAAGTTAGACTTGAAAAAACCTACCATAATAGAGAATGGGAAAAGCATGGACATCAAAAGCTATAGAAAAACTTGAATATATTTAAAAGTGCAAAAAGGAACATTATGAACACCAAAAGCATGAGAATATACTTTTATATATTGCTAGAGAATATAATTTTAGCATGGCCTTCAGTATGAAAAGGTGCATTTCTGTTTTAAAGATTATAACATTTCCTTTTATAATTGTCCTCTGTCACAGAATGATGCAACAGAATTTCCTCTTACATCAAAAATTAAGTCCCATAATGTTGGGCTATAGCTCAGCAGTTACCTATTTCCTCTGCCTCTTGTAATTACATGCTAAAATCAACAGGCAACATGGAAGATAAATAGCAGTGAAGAGACTAAATTTGTAACAAAAATTGGTATGTGTGCTCTGCATATATTTGCCAAAATGACAGCTCTGAATGGTGCCTATTCTTGCCTACTCCCACTTATATCATGTTGACTTGGTAATTTCTGATTTCACTATTTGATCAGCACATAGGCTGGATGGGACCTCTCGCATCAGAATCTAATCCCTTGCTATTTTAAGGATCATAATAAAAGGTAGGTCCAGAGCATCTGCAGATAGCAAACCTCCCAATTTTCAACATATATATACAAGAAATGTCATGTAAGCTTAAACTTTTTTTTCCTGTTTGCAGCTGACTCTTGGAAGATTTACCCACTGAGCATTTTAACCAGACTACAGTGCATGGCTCAAAAAGCTGGAAAGCAAACACCGGTGTCAGGCTTGCAGAGGGAACAGAAAGAGCTGCAAATGTTGGCCAGTAGTGTCAGCCACACAACTTAAGCTGTTTCTTCCAGAGATGCTCACACTGCATGTTGCACCACAGACTGGGGGCTACGTATTGAACAAAGCAGCAGTACAGTCTTGTCCAGGTGATGAAGTAAAGCCTTCAATTGTGTGTGATGTGGCCATACTACTCGGAGAGCACATGAAAATGTTAAATCCAATATAAATCCAATATAAAATTTGTTGACTGTTTTCAGCTATGAGTCATATTTTGTATCTTTGCTAGGGACATAAGTGAGAAAAAATAAGTGCATTATTTAGCAATAAAATAAATTGATTTGTTACGGAATTCACTGGCTGCTACTGCAAAATACATCTGCTATCAGAGAATTTGATGCCATTGTGTAGCAGAATATAAATTACTTTAGCTACATTTTAAACTATGTGTATTTAAAACCTCAGTTCATAAATTGCTTGAAAGATCTTCAAATCACACATTTGCATTACCATACCAATTTATTCATGAGCAGACATCATTCAAATCAAAGCAATTCCTAGTCAAAACGTGGAGGATCATTCCCTTCCTCTCCAGGTACATAGAATTGTGTACAACCAGCATAAAATGATTCTCCAGATTCTCTTTTTTATGATGCCTCAAGCAGATTCAGACAAACTGAACAAAACTAAACAAAAATTCTCACAACAAAACAAAACAAACATACACTCCCCCCCCAAACTCTCACAACAAAACAAAACAACATACACTCCCCCCCCACCCCTCCAAAAACCCCACATAAATAAACCCTAACACACCCTTTCAGCATACAGAAAGCACATTAGAAATTTATAGCCATTGTGAGTTTTTGATATGTTTTTCAATTTGGACTACTACAAGGAAATATTAAAGTCTCTTTCAGAAATAAATCACCACTTTTTTGTTTCCATACACAAATAAGCAAATATTATGCAAAAGAAGGATGTTAATCACAGTAATAAAAATGTAAAAGGAAAAGAGATATAAATACTGGCTTAGATTTACTCATAGTGATCTCCCATCTTATTGGAGAAACAGAGGAAGAGAAAACAGGGATTTAGCAATAACTAACTGAAACATAGAATCATAATTGCCCATGGACAGAGAACACAAAGGAAAAGAGGTCATGGAATTAATGGAGTTGAACTCTGTTGGGGATTTAAATAAACATATTTGATCAAATACTGCGATTGTATGACCTTCCATTGTCAACAGGGAGTTGAAAATTCTTGAAAATAAGTTTACTAGAAGTCTATATATTTGATGCTGCTAAAACAAGCAATCAAACAACTAAGGAGCCAATTCACCAGACATATTGTTAACAATCAGTAGTGCTGAAATGCATTTATGTTCCTAAGGATGACAATGACTCTTGTCATTCAATAATTTTTAATTGACTTATGTGTACTTACTGAATGCTGCTAGATCCAGTAGTGCATAAAAAGTTAAGCATGTAGTTATTCTCTTCACTGAATCAGCACCTTACATAACAAGTTTATTTTTATCAGGTGCATATCAAAGAGTACAATCTTCAAGACAACTTTGAATTCGAATGCTGACAGCCTGGCTTCCCTGACTTATAAATTTCCAGACTTTGTGGCTTATTTATAGAAAAATTACGAAGATATGTATGTTCTCAGCTTGATTAAAAAGAATTAATTAGGTAATAGAATAATACTTGTTTAAATTTTGTGTCACTATACACTGTGCTGGAACAACAGATTCATTTTTCTCTTAGCTATTAATTGGCATTGCTTGTACACTGACATGTCTGATACAGGCAATATTTTGTAATGGCTAGAAAACTGGGAGATAAATTTCAAGTGAATAAAATGAATTCTGTTTCATGATTTTTGGTGTTTTTCTGTGCAAATATCAATAAATGCAAATTCCATGCTTCAATTTACTTATTACCAGAATATGTTTTAATTACTTTTATGCATCACAGTCTACACAAATATGACTGTTTGTCAAAAGATAAAATTGAGAAATTGAGATTCAGTTATCAGCAATATGGAGCATTGGTATTTGTTGCATGTCAACAAAGCTGCAAATTTAGATGGCCAGTTTAATAAAGCACTGTTCCCCATGCTGCCTGTGCATAGCTGGTGTGGCTAAACAAGGACCTGCTGGTTTGTGCCTTTTTGCCTGAGGAAATGAAGCTTAGTTGGTCCAGTCACATGTTTATGGGTTTGTTCTCTGAATCTCAAATACACCAGTTTTCCACACACTTCACATCAGTTCTTGACCAGGTGGAGGAGGAAGCTCTTGTCAGCCCCCATCAAAGACAGAAACAGTCACATCACCCCACTTGTGGTGTTCCTGCAGAATTCAAGGCAGAAGGGAGCCCTGAGGATCAAAGAGGTCAACTCCTTCTTTCAGCAGGGTCTTCTAGATGAGGTAGCCTGGGATTGTGTGTAGTTAAATTTTGAGCATTATCTTGGACAAAGATCCCAAAACCTCTTTGGTAACCTGCTTGAGTCTCTGATGACAGTGAAAAATAAAACACATTTCTTTATATCTAGCCATGCTGCAACTTATATCCATTTCCTCTTGTCTTACCATCATATACCTTAGAAGGAAAACTTGGCTCTACCATCACTGAACTTTCCATTAGGTTTTTCTCATCCTCTCATTTGGGGAAAACCTACATTTTTTTGTAGCAGTTGTAATAGGAACAACTTTCTGAGACAAAATTGATTTTAAAAAAGAATTTTAAATACCCATGTTGTATCTCTCTGAAAATTATGGCATTGAGGTAACAAAAAGGAACGCTGCATCAGTTTTGCTTAATTTCAACTCATAGCCATGGTTTGGTAAAAAAGTTCTCTCCATCACTTGAAAGTTCAGTATAACTATACTGAAAGTTATATAGAAAGAGAATCTTATTCCCTTGAAATTGGAAAGAATTGAAAACAAAGCAATGTTTTAAATTTTGGGTTCTTTTTATCTAAAGGATTTTGAAAATGTGTGTCACTTTTACAGAACCGTTTTCCCAAGGGCAAAAAAGTGTCAGATTGTAAGTACCTATGTATTAAAAGATTTTTCAGTGGCAAGCAGCTTCTTGACAGACAAAGGCACAAAGATAAATGACTGGAGACTGAAGCTAAGCTAAGTCTGACTGGAAATATTTTCAGAGTGAGTGTAATTAATCATTGGAACACCTCACTTAAGGGTATGCTGGATTCTCTGTAGAACATTTCAAATCAAAAATTGATGTTTTTTATGAAGATTCAGTCTAGCTTAGCCATAAATTACTAGGCTGTACAAAGATAGCTGAAAAGTAGCTGAAAAATTTTGTCCAGAGTTTTAATTGCATGTCAAACTATATGTTGTTGTTGCCCCTTCTGCCCTGAAGATTTTGGACTCTGCAAAAAAAATTAGTTTCAACTTCTAGAAAACGGAAGTTTCAATAAAAGTTTTTAAGGCCCAGGGTAAGAATGTGGAAAGCTTTGCATACACAATGGGATAAGCTCTGTGTGACAACTCCACCCATAGGGTCTCTTGTCTTCGCTCTATGAACATTCAGAATCCTGGTTGCAAGAAGACTCTTTGGGCTTCTAAGGAACAGCAGCCAAAAGCAGAGAAATCCAACAGCTAATCAGGAACAAAATTTACCAGGCATAGGTGATGGCATCATCCTTTCAGCACTCCAACACTTAGTTTGGCAAGAGCCAAAGCATGGCAAGTGGGCACAATAGTAGGATGTGCTTCAAAACCACACTCCAGACCTGAACTGAAATGCTCCTTTAGGTATGGTCTTAGATTCCTATAGAGCCGGAACCAGATGCAGACAAAAAGCTCAAGGACAGTTTTCCTTAAAGGGTACCTCCATCTCTTCAGAGCTGCAGAAGAATCTCTTACATGTCTGATGCCTTAGGGCATAGAGATAGAAGCTTTTCTTCACATACAAAAGCTAAAAAAATATTAATGATAGAGCCTATATTTTTATGTGATTTAAGGAAATGGTATTCAAACATTCAATAAGATTATTTCTGTTTTAATTTAAGAACAAAGTTAAAAATACATTTATATGTTTCATTCATCTCCTTGCAAGGTACTGTGGTTGAGAATATTTCCTTCCTATCTTTGTCCAGAAAACATCTTTACATGAACACATTTTCCAGTTCCAAATGAAAAATATTCTTTCTGTTAAAAAAGCCAAATATTTTTTTCTTTATTGGAAGACATTTGCTTGTCTTTAGACTACACCCAAAAATGAGGACAGTAATTAGATTTCTTCACTGTGGATTTCTGACCAAAAAAAATTCTATCAAATTATTGAAATATCTGTGCAAAGAACATATTAATCGTGGTTGTTCTTTTTTTTTCTTTTCCCTTTGGCAATTACTTTATCTTGTGTACAATGAACTGTTAATAACCACTACAATGATCTTCATGCAATTCCCAAAAGAAAAATTTTCTTTTAATATTTTTTCCTCCATTGAAGCCATTATCCAAGGAAGGCTTTCTGATGTTTTTTGCAAAATGTCACTTTCCATGTTTTCATACTATAAATGGTGACACTTGAGTGTCCCTGTAAGAATATCTTTGTTCAGATGACTTGTAGATAAGACTGGGCAGAATAATTTAGAGGATCTGGAGTGACTTCATATGCGTGACATGCTGAAGTACTGCCCTAGATTACATGTTCTTTAACCTACAGTTTAGTTTTAGAAAAACATTTGTTCTTGACCTGCTAGCAAGGTAGAATTGAATGAAAGCTTCTGTAAATTGTTATATTGAATATATCTGCTGTTAAAAATGTCTTATTTCTAGCCTTATTTCCACTGATTTCAAAGCTTCCAAAAGTTTTTATATCGTTTATATCGTTCAGATGACAAAATTTCACCATTATGTGTCTGAGGGTTTGAACAGAATTCTTGGAACATCTCATTTATTAAGAGACCTTTTCACTGCATTTTAGTTATTTTCATAGCTGTTCTGTGAAAATTTTGGATATGGGTTCCAAGAATAGACACAGAATTCCTCCTAAAACTCCCCTATTTGTCTGCCTATCCATCCAAGAATCCTGTTTTCTTGAGTGTGGCATCCCACTGTAATGACAGACCAATTATCTACCAAGATTGTTTTGTTTTCTTTTTTTAAGGAACACTGCTTTCCAGGAGAGAAATGTTCCAGAAGAGAGGAATACAAAATCTATGTAGAGGTGATATTCTCTCACTAATCAAGATCGCTCTGTGCTAGTGACTTGGTTTTTTACTTCTAATTCCCTAATCTCTGCAAGGCAAATGCCTCTATTATTTAGAAACTAACTCAATTTATAAACACGTGAGGTTTTTTCCTCAATAGAAACTAAAAATTCCTAGCAAGAGGAGTCTGGCAGGAGGCAATTTTTCATGAATCCACAAGTATAATTCTTCTCTTACCTCTGTCTGCTCAATGTTAAGTCAAAAATCTCTATCATGTGTTCTGTTTTGTGGGAGTGACTTTAGCCTGTATTAACTCAAACTATCCTCTACAGTCTTTTCACACAGAGTGAAGAATTAGCTCTCTTCTCATTCCTTTGAAGTTCTTGGTGGTCCAAGACAATAACATTTGTGATAAATACTCACAAGGTTCTTTGGTCAGTTTGTCAGAAAATTTAAACAGATATTTATTTAAAAGAACTTGTTCTAAAATACCGAACCATCATTCTCACAGGCTACTGTGGAAATCAATAGCATTTTTGTTGTCATTTGTTTCCCCAAAACAGATTTTAAAAGTATAAGAATTTAAAGATACACTTTGTTTACACGTTGTTGACAATACTATTTCCTTGTAACACTTAACTGATATTGTCAGATTTCCTTAGTTCTTGATTTACCTGAACATGTCTTACTGCTCTTCTTTGTCTTCCTAGAACATCAGAATATTTTAGGTGGGGAGGTTGCCTAGAATCAACCAGCTTCCAGAGGTAGCCTAGAACAAACTTCTTCTCAGATCTAATCACATCATACTGCTCAAGATCTTGTAACGTTCCTTATGTTCCAAATGTTCCTACCTTCTGATTTCCATCAATTGTTATCACTTTCTCCTTTTTAGCTTTGTTTTCATTAAATTGCTTTTCAATTTGTTTGGGTTTTTATAATCATGAAAAACTGTAGATATCTGGATATGGAGCAATATTGTTAAACTCAAACTGTGCTAATCTAAACATAAACCTGTATGTTCAAGTCCTTATTCTTTGTTGCTGTTGTTCAAGAAGTTGCTATTTCTACCATACTTAATCCAGACTTAAGTCTTCTATCATCTATCTCCATTTTCCCCTCTATATATAATAACTATATCCTGAGTTCTGCATTTTGTTTTCTACCAATTGTTTTCTGCAAACATCAGGTAGTAATTTAGTATTGATTACACTTTTCATACTTCTCTAATCTGACAGTAATCCCTCAAATATTCATTTTCCTTTAAGAAGTCACTGACAAGAAATGCCATTTTTGAGTGCTCCCTCTTGAGCTATGCCTACCTAATCTTTTTTAAACAGGCTATGGCTGTAGAATTTAACACTCCAATCATGTCAATCTTTCCAGTAGGAAACACTAACAAATAAAATTAAATTATGTTTATAGATGAGGAATTATATTTATTTTCATCCGAAATTCAAGTGCATCCAAGTAAAGAGAGTTTTGACCCTATGCAAAATACAATTTTGAATTTAAATAGGTACACTTCCTCTCTTCCTTATATTCCTTTTCCATTTTCAGTGCAGTGATCTTCTGACCATATTTGATGTAACTCCCCTTGTGTTTGCATCCTTGTTTTAGTGGGGAGGAAGCCATACAATTTATTCAGTCTCTGCTCAGGACAGAAAGCAGACACTGTTCCAATGCACTATCCCTGTACATTTCTGCATGTTCTCTTTTTTGGCTTTTGGGCTTGACAAGATTTTTTGAAAGGTCTTTTAAATTTGACTGGCTGTCATAATTTTTGATTTTCGGATCTGCTTGGTAAATTAAAATGAGGTCAAATAAAATTTCCTTTAGAAAAGTAGTAGCTTTAACACTTTACCAACCATTAAACATGGCTATGGCAAGATAGAGCACCTTGCAAAGAACTATTCTAATATCTAGAAATACACAAAGCTAAAATGAAAAGTTTCAATACTCTGGTAATTTCCAAGAATATCAGCACTTTCAGAATTATAACATGTGAGAGATAAACCATCTTTAGTCTTTTAAACCTAATAGGAACCACCATGGTTCAGCAATTTCAGGATCACGGAAAAACAAATAGGCCCAACTTCCTGCTCAAAGGAGGGTCAACAAATGTTGTTTGTGCTTTTAAGAATTTGGTTTTAGAAATGCATATTTATTCATCAAGTCATATTCAATTCAATATTCAATATAGCACTCTGTTTCATTGTTATTGCTTTAAAAGCATGAAGGAGGATTTGAGGGGAAAAAATAAAAAAACAAAACAAACCAGTAACAATAAGTGCATACTGAATTAAACAGGATTAAAATAAAATCTGCTCATCATTTTTAGCTGATAAGGGAACCTATAGAGATTTCAATCTGTCAGTGGAATTTCACTGTCATTACTTCATTTTTTTTTTAGTCTACAGTAAAACAAAAATCTAAATAAAGACTGTGGGTTACATTCACAAAATCAAAGAACAGCTGAGGTAGGAAGGCAACACAGGACTTAGTCTAGTCTGACCTCCCTGCTCAAACCAAGGTCTACTTGTGCATGTCATTCAAGGTCCTGTCCAGTCACATCTGTGACTATCTCCATGAATGGACTTTCTATAATTTCTTCTGGTTTGGTCACCCCTATAATGACAGAGAATTTCCTGCATTTCAGTTTTTGCCCATTTCCTCCTGTTCTGTCACTGGACACCACTGAGAAAAGTCCAGCTCTGCCTTCTTCACTCCTCTATCAGGTGTTTATACACATTGGCATAATTCTCCCAAACCTTCTCCTCTCCAGGACTCCAACAGTAATAAGATATGTCTCCCTGAGAGCAGAACATTTCAAAACTGGTTTATGCAGAAAATTATTAAGAATTTACATCATCATCCAAGAAAAAATCATACAGAATAATAGAAAACACAGAATTATAAATACTGCCATATATGAGTAACATTATCAAATTATGCCTATTCTAATGAAAACTTCAATATTTTATCTCTGAGCTCATGTTCTATCATACTTTCGTAGTGCAGAATTTTATACTTTTTATGATCAAAATAAAGATACTGCCATAGGAAAAAAAAATCTTAAGGTTCATCATTATTTAGGCATAATTAAAGTAGGATCTAGAAATCACTACACTCAGACAAGTATCTTCAAAATGAAAATACTTTGTCTTTCAATTTGCTTGAAGAAAGCCTTGAAAATATTAAAAATTAATTTTTATTAATGTCTGTGTTTTGAAAAAATATAAAACATGTATTTTTAGATTGGGTACTGAAACAAAAGAGATAGAAGATCTCTTTAGGAAAAAACTGGTATCTCTAGAGTACTTTCATATATTATATTGTGATTCCTCATTCTCTTAGGCTTTTGGTAAAATAGGGAAGACATGCTCTGTGTATTGAAGTGGTGGAGAACCACTACAGTGATTCTTGGTATCTGTTCTGGAAAAAATTGCTATGAAATTCTGAAAATTGAGTGTAATAAATATCTAAATTTTATAATATTCTTCCCCTTTAAGGATTTTTTGGAAGTTATCCAACAGTTTACAGAAAAACTTAAGATTTCTCATACTACCTGAAAAACCATTCCAGTCATTTGTTCCTGTAAGACAGATAATTTGAGTGCCCTATCCTGAACTGACTCCAGAGAGCTGACAGTATTCTACATAGGCATAAGTTCAGGCATACCAAATGTCACATTCTAAATTTCACAAAAATTAAAGCTGACAAGATCAGTCATACACTTTTTAAGCAGGAACAGAGATGGATTGCTCCTCTATACACATCTAGAATGTTTGAAAATGACCCCTAAGCTGCAATCAATAAACCAGCCATTCTTTGTTCCTGTCCTCACTGTATGTTTGTGTTGTACAAGGTAACTTCGGGTAGTGCAGTGAATACCAACTCAGCTATCAGTGAAATTAATTATCTCAGTTCCTACAAGATAAACTCAACCTGTGGGAGGCCAGAAGACTCCTTGAACTCTGTGCACATTTAGCTTCCTTATAACATGAACTGGAAACTGTGGTGGTGCAGAAAACAAGTAATGCACTGAACAGGACACATTTAGCACATTTAGAATGCTTGGAGTAATGGGGAGCATCAAATCCTTGCTCTCTAAAGATCAGCCACATCATTCAAGGCAGCAGATTCCTACATCTATCCATGCAGATCACAGGATTTTTTTCTAGACTCATTGGCTACCAGAATGTAGGAGCACTCCTCTTTTAGTCAGTGTAAGTCTTGTCCAGAATGAAGGAAATATAGATCACAGAACCGCAGAATAAGCTGAGCTGGAAGGGACCCATCAAGTCCAACTCTTGGCTCTGCACAGCACCATCCCCAAGAGTCACATCACATGTCTG
>VRYO01001463.1:61636177-61662666 GCA_009812075.1 Sialia sialis
ATAAGCCGCACCTGAATATAAGCCGCACTCCTGGGGTAGGCTGGATTCTTCAGTAAAAAAGGTGCGGCTTATATTCGTGAAACTACTGTAATCATCACCCTCAGTTCAGGGTGTCAACTACATCTTCTCCTACCTCATGTCAGTGGTGCCTCACTGCACAGCAAAACACTGAAAAAAATTGTGTGACCAGAAAAACAGAAGAAGTGAGGGACAATTGCTCCATAGCCTACTGGCTATGGCACTCTAAGGTGATTTTGACTGTCTTAGGGGAGAACAGTAAACCTTCAGATTTCTGGGTAGCTGTTATGGCTGTTTTATTTTCACAGTAAAACACCAGCAACCTCTTTACTACCTTATCTGCTGGAAACATCTTAAAAGACAACAAGAGCATTGTGTTAAGGCCTATTTCTGCAACTAAGCAACAATAATCTGCATCAACTAGAGCAAGGCTAAATAAAATGCACAAAAGCAAATTTTTTCATATCCAGCACCTGGGGACATCTGAGAAAGAAAGGGAACTGCCTTATACACTTAGGCATTCCTAAAATCAGTCATGAAAGTGAATTTTTTTCCTTTTTTCCAATTGGTGTGTTGGTCTTCAATGTGCAGGCTTAAAACCTCAGTAGAGGCATACAACTTCTTCTTGACTGAGCCCATAAAGTTGTTATTACAACTGTGGAGAGATTTCTCCAGATGACAATTAGACTGCAGAGCAGGAAAAAGGATTTGGTTAATAACGTTTCATTTTGCTCATTACAGCCACTTCCACAGAAGTCAATTGTGATGTTAAAATTAGAACTGCAGTTTCATACATGGTGATTCAACACAGTGAGCAGTTGCAGTATGATGAAAGACAGACATGGCTTCAGAAGTACCTGGCAAACATATACTCTGGGAACATCAGTGCTTTTTCAGAGCTATGGAATACAAAGTTAGGCTCTTAAGCTCACTGTACAGCACACAGGGAGAGTTAAGTGCCTCAGGATGTGATTCAAACACATCAGGCATGCTAGGCATGGGGGTGCTTAGAGCTAGAGCAATGAGCCATTTCAAGATGAAATCCCACCCTCTGCAGGGCTTAAGCAGCAGGTTTCATAACTCCATGCTCTTGGGACCAAATCAAGCTCTGAAAATGTGTACACTTCATTCTTTTACTCACTTCTATTTTCAGGTAACTTTGAAAGGTAGGTGTGCATATTATTCTATATAAATACTGTTTAGAGCACCTGAAGATCAGTGGAAATCCATCCGTTCTCTTCAGTGACCCAGGTACACACAGAGTTTGTCTTTGTATCACCAAGAAAGCCACTTCTAATCCCTAGAAATTAATTTTACGAGTGTAAGCACTGAGCCATGACCATCTGAGACAGCTCACTGCACCTTTGATGTTTTGTGGCAGGACAGATTTACCTTCATCAAAGGCCAAAAGCAAAGGAAGTACAAAACTAGAAATTGTAACATTGGCCACAATAATCTTGATGACAATTCAGAAAAGTGACATTTGTTTTGATCCCTCTTCAGATTTTTTTTCATAGTAACTGTAGAAATTGCAGTCAAAACTCCTGGCAAACTTACAAGCAATCACCTGGGATGGGACCCCTCCTGACAGAACCCAGCATGGCATGGTGGTTACCAAGAAGAGACGTAGAAGAAGAGATATTTATACTCTGAAGCAATGTAGGATGAAGGGCAAAGTCTGATGGTAAGTTCATGGGATACTGGGCCTTGAGGTGTCCTGGTATAGTGGGGCTACCAAAACTCATGTCATACATGGACAAGTCTGAGGCGCTATAGGATTCAAGAGATGCACATTTCATTATTCATCTAGGGAGCTGAGGCAATAATATTACCCTTGCTCTCTGAAAGCAGATCTCTTATAAATGGAGCTTCTGGGGTAAGCATTCAGGTAGGATTTATGTAGTCTCTGGACAGGCAGCTAAGACTTCCAAAGAAGCACTCTCAATCACTTATTCTCAGTAAACATTAATTCTAAGATTTATTGCACAGCAACCTGTTCCCTTTATGACTATGCTAAGAATGTCTTATTCTGTGTGAATTCATTTGTGACTGGAGGCACAAGCTGTCTTTCCAAGGTAATTATAATACTATGATAATCTGCCTGTAAAACAGTACAGTATTGGGCAACAACATTTAAGGTTTCATTTTCCTTGTTGACATAATGAGTTAGACCATTGAACTAACTACGAGACTCCCCTCTGTTGGTTTATCTGCATTAATAAACGTGAACTTCTGGACATAAAAATAAACGCCTGCTGTTCAAACGAGCAGTGTGCAAGCCATGACTAATTGGCAAAGTGCTGCCTTTAAGCCCTCCTGGCACTGCTTGTGGCAATGAGAAATAGAAAAGTTAAGAATGAGAGCAAAGCTAAGAATTATTTGTACAAAGATTATTACTCAGTTTTGTGGTCTTCTGTTTCAATGATTTAATTATTTTAAAAAAGAAACAAACAAAACAACAACAACAACAACAAAAAAAACCCCACAAACAACCACAAACCAGCAACTTAGCTACATACCTTTTCTTAAAGGAACATTAAGTTGTAGAATTCTAGATCTCTTATTGTGATCTAACAATTGGACAATAAATTGGAGACAAGTCAATCCAGTGCAAGCACATTTGTTATGAGGAAGATTTGTGTTATAATTGAAGAAATGCCTCCTACCATCTTGAGTACAGTCCACATAAAAGAGGACTCTATTATGGCTGCAAAAACTGTACTTGAGATCTCAATCAATAAAGGTGAGTAGCCAGGCAGTGAAATTCAGGGCCCCATAGTTGCATCATTCTGCCCTTTGTTCTAACAAAGGAAAAAGATAAGAAACCATTGTCTGCATTTTCTCACTTCCTCCCAAGCTAAAACCAGCATAAAGACAGGATCTTATCACATTGGCGTACAGACTTCCAAAAGCAAGGACAAAATCACATTGGTTACAAGTGTTTTCACAATGACAACTCAAATAACTCATAATCAACATTAGTGTTAATGTCATTAAGCATTAGAAGATTTGGCAGCTGCAATGTTACTGAATTTTAATATCGAAGACATGAACATTTGAAGAGACAGAATGAAATTTGCTAGGTAAAAGCTACATCTTAAACTTCTGTCTCTATAGACAAATTTCTTCCAGGCTGGTCTGATTACAGTCCCTAATGTGTAATTCTGGATTCCTGCATCAAGATCCACAAATAACATACAGAATTTTTCTATAAAAGTAAACTCTTTGTTCTGGCCCTTCCTTCACTTTCAGATTTGCAAATCAGATTTCTTTTTAACTTCTCACGAGCAAGCAGAATAAAGCAAAACAGGTTGAGGGCAAAACAACTGGAGAGCAGAAAGCCACAGGAAGAAAATTTCAAATCAGGTTGCTTGTGTAGCACCCACTTATACATGCCAACCATAATTCTGGATGAGAATTAATACTGATGCAATATAAGAGAATGCAACTACATTTATCTGAAATATACCAGTGCCCCACCAGCAACAGACTGAGCCATAAAAAAGACTGAGCATAGTTTTGGATAATTCTAAATAGATATGTGGTGTACGCCTATCATATGCATGCATATATAGGTAGTTACTCAATTTCGTTATTTAATTTTCTTATTGTTAATAAGAATTGAATGTAATACTGATTATCTCTATTGCTTGCTCTGTCACTCTGCTTTTCTCAGCAGCATTCTGAGCCTTGAAAATAGAAGCAACTAAAATTTGCTTATGAAACTAATTTTTTGACTGATTGTTCAAATTAAATGAGTGACATGAGGAAAATAATCTCTTTGGCAGAAGTATGTCTTTATAATTAAAAGCCCTGTTATTAGCAAGGATGCATGTGTATGCCCCTTTCCCAGAAGTGATCTTTTCTTGGAGCTACAGATGCTCCCAAACAGATTAGTGGATCCAATTTGTGAGCTCATTTGGAATCACGGTTTAGTTTGGAATGTACCTCAAGTATTGCCTAGTTCCAAACCCACTTTCATGGGCAGGGACACCTTCTGCTGGACCAGACTGTTCAGAGCCCCACTCCAACCAGGCCTTAAAAACTTCCAGGGATGGGGCATCCGCAGCTTTTCTGCTCCAGTGTCTCACCAACTTCACAGTAAGAATTTTTTCCTAATAATCAGTTTAAGCCTACTCTCTTTTAGTCTAAAGCTGTTACGTCTTATCCTATCTCTCCATGCTCCTGTAAAAAGTCTGTAACTTCCCCTAAGGTACTGGAAGGCTCTGATAAGGCCCTGGAGCTGTCCCTTCTGCAGGCTGAACAACCAACCCTCTCAGCCGGTCATCACATCTGGAGACAAGTTCCAGATCTCCAGGGCACCATCTTTGTGCCCTCCACGGGAAAAATGCAGAAAAACATCCAGCTTTTGATTGCCACTTGTAGACTATTTCGGATTGAGACTGTCAATCCTCTTCTACAAGCTTTTCAAAAGAGCTATGATGAAGAACTTTCTTGCCTTTTTTTTTTTTTTTTTTAATAGAACAAATTAACTCTTGATTTATGTGAGGAAGACTGTGCTTAAAATTAATACAAAATTGTGGCTCCCAAGCTACAACTGCAATATTTTGGACTGCTGGAGACCTGCCACTCCCCAACCACATGCATACTTATTCCCTTATCTGAATATTGAAAGACTTAAACAAACCTTTCAGAAAGCAAACTGACATAATGAATCCACATCCTGATACACACTGTGCCCTCACAGTAGCTTAATTATAAATAATTATAGAATTTTCCTAGCTTAGAGTTGCATCATAACACAAACAAAGCTCATAGTGGTTATACTGCCAATCCTGCTGTAGTTTATTAATCAGAATGTGATGGGCTGTCTAATGGACAACAACGTCTAATGGACTTCTGCAAAATGAGGGAAGATGGGGACTACATTTCATTGGAGAAGCGCTTTCTTTTACTCTGAAAATTAGGAGAAGAAGGTGCTGTGGCTTAACACAGATGTCAGAAATTTCAAGCTACCTATCTCCTAAAAATGAATGAAATCATGGCAAAACAAGAACTCAAAGTAAATCTGGATTTGCAACTACAGTTCGGAATTAAAATCCAGAGAACTAGGAAGAGATTCTGAAAGACTGGAAAGGTGCAACTGTGGAACTATTTTCTAGTGCAAAAATAAGTTTAGACCCAGTTACTTAAGCTATCTATAGCTGTAAATTTTAAATGTGACGAAAGGAAAAGGAAATGACATCACAAGTCAACACTTAAGGTCTGCAATATGTTCCTCTTCTCAGTGTAATTCTAGGGCCAAATAAAACTTCTTATTCCAACTATCAATTGTTTCAGTCAATTTTTATGCAAGGCTGTTTTTCCCACAGAATCTAGAGGTTCATAAGCTACACTGATCATTTCTTTTGTCTCTGACACTGAGAGTCTAGGATTTTTTTTGTGTGATAACTAACGCTAAAGGAAAAAATATGCTTCCAATCACATCATGTTTAATTAAAACATAAGTATCACTTGTTTAATTGGCCTAATTTTTCTCCAGTTGTTTCAAAACTTTACTGATGCCTGGAGAAAGCATGTAGCAAGATCTGCAAGTCCCCAGGAGCTGTTCTAGGTGTGTCGACTGCTGAGAATTAAAAAGTAAAAACGGATATCATCCATATAGGTTTCAATCCCGGATGAATCATATACAAAGAGCACCAAAGTGAATTTTAGAATCATGCCCTTAGAACAGCTTCTATTATGTGAGAATTTGTACCTTAACATTTGTTTTTTCTATAAACATATCACCATTGAATTACTTCTTTAATGGAGCACAATAATTTTTTTTCTGTTTTTAAAGGTCAATAAATATTTTATTTAAATTTCAAAATTTCTTTATAATGATTATTCTTTTTACAATTTCTTGGTGCATTAGTTTGTTCTTCAATTTATGCCCAGGAGCTGTTGATGCCAAATTTTTATGAATTAGGCTATTCCTCAAAATAAGTAATGAAGTAACTGCTGCCAGAGAGCATCCAGGGAAAAGCAGGTTAATTTACCACATGAAAATGCTTCCCTTGCTCTGTAATAGAACAGTGGACACCAAGAAAAATATTCAAATGAGAGAGAATGAAGTGAATTTAGGGCTGTGGGAACCACAGTATGAAGCAACAAAAATTATCATATCAATTTTGCCTTGACTTAGTTGTCAAGTTGTATTTGTTAGCTGTTAGTTATTATCATTGTTGTTGTATTTGCCTTCTTACTGTGGACAGGTTTGTGTGTTTCCAAGGACATCAGCAGCTATGGCAGAGGGTGCCACTCCACATAAGGCCACTCAAGCCAGGCTGGTCAAAGGGGCTGGAGAGAAAACAACCCCAGGGCTTTCCAAGCAGTCTGTTGAGAAACAGGCCAGCCAGCTGGTTTTGTGGAGCACACTCAGTGCTACTTGTTTAAGAAACTTGTCACTCTGACAAGTAGCATTCTAGCTTTGCCAAAATCTTTGGTGTATTGAAAATAATCAGAAGAACCACATTTGGGGATTTGGTGGTAAAATAATCTTGAAAGCGGTTTCCTAGAATATTTGAAATATTGCAATGGTCAGAGAAATACAACATTATAAACTGAACATTTTGGAATAATTATTGCCAAAAGTCAATCAAAAAGTGATAAAATTATTTTCGGTAAAATAAGATTGCTTTAAATCAATATAACCTTTAAAGCAGAAAAACCATATATAGATGGTCAGCTAATTAGCATCTGATCTCCCTGAAATAGCTTTGAGTGAGACAGTAATGAGATGTGTAGAGTCAGGCATAGGGGAAAATGCATGAGGAAGCTCAAAATTCAGCGTTCTAATTGCTGAGAAACTATAAAAATGCTCCCACTAAGCAACGGGACATTCTAGACAAGACTTTGGGTCACAGAGTAATAAACCAATGGGATTAATGAATCAAAACATGATTCTTTGGGCTGGCCTAACTGTGAATAAATCAAATGTTATCATAATGGGGCATTAGTGCCACACAGCTACATCCCCACAGATTTTATGACATTTCCCAGAAAAAGTGAAAACACAATCGTAGAACAAAATTTAGCAACAGTTTTGTCCGGTGGGTAAGACCATAAAAAAACCAAGACATCTGACAAGGTACTAGAAAATGTGTCATAAAAATAATCTCAAATCTGAGAAAGAAATAGGTGTTTCTTCTTTCACCATAAAGAAGATGCTGAACTACAAGTGATTTTACAAAGAAGCAAATCTTGAGTCTGCCTATCATATCAGGACAGGGAAGAGGAAAGAAGGAAGAGCTGGGAACCAAAGTTACCTCTCTACTTCCCCCTCCTAAAACCCCTCCAGAAAAGGCAGCAGCAAACAGCAGCCTGAGGGAGCAATAAGGGATACCTTTGTAGCAGGGAAGGAAGCTCTGCAATAGCTGCAAGGTGCAATTCTGAAACATCTTGGTAAGATTCTACCTGGCAAGTCTATCCTAGCTGTGGGGCTGCAAAAGCCACATGAGAAAAGACTTCAAGCCTGTTTTGTAGAAATGAACAAGATGGGAAAGAAAAAAGAGTAGCTGAAAAAAAATCCAGAAATATAAGCAGTGAGACAATAAAAAATTACATGGAGGGAAAAAAAAAATCCTTAAATACCAAAGTGCATAGCCATTATTTATTCTTATTATAAATTAACCTGGGTATTTTGAACACCTTACCAATAATGTGAGTTAGCATTATAACACAAGCCTTTATATTTGAAAAACAAAAACCATCAATGCTTATGTATTACACTGTGTGTTTGGGATCTTTTTAATGCGTTTTATTTTTGTTCAAGAGACCACTCAGATTCAGACAGAGGGCATATCTGATTTGTTCACAATTAAATATTTTCCCAAACACAAATTATATTGCAGGGCAAAGTGACACTCTTGCCTTTTCGGTGTGTGTCTGTTCCCGAGACCATCATTCATTCATTTCATGTTATTGATCCAACACTAAACAAAAGTGATTGAATGAATATGTGCAAACAGCTAAGAAGAAAACTAATAACAAATGGTTTGAGGTTTTTTTTTAATGCCAGAGCATGCAAATCATGTTAGAACAAATATACAGGCTCAGTCTTGAACTGCTTTGACCTAGCTCTAGAGCTGTATTAAAATACCTTTATTCACGCTTTAAGTAATGATCTGAACTTTAGACATTAGATCAAAGGCAAAAACTAGACTATGTATTGTAGTTTTGATGTTTTCTGCAGGACTAACAAGATGAAAAAGAATCACTAATCATATTTAAATAAAAGTGAATGCTGGATACAAGCCAGTTGCAAACTGATGGAAAGACAGGTTAAGCCATAGAAGTCAATGTCATACATTTAGGCAGAAGGTGAAAGGAAGGGAAAAGAAGGTCCTAATATATCTTGCAGTACATTTGAAATTTAGGGTGTGCACTTCTCACTTCAGCCTGAAAATTTTCTGAAAATTTTGATTTAAACTTCATGGACCGTGTTTCTGCTCTTAACAGCAAAGAGATACAAATGCCTCCCCTGGGGAGACAACTGCAATAATGCGCTGGCACTCAGCATCCCTGTGAAAGGACTTCTGCCACTAAAGTAATGTTTTTGCCCCAGACCAGTCTTGCCTGCTGTACTGCCACATCCCTTTCTCAAAGCTGAAAGGTGAACATACAACTACTTCCAAGCCAGTTCTACCTTATGCACGTATGCATCTGTCCACACACTGAGACTCACAGCCTAATTAGCAGGTATGGCACTGATCATCTGTTTCAACTCCCCATGCATTTTCATCTCCAGCAGCAACTGCAAATATTCAGGGGGGTTCATCAATAATGGCAGGGCTCCTGCTGGCATCTTGTCTCAGGGAGAGGATTTGCAGAACTAAAAGGTCTGTCTCCCTCCAAATTCACCATAGCTTCTTTCAAATGAGGAGACACTTCACATGAAATTCTGCCTGAAGGTCAGACCTACTGTGTTTTCTTCCTCTTCAGGAGCTCCTGGGCATTCCTACAGAGAATGAGCAAAACTTCCTTATGTGCTCAGCTAACTCCTGAAAGCAGAACCAGAATGTCCTCAGGTTTGCACCTTATATAATAAGACCTCAAGAGGTGCCTTTCCCTCATGCACTTTGTCTATTAAAAGCACAACACAAATACAGAAAATCTATAAAATCCTTCCAATCCCAGGAGAAAAAAAATAGAAAAGCAAAAGAAAAATAAGAAAAAAGAAGATTACAATAGCGATTTATGGGCCAAAAAGACAAAGATTCTAGTTTGTTGGTGCATCAGGTCATATTCCAGTGGGAAAAAGGGCTCTTCAAGAGGGACTGCCTGCATCACATAGATAGAAGTAGCTAATCTTCTTAGCCAAAGACTAGTTTAAATGCCCTTTTCATTACTCAAACTAATAATACATGAAAATTGTGCAGTGAAGGCAAAAGTAGCACAAACTCACTGTTCTGGAATAAACATGATGAAGAAGGCTAAAAAGAAAAGAAAACACTACATTCTTTTATCAAATGCTTATGTGTTCATGCTGGAGCTCCATGTAACAAGGATTTAGAAAATTCTGATATTAAAAAGAATAAATCTTATTCAGTGGCAAATATAGAAATCTGTGCTGACTTGCAGTACTTTCATGTTAAACCACATGACTTTAACCTGAACATAGCAATGAAATTCTGTGTAAACAATAATTTTGATGAGTAGCAGACACCTAGTAAACTTGGTTTCTTATAGATACATGTGCCCTAGGCTTCTACAAACACACAAACACATACCTCAGGTCCTACTTTGCACCCATCTGCATTTCACCCTTCCTCTGTGTTTCCTCAATTTTTTTTCTGCTGTTTTTTTAACAATCTTCCCAATCCAGTCAATCACATTTCCATAAACAGCTGCTGGACATGGAGGAGGACATGGCACAACTGGCCCTAAGCTCTCTGAGTTCATGTTGCAGCCTCTTCTTCATTCATATGGATCTGTGTCCACAGAAGCTCATTTCCACATAAATGGAGCTAACAGTCTTTGGGAAATCCTTAGTTAACACTGGGTTGCGATTGGCCAGTGGTCAGAAATTACTAGGAGGAACTGACAGTGTAATCACATCAGCCTTGCTTCAGAAGGAAAGCAAAACCTAGAAACATCATTGATTTTCTTGAACAGCAGCAGCCTTTTCACTAATTCAGAGATGGGATCTTGAATACCTATGGATCTCTGGGACAATAAAACAAATCTCAGGGTAGGCTGTTTAATATCCCATCACATGAGCTGAGAGCCAGGAATTTTCCCTTTCCAACACATGAACTCATCCTATATTAATATGCCCAAGAGTGAGCAGTAATACATTATGATTAGGGTACCTATAATTTTGTTAGAAAACTTTCCAACATGAGATGCTGAATCCAAAATAAGGTTCCTCAGTTTTGAATGTCATTACGATCTAATCACTGTATTGCCTGAAGGAGTTACTTGCCTAGCAGCCAGCAGTTATGACTAGATTACATAAAATATGTAGAAACAGAGGATATTCTGAGGTAGCAAAAACATTTATACTTTGTTTCTGACAGAAGCTTATTTCCAGAGTTAAATGAAATTGTAAACGAAGCAGGCTGCAAGAGAATGTCAGTGACACAATGGAAGCAAAAGACAAATCTCCAAAAATTGAGAAAGAGGTCCACAGATTAAGAGGGACAACCAGTGTGGTCAAAATCCTCATGCTGATTAAATTTTTATGTTAACAAAACAGTTGGGAAAAGTGAGAGATGACAATGAGAAAAAAACAGGAGAAACAGCAATCTATATAAAATAGATACTTTTGCCACAGTAAGAAATTCACATGGGGATAACGGTGGATATACTGAAATAGAAGAGAAAGACTGAATAGCTAACTACCTCCTCTATTTCACGCTAACTGGATACTAGCAGGAATGCTTCAATGTACAGAATAAAAATACTTAACTTGTCTTTTGCAAGATATTCAGAGATACTATTCATGATTCTTCTTCACTCTTGAATTGCCTTGAATGCACATTGAAGGAGAATGGGGATCAGATTAATATGGAAGAATTTGACATTGATGTATTCCCCCTACAGAACACCAACTGCCCAGTATTATGCCTTCATGCCTTTAAGGCCCACTCTCAAAGGCACAGGATATTATTGGCACTTTTAAACTAAAACACCAAAGGTTCAAACTGAATCCACACCACAGTCTGGAGATCAAAGACACATATGCAGCCTCCAGCCCAAATTCAGACTGTCACTCAACAAAGGACCACTGGCACACAGAGATTCCCCACAGAGAGCCTTTTAATTTGAGAGGCTAAGGAATGGGTGCCTGAATTTGTCCTACTAAGAATCTGTTCTAAGAACATTTCCCAAGTTGTTTCACCTAGCATATCTCAGTGAAAGTCCTTCAGGAAGACATAAGTCTTTGCAGACTAAAACAACTTGCTCCTTTCACAGATAAAAAGTGTTCCATTAAAAATAATTAATTTTATTACAGTAAGAGATAATTAAATCAGCCAGCAGTTGAAGGCAGCTAATTGAGAACACAAATTCCCTTTCTGCTGCTGATCATAACTAAATCAGAATTTGTCAAGATGGAGAAGGAAAAGTACCTGTTTTTTGATATGACATGAAAATAAGATGTCACTTTCAGACTGAATCTTTTCTCAACCTCTATAATCTTCCCTATTTCACATTGTTGCAGGCCGTCAGTGACCTAATTTAACCAGTAAAGTAAAAAAGACTCTACCATTATCAAAATCATATAGTAAGGAGAGTAGAGAATGAAGTCACCTCACAAGAATCTATTTCTTTCCCCTCCCTCATCATTGCTGTAACTGCCTGAGTAGAAAATGCAATGTGAAAATTTCCAGCACATTTATACTCTTGGCCTTTTGTTTCATTGTTTGGTTTTGGCAACTTCTTATTGTAGAGAATGGAGTAGAGGCAGAAAAGAAAAATTCATCCGAACAGAGGAAAAGCAGTCACCCAGTAACTTGGAAATTGGGGCTAAAAAGCTTTCAGAATGGTTTTACAGTCAGCAAGCCTCATATTGTATTTGCTCAGAACAGTAATTTTTTCTTTTAGTTTTTATATTCTATAATTCTTCTTTCATCCCTATTTTTCCCAAGACTATCTGTATCATCCCACATTTCTCTTGTGTGTAAGAGAGTCATCACTTTGTTGAACCTCATGACACCTGTGTAAATCAAATCAAGTGTTCCTGCTAGGGTTATGAGCTTTGTTTTCATGACTGCAGGCACAAGGACAGGGACAAAGCTTTGGAGTCAGACATCCAAATGAAAATCCTCTATTCAATAATACAATGTCAGGTTAGTTTTTGTCTCTATGCTGTTTTCCCTCTTCCTGACTGCAACATGAAATGACTTCATCATCATCATGATTTCATAAAGCAATTTATGTGAGTTCTCTGTGATTCCTTGAGGTGAAGTTTCAAGTTTTGAGGGAAGACATCCTTGTATTTTATCAGGCTGAATATTATTGCTCCACTTCTGAGAACTACAGATTTCTATCTTCTTGTATTCAAGTTATGCTTTTAATCAGAGACTTATGACAATGGATCCTGAGGAGTGGAAGGATTTGTACTCTCTTTCCCCGCTATCT
Organism: Sialia sialis; assembly: GCA_009812075.1. Lineage (NCBI taxonomy): Eukaryota > Metazoa > Chordata > Aves > Passeriformes > Turdidae > Sialia > Sialia sialis. The sequence goes on from VRYO01001463.1 coordinate 61,648,784, forward strand.
CATACATGCTACATCTGCTGATTTGCAGATACATGTATTGCTGTCACTAAATGACATAACACTTCCACAAACAATATTTAGATTATTGCCATTGCTGCATTTACTAAGCCTTGCCACACTTCCCCAGCCATGCTGTTATTTTTGCTTTTTTCATAATTCAGCCAGTCAAGACATAAAAACCTGACATAAAGAGAAGTTTTGCCACGTGAGGATTCATCTAGTGCTCACAGGATACTAAGCTCAAGCAGTCAAGAACGTCTTGATGAACTGATATCATAAATAATGTTTAAGACATACTCATAGCAGTTAAACACAGAAATAAATGCTCTCTGGTAGCAATACTTCATACCATTCTGTAATTGAACATATATATTGACAAATCCAGGAATTTCAAAGCTTTCTAATCACCCTTCCTCACACTAAGCAACTTCATGAACAAATTGATTTCCAGATTGTATCAGGCTGTACTTGACTACAAATGTAAATATTTTTAGCACAATGAAATCCAGCTGTGTAAAACACCCTACATCATAGAGAAATTCCATGTGACAAATTCAAAAAACCAGAGCTCTGGCCATATACTTCACTACAGGTCATGAACAAGGCCAATTTTAAGAGAGAGTGTTAGTTTCGAGCTTTGTTATTTTCTCCATTCTCCCCAGAGGCACACTATTATTTAGTTCCCACAGAGGAACTGTTTTTTACATCAGAAAAAAAAAAATCTCAAAGCAGAAGAAAAAATATCTGATCTGACAAGTATTGCAAACACAGCTAACAAGCTACTTTAATTACCCTCCTAAGATTTTCCCATTTGTACTCCGATCATCATCTTCTTCACAAACTTAATTATGCCTCATTTGTTCTTGCTGAACCACTCTCAGTGAGTATTCCAGGTGGAAAAGAGGAGCCTGTTTGTAACTGTAACCACAGGTAATTGTTATATATTTTTTCATTTTGCTATAGAATAATTTTGACTTTTTCAGAAAAAAAAAATACAGGAGTATCTTTGGGCAATATGAATACTGAGTAGAAAGTCAGGGTATTTCCACATCAGAAAAGCAAAACTCAATGGCTATGTGATCAACCATCCATCTGAAAATTTTCACTGGACACATGACTGAATACATGAAAAAAAATCATGCTGTTATCATCTGCATTTTAAAGATTAGTATTAATAAATTCTGATTCCTCAGCAGAGGAAACCTTTCCCCAAACCTGACCTTTGAGAAAGTCAGAAAGAAGAACAACTGGGAATAAATGTGCTTCGTGAGTTAAATACTGAGACACGAACCCAGTCACTATTTAGAATTTATGCACTTCCAGCACTTTTAAGGTGCATAGGAATTACTGCTTTCTGACTGAGTACAGACTGAGTAAATACCCTGAAGTACCATAACTTAAGGCCTGATGAGTTGTTTCTTCTGACTTTTCAAAAGTCCTAGGTTTGCCCCCCTACCATGTCTGAACTTGATTTCTCCTAGGTTGCTTTTTGAGACACATTATTTTTATTTAATTAGCCTACTGAGACGCGACTGCTGCCCCGAACTCACGAGCATTTTTGAGTACAATGAAATGTCAAGCTTTAAAATCCAGCACTACATACAAGTAACTGAACTTTACACATAATTTCATTGGCCTTCAAAACTGAAACATAAAAATTTCACAAAATACCAAGCTTTAAAAGCATCAAACCTAAGTTTCCATTTTTTTAAAAAAAATAGAGAGACACAAGACAGTCAGCATTAGAATATATTCCATTCCATGCCTTACCTGAACCAAATTCCATCCCTTTAGAGATTCAGCAATGATAGAAGTAACTGTTGCACATACACCACCAAAAACCATCAGATGATTAGGTCCATACTTTATTGCATCATAGAAGGCTTTGAGTCCTTTTGCATTGTCACACTGGGGGAGGGAAAAAAAAGAGAGAGACAATATTCAATGTCACAAATTAATTAACTAAGAAATAAACTGTTGAGCAATTGGGCAGGGAAAAAAATTAGGAGTTCCACAGACATAAACATAAGACCTAAACATGAAAAATTAGAGCACTCTCTTCTGGATTCTAATGAGCCATAATAAAAGAACAGCAAAACGCCTCGTTACATTCTACAAAACCAGATTTTGGTACCACCATTGGACAAATAACAAAAAGTCCAGTGAGAAATGCTTGATCAAAACAATTTCTACATTTAGAGCTACCATTTCCCAAAGCAAAATTTGGAATGTAACACTAGATTGTCAGCAGGGCTTCCATAGTTGAAGGAAAGTTTGACACTACTGATAGTCTCTATAAAAAAAAGGGGCTTCTACTTTGACTAAAAGTCCAACCTCAGTATTCCGTGCAAAAATATATAGCGGAGAATTCATTTAGAAGGATAACACAAGTTTTTAAAAGATAACAAAATATTCTTTTGAAGTGCTAAGAATTAATTGTTCTACTCTCATAGCTCACAGAGCTTTGAGTGGAAGGCTGGGCTAGATGACCTTCTGAGGTCTCCTCCTGACCTGTTCTTGGCTTCCCTGATAATTACTCAGATCATTATTTCAGGTGTAAAGGATTTTACTGTAAACTGGGACCAGGACTGAAAATTAAGAAAAAGAAAGGCTCATGCTTGTCAGTATTGTAAAAGATATATCAATCCTTGACTAAAGTAGTATTAATCACTGCTAATAACCCTAATTCCTAAGCTTGCAATAAAGTATCAATAAACTACGTGCCTGTAGGCAAGAATTTTATTCTAAACCATACTGGAAGTCAGTACCAACAGACTATAATAGCAGCTGCCACTGCTCCACTAATGGCCACTCCTTTCTCTTTTTAAAACAGAAGTCTTCTGCTCTCTTTTGCCTCCTCCACAAAGTCTTCCTTGAATGTACTCTTTATAAGAACTATCACACACCAGCCTCCAATATTTCATTATGACTATTTAATAAAACAGTTAATTTACTATCAGCATCCAAGTAGTAATTGTACTGCATTCTGAAGAGAGAATAAAGATTTTGACTAAGAAGTTTGGAAGCTTATATTAATCTCCTTACTGAATTAATATGCTAAAAGAAAAATTATTGTATTTGCATTCTATCTTCAAGAATAGAATTATTGCTCCCACTTATTCAAAAGCATACAGATATTTAATGCATAGACTCTCTTAAATTGCATAATATAGCCCAATGCTTTCCTTCTTAACACAGAAAAAATGCCCCAAAACCACTCAGTATCGCAGAGGCTCCCCTGTCAGTTTAATGTGCTGGTGACAAGCTCACATTGTGAGGGAATTAAGACTGATCAATGGAAGAAGCAGAATTCTCTATTCTTACTCCCTACTTAAAGATAACTTTATTCCAAGTGCAACCAGAAGGCTCAGCTACTTCTTGAATTTATAAGTAGACAAGGACACCAGAGCTTTAGGTATCTGCACTTAATTGACATTTAGCCAAGTCTTTTCCCTCATCCACCTTATCATATGAAGCTGCAGAAGAAGAGATTGCTGAACTGGTTTTCATGACAACATAAAACCAGTTATTTTTATTTTTTATTAGGTCACATTTAAAATGTAACACTAAGTAGCAGTTTGAGAAGAATACAAGCCATATACGAAATAAAAATTATGTTAATAGTAAAGTAACTGTCCAAAGTTGCAGCCTGTGAAGGGCCATGTATATAAAAAGTTATGAATAAATTGTAAAAACTTTTTGCATGTTATCTGAATTAAAATTCACACTAAAACCTACCCTAACACCACAAAAACGGATGCATTTTTAACTACTATTTGCCTACAAAATGTTTCTCATTGCAGTAAACTTAAGAAATTATGGGCTGCAGTAGGTCAGCTTGCTGGGAAGTCCAGAATTCATATAAGGTCTTTCTTCTTTATTTGATTTTTAATGGTTATGAATATACTAGCATGACAACAACTCTTTTCCAGTCACAGAGTAATTCTCTTGGGAAGGTATGCCAAAATGTTTCTCTCTCCCAAAGTGAAAGACATATCACGTTGCAGAGATAAATTACTGATCAATCAAAAGTACCTACAATAACACCTGGGCTTCTCTTCAATATGATCCAGTTAAAAGCCTACCTTTTCACCTTTGTACTTTCCTCCTGACTAGTCTCAGCTCTCTCTCATCTCAGCCACCATGAATGATTAGAGTAGACTCTGCCTATTCCTTGAGCAAAAGTGTCCCGATAGTCTAAAGCATGTCTCAGAGATAAAGAGCAAGAACTCAATACTGTGGATGGCCACAACTGGACAGAAATAAAAGGAAAAATGAGAAAGATGGGAGAAAACAGACTTTCACATTTGTTTAATGTCACATTTCACAACATACACTGTGTATAACATTCTTCCCTGCAAGCAACAGAACAGTCTGTCACAAGCATTAAAAAACAAACATTCAGATAAAAATAATAGCCCTACCAAAGCTAGACAGACAAGCAGGAGAAAAGGTTTCTTCCTTTCTCTAGTATGACAAACGCATCCTTAGAGAGCTCCTGAAGCCCTGTGAACAACTGGAGTTTTTCAGAAATCCCAGGTGGCCACCACTGCTGCCCATGGTCTGCAATTTCCAAACCCTTTGTGTGTAACCATAAAAGGGAGCAGTGCTGTTGAAAGATGACAATCACTGAAATTCCCATCATATCACCACCAAACTACTTCCTGACTTGTTGTCTCTAAGTGACTCCAGCTAGGTCCAGGAAAAACCCTTTGCAGCAATCTATTTACAGGACACCAGAAGACTTCAGAAGAAACAAAATCCACATTAAAAAGCAAAGGCTAAAAAGCCCTGGCCACATGTGGGTGTGTCCTGGTTTAGGGCAAATTTGGGAGAAATTTGAGAGACTCCTCTCCCTAGAGTGAACTGAAAAGGACTGTTCTTAAGCTGGTAACTGAAGTGTTTCTGTATGTTGTTGAAAAGGAGAGGAGAGTGTGGGAGAGGAGAGGTTATTCTGAATTTATTATTCCTGTATGTTGTTAATAAAAGTTTTCTTTATACCCTTTAAGTTTTAGGCCTGCCTTGCTTTTGCTCTTAATCCTATCTCACAGCAGGAAACGAGTATACTGAATTAAACCCACTACACTAATTTGGTGTTTCCGCCTGGTTTTGAACTGAAACCGGGACAGGATGACAAGCAGCTGTCTCACTAATTGTAGCATGACTGACAGCAATGAAGGGGAAAGAATCCCTCATAAAAATCCACAAACTTATATAATGAAAAAAAAATCTGAAGGAGCCAACACTGCTTTTACAACCAAGTTTTGATATTTGGCCTGAATTGACATCAATATGTTGATTTCACTGAGCTGAACTGCAGCTCACCTTCAACCCATATATAAAACCAGGCAGCTACACTGTGCCCCTGACCTGGACTGCACATTGAAACACTGACCATGGCTGCAATACATTTACCAAAACTAGAATTTCAAATATATGTGATTTGTCACTTATCACAATTTTCTTCAGGAGGAGGAGCTGAGAACTACTTACCCCAAACACATTAATTGCTATGCTTAGTCTCAGCCAAAAGCCAGCGATAAGCAAAATATAAATAGCAAACATACATATTAATGAAATAATTACATTAAGTGTATCTCTTAAGGCACTGATTTGATACAGATTACCTGGGAAATTCACAAGGAAGAATACAACCAAATCACTAAGTAAAGGTTGTGAAGTGACCTGCCTCTTGCTGTGACAAAGACAGCTTAATGTCACAGCTGGCATCTGACCAAGTATGCATAGAACCACCTATTCTAATTAGGAAAAATAGCCAGATGTACTGCTGCATAGAAGACAGGTCAAAGGAATTTATGGTTTGAATTATTAACCTTCCTAAATCCTCTTCAGAGGAGAGGCTGAAAAATGAAAACTATAATCCTCCACTGAGAAGAGGATCTAAATACACAAGGAGGAAGAGCTGCCTGAGACAACAGGGGTGCACACAGACAAGAAACATCGCTGGAGAGAACGGCACAGCAGCAGAATACACGGGAGAGACTCCAACCTACCCAAAGGCCCTCTGCAGCTGAGAGAAGGGATGTGCCATGTGAAGGCCACCCATCACTGAAGTCAGGAGAAGCAGCAGGACTGACCTGTGAGGGTTGTTGGCTGCCAGGAAGGCTGTCTGGCAGACAGTGAGAGACACTGGGGTGTGCACTGAAATTCTCATGACCATAACCATAACATACTGCAAGTCCTCGTTGCACAGAACAGAAATTCTTATGTGTCTCATACAATAAAAAATTTTGCCAACTCCATAACATTGATAGGTTTGAGTAATTACAGGGCTAGCACAACAGCAGATACTTGCAATTTAAGTGGTCTTGTTAGAGTTGCAGAGTAATGAGCATTGTAGGGATGGATACACTGGTCACATGTGTGATTATGTTTAGATTTCTACAAGCTGGATAGCTATGCTGAACTGTTTCTCAGCAAGCTGTATTCTGGCACAGCTATACTTTTCTGAGTAAAAGTAAACATGAGGAACTATTTTGGTGTCTATTGAGATACTGACAATTGATGTTAGAATGCCTTCATGAAAAGAGGGACTAACAAACAGCTGTCATCTGCATAATAAAATATCCAGCTTTACCAAGTGATATCAGAGCTTTCAGCAGCACTCTGCCCTAAATGCTCATAAATATATAAAGAGACTTCTTTGAACAGAGAGAACAAAGGTACAAAGACTTATTCCTATCCTCTGCAAAATTTTGCTTAGAAACTATCTCTGTGTTACAGCACCAGCTCAAATGGAGCTAAGTGATGAGGAACACCAACAATTGCTTTAATTTAATTTTCCTTGACTGCTTTAAAGCCATCAATAAATACACACAATTCAGTGAAGAACATATAGACAACAGCTTGGAGCTACAACATATGTCAATCAAGTTAGCAAACTCAGCCTGCTTTATGGGCAGGGCATGCTTCCCTTGAGGTTTCTCTCTGTTTTCAAGTATCTCCAATTTAGATACTTTAAAAGGCAGCAATTATATTTTAGTATTTAATTGCTGTAGCTGGATTTTCTTTCCATGAGTTTGTACAACTGCTCTTGGAACCTCCACTTTGACAACCACAGCATCTCCTGACAACGTAATTATCCATTGAAAGAAAAAGCACTACCTTTCAATTGTTCTGTGCAAAGTAGGTGTAAGATGTCTTGCCAGGGGATGTTATGAATGCTAAAAGTTCACAAATACAAGAAATTAAATTGGACTAGTTCATAGATCAAAAAAACAATTCAAAACTTTTTAATGGAGAGATAGCAATATTCTCAGGAAACACCCGAGTCACAGATTTTTGATGGCCAGGATGCTATTCTAGGGAAGCAAGACCAAAATCTCACCCATTCTTGTTGATCAACTGAGAATGCCAAGTACTTGCGTCAAGTCTGGTCTGAACTGCTATAGATACTCCTATGTTCTGCATTTGAAAAACAAAAGCAACACCTTCCAGCAAGCACACTAAACTTCTCTGTCTTAAAACTGAAGTTAACTCATTCCAAATGGTGGGTTTTGCTATATGTGATTTCTCTATCATATTTTAATTTAAGTAAAATATTTAGCAATCGTATTTGGTTTTGCTTTAGAAGGACTGGAAACAGCAAAGGAGGACTTAATATAGACGGTGAAATATTTCCCAGTAAATTAACTCTCTTACCTTGACACCTCTTGACATACTTCTAGACTTTATCTAGCAACTTCTTTATCTGATTGTGTCTGCTGCACTGCTCACAGAGTGCTATTTCTAAGGTACTGGTTTTTGGCATCTCATTTAGCAGCCTGTATTCTTCCTTAGGTGTCACCAGCCTCTTTAATCACTGATCCCAAAGCAAGGGGGACCACTCACTCCTCTGTCCCCTCATTTCCTAAGAGCCTGTCTAAATACCCTGTGAAGGCTCAGCCTCTTACTCAATGACATTTTCTTTTTACTCAGTTTGCTGTTTGGAACTGAGTCCACCAAGCAAAATAAACAAAGATTTCCTGTCTCTCCTTATAAGAGAAGTATATTTACTTTTCCCAATAATACTCTTTTTTTTATTATATGACTTATATTTTCAGTCTTGATACTATTTCTTAGAGTATATAACATTTACACTGAATGATTCCAATTTAAGAACACCAATATTAAATGGAATTGGAATGCAGCAAATGGATAAATCCTCTGTAATCGAAACTGACTCCATGTTTCCATCCTGATTAAATATGCAGTAGTAGCAGAGATCAATTTGACTTCCTCTTTTCAAAGTAAACTTGCATTCAGCTTGAAAGGTGAAGTCTTTCCACAAAGGTAAAGCTATTCCCTCATGTATAACTTTAACACACACACAGGATCAGAAGAGCATCAAGAAACAATTTGTGTATTTGTGATATGAAAATCACTCTCTTTTAATAATGCAAATATTGGGTTGATGTGGCAAGGTTTTGGTAGCAGAGGAGCAGCAGGGTGACTTCTGTGAGAAGACACTAGGAGCTGTCCCCACATTTGTACCTAGGACCGACAGCCAGTTCTGGCCAGCTCCAAAACTTCCCACAGCCCAAATCTGAGCCCATCAGTGCTGCTGCTGAAGCTTTGTGATAACACGAGTATTAACAGGCAAAAAAACCCCAACAAAACAAAACAACCAAACCAAACAAAAAAACCCCACTGCATAGCAGCTGTGAAAGAGGAACAAGGAAAAAAAAAGTGAAAGCAACAGCCCTGCAGGCACCAAGGTCAGTGAGCAAGGAGGAGCAGGAGATGCTCCAGTTGCTGCAGCCTGTGGTGAGACAGGCTGTCCCCCTGTAGCCCAGGGAGGTCCATGGTGAAGCAGAGTTCCACTCTATCTATTTTATTTTTCTGGGTCTATCACTAATCCTGTGCAGGAGTTGTTCAAGGAATATAGAGCAGTGGAATTTATCCTGGCCAGGATGTCTGTAGGAAGTTGAGCAGGAATTCAAAATATTAATAGCTTCTTGTGAATTCCAAATGGAAAGCTAACATTTAGGCCTTAGTGAAATCCTACTGTGCAAAATGAACTATTAGTCAGATCCTACAGTATAAGTCACTGAGTTTTGTTGGATTGCTCTGCAGTTGGACCTGTCATCTTCCCTGAATCAAATTAGTGTTAGTTCAAATATTCCTGGACAGTTTATTATATACTGTACTGCCTCACTCACAACATACAGTCCATTTTATTTAACTTACTTCTACATCAATCTAATAAAATATTACACAGGAAAGTTTTACAGATTTTATTTTAATTAGCAGCATTAAGTGAAATGGATGTATGTTCTCAAAAAACAATGTCCTCTTGAATTAGAATTTTTTGAAATTAACTGCAAAGATGCTTGCGGATGTTCACATTCACAGATTTATGGCATAAATATATAAAACACAAAACTAAGTCTTGGAACTGTATTGGATTTTTCTGACCTTCTGGTGCTCAAACACCTATCCGATATTTTTGAAAATTCAGCATTAACAGGGAGATCTTGCTCATTTCTTCCTCACAACCTGACCTAAACTACTCCTTTGCTATTATGTTTTATGGAAATAAGTGGAATTATGGAAGAGCATAAAACTCCAAAGGAACAGTAAAATAATATATCCAAACATATTTATAAAACAAATTATATACTCTGGTTTTGAGAATAAGCTGGCTTGGGTTTCTCAATGGTTTCTAACTAATTTTTCAATAATTAAGGAAAATATCTTCAGACTTTATTTATATCAAAATACTTTTTAAAATGTGCCTATGAAATCAGTCACTTTTTTGTATATACGCAACCTCAAAAGATGTTAATTGTTTCAGACACTTGAAGCCCAAGATCATTATCACTTCAATTCATTGTTGCAATCTACTGACTATTTTGTTGTTTCTCAGACATGTGCTGCATTAGATTTACAAGGTATTTGCCAGCTGCTGCTCAAGTACCAAATGGAAAGCTAAGGGAGACAATACTGGCAGGGTCAGCACAGAGTCACTAATGTCAATTCTTCAATTTGGTACTTGTTTCTTTTTTTTTAAATTTCCTTCATTATTGCCATTTATTATTTATCATTACACCACCATAAACACTGCATGTTTTCATAGTCACATTCTGTTGAAATATTTCTGTTAGATTTCCTTTCATTCCCTCCGCTGTGTTTTTTAGAATATAGGGAAGAATTCAGAAAAGTGAAAAGATGTGCCATTTAAATATGACATTGGATTTTGTTTTCCAGATCTACAGTATGCAAAAGATGTGACTTTTCAGAAGAGCTAACAAAACCAACAAATCATACTTCATTCTATATGTTGTAAATAAATTTACTGAAATCGCCTTCAAAGGTATAGTTTCACCAGTTTTCTCTTTTCCTTACGTTTGCTACTGGCTATGTACTCAGTTTTAATAGGATTAGGGGTTTTCCCCCCAGGTAATTTTGGGAATAGGAAAATCACCTCATGGAGGGAAGAATACCATCTCTGGACTCTTAGTGTGTCTTCTCAGTACACTGAAAATTGTTACATACTAAAATTGTGTAACTCCTTTTAACTGCAGCAGTGCTCATTGCAGTTAAAAAAAACAAAACAAAACAAAACAAAAAAAGGCCTGGAATAAGAGAACAAAAAAAAAAAAAAAAAAGAAAAATCCAAATTTATAAATAAAAATCAAGAAGTTCTTGTAGGTGGAAGAAAATAGAGGTGCACTAGAGGAAACATTTAAAGTACCAGTGATATACAAGATATATATATGCCAGAATGCCTGACACCTCTCTCTGCAGTAATAAACTGCAACAGAAACCAAGTTAGGAGTGCAAAAATATTTTGAAAAATCACTTGACTCTCAGCAAGCAGCCAGAAACAGTTGTAGGGGAAGTCTGCTATATGAATTCTTTCTTTACCATGACCTACTTACTGGTGGAAAAGGCTTTATTTTTTTAAAAGGGGTAAGGGTGCAGGGAAAAAAAAAAGAAATCTTTCTTGATGCTTTTCTGGCATGAAATTAAAATATTACTCTGACGGTGAAAAGATACAGGGAAAAAAAATGAACGCAAAAAAACACCTCTTCAGCATCCTTCTGGTTAAGGGTCATGTGGAAATAAAGTCTCCCCAGTGTGCCTCTGTCATATGACAACAGGGCTCATGTCTCAGTGCTCACAATCACAGAAATTTCTAAACAAACATTCACCTGGGATGACAATAGGCACAGATGACTCCAAGGCCCTTCAGAATTGTTCTTATAACTTCTGAAAGTCATTTACCTGAAAAATGTGAGACAATCTCTTAAGGTATCACAAGGATGTCTGCAGCCTCCTTGAGAATATATTTGAATTTTAATAAAAGGTCTGAAAGCAACTGGCATTTTTTGAAAATGTGATGAAACTCTTCTACTTTAGAGGATGATATTCAATATCAAGACTCCTCAGTGGTACCTGTAGCTCCCACCATGACTTTTCTGAAGCAATATTGTTTGAAAGTGTTTTATTGGGTTTTTTTTGGGGGGGGGTTGTTGGTTTTTTTGTTTGGTTTTTGGTTTTTTGTTTGTTTTGTTGGTTTTTGGGTGTGGGGTTTGGATTTTTTTGGGTTTTGTTTTAGTTTTGGGTTTTAGGTTTTTTTTGGTTGGTTGGTTGGTTGGTTGGGGGTTTTTTTTGGTTGGTTGGTTTGGTTTGTTTGTGGTTTTTTTGGTTGGTTGGTTGGTTTTTTAATATTTATTTTTAATGCCTCAGCAAGAACTTCAGAAACACAGACAAAGATCAGAATTAAAATACAGCTGACAAAGTAAGAGGTTAGAAAGGGTGTAATGAATTAAGACTAGGAAAAGAATAATTTTTTTGACTCAAAGGTCAAGAAAATCTGGTATAATAACCTCCATCACAAGTCCTTGATTTTTAATTAAAATCTTCCTGTGATGTAAAACAATTAAACTTTGTTCATAGCAAATGAAACTTCTGCTAAGCTAATTTATCTAATGAGGAACAACGTGTGATCCTTTGGATAAACTACCATTAAGTTAGCCCATAAAAGCCAAATTAAATTAATGGTATGCTTTAATTTGGCTTGAATTAACATAGCATGAGACTACAGTAATCCACCATTTAATAGAAGTCTTAGGCTGGAAATGGATATAGTCCTTATCAGCACAGGTAGCACAGGTATCCTTTTCTCCCTTAATACTTGGCGAAAGAGACAACATGGAGAGAATAAAGTTTTATTTCAGTAGCGACTCATATGGGATAACATTCAGCCTGTGAGTAGGAAAAATGCTTCACAGTCAGCAGGTATGAAAAACCCCCAAAATCTCTGTTTCAGTTGGGAACATCACTAACAAAAACCTGAAGTGCCACAGATTCATCTGCAGTGAGTTGACTCAGTTGAGCCTGAGAGGCAAACAAAAGAAAAGGATCAGCCTTGGAAGTGTGGAGAGATACTGGAATGGAAATCTGGTCAAAAAGTTTTCAGTTTCATTAGCTCTGAAGGTAAGGTTGTCACAGGCATTACTTCAAGCCAAACTTAATTTGCTGTTTCCCTATCTAAAGACTCTCCTTGCTCTGAGTTTTATGTTCCAGGAGAATAACTGGTAGAGATTAGGGACCACTCCAAAAACTTGAAGTGGTGGATCTTTCTGATATGCGGTCCTGTCACATTCACGCATGAACACTAAATTTCAATAGCTTTAAAGCTGTAGAACCAACATACTGTCTCCACTCTGCAAATTGCCACATGATTAACAAACAGCTGCTCCTTTGCAAGATCAAGAAGGGGTAACATACTTAAAATAAATCCTTACCACTCACATTCAGCAGCATAGTACAGGATTTCTGCAAGCAGACTGACCAATTATCTTTTTCTTACAGTACTTACAGAAAAATCTTAAGCTTGCCAAGAGCAGGGTATTACTCACCTTGAAGTATTGACCCTTGGGGGTTCGCTCCTTATGCTGCCCCCCCCAAAAAAGGCCATGTGACATAAAAGCGCAGCAGAGCTGAGCTGAGTGCAGGTGACATGCCCACTGAGAGCACAGCTCAAACCTGCAGTTGTCCCCAGACCAACCACCCAGATGTTTAAAGCAAATATATCCAATGCAAATCTAGAAACTGCGAACAAAGCCTATACTAGAGACTAAGGTCTGGTAGCCTGCCCATCTTAGCGTAATTATGTCACCCTAATTCCCTTCCTTTAGTTTCTTAAATGTGTTATATACTTGTGACACACAACAAAATTGGTTCCTCAGCTCCTTGCCAGCTTGCTACCCAAGATGAATGTAGGAGCCCAAGAACTGTTTTGTCTTTGTGCACATCATTCTTCACCATAACAAACCCCAACACGAACTCCCTCAATGTGTCTCACTGAACTAGTAATTCCTGCTGGCTGTTAACCAAGCTCTACAGAAATCTCACTGACACACCACAAAGAAGTTCCAAAGCACCAAATCCTCTGTCATCTGTCCAGTTGTATTCACACTGGTTATATTTGAAACCTCCCTGACTGCTGCTATTACTTTAGCACGTAATGCTCTGCTAGGCACTGCTACCCCACAAGCAAAGCTCATATGCATGAGTAGAATTCATGTCTGTGTAAATTGACTTTTTTAACTTGCCTAAACACCACTAAAAATGGCTTGACTAAACTCTAATAAACTGTAAATGACTAAACGCCCTGAATCATCATAGTAGAAAATTCACTTACTAGTTCAGTAACTGGATAGAGAAACGTGTAAGTTTTTCCATCTGCCTATGAATATAGCCCTACATTAAAATCTCCACAATTTTGTCAGACTCATTCAGTCCTAAGCTGCCCAGAGATAAAAAATACAGTAATTTCACAATTATAAGCCGCACCTTTTTCACTGAATAATCCAACCTACACCAGTAGTGCGGCTAATCATCAGGTGCGGATTATTTATGGACAAATCTCA
>VRYO01001463.1:61671198-61713042 GCA_009812075.1 Sialia sialis
CCTTCTGCATACTCTTTCCCCAGTGCTAAGCTTACAGAACCCAGCTGAAAAAAAGCATAATCATAAAATTTTCTGATAAAGAGTAACAGACATAAGTCTCTGCCCATACAGCTTCTATATGCTTTCCTGTGCATCCTTCAGTCTCCTGTGTGTCCCAGCTCCCCGAATACTGGATCCTGAGCTCAGACCTGTGTCTAACCAAAAAAAATCTTGGTACTTTATCAGTACTTCTATCCTGCTTTCCCAGTGACTACTGCCATCCCTCTTCAAAGGGTACGACCTGAGACATCTAAATAAGTAGAAGCTATTCATGCTGCTGCAGCAGATGTACATGCAGGAAATATCCTCTGAGAAACTACATCTGTGGTGGAATTTTGAGAACTTGTGAAATATTTTTATAAGACAGCATTGTATAAGATAGCATTGCTAATTTGGATTTCTAAGAGACATCCAAATTTCTTTTACTGAGCGTTCTGTATCATTTTTACTTGGGAGAACATCATGTATGTTGCCTCATAATCATATGCTGTTATTCAGTGCAGTTTACACAATCCTTTTTCAGATCTAGCATTCTCAAATGTTGGCATTCAAACACAAAGGAAGCGGCCCAACACACTGCAGTATCTTTATGGTACAAATATTTTTAAAAATATTTGAATTTGAAATGTTTTAGAATAAGGAGATGAAAAACAGGAGATGCTACCTCAGTTTTTTATATAATACTGTCAATATGAACTTTCCCCCTTTCTTGTTTTCCACTAAACATGATTGAGATGTTGGTCCCAAATATTTGTGACATTTACATAATCTTGAGTGTTACACACCTGTATTGATTTGACTGATAAATTAACAATACAAGGATCCCTAGGACTGTTACCAGACAAGTAACTTGAAAGAGAACAGCAGCCTGCAGCAGCTATACTAGCTTTGGTTCAACCCTTCTCCATACCCCATGGTGTTCAGCAAACATTCTAAGACCAGGGAGGGAGGGAAGGAGAGGGAGAGAATTAATAACTAGCATTTTTTTGTGTGTCAGACATAACCAGCTTCTTATCACCCACCTAGTGCAGACAATACAAGCTAAAAATTTAGTCATTCCTTACTTAAAATTTTTAAAGATCTTGAGGGGTATGGCCACTCAGCAGATGAGTGTGGTAAGACCAGCATGAAAATCCAGACTGATAAACTGCAGTATGTGCATTCATATGCCTGAAGTATTCCCTGCAGGAGACATGGGTATATTGTTGCATTCCTGATCCTCATTAGCCATTCATTTTATTTCTATATAGGCTCTGAACTGGTAAAATCCAGTCCTTGCTTGTGAGGTGAATATGGTGGATTCAAAGTCCACAAAGTTATGTATGAAACCCTAATTCATTGCTCGACCCAACATTGTGATCAGCAAACTCTAGAAATAAGCATTTTCCTGGGACCAGAGTAGAGGTTACCACAATTCCCAGTCTTTTTAGCAAATTATAGTGATTAATCACTGTCAAAGTTAAATTCTGTTCACACATACAAGAAAACAGTTTAGTTCTCAATCAGTTGCTCTTAGTTCAGGTGGTAATGATTTGTACTGGGCATTTAAAGCCTCTTCTTTCTAAAGATGATGTTGCCTTATCAGGAGTTTGCACTCTGAATTGTTTAAGGCAGCAATAAATCCATTTCAACCTATTACATAACATCATTTATGAACAGTCTACAAACATTGGGAAGATTAGGTGCATCCAGACCAGTAAATCTACTCATACTATTCAAAGCCTATGTTAAAATCCCTTCTGGTAAAACAAAAGAGTGAATGCAAGTGGAAATCACATAATTACTGATGCTTGACATATAAGTGATGAACAGACAATGAGAAGGTTGAACTACTGTCACTCACTGCTCCATTTAGCTGTCTTTAGGAAGGATGCTGAGGACACACTGAGCAGCCTAAGGAGCAGGAGAGGCTTCATGACTGAATCTCACTGTCAGAGGCACTACTCTGTCACCTCTGTGCACACACAAGGAGTCAGCTGGAGCTGGGACAGCCTGCCCAGGCTGGGGATGAACCAGATAGCACCACCACAGGAAACAAAGGATACTGCCCCCTTATCTGCCTTTCCTTAAACCATGAACACCTGGGAACTGGCATCTCTGTTCCTGCTCTTCCAGGTCTGATAACTTGTGCTATTTCAGTGTCTTGTGTCCAGCAACACTCTCTGGGCTGAAAGCCACCACTGTACACTCACAGATCAGAGGGTCAATCACATCCTGTGGCTCATCAAAAGGAGAGTGGCCAGCAGGCTGAGGAAGGTGACCCTCTACTCTGCTCTCCTAACATCCCACCTGGTAGTCCTCTGCACGGACAAGACACCTCTGCTTTGAAGACCAGCTGAGAGAGTTGGGGTTGATCAGCCTGAGGAAAAAGAGGCCCCAGGGATATCTCTAGCAATCTTCCAGTACTTTAAAGGGGGCTTATAAGGAAGAGGGGAAGAGACTTTTACACAGCAGTTAGTGACAGGAAAAAAAGAGGGATGGTTTTAAACTGAAAGAGCAGAGATTTACATAAAATGTTGGGGAAGAAATTTGTTACTCAGAGAGCGGTGAGGCACTGGAACAGGTTGCCCAGAAAAGCTGTGGATGCCCCAGCCCTTCAAGAGTTCAAGACCAGGTTGGATGGGGCCCTGAGAAACCTGAGGTATGGGAGGTGCCTCTGCCCACGGTTGGAACTAGATGACCTTTTAAGGTTCATTCCAATCCAAACCATTCTATGATTCTCCCCACATGCACAAGGTCTTCAATAAAACCACCATGAGCCTGTGCTCAAGGGAGCAAACCAGTCAGTTTTTCATGCAACCACTATCTCCCCTTAGGACAGTCTAAATGCCCATACTTTTTAGGGTGAAAGTATCATATACACAGGCAGAGACTTTGATGTTCTGTTAAGTCTTTCTTTAAAGTCTTGGCACTTGCTGAAAAATACAAAGATAGAGCAAGCAAAAAAACCTAAAACTGAGTTGTTATAACAATCCACATGCACTCTCTCCACCCCTGCCCTTAACACAGCTGAACATACAGCTTATCCCTATGACTGAAGCCGAACCAACACCTCACCACTGATGAGAGCGAGAGGTGCTGACCTTCTGCTCCTGCCACCCTCTCATTAAGGCTGGTTTTGACAGCCTTTTGATCCCACAGTGAGCAGACTGAAACAATAAAAGAGCAGGAAAGTACTCAGGTGATTTCTTTCCCCTGGTCAGTGAGTTAAACCATCCTCCCGTGAAATCAGGAACAAGCTGGCAGGGTGGGGCTGCACACAGGGAAGGCACCAAAATCTCCCTTTCTGCAACTGCAGGGCCCTGGCTGGACTGGCTGTGCTGTGAGCTCACTCTTGATCATAGCTGCAGAGCTACCTCCCCAGGGTGCTTTTTAACAATGGGCACATCTTTGCATCTTCTGAGGCCTTACTCACACCTCTTCTCTTACTCAGTTGCTGATTTTCCATTCTTCCTGTCCTAGTTTCTTGGTTTGCGTGCTCACACACATGCACAACTTTCAGCTTAAGTTTGTAATAAAATAATCATCATCCTCTGACGTTCCTAGGTATCCATGTATCTTCCCACCATGCCTAGGTATCACTGTGAAGAAGGACATTGTATTCCACTTACTTCCACTCTTTTAGCTTGACCTAAAGATGATTTAGACTGTGGCTTTAACCAGACCCCTGACTGCATACACATCAAACATGGAGTGGGTGGTAGCCATTAACATTACCAACAGGAACAGGGATTTCTTCTTCTGGCAGTATTTTTAAAAATCTCATCTTGTGGCTTAGTTTGCAAGTGACATTTTTGAATAGTTCATTATGAAGGCAGTTTCACTAAGAATTCTTTTAATATTGCATATACATGCAAGAGCCTCCTCTTCCTTACAGCAGTTATTTGCTACAGTTATTTCATTATCTTCAGAAGACTTGGTTCTAACTATATTAATTTAAGTAAGTTCAAAAGTAGGCCATGGAAACAAAATGAAAAATGGGCAAAGTGCAAAAACTCTTTAATAGTCTCATTTCATCTGACATATAAAATAAATATGGATTTTATTCAGAGGTGTATTGTCATCTTTAAAAGACTGCTAATCCTAGAAGTCACTTTACTGAGTCTTTGGTTGGTGATTTTTAAGCAATAATTTATTTCAATTAAATGACAGCATCTTTTAATCACAGGAAATGTCTTGGCAGACAAGCAATTCTGTCTTTAGAGCTTTCATACATTTATTCATCTGCCTAAATTTCCTCACACTTTGGAGTTCAGTTGAAGCATCATCCTGAATTAATGAATTGGAGAAAGAAATCTGTTTTGCTATAACACACAAGAAATGAAACCAGGTGAATGTTAGGGGAAGCAAGAGTAACATGATAACTTATGGCCTGAAAAAAAGCAGATGCAAACCCTCTGTACTCCCCCTTTGTGTGCCAGAGTTTAAATTAGCCCACAATAGCATTGATTTTTATTTCAATTAAACCATAGATTTCCCTGAAAATTATACAGATGTCATACAAAGCTGCTAGAGGTCTTTCAAGTGAGTGAAGATGTTACACACTGCCAATGCAGTTAAGAAGTGTCTCTGCGCCTGGGAGATGATGTTTAATATCACTTAGTCATCAAATCAGGCAAAATAATTACTAGTAATTTCACGCTTATAAGCCGCACTTTTTAACTGTTTTCGACTCGACCCCAGAAGTGCGACTTTTCACCCGGTGCGGATTATATATGGACAAATTCCAGTGAAATGCCAACTCGGAAGTGCGAGGTGGGCCAGCCCGAGGTGGGGCGAGGCCGGAGCTGCCACTGCGGGGCGGGGGCTGGCCCCTCTTGGAGCCGGGATGGCTGGCTGGAGCTAGATCCTCCATTTAAAAAAAAAAAGAAAGTGCAGCTTATCACCTGGTGCGATTTATTTATGGACAAATTCCATGGACTTAACAACAACCCAGAAGTGCAGCTTATAACCAGGTGCAGCTTATAAGTGTGAGATTACTGTAAACCCTTACCTGGGCACCTACAGTGATGTGACCATTCCTAACAGGGGTGGTGAACAGGCAAATATTCCCTGCTCCCTGACACCAGGCTGCTGCCAAAGGCTGGGCCCTGCTGCAAAATCCCGCTTTTGAAACTTATTTGCCTGCTTATTGTTGGGAAAACAATAACAACAATGCCTGAAGCTTTCTGATAGTATATTTTTCCCTGTTGTATTTTTCAACTTGGAAAGAGCCCTAATAGCTCCACTTTCTATAAATGGATGTTTCCATTTGGCAGAGGAGCAGCCCTTAGACACTGGGACTCACTTTTTCTTTTTGTTCTCATGGAGAGCATCAGAAACCATTGAAATCTCCTTACAGAGTTTATCACATTTTCTTTCTTCAGTCCGGAATGAAAAGAAGTTGTAAGTTAAAAAAAACCATGCCAGACACTCAATAAGACGTTTCACCTTACTAGACTACATTACTGTAACTATAACAATTCCACACAAACCCCCAGTTCCTGGCCTTATTAAAAATCATCTTTTCGTATACTACACCTACAAATTATTGATCCAAACTAAGTAGATGCTGTGTTATCTTGCCACCTCCCCAGAACACAGTAAGGAGATATGAATAAAAGGATTTCAAAACATTCACAAAATCCATGCAATTGTAAAGCACACCATAGGATAAAAGCATTTAAGAAGGCCCTCTGACCACATTGCTTACATTCAATCCACAAAGACACCTCCTACTACTTAGCCTGACAGTCCAGTTTCTATTCTGATCCACACATCTGTCATTTAAAAAAAAAAAAAGGAAATAAGCCAATCTACCATGAATTTTGTCTCCTCCCTGAAGCTAGGATTTAAGTCCAAGGTATGTGCAAATGTGAGCACTGTACAGAACTGAAATCCTGAAATGTGTCAGGTTCATTACATACAAAATTAAAGGAGCAAGAAATAGGTGCTTAAATTGCTTGACATCTTGATGCTGTGATTTACAGATGAGCTATTTTAGTCGTGGAAAGAAACTGGTACCACATCATCTGGAACTCTTACATGTAAATAAGAAATGGGAAATTATCTTAGGGGAACAGCTATATTTTTAAACACAATGTTCATCCAGTAGATAGTCCAATAAAATTTTGCTTTAGAAAATATATCACATGCTGGGACACAAATGTCAGGGGGGAAGAAAAAAAGAATAAAAGGGGAAAAAAAAAAGAACAAAGAACAGTCATCACCTTGAGAAACTGCTACAGAGTCTGAAATTTAGACAGATCTATAGATTTTTCCTAGCATCAAGAAGTCGTAATAAAGAGATAAAATATTAGACTGGTAATTGGTATTCTCACTTTGGTACACTTGTATCAAGCTGAACTAGAAACTGCAGTGCTGAATAAATCACCCAGAGGGAGGCTGGGCACTGGAACAGGCTCCCCAGCAAAATGGTCCCAGCACCAAGCTTGAGAGAGTTCAAGAAGCATTTGGGCAATACCCTCAGGCACAGGGGGTGACTCTTGATGTGTCCTGTGCAGGGCCAGGAATTGGACTCGATGATCTTGTTGAGTCCCTTCAAACTCAGCATTGCCTGTACACATACATTTTGGGGGAAACACCTCAAAATAGTACATTACAGCATTTATACTAAAATTTATGTAGTATTGCATGCATTTGATCTACTCAATTCTGTGTAGTAAAGCGTTATTTCATAAAAATATTAATATTTGGTAATAGGCAGATCTCCTCCTCTTTACAGTGTAAAATTGGCTATGTTTCAAGTTTCTTGTTTTCTAATAGTTACATAGTTTGAATGGCATTCTTATGCAATATTTTCTGAATATTAATGCACATAAATAAGTGCAAACTCCACAGATTATGAGGTTACATTTACTCTTGTATCCTGACATTTAAAAATTCTTATGCATTCTAATTATTTTCCCTCTGTACATTTAAAACATATCCAGAGATTTCATTGTGATTATTTTCTTGTATATCAGGTCACATTTAATAAATCTCAGTAACACCAAAAAGACACAACAAACAAACAGTCAACAACAAAAAAACCCCACAAAATGTAAAAAAGAACCACCACAATCTCTGAGTAGACTGAAATGCACAATTACAAGCTTGCTTAAATGGCAGCAAAAGCACATCTCCCAATTCTTTCACAACAAATTACATTTGTTTTTAGACTGCTTTAGCCTAATACTAAATATGGATGACATCTTAAGGAATAATTCCTTCAAGAGCACTCCAGCTCCCACTTCTGTCACTGTATAAGTCAATCCTACTCCCATAGAGGATCAGGCAATCACTTGGTTCCTCATCTGCTACGGCACAGTACCCATGGGGCAATCACAGAAAAGGCTTATTTATACATTAGTGGAAGATTAGGTTATTTCATCTGTGCTTTGGAGCAGGCATTTCAATTGGGGTGTTCTCTTCATTTTTCTTACATCCTTCCTTGCTCCCTAATTTCCTGCAGAGAGAAAAAACCTACAACACCACAGCACTGTTTCATACAAAACCCATGGGGTGGTGTATGTTCCAGAACACAGGTACTGCTGCAAAGCACATAAGCCAAGTGCCAATATAAAAGGAATTCACTGGAATTAGGCCTGTAGGGACCAATCTTCAACCACTGTCAGTGCTTTTCTATCCAAGTTAAGTCAGCTGACACTAATGGTTTGGTCTACCCTTTAGCCATCCTAAACACCTTTAATCATGCAGTGAAAGGTCCCAGAATGATAACTGGCACTGATACTTTGCTAACTTCCTTGAAGTCAATAATTCTCAGCCCATTGGGCAGCTAGATGACAACTCCTCATTAAATAAATAAACCTCAACATCACTTACTTCTCTTGGTCTCTTTAGAAAAATTTCTATTTCTTCAGTACCTCAGGCAATAATTTTTTCTTGATCATTAACTTATCGTTACAATTTAAGCTATATGCATCCCCCCAATTACATTATAACATATTAAAATAATGAAACTCTGCAATATTTTTACATTAAAACTGCAGAATACACAGGATAGAGTGGTACCCATTAAAAAGCATGTTTCAAAAATGCAACAGGTTGCTTCCATTGCTACTGTACAGATCAAGACTTTGGCTCTCCAGAAAGCAAAAGAATTGTGCAATGGCAGACACAACTGCCCCATGGCACTGGAATGCATACCACAGTAGTTAACAAAATGAAGCAAAGTATTACTCCTACAAAACCTTTCACAATAAATCCACACCTTTTTAGCCTTATTTATTGGCAAGTTTTCAGAAGCATTGGTCTACCATTGTACTGGCTCTTTGCGCTTCACCTTAACCATGCAGTGACTTTCTACAAAGTTTATTTGGTCCTTTATTATCATCAAAAACACCTATCTAGAAGAAAAAATAAAAATAAAAAACAAAACAATCCCACAGCATTTGCCATTTAATCCTGTAAGACATTTAGCATGTTACCTTATGATTGATGCTGTACAAAACCAGGATGTAGTATTGCAACACGCTGAAGTTGGTGGTCAGTATTTTACAAAATGAAACCTACATTTGTAATGATTAACGTTATACATGTGTGATACAGGAATTCTACATTAATATTTTGAGCAGGCCTAGACATCTATCCCTTAATCCTTAAAATTAAAGACAGAAAGAGCACAATGTTTAGGACTGTGCATTCCTCCCTGGCAATAGATGCCTCAAACATATTCCTTCCTGGACCAGTTCTTGAAGTCATACTAAGAAACAGAATATTTTCAGTGAACAACTCCAAGCCTCAGCCCCAGAACTACCTGTCAAAAGAGCTGTCTCAAAAACATTTGTACTTTGGGTGTAAGTAAAACAGAAGACAGTGTTCCTCCAAATGCCTACCCGCCCCTTTTCCCAAGGCCTCATTACCAACCACTCCCTCTCCCACTCGGCTGATGCCTCAGCATCACCACATGGCTCTGGAACATATGGTCCCAGCACTTGGCTCTGGAGCTGCCAGGCACACGCAAGGAAACCTAAGTAGGTTAACTCTAGGAGACTGCTGAAAACAAATTACAGTATCAATAGATTAAAAAAAAATATTACATCAAATAGATTTAAGTGAGTGAAATTGATGAACTCCACTATTTCTCTTAATGGCATTGCTCTGATCATGTTTAAGCACTGAATGGATGCACTGACCCCTGCGTGTTTGTTCACCCAGAAGGGCAACCAATGAATATATCCCTCAGTGGAACTCTGGCCTATCTGCACGCAAGCAGTAACCTTTTTTCTAATAAAAGAAAAAAGATACTTTGTTGCTGAATTTAATGTATTTATTAAAATCTTAACTACATTTCCATTGTCTCCATTTAGTCAAACATTTATTCTATTTACAAATATCAATGTGACACTTAGTTCCCCAGAGACAGGTACAGGTTAAGAAATAGGGTAGGAAACATAGAACTCTCTTTTGGCAGCCAAGTTCTGCCCAGAAATCTGTCATAACTGTGTCTCATCTCCTCCAGCTTGTAGCGATGCTTGGATCCACTGGCACCCCAGTGCAGGGCAGCACCTAGCACAGAACCTACGTTTGACACACTTCAGTCTCCAGCACTCTCAGAGGACTGTGTTACACAGAAAATTTTTCACTGTCACAATTAACTGGACCCTGTCCAAATTATATTAAGATCTATAGGTACAGAGTAAGCACTTTATGTAACACTAAACTAGAGGTTAGAACTCGGCACAGATTTAGTACTACCAATAAAAGGTCATGCAGGGAACCCAGGTGGCAAGGAAACTGCATGTCAAACATTTACCAAATGGAGCAAAACCGCTACTTGTATCCTTGATCTTAGGTTAAAGACAGCACCATTTAGCTGAAAAACAGCTGGTTTTGTTTTGTTGTGTTTGAGCCACGCCTGCTACTTCTGATTTGTGACTACTGTCCCACTGCAATCCCCAGTTTCAAGTTCTTCACTACGGTACGCTCACTCCTGTTGTCATTCCCTCAACAAAATTGATCACAGGCTTATCAGTAATGCATACTAATGTCAGTTACAGTAATTTCACAATTATAAGCCGCACCTGATTATAAGCCGCACCTCCCGGTAGCCGGGTAGACCACAGGATTTGTCCATATATAAGCCTCACCTGAATATAAGCCGCACTTTTTTCTTTTTTCTTTAAAGCGAGGATCCATGTGTAACAAAGTAACAAATTAGTAACAGAATCGCTGCCAGCTGGGTTTGGTGTCAGGCGCTCAAGTTGCAAACAGTTTTCATAGACCAGTGAAGCCTTTAAAGGCAGCCCCAGGTGCTCCCTCCCCAGCCGGCTCTCACTTCTGGGTTGGCATTTCACTGGGATTTGTCCATAGATAAGCCGCACCTGAATATAAGCCGAACTACTGGGTTAGGCTGGATTCTTCAATGAAAAAGATGTGGCTTATATTCGTGAAATTACTGTATTTCATTTTAAACTGCCCAAAATATTTTTCTTCATTATGTTCACAAGAGCATCTTTCTTTAGGACTAAATGTCATTTTAAGTTTGTTTTGAAAATGCTGGGACAGAAACTTACTTTTGACTTTTACATGAAGCTTACACTCTAAAAAATTTAAGCAGACACTTCTGATGCTATTCATCTAGCAGCATAGATCTGTCCCATAACTCAAGATTAGTATTTATATCATGGAAAATAAGAATAGCTAGAGAACCTAGGTATCAAAGCAACTTAATAGACATAAATCTATTGCAGGTGAATCAAACAGAGCTGCTTCAGAAAAAAGGGGCAAAGACATCTCCCATTCTTGTCCCTTGTCAGAAGAAAAAAGAATGCTTAATGAACAGGTTTTTTTAGAAAAAAATTAATTTTACCTTGTACTGTGTTATGCAAGATAACACAATTAAACTGCTTCATTATAGCTGAAGATGTAATATTTTTTTAACATGTCTTCTCGATAAGATTAAACCATTTCATTACTCATTAGGATTAAAACATCCTGATTTACAACCTGAAAAAATGGTTTTCAATGTACTCACAGAAAGCAGTTCTGAGGTTATTCTATGACAAAAGACCACTGCCATACCAATGAATTGGTATTAGGTAACAAAATGGAACAGAGCTCTTTTGTATATTAAAACTATAGTGCCCAGTTAGAAATTGACAAATGTACAAAGGGACAAGATAATTAACACTTCTTAGTTTGCTTTTTTGGTCTCTAAATTATAACCTTCTTCCTCATCCTGGCACACTATTAAGACTCATTTTGTTCCTTCAGTAAGTTGATCTGAAGCAGCACTCCTAACTATATAATTTATAAAACTGGAAACTATAGATGCAAAAAGGCCCAGGTCAGTCCCTGTCAGTTAATACATGACCCTACACATTTGCAGCACAGAAGTAGCTGTTGTAATCTTAGAAATAACTGAACCAAGGCATGACTCTAAGGGCTTCCACATAGTGGAAATGATAAATTGTAGCTAGGCATTTTTAAAGTATTAAATCCACATTTTTAGAAGTACTAGAGGTGTTTGTTGCCTCTGCATCTCCAAACTGACATATATGAGTACCCTGATCATCACTAGGCTAGGCCACTATATGTTATAAAAAAAAACAAAACAAAAATGCCTCACAATCCCTGAAAATTTCCAATACACCAGAAACCAAAAACAATTCTTAGAAATACAAGGTTCATGTCTCTAAGTCACACTTCTTTCCCAGTCCCTATGTTCAGCATTTGCGATCAGCAAGTCTCTAGTTTCACACATAACACACCCAATAACACTTCTTGTTTCCATATGCCTCTAGTTCTAGTTTTCTTTTCTCTCTATCACAATTCTGTTATGAATAATGGGAATTCTAGTTTCTAGAAGATGTACTACAGTGGACAAATATCCTTAAAGCAGAGGTCCTGTTTGAGGTAGACACTGAGACCATGAAACACACTAGATATTGGACACATGTAAATATTAAAATTTAACATTAGACAGTCTTCGGCTTACAGTTGCACTGACAGATGTGAGTTTGTCCTTCTTATTGTATTAAGTTATGCTGCAAAGTTTGAAACTGAATTTAGGAGTTTGCGTCTTACAACTAATTCTTCCTATTGGTGAAGCAAAATTAGGCAGAAGACTCTACTGGGCTTCTTGAAAAATTCTAGGAAATCTGATATTTTCTTCTCCTCCTCTGGTCTACCTCCTAAATGAATGCAAGAAAGCTAACATTGCACAGAAAAGATCCTAAGGGACAAGATCTGTTGGTCTCTTGAGACAATTTGATTCTCCCACTGCTCTGAAGAAAGAAATGGGTCACTGGGGGCAGACCACCCAGGCAAGGGACTCCTTTGGGATGGATGGCAAGGATTCCCTTTGAAAGCAAACACGAGCAGGCTGGTTATTATCAATTAGCTGGCATAACAGCAGCCTGTCTTCTGCAACTTTGCTTTTGTGTGGGGACATGAACTCTGGCTCAGTAGCTCACGCTTTTGGCCCAGAGCACCCCTGGTTTGCACCTGAGCTGTACAAACCTGCACAGACTGAGCTTCACGGGATGCAAACACACCTCTGAGTGCAGCAGGCACTGACGCAGCAATTTTCTAGCCCAGAGCTGACAACTGGACTATATAACATACCTGGATGTGTTGCATATGTAGAGGAGCAGTAATTTACAATGTCTTCAGAATCTACAACAGGGGGACTAGAACAAGATGATTTTTAAGGTCGCTTTCAACCTAAGCCATTCCACTGACAAATCAGTACAACAGAAGTGCACCTCAAGTTTGGAGTTCATCAGTGGGAAACTGAAGGGTAAATATTTAAATATCACATTTAGATGCAAAAACATCAAACATAATATTAAAAATTACCTAGTAAAATGTGTCCAGATATGGCAAATAACCCAAAAAGGACTATAATGTGCATCTTGATTCATAACATTTGAGAATGATTAATTCATTGTGCAACAGATGCATAGAAAGACTTTTCATTCCCATTACTTCTGTTATGTTAGAAGCCTTTCTTAGGGGAAGGCTAAATATTAGCTTAACTTACTTATCCCACAAAACAGAAGGTGCAGAGAGTAGTCCTGTTTCTTTACCCACTATGTCACGATGGAATTAAATGGTGTAAGGAACTCAAATGCCTGAAAACTTTTATTTCCACATTCAGTTTTGAGTATCTGGAATATTTGGACTATTCCACCTTTTAACCCACTTTTAATAGAAGATTTTTATATTACAGCTGATGAATGTCATTGCAACCCTGGAGATGGGAAATTGCTTTCTTTTTTAAGCAATCATTCTAAAGTATCCTTCAGATTGTAGAGATATACCAAGCAGATCAGACCCAGTATGTGAAGACTGTCACACCTTCACATATGTTAATAATATTTCTGAATCATGTCAAGCTGAAACCGGAATTCAAAGACATTCAGGTTGACAAATATGCCTGACACAAGAATAGGTCATGAAATGGAAAAATTAGAGACAGGCAAGACAAAGCCAGAATGTAAATTTTTATAGAGTTGTAACAATAAAATACTATATAAATGCTAAAGTTTGAACTGATTCATTTAATTTTAAAGCAACCTTTATTAGACTGTGTTCATTATCTGTAAAAGCAATTTGCATCCTTAAATGATTTGCACGATTCAAGCATATCAAGGTTTAAGCACAATTCTCTATTTTTCCCCTAAATAGAGGTACAATATACTGCAAACAAGAAAACCACCCAAATTACTCAGCCTTCCCTGCTGTGCAAAAATGTCAGTATCATTAACTGAGAATTTTTATTGAATTTTTTCCATATGGAGATCATATAGATGAATTAGATCTGTACAGCATTCTCATTTATTTCATTTTACACTTATTGTAGCTGTCATATAAATCTTTCCACAAGATGTGTCCTTATAAACACTGAAATCTCATTGATGGAGAAAATACTCCTCTTATTTTGTCTCCTGGTAATAATCTATTTCTAGAAAAATATCATATATAAGAACAGTTATAATCATGGAATGGACTGACTGAATAGACACGTCACTATATAGTGCACATTCCCCTTGCAAAGCAAGTTATCATTTATTAATAATTTCAGAGGAGAGGGGTCTTCCTCTAATGCTTCATCCTGGGGAACAGTACACACACATTCAGTACCACAAAGCAGCTTCATAGAAGTATATATTAATGAAGTATTGACATGGCAATTCTTACAGAAGCAAACTCATGTTGTGTTTTAAATGCAAGGTTACCTGTTATACATGTGATACTGGTTCTTTACACATACAGAGAAAAAACATTTAAAACCTCAACCTGAAAGTATTTCATTATCATATAAAAATATAACTACAGTTAAAAAACATAGAAACAACTTACTATAAAATTAATTTTTAAAAATCCCTGTAGTTGTCATAGCTTATAGCTTAATGAATTGGTTCTCTTCCTTTAATTTAAAATCAAGCATGAGATACATAATAAAATGGAGACAGTTATACATTTTATTACTATATTAAGGTTAAGAAATAAATATGCAAATATGGAATTTCAAATTCCTTTAGAGACCACGCAAGTAGGCAAAGTTTATAAATATGAAAGCAAGTCAGCCCCTGTAAAAACTCATGCAGCTCCACTGACATTCTTCATAAATGTATATTTTTAGAAATGCATTTATACCATTTCAGTTAACACTTTGGATACTGTGCAGTACAAATTCCTACTATTTTTTTCCTAAATTTTGCCCTTTCAACAGTTTTCAACAGGTTCATTCTTTTCAAGAATTACCTTAAACTGTTGGTTGTAACTCTTCCTTTCACTTTAAGATGAATTCAAAATTTACCACTATTTCCTTGTGATGGATTTTGCTTTCAGCACTATCTCTCCCCCCTCCATACTGTTCATTGCTTCTGTTATTGTTTACACATTCTGGGTTTGTGCTGACTGTGACTGAAATCCAGAAAGGATTATTCTCTTCCCAAAACTAGCAGGTCCAAATCCTTCCCTGAGGATCAGATCTGTCAATCTCTACCAGAAGTGCTAGCACTGATTTTCCCCTAGACTGAATGCATTACAGCTTTACACATGGAGGTTGTTTGTTTTTTTTACCTACAGGGGGAAAAAAAATTAAGAGGAAAAGCTGCTTTTTAATGCCTGGGCATGGAATCCCAAGGCTTCAAGAAATATCACCTCTTGCTCTTTGCTTTTTGCTTCTCGAGCAACTTTCAGAAGGTACCACTTTTTTTCTGCCTATCCATCACTTTAGAACCCTTCACCTTTTTAAACTCCTAAAGGATTATTTTTATGTTGGATGAAATCTAGTGCCCAGGAATCAGGAGCAGGCAAACTACAGAGCTCTAACATGTACCCTGAGACAGCCCCTCAAGCTCAGCCTCCTGCCAAGTGGGCAGCACCTGGGCGCTGTCTGGCCACACACAAACTCTACATAAGCTGCAGCTGCCTCTTCCCAGGGCATGAGGGAACATGAGGTAGCTGGCACTACTCTAAAAGCCAAACAGAGATAAAATCCCAATGGATTTCTTGAAGAAAGCTTGAAATTATGTTTTTCACAGTGCGTGCAGAGGCCAGGCAGAGGGACAGAAGGCTCAAATCTCCAGGACACCAAGCTTAACAAAGTATTTTGTTTTTTTTTTTACAAATTTCTTATTATTTTATGACAAGTTCACTGTGGCTACTCCTTTGCTCTTCAATTATATTACCAGTTACTGAATACCACATACATTTCTTTCATGGGGAAAAAAATCCAGTAAAACCTAAGATATCTTTGAACACTTGCTGAGCTTTTCCCAATAATTGTCCTACCACAAGGCTACTATCACCACAATATGGAACAGCCCTATCTTCTAGTAAAATAATAAAATAGCAAAATTATAGCTTTGCACTTTTGAGCAGACACACTGATACAGTGTGAATGTCAACTTCCCTCCTAATTGATTCTGCGCAAACAAAGAGAAGAAAATAACCATGGTGAGAGGTCTCATTAAACTTTCCAAGGAGCTTTCTCACGTGAACCAGCACAAGGTAAGAACCTATACCATCTGAAAAAAAAATCCCTGATGATCATTGTGATCCAGAGTGGAATTCCTTCTTGTTGCATTATAAACCCTTCCCCTTGTAACTTTACAGACAGCAAACAAACAACCCTTCACACTAGCCCCAAGATAGCCTGACCATTCTGTGCCAGTCGAACCACAACACTGAGTAAGCTCAGAGTTTCTCCATCACATCTTAACTCTTAATTTATGACTTTCTGGAAAACGAAGTTAAAATCTTAACTCTCCTATCAATGCCTATTTGCAGAAGTAAACGATGAAAACTTCAGCTGAAATGCTATCACACCCGTAGAGAGTTACAATTACTCAGAAGTAGCATGCCAATTTACCGCATTTGTCAAGACAGGACAGGAGTTCACAAAGTATTTCCTCCCCTCTTTCCTCCCACCCTTACAGTTTTAATTCCCGAAGTGCTCAAAGTCCTTCAAAATCCATATCTCTTTGAGAACACAGATATCAACTGAGATTGAACAACAAAGAAACAGGACCATTCAGTGGCAGATTATCAAACTGCTGAACATCACAGTAAAATATGCAAGACAAATGCAGCCTTAGCTCTAAGATGCACTGATTGCAGATAGGAGGCAATCTTGGAGTATATTTACTCCAGAGCATAACACCTATATTCTTTTCTCATAAACTCTGTAGTGGTGATCACATGAAAGCTGGAAGGAGCACCTTTCTTGCAATTCAATTACAGTAATTTCACATATATAAGGCACACCCCTTTTGACTAAAATTTCGCTCAAAACCCAGAAGTGTCTCTTATGGGCCAGTGCACCTTATATGTGGACAAAGTTCAGAAAGTTGCCAACCCGGAGATGTGAGCCTCAAGAGCAGCCACCGTGACGGCAGCCACGGCAGCTGGGGATGAAAGTGGGGGGGCCTGCAGCACAGGGACGGCGCCTGGAGCTGCGTTTATAGGCTTTCTCACATTTGTGAAAAACGTTTGCAAATTGAGCACCTGCCAGTAAACACTGCAATTGCATGATTCTGTTACTAATTCGTTACTTTATTGCGCACGGATCCTCACTTAAAAAAAAAGTGGGCCTTATAGATGGACAAAGTTTGGGAAATTGCCAACAACCCCAAAGCGCGCCTTATACTCCAGTGTGCCTTTTAGGCGTGAAATTACTGCAAGACTTAAAGCATTAAGACAAGACAGGTGGTAATTTAGGTGCCACAAAAAAATACATGAGGACCAAGCAATGAACCACCTATGCTCCTCTTCGTGTATGAAAATTATTCACACCTCTTCTACTCCCACATTTTTGCCCAAAGTCCCTAGGTGTGTCACAGCATATTCCTTCTTCTGTTCATCACTTGATTTTAAAAGGTACCTTAATTCTGCATTTTCAGATCTACTGTTGGTTGATCTAGGGAGGCAAGAGGGTATATATACATATGAATATCTCCTTGGAACCTCCCAGCTACCAACTTCTGTGCCCAGAAAGTACCTGGGAGCCAGACAAGCAGATCTAATTGTCCAGTTCTGAGTAATGAATACACCTTGGCTACACCATCAATCAAGTCATGCTTTGACACAAACAGTCTGCCAAATCTCAAACCTCTCTGCTTTGATTAAGGTCATCAAGAAGGCAGATCCATTCCTGAAAGGAAATTCAAAAAAATTTCTGCTGATAAAGTTTGCAGCTGACAGGAAAGAAAGATGAAAAACAGGTGAAATGTTAATGATAACGGCTCCACATAGCTTTCTTTAGCATAGAGATGGGCTGAAAAAGATAAATTTCAGTACTGCTAGACCAGCTTACTTGCAACACAGACAATAATACGCCCTCTGCTCAAGGAGAAGGTCTGCACTTATTCAGGATCAAATTTGAGACCCATAGGAAGCACACAGACAACTGCTATCAGCTGCTGCAGAAGGCAGGACCTGCTGGGAAGGTTCACTACATGCATGCAGACAATGCCTCAGTACCATTTCCCACTGGGACAGCACTGGAGTTCCTCACAAGCAAAATGAGCAGCAGGCAGGAGCACTCAGTCTTGGGAGAAGCAGCATGCTCTGGAGTGCAGAGGAGAAAACTACATCCTAAATCCTGCTGCCAGAGGAAGGGTCTGCCTGGAAATGCTGCTCATGCTGCTGGATTCTGTGGGTGTCTAGAGGATAGGGAATGAATGTACCTTATCCAACCAAATGAGGAAGTTGATGAAAACTTTAAACAGTGAGGAAGTCTCTGGATTCAGATCCTTGGTCTCATAGGGATCTATAGCTCCCTGACATCTTCAGCAAAGGTGACATGGCAGGACACAAGCAGTTGAGAGAGAATTTTGGAGGGTGTTAGAGATAACTTGTTAACATTAGTACAGGATGGGCCAACCAGATGTGATGCACAGCTAGACTTGCAGTTCACTAATACAGGAAGAACTAAGTGGTCATGAAATAACCAGTTGGAGCATTGGCTGTGAAGACCCTAGAACAGGTTCAAGATCCTGAAAAAAGTGAAAAAGCAAAGTACAGACCCCAGATCTGGGGAAAAAATGCAGTAAATCCTCTTGGAACAGGTCTCTGGGCACACAAAAGAGCAAGTGACTGGGAAGTCAGAATGGGTTTACTTACAGTAGATCCTGCTGGACCAACACAGTTGTTCAACCTCAGAACCCAGAGGAAGAATAGGTGGGGTAACAACACCAGGAATGGGACAAAACCCAAGAGACTTATCTGTGACAATTTTAATGATATTATTAGACTTGTTTAATTATTAGACTCATAATATTCCATTATATTACAAATAAATGCTTGCCTTTATGCATATAAAGTGTATGCTTATTTGCTTAGTTACAATGCATCCTCCTTACCCATAACAGGATTTTTGGAGTAACAGAAGGTTAAAGTGTTTCGGCCACAGTCAACACTTGCCACTGAGTCCATGGCACTTGAGTTGCTGGAGCTGCAGGTTCCCATGTCACTTTTGTTTGCCTTAGCTTTTTAGGAAGTACAAGTGAAGCATTTCCTTTGAGTATGCCTTTAAAAGGCAAAAATCTACCAGTTTTGTACAGAATCTATTAGATATAGTACAGATGAGTCTTGCAGATGCAGATGATAAATATGCACAACATATTTATGTATGCATAATACCATTTCATGTAATTTAAACCCAGCCTTTCACACATTCCCAGATGTCCTTCTAGGTTCCCAGCTGAATAGGAATGCCTTGTGCCCAGGAACTGGGCCACCTGAGCTGCGGCCTGCAAGGGCAAGCCAGGACAGAGAGTAACCAAAGTCAAGTAGAGCAAGAACAACCTGAAAAATTTGATAGCATAAGGCTTAGTCATAACTCTTCACCCCTCCCACCTCTAACTGCAAGAAGAAAAGGACAAAGAGATTCGATTACAAAGGAATTGAGACAACAGGGTCACAGTAAAGTGACTGAAGCCAGTTTGGGGTCCCAAGATGAAAACTTCAACATCCAGCCTGTTCTGGCCTGGTTCTGTGAGCAAAGCTCCTTGTTCACCCTGAATGACTTCACCAGGTTCCCCTGGAGATTTCCTAGTTCACCCCATTTCCTGACAGGTGTAGAGTGTGCAGCCTGCTCTTCCAGCAGAAGGATGTCCTCCACAGCTCAGAGCACTTAAACAGTGCTCCTGTGCTGATCTCATCCTGTCAGTATGAAACACCATTTTTCCTTGCTTTTTTATCGCTTCCCTCCCAGCTTTTTTTTTTTTGTTGTTTGTTTTCCCCTTTCCTTTCTTCCTTTGAAACACAAAACTGAAGCAAACAATACTACAGAATGATTGATCAACATGAAAGAGTTGGGTATCTTTTGAGTATACACCACCCACAAGAAGTGTAGAGAAGCCCTCTAGTGCAGGTGGCTCACAGTCACCCAGTTTCAGGATGGACTACACCAAACCTGAAAGGATGTAATGTGCAGATTACCTTTTTATCCAGGTGTCACAAGCCTCTGAATAACTCCCCATGATGCGACAAGGGTTGACTTCCCCTACACAGCTTTTTGAATACTGACAGCCCCATCAACAGAGCCACTGTCATTCTGAGATTGCACAAGTGCAAGCACAGATGCAGCTCTACAAAAAACACCCTCATCTGTTTGCTTTTTGAGCAAAACAATTTCTCATAAGAATATGCTGGTTTATATATTTCAAGACTCTGAGCATTCTCCGCCTCCTGCCTGTTACCCAGGGAGACTATATGATAGCATGGTCACCATGGAAACAGTGGACAAACTTAAGATGTTTTCATTGCTGTAGATAAAAGCCATCTGCATTATTTTTTTCTTTTCATTTCTGTTTCTCACACCACTAGCTCAGGCTCCCAAGCCAAACTGTGGCAGCTGTGGTGCCACCATGCAGCCAAGAGCCATGTACCATTCCCAAAGCAACATCCCCATGACATCCCTGGGCTCACAGATGGGGGACAGGGCAAACCTCCTACAGGTAATAACAGCATGTGCTTGCTGCAGCAGCCACCTGCCCTCCTTCCTCCCCCACCTCATAGCAGCCCACTTGGAAGATGTTTCTGAAAGTTTTTTGAACACATTCCAGCAGGAAAAAGTACACAGTTTGCCTAAACAGACAAAAAAACAAGGCTGAAGAGCATTTTTGTAGGTTTTTATCCAGGTGTCACAAGACTCTGAATAATTCCTGATGTGACAGGGCCTTATTTCTCATACACAGCTTTTTAACTAGCTGAAAGTCCTTGACTGTGGATATTTGACACTGTGGTGTCATCTCTCTGTTTATTCAGGAATAGTTGATCAGAAATTTATAAATAATTATGTTCATGATATACGAGATCAAATTCAGTAAGCAATCTTGAAGCTGGACTGTTTCTCTGTGTCTGACAAACAAAAACACATTTTCCTCTGCAGTAGGCCAAGATGACTGAATACAACCAGAAATATCAAGCATCAAATTAGGTTTCTGCAGTGTTTTCCAGACAAAAAAACTGGATGTTCTGTTACACATAATTCATTTGCTGGACGTTGAGTTTTGGATTGCTGCTCTTGCCAGTTTTGGCTTTTTAAGAAACTTTAGGGTATTTCTCATCATTGATCCAAGTTTGTGACATTGCTACATGAGTATACACTTTCCAAAGGGTATATTTACTAAAAAATTATTGTAAAAAGCCAATTTCTACACAATGGCACTTCAATTAAATTGAAAGACATCTCAGAGAATGCTTCTCAGTTTCAATAGTCACTTCTAATTCTGTTTTAATCTTTCAGTGGGTAGAAATGTACTGTTTCATGTTACATGCCTGCTAAGAGCTGATGCTCTCTGTAGCCTATAAATCCTCTGACTCCTATCAAAACAACACCCAAAAAAATTATTATTGGATTTTGTTAAAATTGGGAGCTTCCTACCAAATTAAAGCCCTGCCTATAAGTTAAAGACAGTCACTGAAGAGGCAGCTGGTGTTTTGACAAGTCAGAGTTTCTTCCCTGCTTGTTTACAGCCAATTCTATCCTGCACAACAGTCTCCAACAACATCCTGCCCCAGGCTGCGATCAGGACATTTCTGAAGCAAGTCTAATAAAACAGACTTTCTTCTTCTCTTATGCTAAGATTATTTTTCCAAATGTCACATCACTCATTATTTTTTACTTTGAATCCTTTCCAGCTTCTTTACTGAATGCATAAATCAGAACTGAGTATACTCTTGAAGTAAAGGTCTTAATGTTCAATTCAGAAAAAAACTATAAAAAGTTCCTACACTTGAGAATTACAGATGTTTTTTCAGCCTGCCTAGTGAACCCCAAATCCTTCTTTATTACTGCCGTTATACCAAATATTCCATTGATAATATACACAAAGTAAGAATACAATTAGAGGTGATAGCTCAGCACTCTGAATTAACAATACAAGTAAATTGCTGCTAATTGTTTTCAGTTCCCAACTTCAAAACACAGCCAGTTTCTTTTAAGCTTAAAATTTATTACATTAAATCAGTGAGACAGCCTGAAATGAACTGGCAGCAAAAATTATCTAAGTTAAAGATAAGTTAGTATAAGCTATAGAGAAAAATCATCAAGATTGAAAAAAGTAAAAAATATGGTTTGCAGTCGTTCTGCCAAGATTTGCTACTTCCACACTCTATTGTTTAAATAAATAAATAATGAATAAACAAAGGAAAAATTAAAGCCCAAGTAAGATGTAGCATTTTGAATCACATGAAGAATCCCGCACTGGCAGAAAGAAGACACTGGACATTTTGTGTTTCCCTA
The DNA here is from genome assembly GCA_009812075.1 of Sialia sialis. Taxonomy (NCBI): domain Eukaryota; kingdom Metazoa; phylum Chordata; class Aves; order Passeriformes; family Turdidae; genus Sialia; species Sialia sialis. Next base: position 61,693,448 of record VRYO01001463.1, read on the forward strand.
TCTGCATCGTAAGTGTGCAGCATTCAAAAACATTGAGTTGAAATAAAAGAGTGGCAAGGCATGAGCAGGTCTTGGTCAGCCTGTGACTTTAATCTCAAAAGGCTCCTGAAAAAATGTGTATTTCTTAAGCAGGAAGGGATCAAATAAAATGAAGTTTTTAAAGTCTTTCGTCCTGAAAGACTTCTAAAAGAAAGACTGCTCTTAAGAAGAAATCAGCTGTCCTGCAATGTTACTTACCCAATGTTTTTGATTGTTTACTCTTTCTCCAGTGCAGTGGTTGAAAGCAGGGACATTTATCATTCTTTATGCTGACAAGATGCATGCAGTAATTATGACCATCCTCACTAACCCAACCTGTAAGCTTACTAAGTGAAGGAAACCTATGCAGGCCAGAGTAAGCGGTCATGCCTAACAAGTTTAAAGATCTCCTTCCATTTATCTTATCAAAGATGAAATCAGGAGGCATTTTGCCACAATTTGTAAATGTCCATAGGCCACAAAGGATTTCTATTTTGGAACCAATCTACCAGCCAGAGTTTAATGAAATCTAATGGCTGTATATTGCATAATAATACCATATGGTGTTTTTACAGGTTCCTTTATGTACTGTATAGAGCTGTAGCAGACAACACGCAAGCTTATCGCACATCAGAAGCAATAAGAAGATTTGAAATGGAAGCATTTATGATGAGATTTAGATTGTGATTTGAAATCCTACCTGTCACTTGAAGTATAATAATCTCTTGCTTTTCATTGAAACCTATCAGTGTAGAGAGGAGAAATTATTTGCTTTACAAAAATTCTTTGGGCTATAGACTTAATCAAGGCAGCTAAATGCTTTCTCTGCAAATTTGTTTTTCTGTAAGTCAAAGCTATATCTGGAAGGCCAGCTGTGGAAAAGCAGTGTATGGGAGGACTTGATGCTGCATTTTGGAAGTTTGGCAAGGTGCAGAGCACCAGCAGCTGAGCAGGATGGGACAAGCACAGAAATCAAGGACAGGAGGTGACAATAGGCCAGGTAGAAGAGCAGTCTGAGGAACTATCTTTGAAAAACAAGAGGTTAACCAGGCAAATGTAAAAGTCAAGGATGCTGTAAGTGATGCCTGGACACTTTAATCCAAATAAGATGATGCGTACAGAAAGCAAGATACACCATGCTGGAGGGTTGTGCAGCAAGGTGCTTGAGAAGAACTGCTGCAAATAAACAACTGGATAAATACAGTAATTTCACTACTATAAGCCACACCTTTTTCCTTGAAGAATCCAGCCTGCCCCAGTAGTGCGGCTTATATTCAGGTGCGGCTTATCTATGGACAAATCCCAGTGAAATGCCAACCTGGAAGTGAGAGCTGGCTGGAGAGGGTACCTGGGGCTGCCTTTAAAGGCTTCGCTGGTCTATGAAAACTGTTGCAACTTGAGCACCTGACACCAAACCCAGCTGGCAGCGATTCTGTTACTAATTTGTTACTTTGTTACACATGGATCCTCGCTTTTAAAAAAAAAAAAAAGTGCGGCTTATATTCAGGTGCAGCTTATATATGGACAAATCCCGTGGTCTACCCGGCTACCGGGAGGTGCGGCTTATAATCAAGTGTGGTTTATAGTCGTGAAATTACTGTATCTTTCTTTCTTTAGCAGACCTCTGCCTCATTTTGTTAACTAAAGATGCTCTTGCGTCCAAAAATATATCCATCTATACCACAACTAATACTGAGAAAGCAAAGGCAAGGATGAGGTATAACTAAAACATTCTATCACATACAAGGTTAGAAAATAGTGAGAGATATATAAAAATCAATACTACTTCAAGGAGCATACTACTTTAACAGTAGTATGAGTAGTACTGGTACTGCTTTGTACTTACAGTAATTTCACGATTATAAGCCGCACTTGAATATCAGCCGCACTTCTGGGTAGCTGGGAAGACCACGGGATTTGTCCATATATAAGCCGCACCTGAATATAAGCCGCAATTTTTTTTTTCCTTTTTTTTTAACTCCGCGTGGCAGAGGGGGCGGGGTGCTCCGGCCCGGCCCCACACAGCCGGCTTCCCAGCGGCAGGGGCCGGCCTGCCCTTGCACACCCCCCGTTCCTGGCGGTCCCCCGCTCTCAACGGCTCCCGGTGGCACAGAGGCCGGCCCACCCTCTTGCAGCCCCCATTCCCGGCAATCCCACGCTCCCAACGGCTCCCGGTGGCACAGGGGCTGGCCCACCCACTTGCCACTCTGCTTGGCCGGCTCTTACTTCCGGGTTGGCGTTTCGCTGGGATTTGTCCGTAGATAAGCCACACCCGAATATAAGCCGCACCACTGGGGTAAGCTGGATTCTTCAATAAAAAAGGTGCGGCTTATATTCGTGAAATTACTGTAAGTGCATATATTAAATAGTTCTGGGGCAGGGGGGAAACATCAAAAAAACCCAAAATTCTTTTTAAGTGCTCTTTTTCACCTGAGATATACAGATGTTTGTTGTTACCTTATTCTGATTGCCAAGCTGAGAGCTTTTAGCCAACCAACAGTTTTTTTTCTGTTATCAGAATGTATTTAAAATGGTACTTCAGACCAAGTAAGCCCTATCTCCTCCCTTGTATTCTTCCCAAAGAGTTGGAGTTCCTATTTATCTACTACTACACCCAAGAAACTGCTCTAGCAGCTGTAACAGTACCTCTGCAAACCACTCTCCTGGAGTTGCCTGTGTCTCCAGATCCACCCCCATTCTCAGGATGATCTTTACATCTATCTAGTTTACAAGCAAATTTTCAGAAGTCTTCTAAAGATAGACATCTCTATGTGTCTTGAAATGCAATGCCATTACTCCCCGTGATAATGCTGGCTTGTGACTTTAAAGGATAGTCAAGCCTTTAATCCTTTAAAATTACAAGATGAAAGAGAGGATTGAAGCAATATTTTCAAAAATGTCAAAGTGATTCACATGTCTAGTTCTCTCCTGGAATTTTGAGAAGGCAGGCTTTAAAGTTGCTTAACAACTTATTTTAAGGGACCCAAATCTCTAAATAATGATAAGTATGCTCAATTTATGTAAAAATGAAGCAAGAGCATGCTCAGAACAGATTCTTGAAAACATTGAGATTAAAGGAATCAGAAGATAGAGGAACAGAATTGTTCAGATTTTTCCAGCACGTCAGTACAGAACAGCCTGTATGCGTTTCTATAATTAGATCTCTCACATCTGATAGAAATGCAAATTGTTTAGAAGCAAAAAGAGTTTGCTTTTTATGTTTGCTGTATACACATCTTTATTTATACTTAGAAAAAATTTAGTGCTACAGTTAGAATCAAGTTAGCCCATTGCTGAGTACCTAAACACCAGGGAGATGGAGATTTCTGGAGAAAATGAAAAGAAAAAATAGAGACACCAAAATCAACTTAAAAAAAAAAAAAAAAGGAAAAAAAAAAGGAAAAAAAGTTTCTCTTGATTTACTGGTCCCTCCTGATAATAATCAAGATTACAGAACATACAGCTTTCCCTTGTACCATCTGCAAGCTCCTATGGCCTAGCTCTCTTTTAAACTATTATATAGAACTCTCATCCTTCGCTTCAACACTTCTGTTTCTGCCTGATGTGGAAAACAGGCTGGCTGGTCTTTGAGAGATTTTCTCTTCCAATACCCATGCAAGTGTTTCTTCACTACACTACATGCTGTGCTGGATTAGTTACTAAATAAATCCTTGCTGCAATGAGAGTCTGAGTTTTTGAATTCCCTTTTGGTGGCTGTTTGGCTTTATGCAACAGCAAGGAGTGTATCTGTCCCTGAACTTTACAGTTTGTATCACTGTAATTTATTTTTTAAAACAGATATTTTAGCAGAACTGTGTGTACCTTATCACTGGCTCTTGATGAGACCAGATGTGATGTTAATAGGGAACTTCAGGGTGCCAGCAGCATTGGGGCAATGGTAGACCTTCTACAGAAGACAGGAACTACCCAAATCTCATTATTTGTCTACAATTCACATAAAGACAAGGCTGAGGAGAAAGCAGTTATTTAATAATTACCTTACACACTGCATTTTTCTGTATCTCAAAGGCAATCTGTTCTTTCATATACAAAAGTAAAAAGTACATGTACAGCTCTTTTCTCCCACACATTTCTAACCAGTCTAAGTACCTGGTTGGATCCTATCAGTTTATCATCCAGGCTGCATCTCTAGATGCCATAAAGCTTTTGTCTATTCACTTCTGCAGCTTACCTTTACTGGATCAACAAAAATTTACTAAGCCTACAGGCTGGCTACTAGAAGACAATGACGTCTTAATATTATGTGAAAGCCAAATGTGCTGAAATGACATTTGCTTTCTATCTCTCGCAGGAAATCAAAGATAATTAGGCAATCAACATTGCTATTTGAACAAATGGAAAACAAAATAAAGCCCATCAATATCATCCACTCCCCAGAACTCTTGTATTCTAGTTTATGACAGAATAGTGAGTTTTAATACATTTTATATTCAGCTGAATTCTATCATCAGCAGAAGTTTTAAAATAGATAAATTCCAAACTGTCACTCAGAATAAAAGGAGCCCTATTTCATATATACATAAGTAAGCATGAGACAAGTCTGTGGTAGTTTGTTTTGTCTTTTTTTCCACCCATCTCCGCAATGCAATTTAAAGCTTATTGTCAGAGCTATTTTTTAATATTTCACTTCATTACTTCCACTTATTTCCATTAAGCAAATTTTTTTCTTTACTCTGCTAATCCAGTTATTAAACACACGTTAAATTAAAAGGTTATTCAAGGGATTAGGATGGCAGAAAAAAAAAAACTGATCAGAACTTTATGTTTCCTATCTAAATTTTCATTTGTATCACATTTCTATTTACAAATAACACTGATTACCCATCATGATAGGTCTAAATAAGGTAGGATTTCTGCATCTTAGGACAAGCAGGTGGGCAATGACTTTGGGTTTATTTCATTCCAAAAGCTATTCTGCTTTTGGAGGCATCTCTTCTCTTTGCAAGGGAGCATGTCAGCTACTAGTCTTTGTACCGTGGTGCTGAACTCTTTTGGCCTGGACTACACAGGCTGGTTCATGCCTGTCCCAAATCACGTGCAGTCAAGGAGAAAGACTTCATCCACAGGGTAGACCTCAGTTTGTACAAAGGAGCAGAGGGAGGGAGGACAGATTCTGCTTGTGAGCACACCAGGGAGCAAGTCATGCCAAGGCTAAAGGAGGGATGGGGCAGCAGCTTATCTCTGAAACAGGGACATTATGAAATGGAAAGCCATCACTGGAAACCAGAGTGGATTGTGCATTCTTATGGATCTTTTGGAGAAACATACAGTTCCGTTCTACCCATAGTTTAGTGCATAGTCTTAATTTAGCCTTGCATAAATGATCATCTGCAAGATGCCCCTAAATATTTTTTTTTCCCCTTGAGTTTGCAGCTTTCCACATCTAGCTCATTCTGGCCAATGTTAGCAAGGCGAACTTTTTCCCACCATGTTTATTAGTTGGTATTGTTTCAGAATCAGTGCTAGTTTGTTTTCCAAGTACAACATTGTACCACAGAATGACTTAAGAGCTAAATTGTCATGCTCCAGACCAAGATTTTAAATGTGATTTAAAAACCTCATGTAATACATCAGAATCATCACAAGGAAAATCACTAAAGAAAATTATAGACACAAAAAGCTTCAAGGTCTTTTGCATCTTCTTTCTTTGCTTATGTAGGGGCTCAATGGAATTAAAGATGTCAGTTAGCTAATGGCAATAAACAGTTGCTTACAGTTCATCTCCTAGACAAAAACAGCCCAAAACAGTGAAAAAAATATTAATGTAATTTTTAACAATGTCACTGAATATGTGGAATTGCAGTCTATAGAAGAAAAAAATAATTGAAGAAAAATGAAGTAAAAGAGTCACTATTTTGAAAGACAGGTTATCAAGCTGGTTTTTTAAGTATTCCATAAATTGCTAGTCTGAACTGCAAATACTTATTGCTTAGATCTCAGTGCTGACAGCTTAAAGTCAGCATTTGGAGATGAATCCTTGAATACCACATCCCAAATGTCACTGAGTAACTGACAATATGCAGCAATTCAGAGGCAGGGCTTCGCTAGTGACTTTCAAAATTTAAAAATGCCTCAAAAGATTTAGTTTGTGAATGTTTAACAGAGATGATTTCTGGCCTGAATTAATCTAGCCACTGATCATGCATTGCTTTTAAGTGGCAGAAGAACACATACATTTTCTCACTATGAATGGCATGACTGCATTTGAGGAAAAACTGAGAAATATACTCCCTGCTTATTACCATAAACACATCAAAAATACACATCCACTCTTACAGGTCTATGAATGCCATTTGTTCCACTGGAAACCCTCTGACAGCAGAGCTTTCCCTAAGTCTTCACCTGAAGCACATGCTCCAGTCAAATAAATTTTCAGTTGATTTTCTGGTACTTCATCTTTAATAAGTTAAAAATAGCACATAAGCCTAACACAAACAATATCTTACTGATTGGAAATTAGAACATTTTTTGTTTTATTTAGGAAAAGGAAAAAAAAAAAATTAAAAAGCAGTCCTCCTCACCAACTTGCTTAGTTTGGCTAACCATCTAGGGGCTCCTACTGAAATAATGAAATTACTATTTTAATCCTGTTAGAACAAATGCAAATTCTACATTTTTCAGATCTATACACCTGGTATAAATTATTGTGCCATGAAAGAAACAAACAAAGGGGCAGGAGGCAGGTGATGATCTCAGCTGATAATGCATTTTATGCTTAAGTTTAAAAAAATACAAAAACAAAAACAAACAATATACCAATAATATAAAAGGAAGAATATTGTCCATAATACAACCAAAGAAGTGCTTTTGCCCTGTGTGGCACTAGACAGGTCTTTACCAGCATGCCTAGTTGTGACTACTAAAACTAAAGTAGTATCCAGTCTCTTCACAGTTAACCACTGAGTAAATAATGTAGAAGACTAGAAAGTATAGCTTGTATGGAAGGGTTAAATGAGTCAGGACTGTTTGCCCTGGCAAGTGAAAATTGTTAATCATTCAGAGTCATCAAGCATCTAAGTGGCAAATTAAAGCAGCTTAAGGTATCATTTTCTCCTCCACATCTTCTAGCAATAAAGTATGGGCTTGCATCACAAATTTAAGGTAGAAAACATTTCCTGTGCCCAACACTGAAAACTGGAATATATGATTAGGGAAGGATTTGAATCTCCATCACAGGAGTTTTTTAGGAATAGCTTAGACAAGGGCTTCTAAGAAGTGACAGTTGCAATCGAGCCATTTACATTTGGATGGATATATGGAAAACACAGCCTCTCAAAGCTCTTTCAGTCCTCCCCAATTTACCTGCAAAGGATTTACAAGGTTTACATCATGAGTGTAACTTGAATGTCTCATATTTTTCCCATGCTGGAACCAGTTTAATGGCAAAGTGCATGCAGCTTTCAAGAAAATATTACCCAGGCAAAGTGGGATAAGAGACAACAAAAGCAGAACTAAGATTTGCCAACCAAAGGAGCAGGCAGCAGTCTTGTTTCACCATGCAGTTTATAGCCCACAGCAAATCAGCTTAGGCACCCAACAACAGTAACAAAAAAGTGAAGGAAAGCATTTCAGATCTGTAAAGATGCACCAGGGTATTAAAAAGCTTCTTTCCTCATTGCATCCCAGCTGCTAACAGCAGTACAGGCAGATGGAGAGAAACACTGCTACAATGCTACAGGACACCAGTAATTGCTATGAGTACTGACCAGGGCTGAAACCTGTGAAAACCACGGAGCTCAGTTTGCCAGTGGCTGACATTCAAACCTTGATGGATTTGGCAAGGACAAAAAGTCTCTCAGGCACAACCATGAACAGAAAGAAGAGGCAACAGAAAAAAGAGCAGCCAGGAATTTAAGAAATTTTACAGGAAGAGTGTGACAAGGATTCTTTATGTTTGAAAAACCAACATGCAAAAAAAAGTGTCATATTCTGACATAGTATTATACACATTCCTGAGCAAGACTGTAGGTGTAATAAAATATTTTTGTTATTTACTGTTTATAGTTTCCTTTCCACAACCATTACAGCTACCAACAAGCTGCGTAGCTTCTGATCAGATCAGGGCAGATGAAGCTCTACTTTAAGTTGAACTGGGTCAACCCAAATGAATTGATGATGACTCAATTCAGAGCACACAGCTTAGCAAAGTAAAAAGCTGGCTGAATTTATTCTCCCATCTGAGATAGTATTATTATTATTACTAGGAGTTAGAAAGTCTCCTTCATTTGTACTCTGCTGAAAGCCTGCAATCTTTCTTGTGGCTCTGCTGTCCCAGTTTTCAGGTATTGTCATCCTGCTGCATGGGGTGATGCTTGGAATCATTTCAAAGCTGAAATTCGGGGAAGCAAAAATCCTGTGTATGAAAACTGAGCGGTAGGAGGACTCCAAAACAGTTTTCCAGGGTTTATGATGGGCTCTGCAGAAAATTGCTGAAGCATACTCAGTTTTCTGCTAATTAAAAAAGCTGACTACCTTTTTGGAGACACATGGCCAATGTTGAAAATAGTTTTCTTCACTGGTATAAAGATATCCATACATTCTTTCATACCCTTTTTGCTTTATGTATTGTGCAATAGGCAACAATGAATTTGACTTCTTAAACTGCAAAATCCTGCTGATGTTCAATATTTGCATTGTTTTGTCAGCAACATGAAAAATTGTTCTGCTTTAGTAAGTATTCTCTAGTCGTTGTATTTTATCATGCACTGGGTTCACAGGAGCACTAAACCTACAGTGACTTTTGCATTGATAAGGTGCATGGAGCTAAAAAAGTCACTGCATTAATATACAGACTGATAACCAAAGTATCATAGAATCTTAGAGTTTTTGGATTGGAAGGGACCTTAAAGATAACATAATTCCAATCTCCCTGCTGTGGGTAGGGACACCTTTTACCAGAGCCCCATCCAACTCAGCCTTGGATACTTCCAGGGATGGGGCATCTGCAACATCTCTGGTCTAAGTGTTCCAGTGCCTCACCACCCTCACAGCAAGGTGATTAGCAATTTTTTCTAATCTCTAATCGAAACCTACTCTCTTCCAGTTTGAACACATTCTCCCTTGTCTTGCCACTACATGCTCTTATAAAAAGTCCCTCTCCAGCACTTCTGCAAGCCCACTTTAAGCACTGGAAGGCCACAATTATGTCGCCTTGAAGCCTTGTCTTTTCCAGGCTAAGCAAATCCAATTGTCTCAGCCTTTCCTTATGGGAGAGGTGCTCCATCCCCCTAACCAACTTGGTGGCGCTTCTATGGGCTCACTCCAACAGGTTGACATCCCTCCTGTGCTGGGACCCTAGAGCTGGATGCAGCATTCCAGGTGAGCTCTCACCAGAGCAGAGGAGAGGGACAGAATCCCCTCCCTGGCCCTTCTGATCACACTGCTTAGAATGTAGCACGTTTGGCTTTCTGGGCTGCAACCAATACCTTACCAGCTCATATCCTGCTTTTCATCCACCAGCAGCCTCAATCCTCCTCACCAGGGTAAAAGAGCTTAATAAGCAGGTAGGGGAGAGCAGACAAGAGCTTTGAAATTTCATACTGGAGTCTGACACTTGAGTACCACCACAAGAACAAAACATGGTTGCTCTGCCCCAAGCTGGCCCTTAGCAAATGCCCAAGGGAGCAAGACAAGAAGATGCACCTCAGCTCTTCCCATTAACAGTCTGTTTTCCTGCAGAATCCCTCTCTTATCAGCAACTCAGTCCTCATGGGTTAAGAAACAGAAAAGTGGAACCACAGGTACACGTCTCACTCTTACTATAATGACGATGGTAATTTCTGACAGCCGAGGGAAATCTCAAATCAGCACAAGCAGATGCATCAAAACTCACCTTTCAGTTTCTAAACTAATTGCAATGCAAAACTGCTGTAACATCCTAAGCACAATCAATCATAAGCAGGCAGACTGAAATTAAATACATGGATACTAATCAGAATCAGCTGCAGCAATTCTTCCATTCAGCTATGCAGAAAAAAGAAAGTGCAAAACTTTAGGGATTCCTTATCCTTTCCGAAGTCACTGTTTTCTCTCTAACATTTTAAGAAATAGAGAAACCCAGCAGTTCATGTTTCTCCTCCTGTCCCTGGAGGTGACCTTATTCAACTATCACATCAATGACTCTTTGATGTATCTCTGTCCCTACTCTGACCCAATAATAAAGCAGAAACATCAGTAACTACAGAAGCTAGGAAAAACCATTATGCCATCTTTTATATACTTACAGTACTGTTATTTATAAGCTACCACTGACTTTTGAAGCTCAGTCTTTGACTGTGCTGCTCACCCAGGGCTACCAGGACCTTTTCATGAGAGCTCATTGCTCAGAGCATTCTGTGTGCACTTACAGACTATGTTAAGGCCCATGACAGCACAAGACCTTTCTTTGCACTTCATGCAAGATTCATTCCTTCTGATTTACACCACAATAAGGCAATAGTAATAGAAGTGAAGTGAGTTACACAACACAGAGACTGTGCCTGACCTGACAGGTCCCAGTATATATTTAAACCATTTCATGCAATTCTGAGAGCAAGACACAGAGAAGATGATAACTACTCTTTGTTCTATTCTACTGGATTCAGCACACAGCCCTGCCATATTCTACTTCCATTAATTCTCTTTCTGTAAACTCAACATTTCAGAAAGACTGAAAGCAATTATAGTTATTTCATGTGTATAAGGCGCACCAGAGTATAAGACACACTTCCAGGATGTCGGCAATTTTCTGTACTTTGTCCATACAAAAGGTGCACCAGAGTATAAGAAGTATTTTTTTTTTTTTTGAAGCGAGGATCTGCGCATAACAAAGTAATGAATTAGTAATGGAATCATGCGATCGCAGGGTTTACTGGCTCAGCTCGGGACTGCACAGGCTTGGCCCCGCTTGGGGCCAGGTGGGCTCAGCTCTGCTCGGGGCTGCCGCAGGCTCGCACTTCTGGGTTGGCAAATTTCCAAACTTTGTCCACATATACAGCAGACCAGCCTATAAGGCGCACTTCCGGGTTTTGATCAAAATTTTAGTCAAAAGGGTGCACCTTATACATGTGAAATTACTGGAATTTCTTTTGTGATTCCTCCATAAGTTCATTATTACAGCATCTATGTGCATAACACATTTTAATACATTTATTTTCACAGTATACATACAACAAGGAAAACTTATTTTAAAAAGGCCTACAGAAAAAAAAATTAGAAAAGAAAAACCAAAACCACCACACACTTACTAATTTCGGATACTCAGTCTGAAAAGTGCTGAAAACTGCTTTTCAGAAGACTTGTTTCATGATGCTCTTCCATGTTCAAAGCCCAGCTACTATTAACTCCAGCTGCAGCTGCAAGTACTCAGTGCTTCTGCAAATCAAACAGTGAGGTCGCAAGTCAGCAACCCAGAAAATGAGAGCCACCTGTGAAAAGCTCTGTGCCTCTGCCGTGACTGGCACAGCAATAGCTAAAATGTTTCTTCACAGCTGTTCAGCTGTGCCTAAGGCTAGGAAAGATAGCTGTTTGTTTTGTGAAGGGTTTTTTTATTATTACTTTATTTTTAAAGAAAAGAGTAAACTATTTGCAAACTCAGGTTGAATTCAGTTAATGAAGAGCTTGACAAGAGGGAAAGCTCTACAGATGTCTTCCCCCTGAAGGACACCTGCCTGAGGAGTGGAGAAAGACCTGGTCTAGCCAGCCCTACTGTGGTGTGGGTATCAGCATTGTAGAAGCGTTGGCTGGCTCTCTTTCTGTCATCTGCCATGTGACCTTTCTTTCAACATGGAGCCTGGTTGTTAAAAAGTTAATTCAAGCTCCTGGAAGTACAGCAATTTCACACCTATAAGGCACATCGGAGTATAAGGCACACTTCTGGGTTGCCTGCAAGTTCCCGTACTTTGTCCATATATAAGGCGCACCGGCGTATAAGGTGCATTTTTTTTTTTTTTAAGTGGAGACCTGTGTGCAACAAAGTAACGAATTAGTAATTACTGGCAGGTGCTCAATTTGCAAACATTTTTCATGGATTGGTGCAGCCTTTAAACGCAGCCCCAGGCGCTCTCCCCATGCCGCAGGCCCCAGAACTCCCACCCCCAGCACCGGGGGTCTGCCCAGCCACGCGGCGGGGGCAGAGGCTGCCCGGCCAGCTCGCACTTCTGGGTTGGCAATTTTCCAAACTTTGTCCATATATAAGGCACACAGGCGTATAAGGCGCACTTCCGGGTTCGGATCAAAATTTCAGTTAAAAAGGTGTGCCTTATGTGTATGAAATTACTGTAATTAATATTTCCTGCCTGTGAACAACTTCTCACTTCATTGCAGAGTAGCAGTAGTCTGAACTGGGGGGTGCCCAGGAGCAGGAGCTTGGATGGCTCTGTTGGCTGCCTGCCTGCAGCATCCAGGATCTGCTGTACCCAGCAGGATCTGCGCCAGCTTCCAGGTGCATGGCTTTGCTTAACACAAAAATTGCACTTGGGCCACCTGAAAGGTGTGAGTTTCAAGAATTCAAGAGCCACAAAAACTTGTGCTCAGGATAAAGCAGTGACAAAATAGTCTTTTCCAGATAGCTGCTCATTGAGGGAATCCCTGTCATGATTCCTTCTTTCTACAAGGAGAAAGAAACAGTACGATGTTAGTTGGATGTAATGCCTGTAACGATTTTTAGATCTTTTTACAATTCACCCATTATTTTTTTCTAGGTGATCTTCTTCATTTAATGATTGCCTTCAAGGACATCCATGCTTTGATATTCATTTTCATGCATCATTTTTGTCAAGCCTCAAGCCTTAAAGCAAGTAGCTATCCTCCCAACCAGGCCATAGGAGTAATTCAAATTGTTCCCTAAGGAAAACAATTTAGTGTTTATTCATTCAGAATTATGGTTGTAGAGGAACATGACTTGCACTTCCATTATATATAAGCTTTCTGCTACTCACTGTATTTATGTCTCTGCTGTAAATCTCTCATCGCTGTCATTAAGTGCTGGCCAGTACCTCTGGCCATATACAATAAGGAGACACAGTAGTAAAACTGAGCTTACTTCTGGCACCATGCTGAAAGCAAAATTTTCAGAGGAATTCTTTCCTGCTCAAGTAGCTATTTGAAGCTTATAAAATTGCATGATGTTGTGTTACCTTTCTCCCTTTTATTTCCAATCCCTGTATTGATTCCCTTTTTATTCGTAGTTAGATATAACAAAAATTGTAAATACTGGTTGCATAAACCACTAAGACTAATGAACAGCAAAGCATTATTTGATGTTAGGAGGCTTCTGTCCTCTACTTTAATCACTTATATAAAGGACGTATTTATTAGTTTTCACATTGCTTTTACTGAAATACTTTTACTGAAATGTTTTTGTTTTTTTTTTCATTTATAAATAAAAGGTTTTCAGTTTGCTATGTGCATTTCTTTTCATGACTTTTTCTTACTTTTGTAATAGTTTTCTGATTACATCTGTCTTGGTAAGTTGTCTTCGATGATTTTATTGCCTTATCTTGTTCATCTTGTCTCAATCCGTACTGCTGGGTAGGTGCTGAACCAGTCACCCATGCATTTGAATCTGTCACCTGTTCTTTGCTAGATGCCAGTCTTGCATGTGTGCTTCCTGTGCCCTTCACGCCTTACTCTGGTTTTAGATGCCAGTCACATCCGTGGTTAGCAGGAATATTTAAGTCCCAGGAATCTGGCTATCTGCACAGCAATGTTTGGTTAGCTACCACTGACTTGATGCTTTTCAGCTGCTGCTGGCTTCAAATCTTCATTTGCTATAAACAGGATAGTCCATACACGGTGTGACATGAGCTGTACTGGAAGGCTGCCTTTGCCTTCTGCTGGTGTTTTTCTCTAGTCTAGTAATTCTTTCTACATGCTTTGTTATTGTGATATGCTCCCACTTAACCTATCCCTCTCCATCTGGAGATGGGGGGATGCGTGTAGGGAGGGAAAAACAATAAAACCCAAAGCCCAGGTTTTTGGCAGTCCTGACAATTCTTTCTGCCTTATCATGGTGGAAGCTGTGCTACGAAGAGGATTAGATGTGTTCAAGCTCATGACAAGAAAACTGAGGCCCATTAACTGTAATAACACTTGACACCTTCTGTTGTTCATTATGCTATCAGGTTACAATCGAGAACTTCCTCAGCCAAACATTGCAGTGTCATCTGTGTTTGTATCTAACCCCCCTGAGGCCTCACACAACAGAGCTGTCACTGGCACTATTGCGGCACTAGGAAGAAAGAAAATGTCCTTCAAAGCTACTTATATCAGCCAAAAGGCATCCTGAAGGTCAAAAAGGTTGTTTTCTTTGTAAATTGGTATTTGAAAATGTTTTGAAGGGAAATATTAAACACTGAGGCTCTTGCCTGTGTGACTGCTAGCTTTTTTTATAATTTCAATTAGGAATAGTTTAATGTGCAGTGAAAAATCAGTGAGTCAGTAGCTATGCATTTACCTATATTTCTGTAATAGTTATTACACTGCTTATTCCCTCTTATTTTAAAGTTTTTGCTAGCCCCCAGGCTATCAGTTTGGTTTGATCTCTTCTTCCAAAGACACTGCTGTTGCAATATTTTGCAGGGATAATCTCCAAATTATATTTTCAAGCAAATCCCTTCAAACCTTTGTTTAATGTGTCCAATTTTTTTTTATAAAGAACACCTCAATTACAGCATGAAGTCATAAATGTTTCTATATACAGCAGACATGCATCATTATTAAAGTCACAGGCCTGAGTATGCCTCTAGTACTGTCCCCAAATTCTGGCAGATATTTATCTCATAACTCTGATGTCCAGATCTTTATTTGTAGAACTACTTTTTCTTCTTTGTTTCACAGCTCCACCCCAAGGAGCAAGAAGCTCGTGCAAGCTGAATTTATTCACCATGGAACAAACACTTGATGTTTGCTTCTGCTGGTAAGGGAATCACTGCTTAATCCAGACACTGCACAAGAGTTACAGAGATGTCATCCAAGGTCCAGCCTGCTGAACAATAGGATTACCAGCAAGCAAACTGTTTTCCTATTGCATTTGCACAGATTAGCCACATTGGACAGAGCAAATAGCATTGCAAAGAAAAAACAAGTTGTCCAAAATAGTTGAGTGGCTTCCATGACAGTAACTGCTTCAAAGATGACTTATTTTTGTCAAGGTAAAAAGAGATGCTTATAAAACTATTTTAATGACTGTAACTTGACCTCAAATTTTGCATACTCAGTAATGCAAATACAATCATTTATTGACTTATAAACCCTCATTTGCATACATGTATATTCATATAGTTTCAAAAATATGCTGAAATGATAAGGAGGAAAACAACAGGCAGCATAGCAGTGTTTTGCACTCCAAGAATGTAAACATCACATTATCCTAGAAGATAAACATTTACAAATAAACACTTGCTTTCTTTTGGGGAAAAATAAAAAATTAACAAAAAAATCTCAAGCCAAAATCACAACATAAAAACTCCCACTTCTGCCTTGGTAAACTTGCTTCATCTGTCCCTCCCACCAGCAGCTTGTCAAGAACAGAGCCATCCTGCTCACGTCAATAACCTTTACTAAGCAGTGGCCATGATAACCTGGCATGACAAATGTAGCTTGCTTTTGCCTCGTTTCCAGCTGGAAGGTGACAATTTTCCACGAGTTTCAAAACCAAGTAAGATCTGACTAGGCTTTAATCTCATTAGCAGAAAAATTTTAGAAAGCCAATGCTTGGTTGACTGAAACTGTAGTAAAACCTTTTTCCACACATGAAGAAGCACAGAAACCATGTCATTTTTAAGGTGGGGTAAGGCTCAGGGTGCATTATCTTCTCAATCCTCTTGTGCTGTGGGTTCTGGTGGAAGGAGAGCCGGGCAAATGGCCCTGTGTCCTTTACCAGGCTATCCCATCTGTGCAAATGCAGTGCCAGTGCTGGAGGCCAAAGCAAACACCCTCGTTGGCTAGCACAGCCTGGGAGCATGTCACTGGTTTTCAGGAGGTGTGAGCTGCTTCTTAAATGAAAAGCTGTGTTACTCTGTCACTTGTTTTGCTCCAGCATCTACAGTTAGCTGCACTTTCCATGGCTTCTGAAAACAGTCAACCAAAAATCAGAAGGCCTGCATGGAGAATTAATAGAATAAATTGAAAAAGCAATATTCTAAAAAAACCAACTCCCCCTTCCCCAAAAAAAAAAAAAAAAAAAAAGCGCCAAGCACAAAAGCAAAACACATAAATATAATGTTTTTAAATATCAGTAGTAGACATTGAATTGCAAGCATGCAAACTTTGAATGTGAAGGTACTCTTCCAATATTTATTTTTTGGCTGATATATTCAAATTCATCCAGCTGAGCTGCATTGTCTGTCTAGTGGGCAGGGGAAGGGGAAGATTAGCCTGAAAGCTACAGGGAATGTGCTACATCTCAGGTGGAATCTATATCAAGCATTCTAAATTTGAATAATTTTATATGGCAGAGAAAGCAATGATAGATGCAATTTTCTGACCACATATTTAAATTATTTTATTTTCATAACTGGCATTGGAAGTGTTAGTACAACATATTGATTTTTAGAATCACGTTCTGGAAAGAAATAACATCTTGACACCAATGCCCTCAATCACTGAAAATCATCAAGATAATTGAGAGAGACAACTTCTGAGTCTGCTTCACATTTATTATTCTTGCAACAGCAAATGTAGGATGATCCTTGCTTCACAGCCTGGTTTTGGCCTACTAAGTGGCTTTCTGAGTTGCAGCAAAGCGTGCCCAGCCTCTTCTGCCTGTAGGGAAGTTTTTTATGTCATTTGTGCACTGGCACATTGGTCCCTACTCTTTCCCACTGTCTCCCCAGTGCTCCTGGCAGGATCCCTGTCTCCTGCTGCCACCTTCCCTCTGGGCAGATCTCTGTTCACCTGCCCTAGCAGGAGCAGCCTCCCATTTCCACCTAGGTCTCATCCAAACAAGTCCTTCTAATTAAAAGAGCAGATAAAAAAATAAACAAAAAACCCCTAAAATAACTCTCCCAGCACTCTAAACAAAAGATGCCACCAGCAATGCCTCTCAATCAGGTTTTATCCCACCTTGCCTTGTGAATTAATTGTTTAGACTGTCCATGCAAATGAGACAGTTGTTTTTCTTTACTGATCCTTCCCCCTTATCCACCTGACCCAGAAATTCAACCTTACTTTACCCCTTCACCTCATCTTTTCCAACTCTTAAATTTCCTATTTCTGGTCCTCCCTTACCCTGTCCTACACAGTATTACTCTAAACTCAGTCTTTCTAAACAAACTCTTGATTATACTTGGCAATTCCAATATTTCTTTCTGTACGTACAGTTTTTTGGTCACAGTTCTTGCAGGAATTGAGATTTACAAGTAAATAATAAAATTTCAGCAGTGTAAAAAAGAAGCTCTTCCAGAAAATTATGGGTTTCATGTGTATGGGGGAAATTTTCCCCATAAAACTGAAATTTTTGATTTTTGGCTTCAAATCCAGAAGGGTAAAAAAGTGAAAGGTAGAGTTTCTGCTTCCACCCTCCTCTCATCGAGTATGTTATTATATTTTTATACTATTATGTCTAGCTCCTGTTTATCACTCCCTGAAAAATTCAGTGCACAGTTAATGCATCATGTCCTGTGTTCCCCTTGTCGACAACAGAGGCTTTTTATCCCCAGTTGTCATTTTCCCTGCAAAACTCCTCGTATGTCCACACATTGTGTTGCAAAAAAAATCTGTGCACAAAAATACTCTCTTTCAAGCACATCCTTTGAATCTATCCCAACAGGACACTTACAAATCCTTATGCACCTGTCAATCTGTTTAACTTGTTTCCTTACACTAATTGCTTGTGCTTTTCTACCACATTGGCTGCCTGCCACTGCTATCATACATCTTGTACCAAGAGAACAGGATTCATGAAATAGGAACATCTCTTTGGTTCCTGAAGTTACATCACATTAAAGCATACTCGTTCAGGAGGCCTCTTGATATGATAACAACAAAAAAAGAGAAAAAACAAACAAACAGTAACCAAAAGAAGCATTTTGGACACCAAATTCTAAACTGTGTCCTAATTACAAGCATACTTGAGCCTGCCTCTTTATGTCAAGCTGTGTTTCATTAAGCCCCAATTCTGATGTGGCTGTTTACAACAAATACATTTCTAAAGGAAACAAATATCCTTTAAAGTTGAATTGAAAGAAAAGGACAATCAAACAAAAAATATGTTTCCATGTTTTTATTGAAGTGAGAGTTGTTGCAAATGACAAACTGGACAAAGAACTACCAAGAAAATAAGATGTTAAAAGCAATTATAGAAGAAATATGCTTAAACACAAATTATATAGAGAAGCTTGCATATGACTTACAAAGTTTGGAATTGGGTGAATCTGTTTTCTTAATATTCTTAAAAATTATAACATGCACTCTATGGAATTAAGATGAGCTCCACATTTACCATTTCTTGTATAATTTAGAATAATTAAAAATATATTTTTTAAATAATAGTCCCATTTAATTACACAACTGAAAACAGATGTCCAAAGTAGAACTGAAGTAAATCCCTCATACCATCTTCAGTATCTTTGTGAAGATTACCAACAAGTATTTTGTGAGAGATGGAAGACATTCCATCCTCACATCTCCCCTGTGCTGCTCTCCCTTCACAAAGCAATGTAAAGGATGTGTAAATGATGGATACTCATCTCTGTGAGTCCACTGCCAGAAAGCAAAGATGAAACTAGCCCACAATCATTTTCCATGCTGCTTTGCTTCTCCAGCTTAATCAAGTGCAAACTTCATGTTAAATTTGAGAAAAACAGGCTTTGCATCCTAAAGTCATTTGTTGTGATTTCGATAAAGAAGACTCATGCATTGATTTCTCAGATCCATGTAGTACTCTTTGTGCTGGCAAGCCATCTTTGAAGCATACCTTATTTTTTGTAGAACTTGTAAGAACAGCATTATTTTATAAAAATTATCTCACCATATTTCTCAAACACTATGACATGACGCAAATTAGCCCGCAAATAAGTAGATGTGATTAGACAGTAGGAGGCAAGATATTATTTTCTTCTTTTTGGCACTACATCTGGAATATCTAGCTCTGGTTCTCCAGCAAAAGTCCAGTTGCCAGGCTGGTCACCAGCATGGAGCATGCAACCCAGCACAGAGAGCTGAGGAAGCTGGGCTTGTTGAGCTTGGCTGAGGGACAACATAACAGTACTTGAAACAGGCTACAGAGATGATGGTCCTGGCAGATAAAATAACAATGGGCAGTAAAACAGCTGCAAACTGCAGCCTGGTAAGTATGTCAGGACATCAGGAGTAACATTTTGGCTAGAGAAGGGCTGGGTTAGGTGGCCCAGTGAAGCTGTTTGAGGTTTGGCCAACTGAGCCATGACAGACCCTCTGTAGCGTGGGCAGAAGCCCTGCTTAGAGCAGGAAGTTAGCCTGGATGACTTTGTCATCCAATGGCACAAAGGTAGGAAGGCACTCAAGAGAATATTTGGATCCATAAGAGGCTCTTATAGAGCTTGACTCACAGTTACAGCTGAAATAAATGTTCCTTACCTTTAACCAACCCTAAATAT
>VRYO01001463.1:61714042-61758225 GCA_009812075.1 Sialia sialis
AGAAAAAAAATTAAGAAGCATGTGCACTGCCCCTGGATAGGCAAGGAAAAAGTCTATCATTTCCACATTTATTATGTATGTGCTACCCCCTCAAACAAAACAAAGCATAAGTGCACAACAAAATCCTTAATGCCAGCAGTGATGGAAGGTAGAAGAAAGCATATTTCAGAACTGTCTCTGGCTAATACCTGCCTTCTCTCCCATTAGTCCTGAATTTTTTTTTCCAGCTCACAGAGCCTCTGTAAGAATTACTTCATGATCCAGACTATCCAGAGGATTTTACATTGAGTTTTTTCTTTCTGGTACCATTACACTTGTGGGGATGGAGCTGATGCTGTGTGTACCAGGCAACTCACAGCTGGTTAGGTAGTCACAAGCTGCAAGTAATGATGATGTAATAGAGTCTTCCTTCCTTACTGAGCTTCATTACCAAGGATACAGAAAATATATAAATTAAATTTTTGGGATTGCTTTTGAGTTTTTTTAATTATTTTTTGCGCTTGCTCTGCTTCACTGCTGAAATAACAGAAAGTTCTAAAACCATGTGGCAGTGAAGCTGACAGACATAATGATGGAGTCTGATGCAGAGCAGATTAGAAGGACACTGCCAATGAACAAACAAGGGAAAAAAATTCTGTGCTATATTTGCAGACACTCACACAAGTGCATGTAAATGGCTCCTTTTCCATACGTTTCTATAACTGATTTTTCAAACACTGTCATTTTAATCAACATTATTTCAAGGGCAAGCTTGATGTTCCTTGTCAGGAAGCAACCTTTCAATACTTTCGGTGGCGTGCACTAATTAAAATTTTACAAAAAAGTTCCTATATAATATATTACTACTATGTTATAAATATAATAATTTTAAATATCTTTTGTAATGACCTGGAACCTTATGTCCCCAAGATACACCTTTGTCAGCAACAAACAAGGATTAGCTCTTCTGTGAGTGAATACATATACATATTTTAGCAAAAATGAGAATATTTTTAAATTGTATATATTGCTTCAGAAATGCAAAATGAGACATCCACTTGGATGATGCAGGAGCTGGAGTACAATCCACTTAGTGCTACATTTTAGCATAGTGTAATTTTTTTCCCCAAAGTAATCTGATGGGAAATTCCAGCACAGAACAGGAATGCAGTAAATTATCCCACCTCCATCTTATATAATGGAACAAATCATTAGCTGCTGTAAGTAGTGAGTTTTAATTTGTCACAGTGGAAGAAGACAATTACAGGTCAATCTGTCAATGGAGTAATTTGAGCAACTAAAACTAGTTGACCTTTCTGGTGTGCTCTTCCACCACCAGAATCGCTCCCCTGCTAAGCAGCAGCAGATGGCCAAAGCTGAGTGATTCTCTTTCCTTGTGAAAACTAATTTATTTTTTTGGGGTTATTAGATATGTAAAGAAAGAAGACACAAGCAAACCCTTACTAAAGAATCCCAGTCCAGCACCCAGCTTCTCCAAAAGGGGCAAGTAAAGTGTCTGGACTTCATTGAGGTCACCTGCAGCTGCTCCAAGGTCACCTGCAGCTGCTTGAACTCCAGCTTTATCCTGGAGCATCCATGCCAAGGGAGCTTCAGACACACTCCTCTTGGCACATTGCAGGACAGAAATGGCATGCTCCAGTGTTACAGTGCAAGGAAAAAAATGGTGGAAGAGATCTTCGTGATCAAAAATGTAAAAGCCAAAAACGTGAAAAGCCAAAAAAAGCATGAAGCTGAGAAGAGGAAAACATTACATGAAAAAGAATTATTTTCAAAACAATGACCAAAAATAATTTTTAAAACAAAATCTGGAGTCATGGAAGAAGAATGACAACAAAATATCATTAAGCTTGGCTAAGTAGTCTTCTCTTATGCATAATCAAAATAGAATCAAAATAGGGGATCTGGAAGAAAACTTTACATTAAAAGTGTTACTAGTCAGTTCCCAAAAGCCAAGAAACAACAACAAAAAGTTACTTCTGTCCTCATATTTAAAATATAGACTCTGCTGGTTTTAATCTGCTCAAATTTCTTTTATTCACAAAAAAGGAATAACACAGGTGCAATAGAGTAAGGTTTTGCAGAGGAACACTTATGCTACCCCAAAAACTGTACCTTATTTTCACCTCTAATATTCTTAAGGCACGTGGCCTTCAATAAGAGCAAATCACTTTACTAAACTTGCACACACCTTTGATATTAATTTTCTGGAATGTTTATGTAATAGATTGTATTCATAATTTAAGCGCATGATAGTATGCACTTGTATCTTAGGTTGCCCTAAAAGTATCCCATGTAAGAAAATTAGGTAACTTTTCTGAAGTCTACAGTTACTAATAATGTCAACACTTTTTTCTTCTTTAAGCATGCTGCATTTTTTTCATATTAGATGAAGTTATGTGGCCACTTGGGCAAATAGCATTTTGTTAATATGGTTGTTGAATATATTTTTATGTCAAGCAGAGCAGGTTCCCTAAAATGACTTATTTAACAAGAATTTGTATTCAACAGTGCTCATAAATAAACAGAGCTTAAAAAAAATCCACTCATTAGTGGTGAGTGGGAAGCCACTAATTCCCTGTTGTAGATCCTAAGCCAACAATTCTGGCTAGTTTTGGGCTTTCATTTTTAAAGCTATTAAGATTAATCCTTTTGAAGTAAATAAAGCATTTCAAATGAATGTATGAAAACAAAAAGAGTGATTTCTTCATTCTGCAAAGTGCTTATGCAATACTCACAGTTTTACCAAGAAATTAAAATTTCTGATCAATTTTGATGCTATTCACTTGAAGATGTCGAAAGAAGAATTAACAGCATTCCTAGTATTCGTTGGACACACACTCCTGATGTAAGCACGACATATGATTATAAGGAAAGAGGCAAAGAAATTAAGGTCGCTTAGCTCTGATGCATGTCCTCCTACAGACTAGCATTAAGTCCCTTGTTTACACTTAGCCATTCATGTAAGAGGCTAATCTGACTCTATGCACTCTTGGCAAACTCCTCCCAGGCAGATGAATGGATTTTCCAGAAGGATTTGTTCCCATTCATAATCTGCTGGCAATACTTTCTGGGTCAAAGTCTAAAAAACTTTTGCTTGTTGGAATGATGCATCATCTTAAATTAATGCTAAAAATTCTCACTACTATTGACTTTATAAGGCATTGTGATGCAAATTATGGCTCTGCAGAGTGCTCACAGACTCTAATTCCTCTTGTGCATGTCTAAGACTTTTATAGTGTAGATCAAAAAAGCATATTTGTATTAAAATAAATTTATAAAGCAAAGCTCCAAGATAAAATGATCAAGCCTAATGTACATTACATCTGGTCTTGATCATAAAAAGCAGAAATGGGCTACAGCATAAACTTAACCCATTCTATAATTACAAATGTGGGTTTTGGAGAAAAAATTATTGTCAAGCATGTGGGAAGTTTTCAAGCATACATATGTGTGAGCGTACATACACGTATATGCTTACACATACACAAACAGATGAAGTACTCAGTCTGAAAATTATGCAAGAATTATGCATGTAGTTCATGTTATTTTAAGTAAAAACTTCTGCCACACAGGTAGGAATTGGAAGTGTCTGTTTCAGGTCTTTGCTTACATAGAATTCAGAAATATTGCAATTGCACAACATTAAGGCAATACACACTTTGTTCTCTGACTTAGTTTTCTTTGCACATATGAGACATCTGCTTCAAGGAAAATGGGAAAATGTCACTTTTAATAAATATATAATGCCTAAGGCAAATTAAGATTGTATTTGACAATGTACAAAAGTACATAGGAGGCAAGTTTGTTAATGCTGATTATCTTACAGATCTTCAATAGATTTTCAGCAGCCATCAAAATAGTCATCTGCAAATAATTGGTCAAGGGAAAAGTAAAATAAGGTTACATGGAACAAATTCCTTCATACAAAGATTCTCTTAAAATGGTTTCCTACCCAGGATGGTCAGTCTTTTTACAAGAAGAGGACAATATTTTGGATCATGTTTCCTATGGCCTTTGAAAATATCATTGCTTACTTTTCTGAGAGTATCCTCTTAATTGTCAAACATTGCATGTCATATGTCTTGTTTCCTGAGCAAATGTATTAAATTTCATGGTTTCAAATCCTGGATCTTGAAAGGAAACGCACATATGGACTTTAACAGACTATGCAAATACAAATGATGCCATAATCTGCTAACATATATTGAGATTATTATTTACAGTTCGATCTGAAAAAAGAAAAACCTAACCAACCAAAAAACAGCACAAAGATTGTTATTTTTGTTCAATAACTTACACCTTGAGAACAGAGCATATGGCATAATGAATCTATGAGGTCTCATTATGCTACAAATGCCTGCCCAAGCCACTTCTCCATCATCTACCAAAACTCTTGATCTAAGCTTTAAAAAATTTGACTTTATAAAAGAACTTGTGTTTCTTGATTGCATTAAAACAAAACAGCATGATGAGAAAAATATTGAAAAAGAGTTCTAGTTCCAGATCATCTGTGTGTTTAGGCTCAGATCTCTGCAATTCAGCCAGAAACAGAAGAATACTGGAAAGGACAACTTCTGCCCACGGTTTACCTGATTTGCACTGAATTTGCTCCCAAAGCAGCAGAGAGCAACCGGGGGAAAGATTTCCATTTGGCACAGAGCTTGTCTGAAAATGCTTCAATCTTAAAACCACTCAGAGAATATTCTCAGATTAAAATAGAAACCTACATTCTTAAAAAAGACTTCCTGGATATACCTAAAATAGAAAGAAAATGGACAAGTTTTCTGTTGCTGATAGATTAATTGTTGTAAGAGCCCAGCACTGCAACCTGTTGATATAGTTGCTCTTCTAGCAACTCAGTGAGCATGTATTTCTGATGCCATCAGGTTCAACATTTAAAGCAGTCCTGAAGGAAGCCATGCAAGGAAGATGCTAAGGAGAAGTCTACTACCCACAAGGGCGTGAATGGGTATAAAGTGTTCCTGGAAAGAATTTAATTTGTAAGAGGGTGCAACAATGCAGATAATTTGGATGCTGCTGGTACTTTCAGACTTGCCCTCTGTTTTCCTGAGGTTTTGGCCTCAAGAATACATCCTTCCTGAAAAGCAGTGGAGTATTCATGCCCTTCCCATCCTTTTTCCATCATCAATGCACCCTTCAGTGACTGAGAAATTAGAAGTTTACCTTAGGTGATAAAAAATCTCCTACTCTGGCTTTCTATTATCTGTCTTTAAAATTACAGTATTTTAGAGATCATGCCTGTTTAAAAAAGCAGCAGCCCAACTACACACATAAGTAAGCCTAGTTCTGGTCAAAAAAAATATTGTAACCACATTTAAGCAATCCCGTGCTAACATACACATCCAGAAATAAAACACACTCTAAATGAGCTCCTTAAAGGTCTGAACCCACCTCTGACACTACAATTTTATGTTACTAGTATTTAATTTTATAATAAACAATACAATATAGAACACCAAATATGACGTATACATCATACTATTATTATATCTCCTGTTGTATCAATATATAAATGAGAAGACAAGAGATGACTAGGTGCACTATAAAAAAATTTGCAAGCTTTTTTACAAAAAAAAAAAGTCAATCAGAGCAATGTAGCAAATGCCTCTGCAAATGCCTCTACACATTATGGGTAAAGAAACACTTGGACCTTCTAAGCAGCTATTTGGCAAACCTCTATATCTTTCATTTCAATAATGCTTTCCATGACTTTCCATGCTAAAAGCCATTTATGTGGAGATGAATCAGGTGGCATTAGGTCAGAGCTTGGACTCAATAATCTCAAAGTTCTTTTCCAACCTAATTGATTCTGTGCTTCTGTAGGACTCAAAAAGGTGACATAAAGCCAGCCCTTGAGGAAAAGAAGCATCCTTTTTTTTCTGTAACAATATAAATATTGATACAGATAAACCAATCTAAGAAGATCAGATTATAAGGAATACTTTGCTGTTTCACACTAAAGAAGAACCCAACACCTCCCTCATCCACCAGCACAGCGGATCACAGTGATGTCATGTATCAGTCTACACAAAACATAAACCTTCAGCAGGAAGCCAACAGTTGTTTCTTGCCTCTTTCACTGAGGAAAGAGACAAGGCACAGATTACTCCTTTCTTCTTTCTTTCTAGTTTCAGGGTATTTTCCTTTTGCTTTTTTTAAACCAGTGTTTCTTGCTGTCTGTTCATCAAGGACACCATGAGGACACATGTCAAGTGTCCAAGACTGTGAAATGCTGTTCAGGAGGAGCAACACATAACAACCTCTTGAATAAGGTTTGTTTGGGACAGAACATTCATGAGCTACATGGAAAAAGAAGGAAGGCCTCCTGTTGCCTCTGTTCTGCCACAGATTAGAGTTGAGAAGTAAGAAAGTTAGTTCAGGGAAAGACACTGGCTTGTTGTGGTTTTGCATGACTTAAGAACAGATGACAAATCACATTTGTGGAGCATCATAGAGTAGCAAATGGAAGCAAGTATGAAAAAATATGCAAAAGAAGAGTGAATGATAACTAGAAATTTGTCACGTCTTCTCTCCAGCCAGCTTGGACTTTTCCATACAGAAACAGAATCTCTGTCTTTTTGCTTGAGGAGGTGGATTTCAGTGCTTACAGCTGGGAAGCAGGAAATGTGATTGCTTCATATGTAGTAGGATCACATATTTTATTTTAATATTGTTCTGGTCTTCCTCTCCAGAGACCATAAGGGAAACTCAATCTAGTGGGAGTTTTTTACTTGGCAAAGGGCTTTGTTCATGCTCCCAAGAAAGATCAAAAAATGCTCTACATGGGTGAATGGAACAGACACTGCCTGAAAGGCATGGAATTTGCAGGTATCCAGTAACAGCAAAGATGTACAGGATAAGTGCATGTATCTATTCAAAACTTGGGAAGAGAGCTGCATGCAACAAATCAGAGCAGATGCAGAGAACCTCAGAGGAGTTAAGTAGGGAGGGAAAGAGCGTAGAGAGAGAAGCATTTGTATGTATTTACATAGATTAAGTTGGGCAAACTGGCAACAAGCCAATATACACTTCTAGAGGTGATTGGAAGCAATTGATTACAGGAAAAGGAGGGGAGGAAAATCAGAAATATGAAGTACTTCCAGAATATGTGCATTCGTGTAACAAAACTGAATAGTTGAAGAGAAGAAAGCAATTTTCCAGAGCCACAAAGAAAATCGTATGACACATGGCATGGCTCTACCTTGACTGGCAGGCTACGTCAGAAAGTTAAGAATTAAAAAACTTATTTTATACATCTTCTATTCTGGCTAAAATTTCCAGACTGACACAGGCATGTGTCAGAGGCCCCTGTCCTTACAAAACAGCCCTTTAACAGCGCTCCAGACATTCTTCCCTCTCATGGCAAAACCCCAAAGTCATGACAGCCTTCTGTAACTGGGCTTTTCTTTCAACTTTGTACCTTCCTACCTTTCTTGTAACACCATGGCAAGAATGACCAAGAACTGATTTTTTGTCCATTTCCAGAGACAGCAGTCTAGAATCTTATTAACCTATGTGAGCCATGGCAAGGGTTACACATTCATTTATTTAGTGCATTTATCTCTCAAAACCAACAACTGTATTAAAGAAACAAGAAAAAATAATACTGTTAGAGATGCTGAGTTCATAATACTGAAAAAATGAACAAAGTTGCTGGTCAAAATGTTACCTTTGGTCCACTCCTCCCTCTGATGCGCTATCTCTAATTTAAAAGTATGTAATTGATTATGCAGGTATTTATACTAGTGTCTTATTACACATATGAAGTTAAACCAATATATTTGTTCATGTGTATAGATGCAAACATTTTCTTCCATAAAAATCTAGGAGCTGGATACATTGCTGCAGCGTTAATGGAAACATACTGTTCTTTCCTTTTCCCAGTTTCTTAGTTCTAGCAGGAATCTCTCATTTGACCTTCGGCAAGGCATTTCAATTCTTTGTGCCTGTGTTTTCTCATCTGTAAAATTAAGGCTATAATACCTACCGACTTCACAAGAGGGACAGTGTTAAATTAAATGCATTAATGTCTTAAAGTGTTTTCAGACAAATGGATCAAATCCACTCCAGAATGTAAGTTATTATTAAATTATGCTTCACCAAGTTAATGCTGTTGCATTGCTGTATCTGATTAAATAAGAAAAAATATTCAAGCGATGACTCTTGGATACTTTTTTCCAGGAGGGTGAAATTGATGGTCACAAGCCTACATATGGACTCAAAGTCTTATTTTGGAGAAAGAAAAAAGTGAAGAAATCTAGTAGTCAACAGAAGTGAAAGAGTCCTGAGGAATGGATGATTTTGAGGGCATTTAAAGCAATTGAGAAGTAGAGCAACTTGTGAAGCAGAAATTGTGTAGCAGAAGCGAACTGCACCTTGTGCCCCACTGTGTCACTTCAGTCTCTGGAAGTGATAGAGTCTCTGTTCATCTCTGTGCCAGTGGGACAGGAGCACCCCCTCTTCACCATCACGTTAACTGCTGCATTTGGCCTCCACTCAGAGTGATGAGGTACAAGATCTGTAGCCTGGAGCTGCTTTCCTGGTGGATCCAGCCACCTCCCAGGCACAGTTCAGATATGCTTTGAGCCTGTTTGGTCACAGCAGCCAACCCATCTGTGATGAGTGTGGCACATAAAAATGTCAGTTGTAAAAGGGGGATTTATTGCAGGAGGGTTGTTCATACCTGATGCCTCTCCTACATCTCCTCTTGACCTGATGCGCAGATGCCTGGTCTTGTCCTGTGATCTCACATCAGGATCTTGTTGTGGGGATAAGGGGAAGGAGTGTTTGGAGCAAGAGCTGCAGGAAGATGAGAAGGGTTTTTGACAGCATGTTGAGTTGGATGTTGTACTGGTGTTGATGCCGCTGGTCCCAATGCCATCAAGGCATTTCTTGTGGATGACAAGGAATCTAGGAAAGTAGTGATTAACATGCATATCAGTGTGATTGACAAGCTACGTTGCCTGCTTTGTGCTAAAGCATTGCATGGATTATAATAGGATATGCATCTATTCTAGGCATCCCAGAATCAGCATATAGATTTAGAGCCCAGCTTTAAAACAGAAATATTTAGTATCTTTCCCACCAAATAAAGAGAAATTGTTTGATGGATCTATCTGCTCAATAGACCATGGAGATCAGATTCTGTCTGGTGACAAAGTGTTTTTGCCTTGCAGGGTTCAAATGGATACAAGGCCACATTCTTCCAGACCGCACTAAGACCAATTCATTTGCTTTCTCATTCCTCCGTCTCCAATTTATCACTCCAAAGACAAAATAAAATAAGTACAATATTAGGTTTGATAACCTTCTGATAGTAGCGTGCTATTAAATATACACAAATCAGGGAGCTTGGAACCATTTAAGCCTTCCAAATCTGCCAAGAAGACTGAAATTGAGGTTGCAAAGTCTAAGGTTGTATATATTTTATGTCCTTTCTGACACCATGATGCATTCATCAAAGCATCCACTCTCCTTTTCTTTTTCCTTATCGGATCTGCAGAGGCTAGACTACATGCTTTATTACTATACCAGTCAAAGGTCAGACAGTGCTCTAAACAACAACAATGCCACTTTAATTTCTTGAGAAAAATCTTCCTTGACATGAAAACTTACCACAAAAGCCGTGGTGCCACTTTTGTTTGTTTGAATCCCTGCAGAACTGCTGCTGTGTAAAACATGTGCAGTAGTTCCTAGGATTAGCTCTGTGTGATGATTCTAGTTTCTGCTGGTATTACACACAAACATTCCTTTTTCATTTTCTTCTCTTTGCCAAGCCACATATAATCTTTTCACAATGGCATCAGTTTATTTTTAAATTAATCTCATATTTTAGAAAATTAAGTGCTTGAAGTTGATTTCATAACAAAATATGCTTTATTTATTTGCTTATTTGGCTGACTAGTAATATTAAAGTGAGTTCCTAGTAAAACTCTAACATGTGATCATCCAGAATCAGTCTCCTGCTGCCAAAAATTATCTGTGTCCTTTGATTGAAAGATCAGCCACTTCCTCTGGCATTTTTATGCCAAATGTTAACTCTGGATCCCCTTTTAGCAGCAAAGAAGTAACATTTCACAGTCTGTTACGCAGGGAACAGGCTACTTCAACACGTACTTTCAACCAGATGATTAAGTGTAAGGATCTGAATGACCACATTTCTGAGTGGAAAGTGTGAAAATGTCTTGTCGGAATATCCTCAGCTAGGAGAACACTACCTGATCCCTCCTGCACCAAAAGAGCTTCCTTCCACCTCTCATTTTAGTGATGCATATCTTCTAGTGCATACAACTCTACCTTACAGCAAGGCTGGCTGGAGGAACAGTGT
Organism: Sialia sialis; assembly: GCA_009812075.1. Lineage (NCBI taxonomy): Eukaryota > Metazoa > Chordata > Aves > Passeriformes > Turdidae > Sialia > Sialia sialis. The sequence goes on from VRYO01001463.1 coordinate 61,724,391, forward strand.
GATTTACGTCTGGAAGCCATTTACCCAAAATAAACTACAGTAAAATAAAGTATGCTCAAAGGTATAAATTCAGACTACCATTGTCATGGGAAGATAAAGTACGTAAATTTGTATTTCATTTAGGAATAGTGCAGCAATCAATGTTTCCAGTAATGTTTGAAGTGACTGATTTAGCAGGCTGTTGCAGGGAAGTGGGGCTGTTTAAGTGGCAAGCTAATTTTCAGATATTATTTTTATGCACAGAATATAATATCTTATTGATTACCATTTGGCTAATTACAAGGCCAAGATGAAGTGGCACTGTGTGTGAAAGAAAAGGTGTAGAGAAGGAAAGAAGGAACCAGACAGAAAAATTAAGCAGATACAGTGAAAAGCAAGGATGCCAAGTCATGAGCAGAGTGAGAATGCAGAGGTTGCTGTCAGAGGTAAAAGAAATATGAGAAAGCACAGAAAAGATGATCACCCTCTAAGCAGATAAAAGTGTAGGTCCTTACTGAGGAAGGGTTAGTAAATGATCTAGAAATTAACTGGTTTGAGAGCTTTCCACATTTCACTACTCCTGACACAAAAAAAAAATATTAAAAATCCCACTATATTTAATACTTTTAAGTTAAGCACATTGAAAGGTCTGTTCCTGAGGTTTAGATCTTCTTCCTAGGTATTTCACAAGGACAAAGGAGAGGGGAAGTGGGGTTGTTTGGTCTGTGTGATGCAGCAAGTACATTTCTACTCCTGACATTTTTCTTCCTTTGGCAGCTCCCCCACAGATCACCCTGTGCATGGAGAATATAGAAGCAGCAGGACAAAACAGCATGGCAATCACAAACCTCCTGGGTATCTAAAGCTGAGATAGTATCTCCAGCACTGAAACTAAGAAACTATTTCAGTGACATCTGGCAGAATTTACCAGATGTTAATATGAGAATTCATGCATAGCAAGACAGGAAAAAACACACATCTTCAGTGAATGAACTATACAATATTGAAGAACTGAGAAAAAGCAGCAGAAGGGAATTGTAAAGCAAAGGAAAAATATAAGTCCCTCATATACCCATTTTTCAAGCACACTTTGATTTAAATGAATGTGTTATTGTTCTTTCTTATCCAATGACAACTTCTTGTAATATTTTGATGAATTTAAGGTATATAAATGTAAAATAAATTAAAATATATGTGAATGAAGATTTAGGGATCTATTTTAGCCAAAACATGACAGTTGGTGAAGAAAGAATTGATGGTCCTAAACCCTCCCTAATCATCTTTTTAAATATATGTTCCCTTGCAGTAATGAACAAAGATATATTTAACTCTTTATGTACAACTGAGGAAAACTATCAGATTAAGTCACACATATCAAAGACCTATAGCCAAGTAAGGAAAGTGTTCATTAATTTTGTTTATTGATAAAGCTGGAACTCTGCATTTGTCTGCATTGAATTGTATCTGTTTCTTCCAGACTGTTCTCCAATCCATTGTGATCATATTGAATTTTAGTTCCATCCCCCAGCTAACACCAAGGAAAAAAATCAACCCAAACTTACAGATCATGTCCTGAACTGCTGTGCAGATGTCAGATAGGAAGAACATGTTACATTTTTAATTTTAAGTTTAGGCAAAAATGTTCACAGATTGTGGCCCCAAGTTCTCCTGTTTCTGGCTTCCAGGAGGATTTAAAATGTATTACTTTAAACTATTGAGTTCATTTCAATAGCCATGGAAGTCCTCCTGTGAAAGCAACTTGAAGCTGTGGGATACCACCAAGAATGAGCTGCCAGACACATTCCATGTGGAGTCTTCAACAAACAAATTAAGCAACCATTGCTCCCACAGACTCTGATCACTGGAGAGGACACATCTATCAGCTTTCAGGCTCTAGTCACACTCTCAGAATTTCCTTGACATGATTTTGTGTTCCTTTTCTGTCTCATTTGATACAACCCTCACTCTAAACGCTGCCTACAGAGGGTCCTTCCAAGCCTATTGTGTAAAGCCATTGAAAAGTTCTCATCCTGAAGTGTTTCAAGGAAGAAGAGTGTCAGAACCCACCTCGGATTATACCACATGATGGTACAACCAGCACCAGATGCCACTTCTGTGGCCTGTGAGAAAGCCACCAAGGCTATTTACCTGCTATTTATCACTTGCAAAGTGGCACATGCCTGCATTGTGTGCCCCTGTGCAGAAGTGAACATCTTAAGGATTTGGGGTCGTAGGGAATTTGACACCTGCTTCTCCTCAGGACTGCATGTTGTTTGAAAATATATTATTTCTGATACTACTTCTAGAAGTAGTACAACTCCTACTACTGGTCTTATTGCCAGAAGCATTAATTATGTAATTATTATCCCCCTTTATATTGAAATGTCATTCTTTCAGATTTAAACCAACCATGACTTCTAGACTGGAGACTATTTGATAATAAACAGGAAAATTCTTTCTTTTCCTTGCCCTGATTTTCAAATCATATAGATTTTTTCACCTTTTTTTTCACCCTAAAGTAACTTAGAAATTCTGCCCTAAAAACATTTGAAGACTCATAACTGTGATTTTACCGCTGTTGCTTATCTTACATATAGACTGACATTTGAGTCAGGTTTAATATAACAGATGAACCCAACTGCTGACTGGTTCCAGTGTTATGTTAAGATGTTCAGTGACTTGTAAAAATAGCAGAAAAATTACTTCTCTGGCAGGCTGAGGAATTAACACCATACTGAAACACAGACCTCTTCTCATGTCATTTTCTTTGTTGGGGAGATCTTTTCATCCATCTGTTATTAACAGTTCTCAATACAGAAAAGGATTTTATGGGATTTGGAAAAAGGAACAGGCCATATGGGAGGACTATAGGAAAATCATCAGAGTAGGCAGGGATGTGACAGGAAAGGCCAAGGCCCGCTTGGAATTATGTCTGGCAGAGGACATCAAGAACATCAAGAAGGGCTTCACAAATATATCAGCAGAAAAAGGAAGATTTGGGAAAATATGGGGCTGCTGCTGATTCAGATGGTTGTTCTGGTAATGGAAGACACAGAGAAGAAGGAAACACTGAATGCCTTCTTTGCCTCAGTCTTCACTGCCAAGAATGGCTCTCAGGAGTTCCAGAAGTCTGTGATAACAAAAGGCCATAGGCCTCAGGTCTTAGGTCAGGGTTGGGTTAGAGATCAACTAGGCAGACTTCATGGGCATAAATCCACCTGCGAGTGCTGAGGGAGCTGATGGATGTCGATACTCTGCTGTTATCAATCACCTCTGAAAAATCATGGAGAATGGGAGAGGTGCCTTATGAAGAACACTGGAGGAAGGCCAGTGTTGCTCCCATCTTTTAAACAGGGCAAGAAGAAAGACTCACAAAAATACCAGCAAGTCAGCCTGACCTCCTTCCCTGGAAAGGTGATAGAGAAGGCCATTCTGGAGGTCATCAACGAGCATGTAGAAGAAAAGGTAATCAGGAGTAGTCAGCATGGATTCACCATAGGGAAATCATCCCTGACAAATCTGATAGCCTGTATCATGACATAACAGGATGGGCTGATGACTGTAGCGCAGTGGGTGTTGTCCACCTAGACTTCAGCAAGGCTTTATTGGACTGCCCCAAAAGATCCTCATAGGTAAGCTCAGGAAATGTGGGTTTGATGGATGGACAGTGAGGTGGATCAAGAACTGATTAAAAGGCAGAGGCCAGAGGGTTGTGATCACAGGATTAGAATCCAGATGGAGGCCTGTAATCAGTGGTGTTCAACTGACTGAGGCCATCTTATTCAACTTGTTTATCAACGACCTGGACAAAGGGAAAGAATGCAAATTTGCTGATAATATGGAGGAGTGGCTGTTATACCTGAGGACTGTGCTGCCATTCAGCAGGACCTTGATAAGCTTCAGAATTGGACAGAAAGAAATCTAACAAAGTTCAACAAGGGCAGGTGTAAGGTCTTGCACCTGGGGAGGAGTAACCCCAAGTCCCAGCACAGACTGGGGCCTGAACTGCTGGAGAGCAGCTCTGTGGAGAAGGACCCAGGAGCCTTGGTGGATGGCAGATTGACCATGAGCTGGCAGTGCCCTGGTGGCCAGGAGGGCCAGTGGAATTCTGGGGTGCATAGGGAAGAGTGTGGCCAGCAGGCAGAGGGAGGTGATCCTGAACCTCTACTTGGCCTTAGTGAGAGCACTGGGATACTATTGAGGAGTTCTGGACTCCTCAATACAGCAAAGTCAAGGAGCAACTGAAGAGGGTCCAGCAGAGGCCACAAAGATGAGGAGGAGTCTGGAGCATCTTTGTTGTGAGGAGTCGCTGCAGGAGTTGGGCCTGTTTAGTCTAGAGGAGACAAGACTGAATAGGACATCTCATTAATCCATGTAAATATCTCAAGGGCAGTGGTGCCAGACTGGTGTCAGCAACACTATGAGGATCAATGGCCATAAACTCAATCACAAGAATATTCTACCTCAATGTAAGGAAAGGGGGCAGAGCACTGGAACAGGCTGCCCAGGGAGGTCATGGGGTCTCCCTTCCTGGAGACATTCAAAACCCTTCTGATATGTTCCTCTGTGACCTGCCCCAGGTGACCCTGCTTTTGGTAGGGTGGATGGACTAGAGGATCTCCAGAGGTCCCTGCCAGCTCTAAAAATTCTGTGATTCTGTGATTTATCTGCCAGATGACTTGTGACACTGAGTGCAACAGTTGTGAACAATTCATTATTTCCTCATGCTTTTGCAAAATATTGATAGCAAATGCATGTTTGCTTATAACTGATTAACATAAAACCATTTACATTTCTGCTGTTCTTACAGAATTCAAGTTATATACAGATTAAAGGAATGTAATGTCCCTCCTTTTCTTCATTTCACTATGCACTTTTCTCCCTTGTCTTGCCATCTGTTTAGGTGTTGGGTTTTTTTAAGTTCTACTATTTCACACTACTAAGACTTTGCAAATTTCAAGCTGAAAAGGGAGTTGAGTAATGTGCGTAATTTTGACTCTTTAACATGGTTAAGTAAAATGTTCAATCTTTACCAATTTTAATTATATTTTAGATTTTCTATCAAATAGTAAATCTAGTAACCTCATACTTAGCTCTTATACAGAAGTTTTCACCATGGACAAAACAGAAAATTATCAGTCTGCCAGTATTTCAGATATTCCTGAAATTCCTTCAGTGCTTCCCACTCAGGCTCACGTAAGGTCATCTTGCTAGACAATCACAGACCATAGAATGAATGAGTCTGAAAGGGGTATATGGGGAATCATCTCGTTCAACCTCCTTGCTCAAAGCAGAGTCTGAAAAACTAAGTTGTCCAGGACTGTGTCCAGTTCTGTTTTGAGAATGTCCAAGGATGGAGACTGTACAACATCTCTGGACAGTGGTGCAGTGTGCAACCGCTCTCACAGTAAAGTAAAAAATAAATTCCTATATTCAGATGCCCAATGCCTCTAGTCTTCTCAATGGGCATGAATGAGAAGAGTCTAAATGTTTCTTCTTTACCCTGCCATTTATAAATATAGATAAGTTTTCCCTTGACTCTTCTCTTCTTCAAGCTCTCCACATGTGAAAAATCCTTGTAGACTTGCTCCAGTAAGTCCATACCCCTGTTGTATCAGGGTGCCCAGAGTTGGCACACCAGATGTGGCCTTACAAATGATGAGTAGACAAGAAGGATCACCTCCCTGGACCTGTCGGCAACACTCTTCCTAATGCAGCCAGACAAGGAGGCTGTTGGCCTCCTTTGCTGTAGGGGCACATTGCTGCTTCTTGGTCAGTGTGTTGTCCACCAGGACCTTTAAGGCCTTCTCTGAAAAGCTGCTTTCCAGCTGATCAGTCCTAGTGTGTACTGGTATTATGTGTTACTGTGAGAAAGATGTTGCCCTTCCCCCTGTTGGACTTCATAAGGTTAATTTTTCCAGTCCATTCAAGTCCCTCTCTGCATCAAGGCACATTCACCTGATTTATCAGCCATTTCTTCTAGATTTTTCTCACCTGTGAACTTGCTGAGGATACACTCTGCCCCATCATCCCAATCACTAATTAAAACATTCAGCAGTGCTGGACCCTTTATTGATGCCTGGACTACACCATTAGGGTCTGATCTCCTGCTAGTCTTCATGCTGCTGATCACTACACTTGGAGCCCTCCAGTTCAGACAGCTTTCAGTCCACCCCCACAGGCCCCTACTTCACCAGCTTGTGAGCTCCTTGATCAATTTTATTTTCTGGAAGTTATCACCAATGCCCTCCAGAAACACGCTGAGCTGCTTGTGCCCTTCTGTGATGTCCCTCCAGCAGACATGAGAGTGGGACAAGCCGCCCATGAGATGAAGAGATGATAGCTCAGTATGGTAGTTGCACTTTACCTTCATACTAGTGAGTCACCAAATACCATCTGTTTTGCCTTCCCTTGCATAGAGTATTTAAAAACTAAATTTTGAACCACATTTTCTACGAAATGTGCTCAAAACCACTGAACTATCTTGGTAGTCCTTTGCTAGACTCACATCATTAGGGCAATGTCTTATACCCAAGAGCCTTTTCAACCCAACCTTGTTGAGTTCCCTCTGCCTCCAGTCATCAACCACTCCTCCAGTCCAGTATCACTTACAAACTTGAGAAGGGTGCACTTCATCCCATCCTCCAGGTCAATAATGTAATACAGGAATTACACAAAATCAGCTCCAGTTCTGGCTGATCTCTGGAGGACATTGCCCAGTCTTTTTATCCTTTTGGAGGGATAAATTTAGTTAGAGGGCTATGCCCTAAGTGACATGCTTTAGAATTGAAAAATTGTATTTATATATTTTTTTCTATCTAAGGATCTGTGTGTCTGTCTTTTTAAAGACCCATAAAATTCAGTTAAAACATATTGTTATACTACATTTCTGTTTTCAGAAATTTTGAGGACTGATCAACTTCATTCTCATTATTTGCTCTGTTATACACACAATTTCAACTAATATTTCTGTTTTAGAAAAATCAGACCTACATGAATTGCAGCTACTAGAGGTAAATTTAAAAGCTTTGTATAAAAAATACATGCTTAGTGTCTTGCCATTATAAAGAAGTTAAAATAAAGTTTCAAATAGATAAACTGTATTCATAACCATGAAGTTGTTAACAAGGCATATTTCTTCGAAGTCAAATGGAACAATAAAATCTCTTCTCTGCACAGGACAAAAAGGCAGGAAATTAAATTTTGCTGCAAAGGGGTTGACAGGCACTGTGGTCCTTACTTGACTGCTATACATTAAGAATCTCTTCCCTATTTTGCTAATCCCATCCATTATGGATGTTGAAAGGTCATGAGTCAGACTGCAATATACCATGAAATGGAACCTATCATCATAATAAATTCTTATTGCTTATTTACCTTTGGATTTCAGGATGCACTCCTATTACCTTCTCAAGTTTTACTCTGTAACCACACAAGAGACTGCATGTCTATTTTTAAATTAAAGCATTAGAGTGGCTTCCTGACCATTCATCACACTACATTCCTCACCGCCCCCAGTACTCACTTCAGAGCTCTCTCCTACTTGATGGTTGGGGGTTTTTTTCTTGTGTGCTATGGAAAGTGTCCAAGATATCAGCTTAATTTCAAGGACCCAGAGTCTTCCTACATTTCCTTATGCACCAAAAGAGCCAGATTCAAAAGAAGTGAAGGATGATCTGGGGCAACCTTTACATGAAATAATAATGGAAACAACCATTTTTATATATCAGTTCAAACAAATTAAAGGAACGGGTGCATGAAAGAGCAGTCTGGGTGTGGCCCACCTGTGCATTCTGCATTGGGAAACACAGGGAGTGGACTGACAAGTACCAGAAGCAATACCAAGAAGCTGTGTGGATATCCCAGGGAAGCCAGAAATCACTGGCATGAGTTTCTACTTGTGACATCTGAGCCAAGAAATATTTAATTCAAGTAAAATGCAAAAATAAAAGAAAGTTTCGGGTTTTCTTTTTAGAGGATTAAGTTGAATAAGTCTCTTGAAATATGATACATGGGATTGATCCTCTCTCAAATCAGATTCCAGCTGTGCAAAGGCATCTGCAGGCCCTTGACTAGGTTCAGTCCCCATCTCTGAATCCCTACTATTAGACCTGTATTTGTTTATATATAATGGATTAGAGTTCATATATAGATGTATCACTGATTTATCTAATATCTGTGTATAATATTGTATCCACAATTTTCCATGTCATTCGTTATGCATTGCACTTTGATTTTAATTTGTTTGCTTTTGTGATGCATCTGCCCACTGAGTGGGAATTTTAATTGAAATCTAAGCTTGAACTCACTTAGAATGTTTGAAATTAACATATCATTTTATATTATCTTACCAAATTAATTACATATGATTACATATGTGTGATAAGACAGTATCAGCTATGGCTAAAGTACAGCAGTGATGATAAATGACAAATTGCTAAGTTTGGGGAAAGTGTCTATGATTAGACTGCCAGAGGATCAGTGTTGGAACAGTCCTGTTTAACATTTTAATTCTTATATTGAAGACATAAGCAACTGGTTAATTTGCTGAAAATTTGCTGATGCTATTAAGCTGGGTGCTACTGAGAATACTAATGAAGGCAAGGAACTTAGTTTAGAAATGTGTTTGGAAAATAACAAAGAGATTAAATTTTCAAAGATGTAAAAGCATTCATTATCAAAAGAATCCTGCAAAATTAAAATATCACTAACACTAACAGAACTAATCTGAACACAGTTCTAGAAGAAGCACTGGAAGCAGAAAATTAGATAAATGTGAATTCTGTAGTGGAAGTAAAGAGAACACGTATTCGGTAGCACAGGCAGCTGCTGGGAGGTAGCAGTCCCTGAGGCACAAAGATAGGTTGTCATTAGTGGGTTTACTTCTCAGATGTTAAATGAAGGGTCTGTCATGTAAAAATCTAGGTAGGATCCAAGCATTTCATTAGACACAGACTTGAAGGTATTTCCTAGATTAAGAGGAGATTGGTTCATGAATAGGAAGGAGAAAAAAAAAACATGAATGCACAATTTTGCTTTGTATATGGCCAGATGTAAAATGTGATTCATTTGACCAAACTTAAACTTCTGCTTTATAAACATTATATAAATATAAATATAAATATAAATATTAGGGGTTAGTATAGACAGTGGAAAGAAGCAGGCTACTGTGGTACAGCATTCATTGCATCCTAAAGCAGACACCCAAATGTCTTGACTGTAAAGGCTGACCAACTCAGACACACACATCTAAAAATAGGTGTGATGAATCAGACATCAACTTTGCATCCATCATCACTTCTTAGTTCAGTTCAGCTTTGATGGGCCCTATCTGTCATGTGCATCCTGGTCATGGATCAGGTCTTAAGCAGGGAACTCTGTAAGGCCAAACTAGCAGTGCTCATGTAAAACTAAGAATGAAAGCACTCTCAATAATGATCAAGGCAGAAGACTCCATAAGTAATTTGCAAATAAAAAGCAATGGGAAGAAGGAGAAGGGTCTTAAACCAAAGGAGGTTAGATTTAGATTAGATAGCAGGAAGAAATTCTTTACTATAATTGGGGTGAGCCACCAGAAAAGTTGGCTAGAGAAGTTGTGGATACCCCACCCCTGGAATTGTTCGAGACCAGGTTGGATGAGGCTCTAAATCTAGTGAAAAGTGTCCCTGCTCATGGCTGGGGGGTTATAGCTAGATGATCTTAAGGTCCCTACCAACCCAAACAATTCTGTGATTCTATGATTCTGTGATTTTATGATTTTATGATTCTATGATTCTATGATTCTATGAATGAGAGCTTTAGAAATATCACAATGCCTAATTTTATGAGCAGTTTTCTTGCAGAGATGAAAGAAATGTCTATGAATCAAAAGAGTTTTCATACAAGACAGCTGAAACACAAAGCAAGCGAATAGTTATTTGGATTTTGTATTCCTAACAAGCCACAGTCCCACACCTTCTCCTTTAGTACACATATTGCATCTACATATTTCTATGTATAGCTCCATGGGTACACATATTTACACATATAAGCTTTCTAGGTAAACAAAGTCAAAGAACAAAATGTCTGTCATATTGTTTCTCTCAGTTTCTACTGAGAGAAATGTGTATTTATATATAAGATGCTCTGTAAATAAAGATTAACAATCTTGCAATCATATTTGAAACACTATAAAATCTTAAAATATCCTCCATTGCTCATGCTGAGTTTTTGTCATCAAGGGGATGTTATTTCAAATTATTTTAAGCAGAAAAGGTCATACTGTGGTTCTGTCTGTCAAGAATATTCAGACTGAGACAACTGTAGTCTAAACTCCTTATATTTTATGGGTGCAATATTTTATGATAGATACAGCCTGTATCTCAGCATTGTGTGAAGACAGAAGAGTGTGTGCTGACAACTCAAGGGCACAGAAAAATTTCTAAAGACACTTTTACCTCCGTATGCAATTTTTACATGAACAGGGCTCTTCCTGTATCACATATGTATTCCATTTGCTCTTTGGACCTCCACAAATCAGTAGGAACAGCAGAGCCAATTGCTAAGGGAACCGTGCTTCTACAATGTGAGGGTAAAGTAGGAGTCAAGTAGGGGAATGAAAAATGATGATACTCTTCTGTTCTCTCTCCAAAAAGCTAATTTGATGAATGGTGTAACTCCTGAAAATTCTGCCTTGCAAAAGAAAATAAAAGCACTTCCTCTGTTTATCACAGCCAAGAGATGAACATGATCCACAATCAATATACAAAGATCACACTATGATCTTAAATTTAGCAGAGGTCATTATATATTACAACTGAAATATAAAATCAGCAAGATTTAACCAGAAATAACATGTGAAATTGCCTATTGGTACAGCTTTGCAAAAAAGTGCAGTAAACTCTTCATCCTTGGATGACTCCAAATAAAAATTGCACATCTTTCAAAAAGATAAATTACAATTCTGAGGGAGACTGGTGAACCTGCTGCAGGAATCTCTTGATCGATACAGTAACTGGTCCATGGAAGACTAATGAAGTAAAGATTACAGTAATTTCACAATTACAAGCTGCACATGAATATAAGCCGCACTTTTTTCTTTTTTTTTAAGAGAGGATCCATGTGTAACAAAGTAACAAATTAGTAACAGAATCGAGCCAGCGCAGGGTTTGGTGTCAGGTGCTCAAGTTGCAACAGTTTTCATAGACCAGCAAAGCCTTTAAAGGCAGCCCCAGGCATCCTCCCGGCCGGCTCTCACTTCCGGGTTGGCATTTCACTGGGATTTGTCCATAGATAAGCCGCACCTGATGATTAGCCGCACTACTGGGGTAGGCTGGATTCTTCAATGAAAAAAGTGTGGCTTATAATCGTGAAATTACTGTACCATATTTTGTAAATTAATATACTGCTAGGTTTTGACCCCATTAGGACAGCCAACAGTAAAAACCAAAACTAGACAAGAAGAAGTTCTTGCTATAAGCATCTCCTAAGACTTCTACCATCAATCACTGCCAAGTTTAAAACCATTGATGATGTACCAATATCTACATGCAAATATCTCTTTCAAGGCAAACACATTTTTGCATTTCAGTCATCTGTTTTTCTCTGCTGTTTGATATGTAGGTTGATCTACAAAGGAGAGACTTTCTGGTATTCTACGAGTCCCTCCCATGGTTTACTACAAAGAAAGTTCTTTGCATCGCCTCTTAATAGCTAGATCTTAGTCCCAGGGATAAAACCTGGCACGTCACCTGACTTTAAAGCTTGTGTGTATTATAGCATCACTTTGATTGCAGCTACCAGTACATCAAAGTTAAGAGAAACAACCCTCTTGACTTTTATATCTTCCCACTGCATTTCTACCCACCCCACAAGTTTATGTTTTACTTTATTAATGCTGTCTTTCAGGTTTTGGGGAGAGAAGCTTACACCTAAGTCAGTTACAGTAATTTCACCCTATAAGGTGTGCCAGCATATAAGGCGTACTTATTTTTGCAGCAAGGATCCACATGCAACAAAGTAACAAATTAGTAACAGATCACAGGGTTTACTGTCAGGTGCTCAATTTGCAAATATTTTTCACGGATCAGCATAGCCTTTAAACACAGCCACAGGCACCCTCCCTCTGCCACAGGCCCCAGCACTCCCTCCCACCTCCGGTGCTGGCTGCTGCTGCTCTCACGGCTTGCGCTTCCGGGTTGGCAAATTTCCGAACTTTGTCCATATATAAGATGCACCAGCCTATAAGGCGCACTTCTGAGTTTTGATCAAAATTTTACTCAAAAACGTGGGCCTTATATGCATGAAATTACTGTACTTTGGCTGTGGTGTCTGTCTATGCAGACTTAAAGATCAGATCTTTTCAAAGCACCTTCACGTTTTCAGTTTCAGTAAAACCATCCTTTGTGTAAACGAGAATTTGATCAAGAGTACTTTTCCCATTCTTACACAAGTACTCATATGATTGCTTGGATCAGTAAGGTCTAAATCATTTAATACTTATCATATAAATATCATAACTCAATTCCATCTGTCTGTTAGATCGTCACATGAGTTTTTTTATGTACCAAGAAATTCTTGTTTCTATAAGGGGTTTTTTTCAGAATAAGGATATCATTTGGAGCAAAATGAAAAATGCAATTCAATGTTCCTGTCTTCATAATAAAAATATTTATTCAGAGATAATTTAATCACAAAATTGAGAAAATAACCACGAAAATCTCATGATTTTCCTTAAATGATGCTTTAACATAGTTTTCAAAAAGTCTTCCATTCCAGCCAGAAATCTATGAAATACACTTGGTAAAATACAGTATCAATACTGGATCCACTCAGCATCAAGAAGCCAGTTCCTAACAAAAATATGAATAAAAATTAATTTCTCTCTTCTTCCTGTTGCTAAATACCTCTGGAGTTAACATCCCCCACTACAGCTTCAAGTCCCACTTCTTCAAATACAGCACTCTGATCACATTTGTGTCTCTAAACTTCTTGGGGTTTAGCTGGTACCAAGCCATGCACTCCTAAAGGATTCCTGTGCTTGGAAGTTGCTCATAAGACATGGGGGTGACATTTTTCCTGATCCTTCTTGTTTTAAAACCCTGTGAAACGCCTACTTCCTCTTCACAACACTTCATCAGCCTCCTGTTGATGACTCCTTTCTCTTGGATCCCTGCCTCTCTCCTTACTGTGGGCAGATGAGAAAATCACAGAGCACCCGGAGTCAGTGGTCATGAAAGGAGAGAGGAGCTCTGGAGCAGTAGTGATGTGAGCCAAGACACAGCATATGGTAACTGGGAGCAAAAAGATCCCAGCAGTGGGAAAAGAGGGCAAGAGCCAAAAATGGAGGAAATGGGCAGCAGGACTGAGTTCTTTGATACTGATGGACATAGAATGTGGAGAATAACTAGAATTGGGTATGAATACCCTCAGAGAACAGTGCTACAACCCTTTATTTAAAAAAAAAAATCCAGATTACTTCTCTACATTTAAAATATTTACTGTGCACCTCCATCAAACAAAAAAAAAGTGCATCTGCTGATATCAGAGAAGTGAATAGATGATACCTGAAAGAAAATTACATTTTTCATTTTAAAGATTGTCTATGCAAAAAAGTGAAGGAAGTTTAATTGTAATGCAAAGTCAAAATGTCTAATCCTTCAGTGAAACTACTCAAATAAATCAAGTGGTCTTGCTACCTTCTACTTTGAAATCAACCCTGGTTTACTTTTCCTGTACTAGTTGCCCAGCAGGTCACCATTCTCAGAGCCTCTCACCACACTTCAGCCAAGCTAGAAACAATCCAAAACTTAACAATAGCATTTATGGGGTTTTTAATTCTTTGCCTTCCCATGGCCCCTGCATTGTTTTTATCACTGTTTTACAGTGAAAGCTAAAGAAATTGCAAGGTGCATCTGAGAATGACAGCCAGAATGGAGATGTCATTGGTGGTATTTCTTTAGAGATTGACTGCACAAGTGACAAATCAAAATCAAGCAAATTGCTCCAAAAGCTACAGTATTCACCAGAGACTTGGATCTATTCAAACACAATACACCAGCATAAAACCTTGAAGTTGCCCTAAACAAAGCATACTTAAATGCATCAACTTTTCCAGAATCTTATTGTTCTGTATCTCCCTTTTTATTTTCAGATTCAAAGAGAAGCATTTTATTAAATTCTCACAATAAAGATCAAAAAATATTTATGTGTTAAATTTCACAGAAGGAGAACATCCAAGAGGAGGATATGAGCAGGGAGGTGGAGAACAGGACCAAGTGATTTGTGAAGTTTTGGAAGTTGTTTTCCTGTTATTAGGAACAGAAAATACCAAACACTGGATTTCTCCACGAAAGAGAATTCTGAAAATAATTCCTTTTTCATTGATGGGAATGTTTAATCTTCATAAAAACAGTAATTACAATTTTTAATTTAATGTGAAATATAGAGAAAAACACAGCCATCTAAATTGAAAACAATTTTGAAAAGACAGGTGCAATTTCAAAAATTATGTCAAGACTATCTAAACTATCCTTCCTTGAATTTTGAAATTAAATTGTGTTGATACTAATGTGGTTTCACAGTGTTTGTGATTTTGAAAGAGACTGTGCTCCGCATGAATAGCTCTCCTCGCAGTTTTCTCCTTATGCAGGAGCTGAGAGCGAGACGAGAGGGCAGGACACGTTTCCCCAGCACTGTAACATTTCATCTGTGAAAAAGCTTTAATTGGGGAGGCCCTGGGCAGGTACAGCCCCTCAGCAGAGGCAGCAGCAGCCCATCCCCAGCTCAGGGAGGGACAGCCTGTGTGTCCGCAGGGCTGGCATGGATGAGCTCCTGGTCACTGTGCTGCCACCACCCCGCATGCCCATACATCACAGGACACTGCTGACCGGGTTTCCAGGATTTTCTGGCAGACAAGAGGGACTAGAGAAGAGTATTTTGTAACCAGTCAAGATGAAGTGGGGATGGTGGGAAGTGAGCTCTCTGGACCATCTGTTGAAACCCACGGAGAGCCAGAGGTGATGGAAATGCATTGTTACTACAGGGTTTTACATTAAAATTCCCACAGACACCTAGGGTAGTCTCTAGCTGATGTAATACATAACTCCACATAGGAGATATCTGCATCTACACCAGCCAGCTGAGGCTCCCTTTATACTTCACAAAAAAAAACAAAAAAAACAAAAACAAACAGGCTTTCTCTAGTATACAATTCTTTTTATCTTTAAAATAGTCACCTAAAATAGATTAGATTAATTTTTCCACATAGAAGTGCCTACTTCTTGATCACACAAGAACCCTGGCACATGAGCTGAAGGGAGATATCCCCAGCCCACACTTCCAAACCAAGGTCAGATGAAGACCAGAGCCCTTCTGCCCTGGACATGCCTGGGAACATCCCCAGCTTCACAGTGCCAAACCCCTCTCCCACACCGTCACCCCTCATTGGATTCATCAACCAGCTCCTCTGCTCACATTCCTTATGGCTCAGAAGCACTAACAGGAAAACACAAAACCCAAGCCCAAGTAATTTTTCTCACACCAGATGTCTGCATGTACAGCACTCGTATGGGTAAGGTGCATTAAACACAGCAGTTTCAAGGGCCTGAAATAAATTAAAGGTGACACTAAGATAGAGTAAAAAGACAGAATTACATCAGTGAACAAAGACTGAGTCTTTTGGGGCCAAAATTAGGAAAAGCTACATGTCTTTCCACTATATAAGAAGTAGCTCAAATAACATTTAGAAAGGGTTAACATAAGGCAACTGTGCACCCTTTGTAAAACTCTGAACCCCTGCTGCACTGGAAAATGAAACATTAGAATAAAACTTAAACTGGAAACCTTTTATGACACTTCAAAACAATTGCTTAAAAGTAATTTAGTAATTTCTTAAGTATATGATTTGGAAAACAAAGAGATATTGCCAGGAATCATAATTACAACTTTTTGGGGTTGAAAAATATTGACGACATAACATTTTTCTTCCTGTTTTCAGTTAGGCTTTTCCTATACTAGGGATAGTGATATAACAATTTAGGAAAGTTAAAATTAGCATTTTCTATTTTACAATACTGTACTGCGAAACTGCATTCTCAGAGGCAGAATAGAATATCTCGTTCATGTGAATGTCAGATGTCAATAACCGATTGACTAAATACAGTGTCTTTTAGTAACTTCCTAGGTTACCAATTTACAAAAGTTTTCAAACTCTCAAGTTTACAAAATGGGATGCTTTTGTTTCCTATGCCTGTCTTGGCAAACTGCTTCATGAGGCATCCCAGAATGTAGGAATGTGCAAGGTGGAGTTACACATCATATGCATTGAGTTGCACACATGAAACCAGTAGCTGTTCTGTCTTATTTACAGAATTATACTGGCAATGTATCCTAACATCATTTCAAAATGTCTATGCTTTTAAGTAATTAATGTACATGTACAACCCAAAACCAGTGTTATGCCTCAGTTCATCACATCTTAAGCCTGAAGCAGAGGTTTTTCTTCTTATTTAGGTACGATAAGTAAACCATCATGCCTTGAAATTTTCACTTTAGAAATAATTTGCTTATCGATGTCATTTTCAGTGACTGTTCCACTGCTGGGTTCTAGGGGGGCTGGGGGTTGCATTTGTTTAATAAGAACAAAAATATATGCCTTTAAATGAGCTGATACTTAGCAATCATGTTATTGTGTCATTCCATTACAAAGGAATCCCTTTCATAACAAAGAAAAGAAAACCAGCTTTTAAGTCAGACTGGGATGTGTTGTAGCATTCCTGTCAGAAATTATACACATTAGAATAGAATCAGCCAAGTGTCAGCTAGCAATCTGAGTGCAAATCAGCACTACTCAGAAAATCCCAGTGGTAAAGAATATTTGTTTGCTCAGGCCATGCCCTAATTACAGCATATAAACCTTTCTTGTTAACACCATTGCTAATAAAGCCCTGGCTTCACATCCCTTTAACCAGCTACTAACTCAGAAAACTAGGTAAGAATAGAAAATTAACTTTGAAGAACCAACATATTGTTCTTTACACAACAGTAAAACTATTTTTAGACTTGCTTAAGCCTGTAAGATTCCACCAGGCTGATCACCCTGAGGACAGAGTAGAAGGAGAGACTCCAGATGTCAGCCATACGCTGAAAGACAGAAATAAAGTGATACTCAGACAGCTCAATTATACCTGGCTGCCCACCCCTATGGATGAAAATCTCAAGGGCATAATTTCCCCTGCTGCACTAAAAACTGCTCCATGGCTGGATTCACAAATCTGCAGAAGGCAGCTTTTCTGCCTTTCCTCATCCTTTGTCCAACATTTCCAGGATCTGAGGTCTCCACATGACCCTGGTTCAGCCCTTCTTCAGTTAGAGGCAGGGAAACACACCTCCCCAAGCTGCCACTGCTTGCCCTGGCTGGAATAGAGAGATACATCAGTCCTATTAACACTGTCCTCCTGATATAAATAAATAAGCATTGCAGACATAAGTATACCATTTGACGTATCCATTTACTAAACTACAAGATGATTTTCATTTGCTTGCTTTTCATTCTTAGTGACTATCTAAGTTGTTTGTTAGTTTTGGGGATTTTTGTGGGTTTTTTTGGTGTTTTGTTGGTTTCTTTTGTCTTGTTTTGTTTTATGTGAAAGTGCTACATCATGAGTTTTCAAGGAAGTCCCACTCAAAAGGAATTGACAACACAGTAATTAGGAAAGGCACATTTAACCAAGGGAGACCTGAGAGACGTCAGTCAAAGAGAGCATTCCATTCTCAGCTCAGTACCAAAGCCACCAGGTTATAAGGTGCTCTGCTGAAGAAAGTTTCCCAAAGGCTCCCAATTGAAACAGCTTCATTTAATACAAAGAATTCAGACAGCTCTTGCAAGAATCCTCCCCTTGCCTCTTGATTACCACTCACATTGTGGAGTA
This sequence comes from Sialia sialis, assembly GCA_009812075.1. Taxonomy (NCBI): domain Eukaryota; kingdom Metazoa; phylum Chordata; class Aves; order Passeriformes; family Turdidae; genus Sialia; species Sialia sialis. The sequence goes on from VRYO01001463.1 coordinate 61,742,279, forward strand.
ATGACATCTTAATTAGTTGAAATAAAACAGCAGCAAAGCCAGAGACTGAACACCCTGCACAAAACAGCAGAGAAGGTTCAAAACTCCAGGGGCTCATGGCAGAGCACAACTCTCTTCCCTTTGCTCATGAATGAAGCTAAGACACTGTTTTCAAGCCCTATGCATCATCATCTATTTAGTCATGATTTCTTTCCATGTTTTATTTCAGCAAAAGCAACAAGTACTTTTAGATGTAACTTTTCTCTCTTCCTAGTCAATTATGCCCAAAGCACAATTATCTGTCCCCCTCATGGCATATCTTGCCTCCAAAAAGTCAAGTATCCATATTTTCTGCATGAAAGGAAGCTAATCCAAAGGCTGTATAAGGACACATATGGCAAGTCTAGGCTCACAGCATTAAAAAAACAGAATCAACTCTCTTGCATTTATACTGTCCCTGAGAAACAATTAAATACAAGGACCTTTGCAGCGTGCCTGTAACCAGGACTTAGAACTCAAGAGTGTGTACTCTGTCCTCAGAATCAAGAAAAAAAATAAGAAATTTTAAGGATCCACATTCTGTTAATCCCTTACAAATCACCAGGACATGTCTTTTGCCAGGGATTATTTTAAAAATATAATTATAAATTACTTCAATATTTTGATTCAAATTGAGAGGGCAGTGCAACAGAGCTGAAGTTCTGCAATTCAAATCCATTGAATATTTATGTGCAGAAAAATATTTTGGAGTTGCTCCTAGAACTGGAAACTAAGAAAATACAATTAGCAAATAAACATCCACCTCCACAAAACTGCCCATAGCCCAGCCAAAACACTGAATCTGAGCAAATAAAAGTAGGTTTTAATTGCTGTCTACCTAAACTCACATCCGCACTTTCCACTCATTTAAGCTGAAATGTAACTGAAACTAAGAAATACACTTTTTCAGGACTGCATATTTATAATTACATTTCCAATAAGAACATAGACAAACTAATAAAACAGTGAATTGTATCAAAAGTAACTTACAAGATAGGCAGTGTTTTAATGAGAACATGCAGTGGATGAATTTGTGTTCCATTATTAAACATGGAGGCAATGCTCAAGTAATTTCATAGCATATGGGATCATGTTTGTTATTTGTTAAGTACTTCAAAAATTATACGTAAGTGCTTATGAACCAAATGCACTATTAAAATTACATTCTAATTTCTCCCTTGGCTAATTTTCTAGAGTTTCAAAAGAAGACATATAATACCTTCTTCCCAATATATAATGCAGCACAACTGTTACTGGTGCAATAATGTCAGATTTTAATAACTTCATCATAACAGTACATTCCACGTGAAAAGATTTATAGATATAAGCAAACATGGTGAGACACTCTAGTTTGCAACTTCAAAATATTAAGCAGCCTGTAAGTGTATATGAATCTGAGGGCATCTGCCCCACCACATGCTTCTGATGCAGGAAACAGAAATTCATACCAGTGACAATTTCCTTAAGAATAGCTCCTCCTCCTAATTTTGTCATAATTCTTCTGGCCAGACTAGAAAACAGGTTTTAGAAACAGACTGCCTTAATTTCTGTACAGAAGATGAAGAGATATCACAGTTCTAGAAGAAGCTTTTCTCAAATTTGAAATCATTGCAAATACATCATATACAAATATATCATCTCAATATATCCAGCTTCTCAGAACCTTCAGCCTTTAATTTTTTCCTTAAACTGGCAAAAAAAGCTCTACACCAGCACCCTGCTCTGACAGCACAGCACAGCACAGGCTGCTCTCCTGCTCATGCAGAAGCAGGAAGAGAAAGACAGTGACCTATAAAGCTGTCACTGTGGAAAGCTGGAGGAGCAAGATGCAGAAGACAGTGCAGAAGAATAGAGTGACTTGGCAAGCCATGGATTTGGGAATCATTTTCTGGGTACCTCAAACACTCCTCAAGAGCTGTAGGTGCTTGCCAACTCCAATTCACACAATGCTTTTTCCTGCTTCTAGCACCAGTAGGGCACAATTGCACTGCAAGATCCACATCACAGTCAGGCATCCACCCAAGAGCCCAAACATTGCTGGGCAGCCACATTTGCCCTATTTCAGCAGAGCAAGGTTTGCCAGGAAGGGGCTCAGCCACAAGCATTCTGAAGTGCACTCACAGAAGAGGCTCAAACACTGCACAGCTCTACACCTACACCCATTTACCTGCGTGTCATGGAATGATATCTGGAGTTCATAGTTCTTCAGCATCCATCTATGCTTGTACAAATGTTTCAAGGCTAAATGGACCGCGGGCAGCACATCTGCTGTCAGGTTTTTCTGACCAATTAGGCAGCTGTTGGGTAAAAGCCCGAGAAGAGAGAGGCGAGTCCGATTCAGCTCCTCTGAGTGCCTGATTATTAGTAACACAAACAGCATCAGAGTGTCTAGTTTCCAGCTCCAGAAAACCATCTTTTTTGGTGCTTTTCTTCTTTTTCTTTCTCTTGCCCAGCAGCCCACATCCCCTGAAGTCCTCAGATTCCCTGGCTGCCCGACATTTTGCGGCTTTCCTTGCTCCGGTCAGGGCTGTCCCTCTAAGAAAGCAGCTAATTGTTATTAAAGGATAAAGACCTCTCCACGACTAGCTTTTCCAATTTGGACAGTAATCCAGCTCACAGCAGTGCTGTGAATCAATACTTCACAAGAATAATCTCTAGGCAAATTGCTCTGCCAAGTCTAATTTTAAACATGTGTCATTTCAAACATTCTGTAGGAGAAATATTCTACCATAGGTGACAAATCAATACACGAATTCATATGATTCCTTTGAAAATAGATATTCTAGGGGTTGATCAAAGTGGCAAACAGCAACCTGCATGCCATTGAGTCAGAAGATTGCTTTAGTTTGTTTTATCTTTCACGAATGCATTTTTCTATTGGCTTCATACACATCAAACAGAGAATATGAAGAATATTTTATATACTTCTAGTGCAAAAGCTGCATCAGTTCAAAGCTATACATCCTCTTCCTGATTCTTCTTTTTGGTAGAAACCCCATACTTTCCTTAAAATCAGTGGTAGTTGTGAGAAAATTTAGCATTCAGGCCTGCTGCTCCCATCTACAGGCACATAGATTTTGACAGGCAATTCACATATTGTTGTAGCTAGCTAAGTTATTTCAACACACTATTTGCAGTTTTCCAAGTAATATGCCAGGCTACGAAATGGAACGGATGCTGCACACACAGAAATGCAGAGAAAATAGTAACGCTGGAGAAAATCTTCCCTGCCTCTAATCAAAACTCAGCAGGGTGAGAAGGGATTATACACAGGATCAGCACACCACAGGAGAACCTGCACCTCTGCTGCTCACCCCTCAGACAGGCAGCACCTTCCCTGCCCCCTTTCACAGCAGCAGTGCCACTGTTCTCTGGAGGCAGCCACCTGGATGACCCCTCTTCTCCATCCGAGCAGCCAGCTCTCCCCATCCACATCCCACACCTGCTGGAATGCCGTCATAGGCAAGGGAAGGAAACACAAGGGCCAAGCCTAGGGGCACCGAGAGGAAGGAAATCTGGGAGATGCTTGCTTTTCTAAGTAGAAAAAAGCTCTGCTTTTCAGCAAGTCTCATTATACATGCAGGTGGAAAGCAAATTTCTTCACCACCTTGTGGAAATTCAAGGTTCCAAAAGAATTCCGTGTGCCAAGCTGGGATGGAAACCCAAAACCTCAAAGGTTTTCATGACTCTATAATCTGAAAGGAAAACAAATGGAAGGGCTCATAAGCAGAAGGTTAATTTGGTATAAATCAAATTTGAAATTATATGTTCAGAGCTTGGCAATTTATCTTGTGAATGGCTGACATTTTAAAAAAAAAGAAAGCATTAGTTTGCTGCAGAAAGTCAGGTTAGCTTGTCTAATTGTAATTTTAAAAACACAGCATTCCAGGTCAACAAATTATTCTGAAACTGACATGCAACTAAGACTTTTTTACAGAAAATCTCCACATAAATTCTAGTTATAAACATTCTAATTTATAATTATGATGTGTATGTCACATGACATGAGGGCATGGAAGTAAATAGATAAATAAAATTAAAAAGAGCAAAATAATAATGTATGAATAACCCAAAAAATGTCTACCTTGGGCCCAGCAAATAGCACCAAGCAGGTGATACACTCAATTAATCACTAACATCACAGTGACCCTTCTGCCAACATGCAACAGGATGAACAAGAAAAGAGCCTCTTATACACAAACACAAGGTAAAATACCCTTGCTTAGGGTAGAGAAAAAACCTTGCACAACCTATGCTTTTTTTCATCACCATTGCCCCTAGTCAGAAAGCAGCTAGGCTGTGTGGAGCCTTCATGTGGGGATGGAGATACGGGTTTTCTTCCTGTACAAGTCTATGGCCAAACCAAATGCAATAAGAACAAAATTTATTATGGGTATTTCCTAGACCAAGAAATTTAACACATTGTCTGGGCACAACACTAAGTAGGAAGCACACTCTCACAGAACAGTCTGCATAGCAACAACTTAACACAATGGCTTAATAGGTATTTTCCATTCCTAAGCCTCATGATTCTATAATGTGATTACTGAAAACACATTTTTAAAACTTTTTTTTTTAACTTAAGATGAAATTCCTCCCAGAGCAGAGGGCCAGTATAGGCAAAGATGTTGCTTAAATCCCATTTAATACCTTTCTCAGAGGCTTAAATTGGATTTTGTTGGCAAATAGTCCTTGGACCAGCCTTTCTTATCAGCATTATTTCAGCACTGACTACACTAATGAAGAGGAGAGGAAAGCAGGCATTCAAACTGCCAAACCTCAGCAGCTAAGGTGCTCTGAACTGCTCTTCCTACTGTGCCCAAATCCTCTCACTAGCTAAGTGAGAACATGGGACTCCTCTGAGTCATAGCTTTGGCTCATAGGTAGGTAACAAAAAAAATGTGGTTTGACTATCCACTACCCTCTTCAGCGTTCAAAAAGACACAAATCTGCCACCACATCTCACTGAGCCCCTGTTGCTTAGCCAGTGCATTTAACTTCATGAGAGAGAGAATCAGAGGCCATGAAATAATTTTCAGCACCATATGGATGGATACACATTTAAGAGACCTTATTCTATAGATACATGAAGACACACCTTATTCTACAGATCCATGACCAGCTTCAACCTTGACCAGTCTTTTTCTCTTCTGGTGCTACTTCTGTGTTCCCTTAGCATGTCTGCATTTAACCCATGCCTGGCAAAGGAGCAAACAACATTGTGAACTACAGCAGCCTCCTGTTCTGAAAATTGCGCTTCCTGACAGAAACACTTATTCATCTAACCAGACAATTGTTTCCTATACAGTATTTTTATTGCTGACTAATCCTGTAAAACTTGCATCAAAACAAGCCTGTGTGTTTTCATTTTTATGAATAAAATATCTATATATACCATGCTCATGATTGATCATACAGGTATAATCTTCATTTTCTGAATAGCATCTCCTGAGGCTTAATACCTACAAAAGCATATAACTAAGCCTCTGCTGCACGTATGAAGATAGTTTTTCTAGTGAGTTTGCCCCACACCCTCAAAATTTACTACTAAATTATAGTAATAGTGACATTTTAATACGATAAATCAATTCACTGCATCTTACCTCCACTTGTCAAATGTGAAGCTTTTGAAATAGCACTAATTTTGAAACTTGATTTCAATGTCAGAAAAAGAAGGCCATTTGACTTTAAACACTGCCTTCCACACTGTTTTGGGGAGTTTTACCAAAGGTCAGTCGCTGTTGTTGAATACATTAAAGTAGTTTTTGCAAGATTTAGCTGAAAAACTTAGGACAGAGCTGGTGACCAGATGACTCACTGTTGGCATCTCCTTTGTGAGTTCCACACAAACTGAGTAATATTCAGAAAGGGAAACTGTAGGAGGAAATTGTGCTCCCTCGTAGAAGCACAATCCTTGAGAACTTAAAAATAGAAAAAAACCCCAAACACCTGGCATAAATGTGTTGTCTATAGCCAGTACTTTCCAAAGGCAAAAGGAGAAATCTTTTCAGTGCTGTCCTCTTTGCCACATTTTCTTCTAATTTTATAACATTTAAAATTCAGTTCTTAATCCCCTGATCAGTTTTTCTGAACTGTAAATCACTTAAACAGTTATTAGTTCATGTAAAAGCTTGATTATAGACTATATTAACTGTGTTAAAGGCTGGCTATATATTAAAGCTATATGTCACCACATGCCTCCCACACACAGCTTCCTCCCCCTTGAGTAACACCCATTAACATTTATAGGATGTTCTAATCCCAGCCTCACATGTTAGTTTTTTTCAAAGCAGGCTATCATTCACCCTTTCTTGTCCCACGTGTCTCTGCTCTTGTTGCTTAATCACTCAGTGTAATTAGAGTACAGAGCACTAGTATATCCTAAGAAACCTTGGTAATGTATTTGAAACCAATACATTTATCGTGCATGGCAACTCCTGTTCTGACCAAGCCTCTACCTACTGCCAAGAGCAGCTTCACTATCGAGACACTGCTGTGTGCTGTAACATGTCCCAACTTTTTAAGTAGTTGCTATCCAGATTTGCTTGTAGCTAGAGAGATTCACTTTGAGAGAGCAAATGAAAATTTAGTTTTGCCTCAAACACTAGTGTCTCACTCCCTGTGTGTAGGCTGAAAATCTCTCTGCCTCCTTTTCCTCTTTCCCAGCAGTGCGACACAAAGATCAAATTAATTTCCTCCATTCTGAACAGAAGGCTTGAAGAAAAGAGATAAAATTACTACAGTAGTTTCACGATTATAAGCCACACCTTTTTCACTGAAGAATCCAGCCCACTGCAGTACTGCGGCTAATCATCAGGTGCGGCTTATCTATGGACAAATCTCAGTGAAATGCCAGACCGGAAGTATGAGCTGGCCAAGGAGGGAGCTGCTGTGCATCTGCAGCCGGGTGGGCAGGGAGCTGCCGAGCCCGGCTTCGCCGCCTTCGCGAGCGAGCCACCTTTGCCGCGTTTGCAGCCTGCAGGGAGCAGAGAGCGGGCTGCCACCGCTGCCGTGTTTGCAGCCCGTGGGGAGGGGGGAACAAGCTGCCGCTGCCTTCAGAGACCACGGGGAGGGGGGAGCGGGCTGCCGGCCTGAGCCGGCTCCGAGCCCGTGGCGAGGAGGCGGCAGGTGGCCAGCTTCAAGCGCGCAGTGAGGGGGTGAGCCGCCGGCTTCACGTGGTGAGGGGAGCCGCCGCCGCTGCTGAGCAGGCGGGGAGCAGCGGCAGCCCGCGCCAGGGGCGGGAGTGCTGGGGCCCACAGCATGGGGAGGGTGCCTGGGGCTGCGTTTAAAGGCTTCGCCGGTCTGTGAAAACTGTTTGCAAATTGAGCAACTTGACAGCAAACCCCGCGATTGCGCGATTTTGTTCTAACTCGTTACTTTGTCACACGCAGATACTCGCTTAAAAAAAAAAAAATATGCGGCTTATATTCGGGGTGCGGGTTATATATGGAAAAATCCTGTGGGCTACCCGGCTACCCAGATGTGTGGCTTATAATCAGGTGCGGCTTATAATTGTGAAATTACTGTACTATATACAGCAATGGTGAGTTACTCCTGAAGTAATAGATGAAATTCTAGTGGCAGCACTTGGAGAATGAAGATGACAAGCTGCAAAGATTGAAAAGAAATATGCAAGAACACATAAAATGACGAGAAAAAAAACAAAATCAGCAATTCATTCTATCTAGCTTAATGTTCAGAGGTGGCTTAATATGTATCTTGTCCTATAGTGGATGAAAAAGTGATTTCTAATAATACCAAACTTCTAAGTAGTTAAGGAAAACACACTTTCTACCTTTCTGTAAACTATTCTCTTTTAACTAAATAACCTTTGTTAGATATGGCAAAAAATACGTTTGCTGCTGTAATTACAGTAAGGGCTTCTGCTGACATTGAGATAATACCTCCTGATACCCACCAGTGACATAATCCTGCCAGCCATATACCTGCCTTGAGTAACAAGGCCCTAGGGACATAACACTCCCACCATGTCACTCCTTTTGTTTACTTCATACAAGCTGTTATTTTTGCCAAGGTCAAACACACTATTTTCCAATATGTGTTAATTATAAAAAATACTATATTTTGATTTATTTTATTTTTTTAAAATACCCATATCTTGCATATTTCTCAACTACAAGATCCTTGAGATGCAATAATCTAATTTAAAAATATATTTAATACTGCCATCGATCCTGAAAGGATTTCTACCCCAAAGGCTGAGTGAAATCAGCATTTTATTCCACCAGGCAATTCGAAACTGTAAAGCAAGTAACAATGAGTGTCTTTGTTCTTAATTAAAAGTGGCAATTCTAGGTCTCCTCCTCATAGAAGCACTGCATTTTCATAGGTGGGCTGGCTTTCTAAAGTGCTGAGCATTCAGCAATTCCCACTGTTGTTGACAGAAAATGCAAATCACTCCATGCTTTTGGAAAGCAAATCTTTAGTTCAGGGACCTAACTAGAAACTCTCAAAACAACAAAACAAAACAGAAGAAAAAAGTTATGTGGAGCTGATACTATTGGCATGCTTCTCAGCAAAAAGATGAGGAGCAGAGGAGAGTTTGGCCAAGTTTAAAGATGCAAAACTTTTTGTATCACTTTATATACAGGCAGCTATTGGAACTTAAATTCATTTTGCTACATTGCACAAAGTCTTGCTGCTACTAGCACATCCCGCCAGATTAAATTCTCACCAACAACATGGAATTTTGTCCTGCTTCCAATTTTTAGAAAGAGAGAAAGTGGATAGGGAAAAAAAAGAGGAAGTTGGCTTTCTCTCTTGATCAACCTCCTGTAAATTATTAATAATTCTGGCTTGCCAAACTCACAGGGGGAAATAGAAAGTAAAACCCAAGGTGCTTTTACAGAACTTTAAACTTATATGGAAGACCCCACAAAAACACACAGGTTAATACTTTTATACCATATGTGTATATTAAAACATACCTACATGGTGCTGGAAAGATAAGCACACATGCAAATCTGAATGCCACTGCTTGAAAAATGTTATGTGTTGTATTTTATATCACACTAAGCATTAGTCTGTCAAAAATGGTCCCTTCATATAGAGTAAAGATAGTAAAGAAAGAGATTTATTCTTTGCTAGAAAAACACTTAATTCCCTGTGAAAACAGGAGCAGTAAACAGTGGAAAGGAAGTTAATTAGCATCCCAAAAGGGGCCTCTTACTACTCCCTGGAGGTTTTGGATGTAAAATGGTTACTTAGACACCTATTGTGTGTATGAATCTTCACATAACTCTGTAGTTCAACAAAGCTGCAGCAGAAGCTGAGGCCTACCCTAGGTAAATGGTAAATTAGAATACATAGCTACTTTAGGACATAAAAGATTCAACAAATAGATTCTTTTAGAGGTATGTGGTGGTGATTATTTGATAAATAGAATAAAAGAGGTTTTGGAAATAACTTAATCAGATAGACACAATATGTTCCTCTGATGGGGATTGTGGCTAGAAAGGGTTTTACAAAAAGGGTGGGGGTAAAGAAGAAAATCAGCTCAGCTAAGAATTCAAAACAGGTCCCGCAGAATCACCTACTCAGTGACAGAGCACATGAGCCTGGCAGACTCAGCTTGCAAAGAAGCAAGGTTTCCACATAAAGTCTGTGACAATCTGAAAAAGTGAAGAAGTCTTCCGATTCCATCAGGATCCAATCCATCAGAGTCCTTCATACAAGGGAAGGATCCCCTAGACAGCCCTAAAAGTCAGAAAGCTTTGATCCCCCTCTTTTGCTGGTGGCATCACTAGCTGTAGCTGGTAAGGTTCTGTAGAGAGGGTGGTGTATGTAAAAAAAGAAATTTGAGCTGCTGCTTTCATAGCTTCAGCAGCTGCAGGGTCAGACGAGTTTAAGCTGGAAATAACAATGGACATTTAAAGGGATTTCAAGCAAATCACAGAGAAAAGTTGTCCAGGGACAAGGATTTTGGGGGATCCTTAAGATCGAAAAGCTTTCTGAAGTACATATTCTAGTTTGCAGCAGTGTGGGCAGAAATCCCCAGCTGAAATACATGGCCTGTATTGTAAAATGTGGATAATCCTAATGGTCCTCTGATCTTAGAACTCATTAATTATTTAAGGAAAGTACCATGGCCATAATAGGAAACATAAGTTTTCTAATCCTATCACTCTAAGTTGTGATGCTCACTTTAAAACAATTAGTCCATTATCTAGGCCTTCATCTCTCAGAAGCCTCAGTAACAATAATTTGAACAACTCTGCTGAATTAGCCCCTATATTCCTCACTCTTTGTGAGTATAGTTTTCACACAGAAGGTGGATATTTGTCTTTGTTAGCTTTCCTCTTCACATTTGAGAAAATTTGCTTGAAAAATGCAATGGATAAAATTGTCAGAAATAAAGGCTGATGATAATGAAAAATTAATGGCATAGAGATTGATCATCAATCACTGACTTAGCAATGCCATTACATGGCTATTCCATCACAAGGGGGCAGGGGGGGGAAAAGAAATTTTAAAAAGTGTTTGCCAGTCAGTATGTCTCATTTCCACTCAGCAAGCAGTATCAAGCAGTCCCCAAATCCAGCATATTTTACCCACAGCAAAAGCCTTTGCAACCAGAGAAATCCCTGCTTAGCAAAGAAGGCACCCCCTAAGTGTCAGTGGCATGGCAAGGGGAGACACAGGGTGACTGAAGATGTATTCCACCTGTTCTCAGGGGCACCACTTTCAGGTCAGGTGTAGCTGAATGTTCTTGTTTAGGGGTCAGGCTGCTGGGCCATTAATGCTGCAGCCCAAGAACCACAAAAGTACTGCAAATCTCATTTCTAGCTCAGCTAGACCCCCAAATCAGAGAACAGTGCATCTGGCTGCTGAAAACTTGGAGGCTCTGTCAGTGATTTAGTTCCAAGATTCCTAGTACAAAAATAAATTTGAAAAAATATTATGTATGTGCACTGTACCATCTCAGTTTGGAATCCCACAGTCTGAAATAGACTTCCTGGTATATATGGGGCTGCTGTGTATTGACAGACATTTCCACAAGATTGAGTCATAGCTGTGCTCACTGATCTCGGTACACATCTCTGCTAACCCCAGCTGCCCCAAAATTTATCCAAGTCAAAAGGAATCACAGGGGTGTTTTCCCCTGTTAACTTCCACCACTTGATTCCTTGAGCCAGACCTCTGCATGGAAAAGTATCTCCTTTCCTGTCACAGCAATGGTCTTGAGTTTTCATGAAAGACCTGCTTGGTTCCCAGATTCTTCAGTTTGCTCAAAGGCATTATTCTTCTGCCTTTTGCCATGGAAACATCCATGAAGCAATGAAATTGAGAGCTTGATATGCACATGTATCATCATACTCCGATTATTAATGCAAGATGGTGTTTTGCAGCCTTGACTATGCAATGCCACTTATGATGTCATTCTGAACAGTTACATGTATTTAATTAAAACAATGCAAACAGAGTATCAATAACTTTCTTTGTGAATGCCATCATTAAAACTCTCTCATCTAGCTCCTTCCTCTCTGTTTTCCCTTGCAAATATTTTCTTCACAGTCATCATCAGGATATTACATCCCATCTTTTCCACAACTTGAGCAATTAACTCTGGCTGATAACCATACAAGAGGACAGGGCCTTTCTGCTCTTTCCTCAAATGCAAATAGATACTGCTTCCTAGATTTATTCCAAAAAATACTTGTTCCATGCTGATGGAGCGTCTTTGGCATTTGAATTGAAAGATCCCATAAGAGTGAGTTTTGCAGTATGCATAGGCTAAGTTATACAAGAAATTGCAAGACATATGCCAGAAACTGTCTTTAATCTCTTTGCAGAGATATTTAGAGGATATACATTCTGCAGGTCTGGGATCTGCACCCAGAGGAGTGGGTGCAGTGAATACATGATTTCTCTCCTCTCCCCACCCACATCCTAACATCAGCGGAGAAGCCAGCACAGAATTAACATAAACACTTAACTTTTTTATTATTCCCTCCAAGTTTACAAAACTCTAAATCAAAAGGAGGTTATGTCGTAAAGGGAGTCATGTTACACGGAAGTCAAAGGGGACATTGACTATTTAAAGAAGTGTGTCCCTTCCAAGCAGGGTGCCACCAGCAGAGCAAACAGTGACTGTCACCATACAGACGGTGTAGTACATTTTAATGCCTCACTCTGCAAATATCAGACAGCACAAGCACTCGGTAATATATAAAGGTAAGAAATTACCCAACTACCTCAACATATGCCAGACACATGATAACCTGACAATTCAAGAACGAATGTCTGCCAGCTCTGTCTGCCTTAAACTGGACTCTCTTTCAGACCTTGACATCTCCTGTGTATTCAGCTGCTGCTCTCAGATGACCACAACATTGTCTTACCTGTCCCACTGAGAGCACTCCAGAACTCAAAATACAGCTCCAGGCAATTTATTGCTCAGGCTATTCATAAGCATGACAGGACTCAGCCCCAGAGACCCCACCTGATTTTGGTACATCATGCCTCTTCTTGCAAATCCAGACACTGTTGGAGGGATTTGGATCAATGCCTCCAAAGACAGAGAGCTTAACCAACACATCACATGCACTTCTTTAGGGGGTGGGGGTGCTACTGCTCAGTCCTATTACAGTAATGGTGAGTTTTCCAGATAGCAACTAGCAGTTGTTTGTCCCTCTGAGGATCATCATGTGGAGCTCCAGTGGACAGACACCTTATTCTGTGCCACTGACACAAACCTGCTCTCCTGTTTCCAGAATGTGCTCCCCATACTCAGCAAAAGTGAGTAGTTCTCTCACTTCCACTTGTGCGAACAAGACAGGAGTGGATTTTGTTGACACCACTCATGACTGGACTTTCTGGAACAGGCATCTTTATTTGGTAGCTCAGGGTCCTTTAAAACTTAGAATAGCTGGTAAGAATGACTCAGACTGGTACACAGCCTTTCTTAAACTTTGAGAGTTTATCTGAAAACACATGCACTTTTTAAGTAAAAAAGAAGAAGGAAACAAAGTCTACACATACTACCCCTAGACTGTAATTTCTTGTCAGATAAATTAGGAAAGGCACTTTCTACTAGTTACAGAATAGGAAAAGGCAACTGTGTATCAAATATCAATAAGCTCATGTTTTCCTTCAGATTTTGAGTCTTGTGCATTTTCCAGAGCTCACCCCTCTATGCCAACCCACTATTTAAAAGTATTAGAATGTATTAATTCACAAAGATGAGATTATATCATGATTATCATAAAGTATTTGTTGCAGTTAGAGAAAATTAAATAATCTCATCCCTCCTGTACAAATATTCTTTCCTCTTTGTGATAATATACCTACTCACTTCAGGAAGATTGTCTTTTTAGCTTATCAAGACTCACTTGATCTTCAGAAACAAGTGCTTTCTTGGCTATACATGTTTAGATTCAAAACAAACTCATACTGTCTGTGCACCACTTGCAGCACTGCTCCTGCAAGAAATCAGAAAATCCAGCACATATTAGAGGGAAAATGTCCAGATGGAGAAGGACAGATATCCAACTTCCATTAACTTCCCTTGCCTTCTTCCACAATGCCTCTTCCTCCAGATACTATATGGTCAATTTTTGCCTGATACAAATCAAATACTGCCGAAATTGGTAATAGGGTTCACTAGAATGATGAATGTTTTATTTTAGGGTTATTCTGCTTTTTTCCTCCAACAGATGTGTGTTAGGGTGCTTAAGCTGAAATCATCTTTCCTGATTATTGTGCAGCTTGAGCTATACCTAGTGTTTGTGGAGGCTTTTCTTTCATTATTTTGTGAAATATTTGTTTGCTTTTTTAACCTACTAAAGCTACAATCACAAGGATAGAAAAAAAAGAAAGAGCTATTGTATCACGGTTGTTGATCTGAAGCCATAAACTATCAAGCACCCTTAACTTCTAGGACTTGGTCCAAGGGCTGCTGGAATTAGTGCATTACTGCCATTAATTTCAATGGGGTTTGGATGAGACTCTTTAGAGATGATCATTTTATAAATTCTTGAGTTTCTAAAATAACACAATTATGAAATTTTGCCCTAGAGTCTCATCTAGAGAGAGAGTCCCACTCTCATTGAAATGAACAAAGCACAAAGTACAAAGTAATGTCACTTAGATCAGAGCTCTGCAAATGCCTACATCTGAGCATTGTTTTATTGGCTGAGTCTGCATAGGAATGCCCAAATAGATAGAGACATGCCCATGAAGTAGCAAAATATACTGGATCAGGATCACACTCCAAGCATATTTAAAGATCAAAAAATATCCAAAACTGGAAGCCTTTGCGTTTCTGTATGTGATGTAACCTGTGGTCATATTTCATAACAAAGATGTAATTCACACAATCTCAACTGAGACATAAACTAAACATTGTACTTAGGTGCTTAATTCAATTTAAATGCTTTGAAAAACACTAGAGCTGCTGCTCATGTCCTCAAAGGTTAACGAGTTCAAGTGCTGACAAACAGCAGTTGACCTTAGAAGGCACACTGCAGCTCTTCAGATTGCTGGTCAGAAAGCAAAGGCATTATAATACTTCCTTATACAATCAGAACTATCAAGCCAGCTAGAATATTTGGTTCAATCCTGACAGAATGAACCTGAATGCACAACATTTATTATTTTTTAAAATCTGATCTGTTTATTTTCATTATTGTTTTTCACAAGAACTTAGTTAAAGCATTACGGAAAATTACAAGGACCAGACTGCAACAATGGGGGATTTTGGAGAGATACAAGGGAGAATACATGAGTTAGTAAATCACTGCCATACATTTCCCAAGCATTATAAATACACTGCAATTATTTCTCAAGCTATAAAAAAATCCCATGTGTTCAAGGCTTTACATTCTCTCTTTCAAGAGCCAACAATGTCACAAGCACCACCTGTGAAGCCCTGAGAGGGAGAACTACTGCCTGGTGAGTTTTTTATGCAATGATAAGGATCCAGGCCCTTCAGGCATATCTATTTATTGGCAGCCTCAGAAAATAGGCTGAGGATCAAGTGGGCACGATGAGCCAGCTACCTTCCTGCTTACTGTAAGTGCACCGAAGGAAAAAGGTAATGTCTGAACCGAGTGAAAAAGTTTGTGCTGCCATTAGGTATTTAATGGCTGTTCCAGGCATTAGTCTATTCTGTTAGGGTGCAGGCAATCCAGCACTCTTCATGGACACTAACTTATTTACTTGTCACTATTAAGCACTCAATAATGATCCAACAGTACTCCAAATGTATACCTTCGCCTGACTTAGCATTCCATAACCATCCGTTTATTAATTGCTTAAAAGCATTCAAAGCAACACAGCAAGCTGGCAACATGACCCTGATTTCTTATGTCTCTGGAGTACAAAACAGTAAAAATGTAATTTTTAAGAAACTGACACTCATTCCAGAACAAACAGGGTAATGTTTTTCCTGAATATTTTAATGATAACTACCTAGTTCAGAACCCAAAATCTCAACTGAGAACGTCACAATATTTTGACTGCAATGAAGTGCAGCACCTTATTGATTAATATATTATTGTGTGAAGAAGGGACATCCTGCCTAGGCTTCTCTAATTCCTATGCATATGTTATTTTTGTAATAATTCTATCCAAGGGAAGAACAAATATAGAATAACGGAATGAAAACAGGATTAGGAGAACTGTGATTTTTTTCCTAACATGCATTTCACTTTATGAGACAGGTAATGCCATTCAGAAAATCCCCCATAATTCTTTTCATTACAATTGCAGAGTTCCCTCAGATTCATGTTCTTAAGGAAACTAGCAGCTACTCTAGGTTGATCTTGCCTGTATTCCCTGTCAGTATCTAGTCTTGTTCACATAACACAACAGGATGGCAGCCTGCTCCTTCCTAAGTGACATCTTCAGCAGCATTGCCCTCCATGCATTTCTTCTCAGAGGTACCAAAAAAAGAAAAAAAAAAAAAA
>VRYO01001463.1:61759225-61804808 GCA_009812075.1 Sialia sialis
AAGCGAGCGCCTCCGCTCCTCGCTGCCCGCCCGCCACGCACCCCCGGGCGAGCGCTCAGCCGGAGGGCAGGGAAGGGGGGAAACTCAGCGAAACCCTGCGAGAGCCTCCCCGCCGCCCTCTGAAGCTATGGCTGCTCTCGCTGCCCCTCGCGTCCCGCCGCCGCATGGGATAAGCCGGGCTGGCAGCGTGAGCCCGTTGGCGGAGCGGGGGAGCGGAGCGCCCGGCGTGCATCTGTTGCTGAGCGGGTGGCGGCTGGCACAGGGATGCGGCCGCGGCTTCGCTGGGCGAGGCAGCTTTCCTCCCACCGGTGTACGTGCGTGCCAAGGGCAGCGGATCCCAGCCACCGCCACCGCCGAGCACCCCTCCACCCGGGCACCCGTCCGGGCCCACCCCCGCGCTGCAGGCAACTCCCGGACAGGGGCGCTCCCGGGGCGGCAGGGCAAGCCCCAGCGGCCAGGGCAGCCGCTCCTGATAATACCGGGCGGGCAGGATAGGGCCCGCCAGCTCTACGTCCTCCCCCTCAGCCGCTGGTCCCTGCACATCTGCCGGCAGCCTGCGGGGCCGGGCGGGCAAGGCGGTTCGGAGGCGGTGCGTACGGCCCCGCCGGCAGCCGCAGCTCCGGCCCGGGCGTCCGCGCTGCCCTTGCGCCCCGGTACCCGCAGCGCCCCGGGACTGGGCGGCGGCGCCTCCCCCTGCGCCCGGCGGCGCGGGGCCCGCGGCGGTCCCTACCTCCGTGTCGTAGAGCCGCAGGTCCAGGAAATAGGGGTTGAGCAGGGACTCGTTGCGGATCTGATCCATGGCCAGCTGCACGGCGGGCAGCACTCCCCGGCCGATCCTGCTCTTCTGGTCCTCCTCGGTCTGGCTGAGCGGCATCAAGCCCATGATGGAGATCGGCGTGGTGGCGTTGGGGGGCAGCCCGGCCGCCCCCCGGGAGCTGCCCCGCGGCCAGCCCCAGCCCGGCGGAGCCCAGCCCAGGCACAGGAGCAGCAGTAGCATGGCAGGGTTGGAGGTGGCAGCGGCCGGTCTCCGCGGAGAGGGATGCATGCTGCTGGATGGGGAGGAGGAGGAGGACTGAGGGTGGGGGAACGGGCTGAGCGGCGGAAGAGAGCCGAGCCCCTCTCAGTCTGGGCGCATCCCCCGGCGGCTGAAGCCAAGGCGGGAGGAAAAGATCTGCCTCCCTCCGCTTCTTCGGGAGCCTCGGGGTCTCCTCTCTCTTTCCCCCCACCCCTCCCCTCCCCTGGCAATAATCCTTCTGGCAATGGCGCCTACTCCTTCCCAGGTCTGCCAGCTGCAACCACCAGGAGCAATAAATAAATAAATAACCACCACCACCACGCACACACAGACACGGTCCCCACCACCCTCCTCCGCTCTCCCCGGCGGCACAGCAAGGGAGCGGGACCTGCCTCTGCCTCCCCGGCAGCTCTCCCCGCTCTCCGCTCAGGGAGGGACAGCACCTCTCAGCCGCGGGGGGGGGAGCCGAGCAGCCCTCATTGAACACCTCCTTCCTTCCCCCTCCTCCTCCTGCTCCTCCAAAAGGGTAAAGAGGGAAAAAAAAAAAAGGGATGCTCCGGCAGAAAACGCCGAAGAGGAAAGCCCCCCCTAGAGCCGGGGAGGCGGAGGAGGGTGCCGAGCCGGGGCGGGGGTGCTAATGCCGCATTCCGCGGGAGCCGGGGCGCCAGGTGCCGCCTGCGCCCTTCCTCCGGCTCGGGCAGAGCCGCCGGGCACGACGCGGGGGCGGGGGCAGAGCAAAGTGTGCAGCGGCGGGGCCCGGGCCGAGTTCCCCTTCACGGCATCAGCGCTCGCCGCCGGCGGGTCGGGCACCTTGTCCAGGTGGAGCTGCCAAGGCGGGGAGTGCGAGCTGCGGTGGCTGCCCACGGGCGGGCAGGGCAGGCCGGCGCTGCGCCCCCACGCGCGGAGCCGCGGGCAGCGCTGCCCGGAGCGGGCGGGCTCCGCGCTCCCCGCCGCCCGCCCCCGCGCACACGCGGCACGCACACACGCTCCCACTCGGGCTCGGCTCCCCGCACACGCACACGCGCAGCCAGCCCGGGCCACGGCAGCTCTGCGGCACGCAGGAGCGCGGCGTTTCGCTACAGCACAAGTCGTGGGTTTGTTGGTTTGGTTTTAAAAAAAAAAAAACAAGAACACAACAAGCGGTTTCTTTTTCCCGCAGAATTGGCGGCTTTTTGGGAGACTGACACAGGTCGGATTACAGAAAAAAAAAAGAAACAAGAAAAAATTAGGGCTGCGGCAGGGCTCTGAGCTTTCCCGAGGGATGTCGCAACCCAGGGAATAGCCTGTGGGAAGCAAATCCTTTCCACGCCTGTTCTCCCAAGTAGTTGTCTTCTTGTGTCAGAGGCTGTGGGGCATGTCCCTTAGACAGCCCATGGCTTTTTGCATTGCTCCCAGGCTGTCCTATCACCCCAGTTCACACTGCCCAGACACATCCGTGGTCTGCTGAGTCCCAGAGCAGCAGTTCACTGATCTGTTTCATCTCAGGTAGATCCCATACAGGAGGTGGTACGGGCAAAATGCAAAACTTTTCTTAACCCTGCCTTAGGCACCCCACTTTCTATATATATTCATAAATTTCCTGAGGTCGCTCCAAGCAAACCTTTGAAGATTAACCTAATGCATCTAATTTATATTACACAGCAATGTCAGCACATCTGCAATAAATTGGAAAGAATTTTCATGGATTAATACATTCTAAGATTGGAAGATCTGACCTTGGGCTACAAGCCCTCAAGCAGTCGTTTCATAACACTTGTTGCATTACAGCCTTTCACTCAGAACGACATCCAGAAGTGTTGACTTTAAGGTATCACATCTCTTGATAAATCATTTCAATCATTAATTAATTTGCTAAAAGGTGCATTTCATATTCATTATCAATTTGTCTTATTCCAACTTCCAACCAGTAGTTCTCATCATACCTTTATTAGTTTAAGGGGACATAGTATATCAGTGATCTTCTCCTGCACACAGGGGGTAAGATTAATCACATTTTGCTTTTGTAAAATAATAAGGCCAACTTTCCCTCACCTCAAGAGTCATTCTTGGAAGCACTTCCGATGCACTTCACCTTTTGCCACATGATGTTGAAGGGGGGTATCTGACCCTGTGACCTGCTTGCCCTGCACCGCACATAAGCTGCAGCCTCAGCACCTCCTTCAGAGCCAGACACTTCCTTAGGCTGGGCAGGCTGGAAAACCTAATCCCTACAGGCAGACCAAGCAGTGTGTTGTCCTTGTGGGGATGCCTCTTTACGAAATCATCTACACCATGTTTTGAATTCATACTGCCTAAAAGCATTGCCATCCTCCTTACTCCTGTGCACTTGGCCTCGCACTAGAGTAAATCAAACCATGAGCTTTATTTGTACAAGTGACTTGTCCAGCAGTTTGTCACCTGCAAACTTTCCAGCAACTCATTTTCTTCCAGAAAATTGATTATCATAACACCAAGAACATTCTCTAGGATGCCAACAGGAATAGGTGCCATATTGATTTTGTGTAATGCTATTTTTAACCAGAATATCATATGCTAAATGATGGTTTGCCATTCTCAGCTTGATGTGCAAGTTTGTCAAAATTTGTTTCACTGAAAATATTTCTTCACTGCTTGTATACTGTATCATTTCGTTATTTTCACTAGTACTTGGCTACCAGAACTACAGCTACTTGTATCAATTTGGTGATCTTTTTACAATATTGGCAGTTTATTCACACATACCGTCTCTGGGCCATCATCAGCTTTCTAAGATTTGGGGTTTTTTGGGGAAACAATTTCCATGTTTTTGAGAACACAGTCTTTCTGAAAGAAAGCTTGAGGCCAGGTTGTGTGTTACAACAGAATTAGTATCTTGGACATTACTAGCAACTGCTTTATTACTGCTGCAGCAGCAAATGTCCTTTTGTTAGCTGAAGATCGAAATGCATCTCTTTTCTTTTCCCAGCACAGGTCAGGAAGAGCTACTGGACAGTTCCACTCAGTGTGAAGTTCAAGGCTTGCCCTCATGTGGGAGGCAGAGACCAGCTGACACTGGTGTCCCTGCAGCGCACAGGGAAGGCCAGTGCAGGAGTGCTAGGGCAAAGGAATGCATCTAGGAGCTGCAGAGGTCTGCAGTATGGCTGGATATCACCTAAAGCAAGCAAAGCTGTGGTTCAAATTACAGTGTTTAACAATGTGGTTCTTCTGACCTTAATCTGTTTGTTGCTGCATTCCCTGTCAGTAAAACAAGGTGCTCTTTCTTCATGGTAATACTGTGAAGACAGATTAATAAGCATTTGGGAAACACTAAGAAACTGCAACATTCAAGCTCTATAAAAACAATCAACCAAAAAAAAACAATAAAAGAAACAACTCACATTAGGAAAATAACTTTTATTTTTTGGTCTAGGGACTTGTTATGGAGATGCAAATAAGGCCATATATTGAACAATGAGGATTGGTTAAAATAAACCTCTCAAAATTCTTCCTATGTATCAGTGAGGAGCGAAAATTAGAGTTTTCCCACCTTTTGTAAAAAAAAAGCCTCAAACAAAACCAAACAAAAAACCCCAAGGCATCCCCCACCACCCAAAACAGGGAATGTATTGCAAGAAAATCATGTCGTGTAATAAACACACTGAGGCCAGCTTTTGATTTCACATAAACCTTTATTTCTGGCACTTAAGTATTTAATTTGCAATGTGAAGGTTTCACATTGTCTACATATGTTTTCAACATGATTATATGCCACAGTTATGTTCTGAAAAGCCTGCTTCTTTGCAGTTCTCAACACAGAGAAATTTCTTCTTTTTCAGGTACTATTCTGTGTTTATGCATAACAGATGCGCAGGTAACAGCGCATTTTAAATAGGAGGTGGTCTAAAGTAGAATTGCACCAAACTGCTTATTAAAGACTGTGTCAGACACAGCCACTGGCCCCAGCTGCCTTTTTTTTTTTTCCCTTAGAAATCCCCAGAATGTTTTGCTACTATCAAATTGGCAAAGTGCATTCCCTAGGATGAAATCCTCTGAAGCTGCACGCATCCTTTATCTGATAGGCAAAAAGGCTTTATATTCTCATTTCGTGGTCCACATCAGACACCCTCTGTTTATTCCATGTTGGCTAAAATATCAGTTCACAAGAACTGTAAAACCTGTTCTCTTAACTTGAAAATCAAATGTTGCTTTTTTCCTGGCATGTTACCCAGTCATTTCAGCGCTTCAATCATGTGAATCCGTCAACCATTTTTCTGTAAAAACACTGTCAAGTATCTTTCCGTTAATGATCCCTTCCAATTTCTCAGTTATTACTAAGTCTTCTCACAGTGTATGCACAATTAACAATTTTGTTCTTTATATATTTATGTTTGCTCATCACAGAGTACCTAATCAATTAATTTTACATTTAAGCATCTGTACTGGTATGACTCCCTTGACCACTCTTTCTTCAGTTGCAAGTTAAGTATTCTCAGTCCATGGATAAAGTCAAGAAACCCAGAAAACTGATTTTTGCCTTAACACCAAAAAATAAATTGCATCTGCTGCAAGTCCTCTCCCACTCTGGGAGATGGTTTGATGCTGCACAAAATATGTCATGCAGTGCCTTAAGCCAGCAACTCACTTCCTGTATGAATTTTCCTGTATATTCATCTTCTTACTACTTTTGGAGAGGTCACTGAGAAGGTCCTGCCCTGTTGTTGTTTTCTCCAGCCACCTTTGCAAATCCTGGAGTCATGCAATTCCTTTCAGTCCTGACTGGGACTGGCCTAATTAGGCTTTGTCTATTCATAAAAATATCAGTAAATGGTGGACTAAAAAAAATTGAAAGTTGTTAATCTAAGCATAGAAATTTTAATACTGCATGTACTGCATGTTTTTCCTCTGTAAATGAGAAATGTCAGAACACTGCAGTGCTGTAATTCAAACTCAGCTATTGCTGTTGTACCTCAACAGAACAGGGGAGAGCTCTCCTATCCATCTTTTCACCCCCTCCCAAGGGCTTTCCCACCTACCTCAGATAACTTCCTAGCACAAAATTCCGTGTTTGTTAAAAGAGCATACAGCATTCTCAAACACTGCCAAAAAATCTGCACAGCTCCAATACACAAACAACGGCATGATCCTAACCTTACAGTCTCTCCAGACACCTTGATTGCTATGTCTTTATATCAGGGTATCAGGACAAAGCTCAACTAACTTCAAGTTAATCTCCAAATCTAAAAGCCTTAAGAGAGGCAAATGAAGTTAAAGGAGCATCAGATTTTAAATTACCAACCAAGTACTATCACTGTGTAAGTGCCCATGTTTTCATAAAAAGGAAATAGGAGCACGATCTCATCAGTCCTGGTGTTATCAACCAATATGAATTTCCCTTTGCAGTGCATCTTATCACTTCCTATAAATATAACAAAAATTGAACACAGTTTTCAGTCTCAGTTTTCAGCAGAGCCAGCAAGAA
The DNA here is from genome assembly GCA_009812075.1 of Sialia sialis. Classification (NCBI taxonomy): domain Eukaryota; kingdom Metazoa; phylum Chordata; class Aves; order Passeriformes; family Turdidae; genus Sialia; species Sialia sialis. The sequence goes on from VRYO01001463.1 coordinate 61,765,678, forward strand.
ATACTATTTCCAATTCATGTTGATTGATGGGTGTACGATGATGACTGTTGTTCCCGGTGTTTGTGCAAACTCTAACAAACCCCCAACATAATGGTTCAGTCAAGGCTGCATATACAGAGGTTTTGGTGGTTTATTTCTTAGAAGGAAGGTTCATGTACTGTCTTCTGTTGAAGTAAAAATCCAGTAAATTTTAGCCCATGTTGAAGACTCACACTTCTTTAATGAAAGGAAATTGATGAGTGAATAAATGAAAAAGAAATCAAAATAATTTCAAATAAATATGATAATTAGGCACCAGACTGCAGTCTGGACAGCTTTCTGAAAAAAAACAACAAAAAAAAAAACAAACCAAAAAAAACCCCAAAAAAACAAACAAACAAACAAAAAAACCCAAAAAATACATACAGGAATAGAAAGACTAAGAAATAAGCATTGATTTGTGACTAAAGTCCTCCAATTTTTCCATTTCTATGAGATATCCAGCCCTATCTCTGCTCAGAAGAAGTCCACAGTCAATTCCTCAGCAGGTAGCCCTGACCTCCTGCAAAAGGAAGTCTGGAGAAGTTAAAGGAAGTCTGAAGATGTGCTTCATGACTCAGATCCTTGATGGAGTCCTTCACCCTCTGAACATAAAGCCAGATATTAATACAACTCCAGTGCATTGAGAAGAAGAAAAGGCTATCAAGGAATAAAAAATGTTGAGTAGAGGGACTAGAAGGCCAACACAGAGGGAGCAAGCTGGTGGCATTGCTAATGTTTAGTGTTTGCTTTTGAACCCAAGTGTGTTTGTCTAGCAAATATGCATCCCAGGCTAGCAGGTTTGCTGGCATGTGTGAAAACATCTTAGCTGCAGGAAGCCAAAACCATCAATACTTCCCTTTGAACAAGGGCAAAGTGAAAAGACGTATAGAAAATAATTTCCTGTTACTAAGTTTAAGTTGCATACCACACCATCTGATGATGAAAATCCTGAAATCACAAGACTAAGAAAAACCTCAGTGAGAATGGAGGTTAGTGAAAGCTCTGGCTATGATTCTACTAGCTGGGCTTTTATCAGCTACTAACATTGTTCAATCAGCAGTCAAGGAGACAAAGCAGAAATTAATAGAAAGTTCTCACTGTTCTCTCATGCAGCCACCCACTTTTGATTTGGGGCTCCACAAAGTGTAAACCACTGCTACTATGAGGCAAACAGAAACATTACTGAGTTTAGGAAACAGACCTTGAGACACCATAAAACAAAGCTGTCTTCTCCCAGGTGCTGCAGGGATCTGGGCCTAAGAGATCAGCAAAATGATGAAATGAAAAACACTGACCACAAGAAAAAAAATAGTTGATAAGACATTTCTCACTCCGCCAAATCACAAAATATTTTATTAATTCTAACACCAATGTCATCAGTCCAGCCCACAGAGACAAAACTTCAAAGGTGCTCACAAAAACATTCATCCACATGGGTAAGAAAGTCCTTGGAAGAACCAATACATGTATCTCCTACAGGCAGAAACCCTCCCCCCACATCCCAATCATATAAATAGGTATGCCAAAAAGGCATGAGTTTATGGGGATTCAAAGAAAAGGCTGTACATTTCTATAGAAAACACGAACAAGAGCAAATAACAAAACACATACCAAGCTAATCAACACAGAAGCCAAGACTTCAGAGAGGAAAAAGGTTGAAATTTTCATCCTTCTACACATAGAGGCATTCCTTCATCTGACAGAGAAAGAAACTCTTCTTAGGAGCTGAAACTCGTCTAACCAACATGGCAATGCTGATGGTCAATGGCCAGATCCATTGCTGTACACACGCTCCTTGTCTGACTGGGCCAGGCAGATCCCACGCACCAGGGCTCAAACCATCCTGCACTGGTGCAGGTTGCCCCCGTGCTTTCAACAGGACCCCATGCAGGGTGAATCATCGAAAAAGAGTTCCCAGAGAAAATACAAGTATACCCCAAAGACAATCCTTTTTGTATAAATCTCAGCTGCATTTCACAGAAATCAGTTGCAAAATCATTTTTAAAATATAATTGTTTTTAAATGATTGATTTAAACACTTATATTTTAAGATTCATTTTCTCTAATCATAATTTTGAAATTTTTACGAAAGAATTATTGGTAGGTCTTTTCTTGAAAGTCTTATGCACATTGAAAATCCGCATAATGTTAAAGTTGGTTGTGCATTCATGGACACAGCTGGGCCCACATGAATCCAAATAGCTTTTCCCAAAGCATCCTTTAAAAATGGTTGCCTTCTGCCTTTAAGAAAGATGAGAAAATCCCCATTTTACTCCCAAATCAATCTTAAGCACGATTAGAAACTTGTCAAGAGCCATGAACACCTAAAATTGCCAGAACATTTAAGGTATAGTATTGTCAAGCGTGTGCAATTTGTATGCATCTAGACTGTTATTTGTGCAAAAACATGCAGACCTACTCTGCCTTTATGTGCAAATCCACACTGTCTGCAGTGAGGGCTTTGTGGTAGTCACTTAGGGCAGAATATGGCCTACATTTACCTTCTTGGTATTTAAAAGACAAGAATAATTATTAACAGCTACCTCTCAAAAGACCCAACTGCAGAATGTTTTAGTAGAAAAATAAACATCTTAAGTTATTGGCAGGTTAACATTAGTGCAATTATTTTGACTGCCTTACTTCCACACAGTAGATTTAAAAAATACATTGTCACTTGTGAAAAGAACCTAAGACACTTCAGAAGCAGTTATGCAGCTGCCAAATAAAGAGAAAAGGAGCAGATTCTGTGGCACTTTATGAAGCTCTCAATACTTAGTGCCTTCTAAAGCTCCAGGAAATGACATCCACAGCTTGTCAATTAATGACAGCTCTTTCCATACAAAAATATATCACTTATGAGATTTTCAAAAGGCTGACTAACTGCTGACTAGAAAGAGCACATTTTTTTGTATTCAGCTATGTCCTAAACAACATCTGGATCAAGTTCTTTCTTTGAAGAACCATTTTTGGTAGTCTGAGTTGGCACAAGGTCGTAACAATGGTGCTGGATTCCCGTTGTAAGCGTTTGCCTCAGCTTGTACGCACTTCTGGGTGTGTGGGTGAAACAAGGTACCGTCCTACAAAAGACAGAAATAAAGTTTGCTCTTCAGGTCTCAAAAATTGCAGACACATCACTGTGTTTTAAAGTAACAGAAAACATTTGCAACAAATAAATATCCCACATATACTTCCAATGGCATTGTGCTGTAATGCCTCAATCCTTGAGGATGTCTGAAACTTCATCAAAAGATCCTGCTTTTAAACTGAGATCAGCATTGCTTTAGAGTTACTCATGAAGTGACATCTCATCCTGTAAATATGTGTTAACATTTGCTTTTATTGTCTTTTTTTAAATGGACCAGAATATGGCAGAAAATAACTAAGCCAAGCACAAGCACTACCCAAATTTATCAATTTATTGCACATATGGTAAGTAAAAGGTAAATATTTTTCATTAAGGGCAAATGTTGGACGTGTTTTTAGCAAGAAATTTTCCTGTCTCTTCATAAGGTATATTTTTGGTAGAAAAAGCAAAAAAAATACAAGCATTCCCCTTGCCTGCAAGATGTCTGTGGAGTTCACTTGCTTTGCTGAAGGGCAGCACATCTGCCTCAGAGGTGTATGGTCTGACAGGCCTCCACAGTCAGATTCCCTAAAGAACACATTTTGAGACCTCAGGCCCGTTTTTTTATTGTAATCTCCAGTTCAAGTCTCTCATTCCAATCCAGGAGCACTGTCAGCTGGAATAGCGAGCCAGCTGTGGAGGACTGCCCTGCTCTGAATCCCTCCATCCCCTTGGCCTGGGTGACATGCAGCTTTGAAAGCAAAATGCCAACACCTTGTTCCTGAGCACAGCCCTGACTCCTGGGGCAGTCTGCTCCTTCCTTCATCAGGAATGTTGCACCTAACTGCAACCTGAGCCACAGCTCCTCATGCCCAGCAGTGTGTGCTTGCTCACAGACTTGCTGAGACTCAGCTGCTGAATTACTTTCCTGCTTCCATCATGATAATTCAAATTTGAGAGTGGAGTAATCAGTATCCATCTCACTCGTTTTTGAGTCAGTGTCCACAAGAACTCAATTCTTGCCAAGCTGCTGGGAAAGCTGTTCAAATCTTTGATTATGCTCCATCCACAAGGACTCTACTATGCACGAAGAAATAGAAATGTGGTACTGACACCTCACCCATCACTCACCTTCAAAGGTGGAGAACAGTGCTTTTGATTTAGTGCTGCATCAGGAAAGGAATTAGAGCAGAGCAGCACGTTCAAATCACACACAGGCACAAAGGGATCATGAGAAAGAACATTTAAATTAATTCCTAAAGTCTCAGATGCTAAAATTAATGGTTAGGAATACAGTGAAAACAGATGCACTCCATAACTTTTTTCAATTTTTTTCATTTTTTCAATTCGAAAATTTCAGTTTTCTTGGTTGCTTTTTGAAGTAATCTTGAATTGACTTAAGATCCTTCAATAAATGTCTAATCTTAGGGATTAATGTAGATGACCTTGAGCAGTTTTGTTAAAAGTCAACACTAAAAATGAAACATGATTTATAAAGTCAACCTTTTAAACAAATTTTATTTAGTAACATCACTATGAGCTTTACTCTGGACTAGATTTAGGGAATAGACAGTAATTTTCATCTCATATTTTTAGAGTTTACCCTGCTACCTGTCACTGGGGTAGTATCGAAGCGTGATATTTGTCAGCCATGGAGCCTGTAGAGATTAGATGCATTATGCAGACACATTATGTAAATATACCATTTTGATATATTATGTGACCTTTTCCCTTAGCCAAATAACAACACTCCAGAAACTGACCAAGGCCATAATTTTTCATCCAGCTTATTTTCTCTCAGGCATCCAGGAGTTTCTATTCAGATTCAAAACTACTAAACACAAGTTTTTCTATTATCATGTAGCGGCAGGTGCTTAAAAGCAGGAAAGAACACCAAGTAATGGTGGTGTGTGACGTATTGGGGATATATGGTCATATAAATACAGGCAAATAAGTCATTGAAAGGAGAGCAGAAGTAGGCCAGCCATATGACTGGCTGGGGAAGGGTTCTATTGGAGCACCTCAGTCTCAGGAGAAGACATTAGGGGTGACACGCAAGAGAGAATGTTCCCAACCTCCTTGATGTTAACAAGGGTGCTTTCCTTCCTCTCATCTTCCTTTATGACTGGTATACTCTTTGCCTGCTACCCTGTTTCTGTGTTCAGACATTAAAACCCAAGATAGCCGATTTCTCCCAGAGAACTGTGCCACAGTGTGTTGTGGTCTGCACAATGTCTATGCAGCAAGATAAAAAAATCTTAAAAATTCAACAATTCTCTTTCCACTCTAAAAAAACAAACCCGAACCCAAGCAGGCACACTTACCTCTCTGAAAATAAACTTCTGGTTTTCAGGAACACTGTGGCCATTTTCTTGGCACAAGGACATCGTCAAGTAGTCAGTCCCTGAGTCGACTGCTGCGCAGGCTTCCGGCTGCCGTGTGTTGTAGCGGATTTCATTATGGGATGTGTACTCAAAAAACTACAAACCCAGGAGAAGAAACAAAGGACAGCAGTCATTTCATACGTACACAGAGATATTTGTAAAGAAGCATATACCAAGAGACTATAATTAGGTTGCTGCTGTGAAGAGAAATTCTGCCAGAAATATTCAAGGGTCCTTAACTTCTACTGCTTACTATTTTACAGAAAATCAATTACATCACACCACTGCTCTGGTAGCACTTAAATTGCATGAAATACTGAATAAATGTCCTGGCATTCCAGCATTAAAGAATTTCCTAAACTCAACTGTAATATTTGAGTTCCACATTGAAGGCTCCCTTAAATATAGGATGGAAAACAGTTTCTGGCTTGACATTATATGTTCTTAATTCAGTCATCACAAAGTAATATTACTTTTAACTAAGGAGTTGGTTACTGCATAGTTGAAATGCACTTTGGTCCAGGTTCATTTCCAGTTGTAATGGTCATTTTCAGTACTAAGGATGAATGGTGATGAGCATTTTGCTCTATAAAGTTTGAAGATATTATTTGAAGCAATTTGAAGCAGCTGCAGCTGCTTTTGAACATGAGAAAAAAAACTTCCTTAAAGACAATTTACTATCTTCGCTTGTTGCACGATATTCTACAGAAGTGTCATGAACATCCTCTGAAACTCCTGGCTTCTGTGGCAGTTATGGTTGAAGACTTCCTTAAAATTTCATACTTATCATGGACATTTGCCAACTTTTGGACTTCATTAAAGAGTGGCAGAGTTTGAGAGTTGCTTTTTATTTAGCAAGCTTTATAAATAATTTAGATTACTATAGTGCACGGATGTGTGTTTAGATCTGATTTAGACTATACTCAATAAAGTAGAGGAGAGTTTTATAAACATCAGAAAATACCCATAGTACAGCTGCATTAGCAGAGACCAATAAAAGGATGAGGGAGAGAAGGAATCCTCTTTTGTTTTGTTCCCGCCCCCCTCCCGGAGACTGTAAGGCATTTTTAAGGGGGCTGTACCAATTCAGAAACGTATATACTTGAACTTACCACAAAAACATCCAGGCTAATAACCTTGAATGAGGAGCTGGAAATGGAGTTTCAATATAAACAGGACTGTGTGATTACAAAATCTGCAGCCATCCATTTCCAAGTGTAAGAGCACTGATCTAGACTACACTGGTAATAGCTGTTCCATGTAATCTGCCCCTCCTATTATCACAATCAGGAATTTCTCCATCAAGGTGGCCGTCACAGCCATACACTGACCAATGCTGCCCACAGCATCACCCTGTGGATCCTCATGGCTTTTCTTTTCCAGCAGTGATGCAAGTGACCAGCTCCCTCCAGCACCAGAATTCACCTGTTTGCCACCATTTATTTGAGGTAAGCCACAAAGGGAAATGAGTGTTTTGAGAAAGCAACATCAGGTTTGAACTCTCCCTGCAGACATAAGAGACCAGAGACCAAGATTTTCCCCTTAAACCTAATGCTAAGATCTGTTCCTACAATGTAGGTTGCATTACCTTTATATTTGCCTTATTAAAAAAAAAAAAAAATCTCATCAACAACAAAAGTAACTTGTGTGAATATTTGTCCTATTATTATTATTATTTGAGTATTATTTATAGCAGCAGCTATTCCCTGGCCTTTAGGCTTTATTCCCAGGTTGACACATGGAAAACACACCACTTTGGGTACCGCAGTGAGATACAGGAACAAGAATTTTAATCCTATGTCTCCTGAAAAAAGAAAAAGCCTCAGTTCTGCTCAGTTGTGTGTGGATGGACACTTTTCACAGCTGCCACTTTCACAAAGCCATATTTAGAGCCTTGCTCATTAGGGGACTTATTAGATATAATAACTCTTTAGCAATTTGTATTACAAGTGAAAGCCTGCAAGTTGCTGACTGTACCAGATTCATGGTAAATGGAGCAGCTACTAGATCAGAGCACTTCTTACTACTGATGTCTTTCCTGAATGGTCTCTCAAGGACTTGCATCAGATTCTGAAGAAGAGAAAGTAAAATGGTTAATTTCTGGAGTATTTTAAGGAATAGGGTTATAGTGCCAGCAACCAAGCGCTCCTGCCTTGTTGCCCAATGAACATAATACAGTTCATTACCCTACACAGCTTCAAAATGACTAAATACTTCAGACTTGGGGCTTTTCCAAGCTCTGGTAATACAGGAAATAAATATCTTCCTCCTCAAAAGGTACAATGGTTTTTAGTTCTCTTTTCTTGCATTCCGTCAACAGAAAGGAAGCATTTTCAAACTAATCCATGACCCAATAACTAGTAGCCTTACTGCATTTCTTTCCTTCTGAGAATCAGTAGATTCCCTTAAGCACTATTGGGAAACTTGATGACGCCTTTTTTACAGTCTCTAGCTTCTGGACAATCTACAGGATATACCTCAGCTGCATCAGTGTCTCTCTGGTACTGGGGCCAGCAGCAGATTTTGGCTACCTCACTGCACCCTGAAAGACACTCAGCTTGCTCTGCCTGGATACTGTTGTTTTGAATGCAGGAAAAAGGCTGCACTTGGTGGGTAGAACCAGCAGAAAGGTTACCAGGTCTGATACTCTTTCTAGCTGAAAACCCAAGCAGTTTTGCTAATTTCTTTGTGTACCTCTCGCTATTTATGTCAAATGTTATCAGCTCCAAATGGAGATTCTGGAAAGAACACTGTCAGTCAGTGTTATCCCATCCTCTTACCACATCAGGTTGATTTCTTGCCACCACGTATTGGTGCCCTCTGTACTGCTTCCCAGTCATACCCATATGGGCAAAGGGGTTCACTGGTGTTTAATTTCAAAGCCTTTCATTCTCATCTGTGGGGCAGACACTCCCACAAAATATGAGCAGCCTGAGGTGCAAGCAGTCAGTTTTGTGTATTTCCTGCCTCTCTTCCATACACACTCAGCTCTTAACACTGCAGTCTTATCCTCACCTTTGTGTAATACTGAACATACTAATTTTAAAGAATCTCCAGTTTTCTAGTGCTTATACAAAAGGAGTAAAGGAAACCCTCTCAATTAGACCATGGACTCAAGGAAGAGCAGCAACAAATTACCAGGAGCTTTAGTTTTCTGAGAGTGGCTTTATTCATTGAGAAAACGAAGCAGGTGCTGGACTTACAGCTCTCTCCTCCCAGCACAGTGCACAAAGGTATTCAGAGGTCAGTAAGTGGAGGTTTGTTTCCAGTGAAGAATTTTGCAGTTGTCCCTACGTAAAAAGCCACCTGCCTGTGGTGAGGGACAGGGAACTAGAGCAAACCTTGGAATGAGGGTTTGCTGCTAAAGCTCTATATAGGCAATGGCTGGAATGATGAGAACACACTCAAGGAGAAAAGGCAGGAAGAGTTTGGGATCAGGATGGCAGATTCCTTTCCAAGGGGATAAGGAGAAGTTAAGGGCTGCCTGTTGTCAGTGAACATCTCTGAAACTCTGTGGTTGTTGATACTAGAGCATGACCAAACCTTGCCATGATCATTTCATCAGCAGACAGCAATAGATGTAAACATGGAAGATTTTGACTGTTTTGATCCTGAAAGTGTCACCTGCCGAGGAATTCGCACCACAAAGAGCAGCCTACTACCTTTCCAGAATTACTGTCAAGAAGGTGGTGGGATGGGAAAGAAATGGAGAGAAATCTCCTGCTGGTAGGTTTCACAGCTATTTGTGAGCCAGAAAACAAAGCTTCAAGTCCAGCAAAACGAACTTAATTTCCCATCTCACTTGTGTTTCTACATCTTATTTTAGCCTTCCTCTGTTCCCCCACCCACAACTCTTCCTGCTGTCCACTTATTCTCCTGCAATTACCTATTACCCCTACTCACATCCCCCTTTGCCAACTGGTATCCCAGCTCACACATTCAATAATGTGGGCAATCCCTGCCCCTTTCCAATAAAATGTTCTCCAATGACTCTGCTTGGTTCACTTCCTCTACTACTCTTTCCTCTATCACACATGCCCTGCTCATCACCTGTTACTCAACCTCTGTCCCAAACTACTACTGTCCTTTGTCACCTTGGCCCTTTCTCCATAGCTCCTGCCAGCCCTCCCATGCCTTTTGCCCATTTTTTTGCCTAATCTTGTTTTACCCATTTCCTGTGTTTGGCCTTCCCTCCTCAGGCTCTGAAGTTCTCTTGAGTCATCTCATATTTTCCTTTATTGGTTTATACTCCATTTAGGTAGTTTCTCCATTTCTCCTTCCTCCTCCTGCTTGGATGCCAGCAGAGGGAGTGGTTTGCAGTTCCAAGAGTGTCACTGATTTCAGACTGGTGCGTGCTACTGCAGGCACAGGGATGCACCACACCATCAGCAGAGATGGAAGAGCATTAACATCCAGTGATCTGATACCTTACAGTAAATTCAGTTAATCTCTTAGTGCTAGCTAAAAAGAGGATAACTGTAAAAATATAATCTCATGATGATTCATCTCTCAATTGTACGTCTCTTTTGCTTCCACCTTTTAGCCTAGGTCTTTATTCTTTCTTGGGGAAAGGGATAAAATTTAAGCTAACTCTTTTTGCTCAGAGAAATGCAACAAAATGCAACCCCTCTCTTCTCTGTAATTTGCAATAGAAGGAAAAATAAATCGTTAAATACCTTTGGCATGTTAGCACGTAATTCTATACATGAGATGCTTTTAATTTACAAAAGCAATCAATGGTAATTATAAGAAAGTGACTTGACTGGGTTATCTGGTTATTAATTTCTATATAGATCTGTAGAAGTATTCTTAACTTGGGCATGAATCTGAACTGAGGGAATAAAAGGAGTGAGGTGGGGCTTAGCATAATTGGCATATCTGTCGGTATTGATGTCCTTTGGCTTTTGTGGTCCAAAATTCTCACCCTGCCTTCCCCTGCATCTTGGCCTTAAGGACAGAAATATTATGAAACTTAAGGCATAACCCAGACATGAGCTAATAAATAATACTAAATAATAGCTATAATACTTTAAGCAATAAACGTGCTATCAGGAATAAACCAATTTCCTTTTAAGATCTGAGGTACATTGCTTTTTCTTTGTAAAGTGCAATTGACATTGGAAGCTTTTTCCTCAATACAGACTTGTTTTACACTCCTTGAGCTTTTATGTTTTCTTTTTTTAAAACAGAGTTCAGAATGATAGCAGATACACTGCTTAACTGGCACATGTCTGGATTCTTTCCAAAATTTGTTTTCCTTCTTTTCCTTTATCCAAACAATCCTAACTGAATGTTTGGAAATTGAATGTTTGGATTAATTTCACTTAAAAAGGACCTAAACAGTCAAGCCACCCAAGCTGTCACAGGGTTATGTACAAGAGGTCTCACAAGACTCTGCACTGATGAGACTATATCTCAAGTGCTGTGTTTACTCTACTCTGGGTTAGAAGCCAAAAATAGGCAATTTCATGCCCCACATCAAACACCAAACTTCAATTCTGGGAGGTGGTCGCTCAAAACTGGGCAAAACAACCATTCTAGCATGGCACACAGTGCCCAACAACACTTTTTCCATGGCTTTATGCAGAGAGGCTTATAGGCATAAAAACTAACCACAGCTGCACTCAGTTTCAGTCAACATGGAGAAAGAAAACAGCATTTTCAGCTTCAGAAGTTAAAAACAAGACAGCAAGATTGAAAGTGTTAAAGAGAATCCCTGCTCTCCTAGACTGTGGAGCCCAAGCCCAGGAGGATATTTCTGTAGGAGGACAGGAGAAGATGTGGTCCAAAACCTCTTGGGTAGTTAGACAAGCACCACGAGGAAGGGACATGAGGACAGACACAGGTGGAACTAGGTGAGGTTTCCAATGTTATTAAGGGCTTTAGAGGCATGGACAAACAAAAGCTCAGAGGGGTTTTGGAGAAGAGTGGACACTGGCCTATGAGCACCATAGCTGCACTGATGTGCTATTAACCCCTGCTAATGAGCTCTGGCATTATAAAGGTATGCATGAGCTCCCTGGGCTGGGTAGACATCCTCAGAATGAAGAAAATCTGACCTAAGACACATCAAAATAAAAAGCATTTAATGCAAGAATCAGAACTTGAACTAAGATCACCTTACTGTGGCAACACATTCTCTCAGCCCTATTGCAATTACTTTACTATACTTCTCTACATTACAATCATAAGTGTTAGTCAAAATTAAAATAAAACATTATTCTTACCTGATTTTGTCCCATACCATGGCATGGGTAGAGTATCACCCTCTGTCCAGTTACTTGATGTTCATTTTTAGGGTTATAATCAAAGCAGAAGTTTTCCATTCCTCTATTCTTCAGCTAATCAAAACAAAAGAATATTTTAAAATACTAGTCTAAAATAAAGAAGATATTCTGTAGTCAGTCTACACCCATTCTTGCTGGGCTCTGAGATCCATCCTAAAGCTGGTGCAAATCAACTGGAATAGATCAAAGGGATGCAATGGTAACACCTTTCAGACTTATGTGAAATTAAACTGGACCATCTTGACTTTGAGCATTGAAGCAGCCCGACACAATGGCTTCGCCTAGGAATGACACTGTGTTCCAATGTATTTGCAAAGGAAGCGGGTGGAAATGATGAAAAACTGTGTTGAAACCCAACAAGCCAGCAACTCATGAGGAGCAAAAGAGTCTGCCTTGCCTTTTCCCCCAGGATCTACTTGTTCAATTTTCTTATGAAAAGATGACTACATACTTTTCTCAGTTTGTCAAATGGGAAACATTAGGAGGATATGTTCTCGAAAGGACTCCAGTACCCTCTTGAGGCAGAACAAGAAGACAGATTTTAGGATCAGAAATCTTGAAAGTGGGCAAAATACATCTTTGGAAAGAGGCACTAGGTGTGATATTAAATGCTCTTTACTCATGTTGCTGATGTCTGACAGAAGTGGTAGATTAAATTTTTAAATAATAGGTAAGCTAATTTTAAAAACAATAGGCTAGTTAACAAGGATTTGCATTTAAATATTCAGGAGGCAAAAGTAACTAACAATAAGTTAAACAATCACATAACAACCACTGATTCCTGGTATTAGCCACATAACCAAATTTGAAATTACACAGGCTTCTGTAAACAAGAAGCTGAATGCCCCTGCTACTGAGTGTAATTATATCACAGACAAAAAGAATAAGCAGAGTAAATCTCAGAAGAGTTAGTTCAGCAAGGTGTAATTTCACTGTTCTTCCCTAGTCATAATAATCGTATCCCGAGTTCTTAATGTGGAAAATGAGTGGACACATAGGGATTGCAGGCAGCTAAAACTAAACAAACAAGACAAATCCTGCAGGGCCTAAACCCACCACAGAGCAAACCACACAAGTTGGAAAATTAAATACTTGTGTTCTATATATGTTTGCTTTGTCAACTTCTACTTTTAGTGCTACCCAACATCATCTTTCCATTGCTTTGTGCTCACTCCCACATTAGACCAGTGCAATCTCCCTTGAACAGTCAAAAGAAAACCTTTTGTTTACCCTCCTAATGGGAAGTGAGAATTACACTTAGAAAAACAGGAAAGAGAAGCGTCTTACACAGACTATTTTTAACACTGCCATGGAACTACATAAACCAAATAAGCTTCTCATGTTTCTACATTCTACATCAGGAAATATCAACTTAAAAGTCATAACCACTTAAAATGGTAATTTTATCTCTACAATTGTTGTTGTCATCAGCTGTCTTCAGGACCAGAGGGTCTCCCATGACTCTGCCTGACTGTCCACTGGCTCCAAGGGCAGCAAAGCCGTTATCCATGGTGCCCTTCCAGGCAGCCCAATGACTTCACTAGTGCTCTTCGCCATCAGCCCCTGGCACATGCTCAAGCATGAGCTCCCTTCTGGGAAATTTTAAATAATCTGTTCAAAAATGCCCTGCACCACCAGGACGACAGTATCTCTCCAATGCACATTACCCAATGCGCAAAAGCACACAACAAAAGATGTGTAAAAGCTTACTAAACTTAAGCTTCAATTCAGATAGTTCAAAAATGAGGCTGTGCTCCAGGATGTTACTACGTAATTCTCTCTTTTTTCATGCATAAATGCTTGTGATACATGCCAACATTGTCCTACATGTACAGGGTCCATATAGTTCATCTGGTTATTTTATTCTGTCAGACATTGGTAGATATGTCCACACTCCATCAGGAAGCCCAATTCAAGACCTAATTAGTGGGAATAGTATATTCTAAGCTTTTAAATTACCTGATCTGAAATGACACAGAAACATTTGAAAATCTGACTGCAGCAACATTGATTAAAAAAAAAAACAAAAAAACAAACACAGAAAAAACCCCACAAACCTGCCCTCTGTTCCAAGGCAGTAAAGAAGTGTGAGAGAATTTGTGAAAGATTGTTCTCTTGTTAAATGAGAATATATAGTTTAAGTTTCTTTTATGTGCAAGAGCTCTATCAAAACAGTGATCATCCACTCATTTCTGAAGCTGTGTTTATTCCCACATCCACCATAAACAACTCATGCAATAAGAACAAAATTTTCTCTGTGACTTACCTTAGTTCTTTTGCAGAATGCTGCATTAGAGAAACAGAAGCAAGAAAAAATGTTGATCACCTTGCCATTGAAACACATCATTCAGATCTAAAACAATGTACCCATGCAGGACTGTTGGCTGTGGGTTTTTTACAGCATTTGCCTCCTATTGAAACATTGCTAGTGTCATTTTATATGCCATTTAGTTACCACTGTTTGGAGGATGATATGGGTAATAAACACCAGCTACTGAGATATTCACCATAGACCTTATTCCCTTATTGCTAGGAGATATTTTAATCTATTATTTCCTAATATCTGGACACTTGCATATACGCAATACAGATGGCATTCTATTAATAATTCTTAGTTTGGCCTTGCATTTTTTTAAGATAAAGTCCATTGTAAACAAAGCATCAACAACAGATTTTTGACATTAAAACTTCATTACATTAGTTGATAAGTACGGCCAGTGGAACACTGCCAACATTTTTCTGTATCCACAAAATAGATCAGAATCCTCTTTATTCTGCCAATGGCAGTGGTGCTGATCTTTTAGTGATATGGACAGATGACGCTGTGGGACACGATAACATGAATTTGCAGCAAGCCAAACCGTTTCATTAGTACTAATCAAACATCAGCTTTTACCTCAAGATTATCCAAGCAGTCACAAGGAATGATTCTACTGAATTCTACAATGAATGCTATTTTCATATCATTTGTTAACTTCTTAAGGGCAATGCTGAAAAGGACATACAATACTGCTGACTAAAATGCTCTAAAGGAAGGTGACACACTGGTCTTGGATTCATTGGCTCACGCCAGAAAGTCCAGATCTCCCTGGGAAGCTCAAAAACGTATAAGCATGTGGTTCAAACAATGGTGTGCTCACTACCAAATGCTTGAATTTCTCCCACTTCCTTTGAAAAACCCTCTCTTTAGCTTTCAGAGGCTGTATAGTCAGCCAAGTGATGGGCTTAAGATCTCCAGGTCTAGTCAGTCCTAATCTTGGCTGCCAATTCAACCTCAAGTGGCAGCTCTACAAATTGGATTATACTGCAGTTTTAGAGGTATACCCTAGAGAAGCTATGCTGATACCTCTGAGAACTTGGAGCACTAGTCCTGCAATAATATGTTTGATTACATAATTTAAACCACATAGCTCTCTTTGCTGCAAGCCTATCCATATAGGTAATAATTGTCTCTTTCATGTTGTAGCAAAACAAAATTCTTCATAGTTTTAAAGGCATAGTTTAAAATCTTCCTTCCAATTTTTTTGAGGTTATAGCTAGTTTAAATTAAAAGAAAATTATGGCTGAGCACTTGATAATGAGGATGAGATGGTCTTGGGGGGAAAAGGGGAAGGAAGCTGTCAAAAGAAAAGATCAAGTTTTTGATTTTGCAACTGATTCAATCAGTGACAGATGCCTTTACAGATAGAAGGCAGAGAGACCAGATAGAAAGTCAGAATACAAGACATCTATCAGCTTAGTTGCTTTACATTCAGCTGAAAGAAATATCAGCTAGAAACTAAGAACAACAAAGAAAAACTTACCATGTCAGAACATTGTATGGTCTCACTGCCACGTGATCAAACTTACAGAAAATTAGAGTAAAATCCTCATTTTTGAGTCACCACTGTTTTTTAAAAGCAATCTTGATGCCAAATTTAAAGCCAAGTTCGCCAACCGACCATACTCTTATCCTCAGATATGCGCCTCAGTGCCAGACATACTTAAAACATACCTTAGGAGAGAGCAGAGCCCTGACTATTCCCTTGCTTTGCAGTCATGCCTTTCCACAGTCACCAATAGCATGAAAGGATAACAGAGCTCCCCAGTTCCTCCATTTCATCCAGTTGCACAATGCAGCGATGCCACCACACTAATACTGAACAAAGTTCTTCCTACAGACACCCACACCACCCTTCCCAGGGTAGTAAGGATTTGTAAGCTGGCCAAGTCTCAGCTGTCTAGGTGGGAAATCCCTGCAGAGCTCAAGTCTGGTTACAATTTCACACGTACCTACTGGTAGGTACTCTGTCAGTAAGGGCATGCTCAAGGATGGCCAGATCAGATGCTATGCCAGAAAAAGAGACATCAGTGTGCTACATGAGAGCCTAAAAGGCATTATCAGTCTTTCCAGAAGTGCTGACATCTTATTATTTTAACCCACCGAGTATCTACCAGCTCCACTTCCTCCTGGCCCCCAAAAGAAATTATTCAAGTCAGAAGGCTCATGTCCCACAAAGTTCCAAAGCTGCATAAAGCCCAACAAGAAGCAAGAAGATATTTTTCTCCTTTATGGATCTCAGGCGGTTTGCAGGAATGCAATCATATCTCAGGCAAAAAGGTTCATAATTCAGTATGTTTAAGTAAAGTTTTAGGCAGCTAATGTTTTCAGACTACAAAGTGTAGTATGGTTATTTTTATCTATGTATCAAGAAAAAAAATGTAGCGTAAGAGGCTGCTTGTCAGTGCACAGCACTGAATGCTGCTCAATAATTCTTGTTATTCCGTTTGAATAACACATGGCTGACTTATGGGTAATCTTAGAAATAATTTCAATTTATGTTCCTAAGTAAAAAGCTTTTTAAGGGAGGTAAAAACTCCCATATTCCCTCGTATTCTCTTTGAACAATTAAATAACCTCACACTAAGCTGAGCTGTTATCAAAGCTGACACTTTTAAATACAGTATTTTTGTGAACCAGAAGAGCACTACACAGCTAAGGCGGGAGTAAAGAACACCATCAGTGATTCATTGAAGCTAGCAGATGGGACTCAATATCCACAAATCAGCTGAATCAGTAGGTGTCGTTTCTGCACTCTCAGTTTCCCAGAGTACGACCATATTTCCATCACATTTTAAATTCTTCCTCCCCCCGCAAAAAATGGTGCATTCTCATTATGCTCACAACTAGATGACAGCATTTATGAATTGTTTTTAGAGAAATATATAGAGCACACCTAAATTATACTCTAGATACCTCAAGCAGCTCTGAACAAGAGTTATTATTTCTAGGTACTGTCAACCCCTTGCCTGAGGATGACAATTAAATCATAAAAGAAACTGCACAAATCCTTTCTCTTCCCCAGGAGGCTGAGGCGCTATCACTGGCACCACTCTAATCCTTTCTTTTGGAGGCAGAAGCATGGGGGCAGAGGGAAGGATAAAATTCCTGAAATGCTCCTGGAAGGTAAGTCTTATAAAACCTTACTGCTTCAACTGTCTCTGATCTTGTCAGCAACAATCCAGCACCAAAGAGCAAAAACTGAGCCAATGTTGTACCAGGGTTTGTTCAAGGTACTGGATAGTGGAGGGTAATACCTTTCACAGCAGTGATCACACAGATACCACCTCTCCTGCAAGCTCCAAGACAAATGGAGGAGGGTGGCAATGCTCCCAGAGGCTCCTAAGGGCTTTTCTGACAACTGCTGCCCTCCCTGTGGGAACTCCCACAGCTCCCCAGGGGAAATACAGCTTCCCAGGGGAAACCACAGCAGTTCCACATTAGGATCTTTTTCATTCAACAACTTACAAAACTATCAGGGCAGACTGTGGGGAGACTTGGCTCCTGAATGTTTTGTACATCCACAGAGATCAGATTTTTTTATCCCTTTCCTGAAAGGGATTCAGCAGAGACTGAGTAACTCAAGGGGAGATGTCAGCAAGATGAGGGCTGGATGTGATGCAGCAGTGTGGGAATACAGCTTAGCTGGATCTGCAGAGTGATCAAGTTACCAGCAAAAGAACTTTTAGGTCAATGTGGTATTTGGTAATCAGGAAGGTATTTGATACATCTTTGCCTGGTGGAAAGGCACAGTTTTGTGTTCCAAACATCCAGTAGGTATCTGGTGATTTTTCAAAGGAAACAGGTATTTGCTGCATCATCTCTGCCTTCCTCCCTTCCAGATGAGATTACAGTAACGTGATATACACAGAGCTATAGTTTATATTTATTGGTAAGCTGCAAAAAGCATAAAGAGCTGTCAACTCTTAAAAGAGAAGAGGATTCTGATATTGAACCCATTGCGTGTGCCCTTGCTGGTCTAAGGTGACCTCCAGATTAAAAATTAACATGTTGGTTTAATATACAGAATCCCCTATGATCTGAAAGCACTTAGTACCAACTCTCTTTCCCATCACCAGAGCATCATATTTTTCATCAGATAAAATGTACAAACATATGTTCCAAAGCACAGTCTTTTTCTTTTCAATTCAACAAGTAAAATGAAACACTTTACTTTTCTCTTCTTTTTGTTATGCAATGTTTCAAGAAACAAAAAAGCTTATCCTTTTCTGCCTTTAACAGTTCCAAGAATTCATGGCAATATTACCTGTCACAGAACTCCTTCATTAACAGTATTCTCTTAAATAAAGATTCTGATAGAAACCACATTTTAAAGCCTACCAATTTTAACTGAATTCTACCAAAATCCCAAACTGATTTAGGCACAAAAACACCTTCACACTGACTTAGCAGGAGAGCTCACAGAACTGGAGGTAGGCCCCCTTCTCAGCAGCCACGTACCATTCCAAAGAAGCCTGGTCTGTCCTCGGGTACATGAAGTTCTGGATACACGTTCTCCAGAAACCATTTGAAGTCCTTACATTTTAGCTTCTCTCGTAGAAGTCTCCTTTCTGTCACATCTCCATATGGTTCCTGGGGAAAAAAAAGTAAAATAAGAAGGAAGAAAAAAAAATTAAAAAAAATCTAGAACAGATGCTCCCTTTTAAATTATCTGTGTACATTATTAGGAACCGTATGCTACAGTGATGAGTAGGACTTCTAGCCAGGGAAAATCACCATGTTTGGGTGCTGGATTTGATTTCATTATCCTTACATTTGTTAAATGTTGACAAAAAAGAATTGGAACTGTGCAAGTAAAACTTTAAAATATTCTAGAAGACAGTTTGTCTGAGAAAACTCCCTGAATCTGCAAGTGAGGAAACCCTTGAATACAGATTACTGGAGACTGAGAACGCGTATTGGAAAATAAAACTTCCTTTAGATAGATAATTGAAAATTTCCAAAACAGTGAATGAATCTTGAAGATTTTAAATCACACCACTATCCATTTGCAAATTATCTGTATAGATTTACATTAAGTGAGGAAATTTGTAAAATCTGGTAATGCATCCTTTGAACTTCACAATTTTGAGGGGTGGGGAGCATGAAATCTTAAACCTCCAGAGAAAAGCTTTCATTGCAGACTGTCCATGTCTATGGATTGGAGCAGAGTTCACATCTTTTTATGTCTGTCTTCAAAAACCTATCTTTATATTCACTAGGGACTTCAGATAGTCAGGCATGAGACAGTGTTTGCAGCCCCCAGATTTTTACAGGTCACTTGATGCACTCTTTCGTCAAACCACAAATGTGTTTGCACTTCTCAAAGCTGTGGAAATACCAGTGAAACCACAAAGCAGATGTAAAGCAGAGGCAGAGAATGCTTGTTTGAATAAACAAACAGCATGACATATTAGCTCTGAGGTCTGAACATTAATCTTGAAGCGAAACTTCATGGAACCAATTTTTGCAGCTATAGCATCAATCATTTTCTGTTGTGCTGCAGAATTGAATATTTGGATTTGATGAAGTAAAAAGGTCTGAACTCAACTGCTGCAACAAGTGGTGCACAGAGTGTTATGGAAACCAAAGTTCATCGGCAGTCGCTTTGATATGGGGAAAAATAACCCACATGCGTTTCAGCTTATATCCGCGTGTTATGGTAAGCCAATATATGAAACTTCCAGTACTAACACAAAAATATCCTTTTAAGTTAAAGGTCTGTCATTATAGACATAAGATGCCCAGCACTTTACAAGAAAAATTGTCAGCATTTATTGCTCTTTTTGTGTATGACAAGCTGAAATCAGCCTGCCGTTGCCTATGGGCAAATCCCATATTTCTGTCCAAGTCAGGCTCTGATAATAAAACCTAAATGGCTTTTATGATGTTAAAGTAAACCAATTATTACAAATGTGTGGACTATAATAATCTAATTACCCAATTTAATCCAAACAAATACAAGATGAAAGCTAACAAAATTCATCTTCTCCAGCATCCTCCAGCATATCTTTTAAAAGCCTAATGTTTTCAGGAGCAGTTTTCCCTTGCTGTGTCTGTTGGGGTTGGCCACTCAAATGAGTGGGGGGCTCCCTGTGCCCCATACTGGTCCCTCAGGTCTGACCCAGTGCAGCTGGAGGTGGATGCCCAGAGCCGATCCCAGGCACAAAAACAGAGAGACAGTGTTTAGAAAACTTTTCATGCAAAGAGATCATGCTGGGGAGATCAGGTACCTCCAGAAATAGGGAACAGCAGACAATGATTTCTTTGGGGCCTGAATTTTGGACCCTGTGACAGAGGTTCATTTAATTCATTTCTAGACACTACAAGGACATTTCAGGGTTAATTCTTTTCCGGTTTCCTCACGATAAATATGTCCAAGTTATGAATTTGCACACTGCTTGACTGTTTTGACATACTCAATTTTCACAGTAATAATCATCTGAAAAATTCTGCAATCAATGATATTGTATTTTCATTTCAAGGAAAATAAAAGCATTAACTTAAAAGGACCTCCAAACCCAAAAGAACTGATACTTGAAACATTTTATTAGAAACATTTTCATCTGAGTTCCCATGACTGATTTTAATTAATTTAATCTTTTCAATATTGATTTTGATTTTGGTTTGGTTTGGGTTTTGTTTTTTTTTTCTTTTTTTTTTTTTTTTTGTTTGTTTGCTTGGTTTTTTTAACTAAATATAGTGCAGCAGTAAATCAAACATAAAAATCTCTTTTGTTTTACATCAGTCCAAAGTTTTACAATTATCACAACACAAGTAATTTTGCTAAATATTATTACCATGCTGTTCACCTGAAGGTCCACCAGACTTGTTGATTTGCATTCGTTAATTGTGCAATTCTTATTGAAAGTCCTGCATCAGCCATTTTAGGCTGAACAACTCCTCCTTGCTTTGATGACCCCACTTCACATTATTCTTTCATTTATTCATTTAATATTGACACAGATTGGGCCACCTCGTACTCTTAGAGAATTTTTATTTTTTTCCAAGGAATTAAAAATTATACACTTATTCTATGTCTGGGAAAAAGTTTCAGAAGGAATAAGAAATAAACATAAAAAGCACTGCATGTTAAATAGTAGCTTAGTCAATAGTTAGTAGGTTGAAAACAAATTTGACTGAAATTCCAGGAACAATGGAGTTGGACTCACCAGGCGGGCGTGTGGGTTTCGGTGGTAATAAAGCTGTTTGTATTCATCCATCCACACTTCAGCTGCACGCACACTGTTTGCCAAAGCTTTGGAGCGCGAGTATGGAGCTTGTTTGGGGAAAACGTGACCTACATGGGAGCAAGGATGGATCTCAAGGCTTCCTCCACATTGCCATATCTGAGCAAAGAATTGATATTGTTCGTATCATTAATTTGAGTCTTTTGCAAGCTCAAGGATAACACCATCTCAAGAATACCACACCATACTACAAGTAACACATTCATTTGTGTCCCATTTGAAGACTGAACTGGATAAAATTACATCCTTGTTGCTCTTGAGCAATTTGAGTTCACAAGGAGATAACCACATTATCTGGAGAGCAATATTCTTTCCTTAGTTTTATTTTCTAATGCTAAGATGTGGTCTACAATATAAGTTATGCAGGCATTGTGGGAAAAAAAGGAAAAAGGAAAAGAAGCATGTTTCTTTTTCAAATTAACCATGTAAATAGCTACCTCAGAAAGAAACCAGTAGCTGATAACTAATTCTTACCAGACATCTATAGATATGTATATATATCTATTTTACTGGAAAGCTGACTTGACAAAACAGTCAAGCTGGTTATGTCATTGAAGAACAGTCAGCTGTATTCCCATTTGTACATTCACCAATCTAGAAGGGAGGCATGGTGCCTGGTGATAAAATCCCACTAACCTTTTCCATTGGAAAGCTGGGAAAGGTACCCCAGACCCAACACAAGAAAAGGAAAAGCGAAGTACTTCTATAAATTATGGTGGTCCAACCAACAACAATGAAACAGCCTCTCCTATCTAAACCAATATTCCTGCTTGATGTCAAGGAAGTACCTACACCTGAACGTGGAATTGGCAGAACCCTGCAAACCAACACTCTGCCCTTGTGCTCATGCTCCTGCCTCTCTGGCTCCCCAGGTTGGGAAATGTACAGCCCACGAGAAAAAGTCCAGAAACAATCATCAAGTGGATCCATTAGCCTCAGCACTCTGCACACATTTTTGTAATTACAGTTTTCTCCTCTGGAAACCAAGGACTTTTGGCAGTTCATCTACACAACCACTTTCGCATCAGCCATACTGATCTCAGCTCTGATTACTTGAAAGGAAAGCACAGCTAGATATTTCTTATTTCTATTCAATATTAGGTGTGACCACAACATGGCAGACATCCTGTTTCTGAAGGGTGCCTGACACAAGGTTTCTGAAATTTAGTCAGATGGGAGGAAGGTGGGATATGTTGCTGTACTTGAACTAACTTGAGGCTGTCACCAATGGCTCTGGTAGACTTTCCACAAGAGATTTAGAATTCTTCTCATGTATTCAACCATGCATAAGTGGCAGCTCATCATTCCTTCATAAATGGAAGACAAAGGAAATTAGCTGGCATAGGCTTAAGGGGTAGAGGTTTGCTCCCTGACAACCTTCTTGTATAAGACATACAGTTTTAATTACATGTTATTCAAATGAACACAGCAGGAGTGAGGTAGCAAATAAAAGCTCTGCTGCTAACAGTGTCAAAATATCAGTGGTAGGACTTTTCCCACCTCTCTCTCTGGGAGTTTTAGGGATCTAAAAAGATAAAGGCTTTCAGCTCACAGGAGATAGGAGTTGGTTTTAGACTGCTAGCTTTTAGGGGATAATTTAAAGTTACTTAGAATTTCTCCCAAATTTCTAGATTTGGAAATCAGTTAGTGTCATCGCCATTGATTTAGTTTTGGATACCAACATGGGACTTCATGCATGGCACAATACTGCATTTAATTACCAAAGTGTAAGCACTCTAACACATTTACTTTTAAAACCGAGAAGTTCCTTAAAAATGTAGGTAAAACATCAATCAACTATAGGAGTACTAGATAATTGTTACTTTCTGGATTTAAAATTTTCTTTTCTCGTTATTCAGGTGAGGTTTCTCTCCTCCTTTTTGCTGCTTTTCAGGGAAATAGTATATTTGTCATTTGAATAAGATGATTAAAGGAATTATACTAAAAATCTAGAATTCTGTACTGATCTTTTAAACAATCGGCATATTTTCTTAGGTAAGTTATTCTACTATTATTTTGAAAGATACTATGAAACCAACTATCCACTTTTACTTTACAACCTCCATTTTTGAGATTTGTCTCAAAACAATATTTTTCATCGTTATTATTTCTATGTTCAAGATTATTTTTTTAAAGCTGCAATTTATTATTCAAGATTCGGCAGCAAATATTAAGACCCATAAGTTTATTATTTTTACAATTTCCAATGTCATATTCCACATAAGAATTTTTTATTCCTCTTTAATGTTTAGATCAATGTACTTTTCAATATTAGGAGCAGATGATAAAGATGACTGAAATAAAAATGCAGCTAAAAAGGAAGAACATGCTTCAGCTCTTCCATAATAAAGTCTGATTTCAAAGGAATGAAACAAACTGACCATACCTCTATTAAATTGATGACAAAAAGAGAATTCCATAACAGCTGAATTTTTAATAATTAAAGCTCTCTAAAAAATAACAGTAGGTTGCTAAGCAATGCTCATTAAATTCTAAGTATTTCATAAAAACAGTACAAAAATTATCTTGTCATTCTATTACAAAAGAAAATTGAATATACTTCAGCCAAACAATTCCTCAAAAGGTTTATTCACTTTCATTTTAATGGAAAAATTATGACCTCTATATAAAATCAGGTACAAATGAACAGCCATAAAATAAAGTGAGGAATTTAATAGAGAAACTAAAGTTGATTACTAAATGCTAAATAAGTGGCTGTGCAGAAGATTCTCCATGAAACTAGCTCAACCCTCTGTAACAGAAAAGCATATAAGGTTTCATGCATATTTTGCAAGCTCATATATATGTAGATCTGTTTCTTTACTAGGTCTGGATAACTCACAGCTCTCATCATAAAAGCATACATTTTTCCTTCAATAAGAAAACAAAGTGACATTCTTTTTTTTACTTTCACTTCCATCTTGATTCAAGCAGACTATCGGCACATTTTCTTTTGTTTTAAGAGACAGATGGTGGCATTATGAAAATGTACAGAAAATGTTCAGAATCTCACCTTGGGATTACCATCCCTGCCAGGGTTTCTGGACAATTGACCTTGTGCTGGGTCAATGAATGCTAAAGAATAAAAGCTCTACCAGGTCAATTTAAGACACTCTGGAAGAAATAAAAAACATAAAAAGCATGCTACATCTTAAAAAAAGGCAAAAAGTGGAAAACTCTACATTTCTGCTGTTCTCTCTCTCTGCGCTGCAATTTTTTCTTGATGACTTGTGGCTAAGCCCCCAGCATGGTGCTCATGCACAATCTGATGGAAGCTGGGTGGGTGGAAAGGAATCCCAGACACAGGGACTCACCCTGGCTACTATCAACACAAGACAGAGCTCCAGATCCAGACAAAAAGAAACAATAAAAAAATACTGGAAAAGTGAAGACCCCAAGTGTTCTGGAGTGCATCATCCAGGCTCATGGGCGGTAACACTCCTGAGAAGAAAGGCCTTTTTGCACATGGTAGGCTGAAGGACAGACCACAGGCCTATTAAGCCTTGGTCCAGAAACAAACTTACAATGCAGCACCACTTGCAGGACCAAGAGCAAAGAGAGGACCGAAGCTGCAAGCAGATTTCCTTTGCTCTGAGTACAAGAGGGAGAAGATGAAAGAGCATGTTTTGAATACCTCAGAAAGAGGAATTTCAATGCCCATTATGCCCATGAAGTGAAATTCTATCCAGCCAAATAGCATTAAGCAATGCAAAATCAAGGTACATTGACTCGATTCTGCATTCAGCACGTAGCCTCCATCTCTCTTAGTCATCGTGCTTTTAGCAAAAGCTTTGTCCTTGTTGCACCTCTCAAAACCACAGAGAATTTCTTCAGCTCAGAGCAATCGAAGTGCAAGAAAGAGGAGGCTTGAGGACAAGCCTTTTCATGTCATTGGGAGAGAGTGGTGTTTTCAGAGACGAGAACAATAATAAATTAATTTACAGTGGTTTTGAGTAGTTCTGCTCCTAATTTCCAGGTCTGACTGGTCTAGAAAACACAAGGACAACAACACTAACAATGATTTATCCCTTCCGACCTCTTGGAACACTGTGGGCAGCCAAAAGAACACAGTTAAACAACATCATAACACTCTGCTCTGCTCCACAAAAATCCTCACCACACAGAGCACAAGTACAAGGGCTCCAAATCAAACAGAGCAAAGCATGTTGCTTACAAATGCCCAGATGCTACTGGCAATCTGCACTAGGAAAATTGGCAAGGCCAGGCATATTCATTGGCCATTGCACAGCCTGTCCTGTTAAACCATTTGTCTCCCAGGAGTTGTTTGATCCACCTGCACCTACATGCTGGCTTAGCCCCTTGCAGAGCATTTGCGCACTCTCCTGGGGACTCTGCTGCTCCCTTTGTGCTTCACCTCTGATGCGTCCTCTGTCCCATGAGGAGACCACGGTCCTGCATGCTGAAGGAGTAAAGGCACTGCTCATACACACTACTGCATCCCACAGTGTTCTGGCTCAGGGGAGCCAGTGACAAAAATAATGAGACTGGCTGCCAGAGCTTCATAGAGGTCCATATCAATGGAAGGTCGGGTCTAAAGCAGCAGCTGGTACTGGGGCACTCTGAGTCAAAAGGAAGGGGTCAGGCTGTCTGCAAGCCTTGGTCTCCCCAAAAGCAAGACACAAGGAGCAGAAAGACAAGAGCTGCATGCCGAGTGTGCCATATTAGAGGTTTTCTTCAAAGAGTTGGAGTTCTGGATACACCAGAACCAGAGATTCCTGTTTCAGAGGGTCACAGGGCTGATGGAGATGGGTGAACTGCTTTGTGCTTCAGGTGGAGACCTGCTGAACTAGACCAAGGCTACTGAGTAGGTTGTTTGGGCTTATGTGCCAGAAACTGCTCGCTAAGTGAAAAAGGAGGTGGTCATGAACTCCGATGAAACAGCGTTTCCAACTGAGAAGTCTCCCTCCAGAGAGAAACCATATCAACTCTTGGGCCTGTGCTTGCTGTCATTCCTGATAATTTATGTTTCTTATTTTATACCCTCTTTTCTATGATTTCTGCACTGCTGGCAGTGGATTGGAACAGCAGTCAGGAACACTCCATGCTTCTCTGGTTAACACATAGACATCCAGAGAGACAGTCTGCTGTCTCTCAAGAAAGTGGTGCTCAAGAAAGTGGTTCTGTAACATTGAAATGCTATTTAACCTTGAAAGCTGTTGTCATCCAGTAAAAAAACAAAAAAGCTCCTGTACCACGAGCCAATGACTCACAGAAATGTAAACATGACCATCAAAAATAACAGATGATGGGCAGAACAGACAAGGGTAATCCAGGATAGTAAGTTGTGAACTCCCTGAAAGCCAAAAGCAGCCCTACAGCATCCATCTTACATCACCACTGGATGGCTTCAATGAGCTAATGTGATTTGGGGCAAACTATAGGCAGCCAGTGCTCAGTGGGAACCAGCCACAGCACTGGTAACAGCTGAGCAGAGGAGAACACTGCTTTGCTGATCAGTCTAGAATGGCCTGTGTCTCCTCTCTTTCATTGCAACTATCTGACTCACTTGGTCATGCCTCCTATGGGGTACAACTCTACAGTTACTGGAGAGCTTCCCTCCCACCTTTTATAACTTTTGTATAAACTTTTTCTCAGGTGAAACATATATAGAATAAAGCCTTAAAATCAGTACAGGGGCTGCCTTCTCCTGCCCCACTGGGAACTGCTCACTCCATCAACCGCAGCAAGAACTCTGAGTCACGTCAAAGCACTACGAATCTTCCCAAGGACCTCTCCTTCAACCTGCAGGATGTAAACTTCACCCGCTGGTATCACACCCCTCTTTACATTTATACTAGGGCTCAAAACAAAGACATACTTTTAAAATTGCTTTAAAATGGCTATTTGGAAGAAAAGTACAGCTATCCTGATGTGCAAGAACAAAATTCATATAAACACCTTCCAAAATACTCCCTTCTTAGCCTTGCTTACATTGCAGCTACCTCATTAAGTAAAAGGGCATGAAGAAAGGAATAGGAACTTGTTGTATTCTGAGGAAAAGAAACTTTCAATTAAGCCACCTACCCTAAATGAGAATTCAAGGTTTTCTCCTCCCCAGACTTCCATTCCTGTGTCATAAGAACCAAGATAATCAAAATACTTCTTGCTCACAGAAAATAATCCACCTGCCATGGTCGGAGACCTATAAAAGAGAATAGTAACTCTGAACTGAGTAAAAACAAAAAAAATATTAATACAATATTTTTTTATTTTATATTTTCTCAGTGTTTTCTGGATACAAAGTAACAGTTAGAAATTTATCAATTATTATGAGGCCATTTGAATTTAAATTTCTTATTAAAAACTGCATCTGAAGCAAGCACCAGAATGTAAAAAATATTGTGTTCAAATCATTTTTTCCAACTGCAGTGTCTTTGTGTGTCAATGAAGAGCCTCTTCACATAACAGAACATTAGTTTCTTTGTGGCAGAACTGTATTAGTTTGCTCTGAAATACTAAGTGCTTATCTATTTATCTATGCTATCTGAGTATCCTTATCTGTGTTTACTTTAGCAATAATCAAAGAAATACTTGTGCTTTAGTAATTAAAAAAAACATTCTTGATCCCACTAACATCAATTGAAAAAACCCTCAGACTTTAATTATTAAGTAAATATAGCCCCTAAAGAGACTTGTTTTGTTTCTAAGAAAATCTACCCACCTGTATGTTCTTAAATTTTTTACTAAGTTTGGGGGAAAAAAATAGGAGTCATGACTGGGTCCTCATTGAAGATCACAAGGCCCAGAGTGACAGCACACTTAAGGGATGTACTTCCAGTAGAGTGTGCACATAAGTTTGTATTCGTTCAGTATTGTTCCTTATTGTTCACAGTCTGAGGATGACTCCCTTTAAAGTGTCAAGTACATAATGCAGATTAGAACTAAGTTCAGCTGACATTATGTGAATTTTACTAAATTGCTGCTGAGGTAAATATTAACAAAAGCAAGATTACTCTTAATCTGTCAAAACTAATTTTACCAGCTATCTTTTTGAAGCAACAGCTTCTCATACTGTCATATGTTGTTTCAAAGAATGGAATGAGATGAGACAAGACAGAAGGAAAAATAACCAGTCAAGTCCTTCTGTCTCCTTCCAGATTTCATCTTTCCAAATCAAGCTGCTGGTGACACCACTCCCAGCACTGCTGCTTTCCCTAGACACTTGTCGAGCTCACAGTCCTCAGGCTACCATGAAACTTTATCCCTCATAATTTTCCTCTTGGCGTGTCAAAGATGATTCTTCTTATGAAGAAAAGAAATGCATCATATCTGAACTAAATGTTTTTAAAATATTTACTCTATTTGGATTTTATTTTTTTAAGGATGTTGTGGACTAATACATACTGAGAAAGACTCAATTACTACTTCACTTTTCCCATTAAAAAAAAAAGTTCATTCAGTTGAGGATAGTTCATTAGTATTTGTGAAATACTGGGTATTAATACAATGATAAGCAACTTACAAAAGACTAAGAAGAAATAATAATTCTGTATTTTTTTTGGTCTATACCATAACAGATAAAAGTACTAACAAAATTACTGTATTAAACATGCTGAACAGGTTAATTTACTACAAAAAACTGCTGAAATTCAGCAGCTGGGGCAGATGGGGCTAGGTTGAACACAGCCGATCCTCAGCTATCAGGGTCTTATCTATCATTCTCATTTTCCAGATGCCTTGTTTGTTCTATTCTCTTACCTCTCCTGAAAATACAGAGTGAGGTGACAAGTAATACCAATTGATGGCATCTTGTCTTAAAGGAAAACAAAACTAACACCCACAATGAAGACATTGGCCTGAGCTCTGCAAGTTAGCCCTTCACAGAAACCATGGTGGATAGAGCTGTATTCTTTCACCCCAGTAAAAAACTGGCAAAAGGTTCACATTTGAAAATAGCACAGGGAAATACAACTATCATTACAGCACAGAAAAAAAAACCTTCAAAACTACTTTTACCTTCTTACTGGTCGATGATTTTTTTTCCTTTTCATTATTGCCCATGATACATTTTTTTTTTTACAACAGGGAGCTCTTTGCCTGGCACCGAGGTCATCCTCCAGTATTAGTTAATCAGTTACACTCTTTCCATGTGCTGGTAAGCATCTGTAGTAGTTTGCTTACAGGAGTCAAGAGACTACTTTGTAATAAGTTTTCCATATGGAAGATGTAACATGAATTTCAGCTTTTAGAGCACTATTTTTTCCATGAACATGGTAAACAGGAGCTATTTTGGAAAAAAATGGGGAACTAAACAAAATACATACTTTTTTGCAATACGTTCATTTCCCAAATACCTTTCAGCACTTGGCATTTTCAGGTGAAATCAAGAATATATTCACAGTTTCATAGGGTGCATAAAAATTAACCTGATCACATCGGTCTTGGACTTCCTCCGGTTTTGTTCTCTTTCAGGGATACTATGCCAAGTGAAGACCAGCCGCCAGTCAAACCCTCCAATCTGTGGCTCACCAGCATTTCCCAAGTACTCAAATGTATTCCAGTCAATAACATCAATAACAGGGCAGACAACAGCTGTTTCTTCTTCAGCAATCCTGGTATGTTTTTAAAACAAAAGGGTGGCTTCCATTAGAAACTTCTCTGAAAATAAAAAAATTGAGGTGACAAGAACAAAGAATGCTTACAATACTAAACCTGGAGTTTTGCACCTTTTCAATTCATGCTGCAATAACAAGAAAATGATGATACAATCAGTACAAGAATAATCCCCATTTTCCTACTGGGGATTATCAGGAGGATGTATCAGGATGGACTCTGCTGGCAAGCATCAACCTTCTTGCATGGTGGAAGCACGGTATGCCAGATGGCTTGAGATAACACATTCAGCATCTGGCTTTGCTGCCATAGCCAGCACCACTTTATCAACAAAAAAAATGTCCATTTTCTTTTGTACAAGTAGCTGTTTTAAAGAGCAGTTTGATGGAATAGTTTTGCAATGATAAATAATAAACCAGTCATGCTCTTGACCCTTGAAGTCATGGCTTTTCTTGTAACTGTAATCATCTGCACATGTACTGAGGAGTGCAACACTAACTCAAAAAGAAGCCCTGAGCTTAGAAAAAATCAAACCTGCAACATGGGAATTAGACCTCCAACAATGAAACATAACTGATGGAGGCTTCCAAAAATCCTGGCAATGCAGGAGATGAAAAGGAGAAACAAGATAGCACTGCAGAATGACATTACTAATACCAAGAGTGATCTAAAGATAGTCAAGGTCTTTATCATACTAAGAATACTTCAGAGCTGATGACATTTCTTGCAGGTCTACTTCTACAAGGAGTTTGTAGAAACTCCCTTCTTCCCATTTCTCAATATTGTGCAGGATTCCTTTCCAAAAGGATTCATCCTTATAGAAGGCAGTGGGATTCTTAGCCTTCTCCTCACCTTCTAGAATGGCCTCCTGAGTACTAGGTGCAATGTCAAGCACACAAGTTCAAGCCAAGATCTTTCTCCTAAATCACTGTTTAGCATCTTCCCTGTTCTGGTGTTAGATATCCCCCGACAATTCAGTGAAATGAAGTAACTTGTTTGACTTAAAAATGCAGTTATGTGCTTTAGCCCTGCATCTTGTATTTAGGGTGAAGGAAAACTGAGCACATTACATTGTCAAACAAGTAAGAGATGCAGTGCATCTGTCATTCAGAGGGAGCTCATTCCTCATGGAATTGTTAGGCCAAAATCCTGTAGGCTGACCAAGGGCTCATACTGTGAAATTACAGCAGCTTGTGATGGTTAAATGTAGCAGAGAACAGCAGCAATTCCAAAGTAGCATTGTCTGAGATGAGAAAGACTGCTTTAATTGTGAAATGGCCTCTTGTTGCTGGAGGGAATATGTGAAACAGCTGTTTTCCTCTTTATGATCTCCCATTTAGATCTTGCTTGGTAGAGCACACAAAAGAGCTTACACAAATATTGTTATCTCCTGTCTCACTTGCATAAAACTTGGTACAAATCCCCATTGTACTAAGCAATGAAAATGATACACACATGAACAATAAAATGTAAAATATTTTGCTCCTTCTGTAACAAGTAGGAAAATAAGTAAAAGGTAGGTACCTGGAATATTATTTCAATTATTAGAGGAAGAAAATGAAAAGCCATCATGACCTTATCTGTAAGTTAAGAGTTAACTAGATGGTACAATTCACAGGCAGCTTACAAATACAAATATGTTTGCACCGCAAAATGCTAACACTGTTGTATTGCTGCCATACATTTGAGTCACATATGATGCAGAAAAAACCCTTAGAGATGTATGTCTGCATCTGTAGCAAGAACGACAGGAATTCCAAGAGAGGACTAACTTTTTACAGGTGGTGATTGTTTAGTTTGAAGAAATCCCAATCCTTCCTCAAGATTGCCATCTAGTGGTGCGCTAAAGAAGTGACGAAATCTCAGAATCATCTCCCCATCATACATTTTCTTTAGGGGACAGTTGTTAATCCCATGATCGTGATTTGATGTTTATCCCTTTTCCTTTCTTCACACTATCATAGTTAGCCCACAGTTGCCTGGAATACACTTGGTGTGAAATTTAAAAACAAGGTAAGTATGCCAAAAAACAAAAAACTGAAAGAGTATTCTAGATATCATTTCAAAGGGATATGGGGAATTTGAGAACAAAGTCCCACTAGGAATCAGGAGGACTTGCACACAACAAGACACTATGTGCCTTTGGAAGTCTCTCTCCAGTTTGTATTAGGGCTGCTTTTTCTGGTCCTTTTCTGTAGTCTACAGTACCCGATGGGAATCTTAACAGGATCCAAACCAAAACATTGGCCTTGAGGAAAGACTTTTTTCTTTTAACTACAGTAATTTCACGATTATAAGCCGCACCTTTTTCACTGAAGAATCCAGCCTACCCCAGTAGTGCGGCTAATCATCAGGTGCAGCTTATTTATGGACAAATCCCAGTGAAATGCCAACCTGGAAGTGAGAGCCAGCTGGGGAGGGTGCCTGGGGCTGCCTTTAAAGGCTTCGCTGGTCTGTGAAAACTGTTGCAACTTGAGCACCTGATAGCAAACCCAGCTGGCAGTGATTTTGTTACTAATTTGTTACTTTGTTACACATGGATCTTCGCAAAAAAAAAAAAGTGCTGCTTATATTCCGATGCGGCTTATATATGGACAAATCCTGTGGTCTGCCCGGCTACTGGGAGGTGCAGCTTATAATCAGCTGCGGCTTATAAATGTGAAATTACTGTAAGTTTTAAAGAGAGCTGGTTTTCTATACACAATATTTAGGTGGTCTGATTCACGTCCTCTATCTGTCAGTATCTGCTAATGGCATCCAAGAGGTAAAGCTATAAGCTGTTAGCAAAAGGGGCAAAAGCAGCAGAGTCTTGTAATGTGGTGCAGGAGCAGCAGCTGCTGTGGTGAGATACCAGAGGCTGAACCCATAGCAGGAAAAGGGCATGTGTGGCTGCTGGCTATGGGAGAGGCTTCAAGAATACAAAAAATATTCTCAGCTGTAACAGAAGGTTGTATTCTGGTTTCTAGGGGGGTTTTGTTAGAGTTTTGGGAAGGTTCCTTGTTTTTTTTGTTGTTTGTTTGCTTGCTTTTAATTAGCGGAAGTTTTCTGAACAGCCTGACGGATCTGCAGAATCCAAGAGACTACACAGGCCTAAAGTACAGTGTCCCAGAACAGATGGTTTCCAAATAAGAGTCAGTGTTGACACAACACTAACTCCTCCCTATCCTACACCATGATCCTTTATATCACGACCAGTCTGGAAAGGTGGATTTGCTCAGGACTAAGAAGACGGAGTTTACTGACTTGTATTCCAATCTGCTTATGCAAACACTGCCTTGCAGGGCAGACATCTTTCCAGATCTTCTACTAATCCACCTCCCAGGCTGACAGAAGTAGCCTCCTTTACCAAGGCAGTTTCACAGCTGAGGCAATGGACTTGTCTTCCAGAAACTCAAAACTTTCCACTATCTGAAGAAAAAGAGCAGTTTAGCACTCAGGAATAAAAATTAAAAAAAAAAACAAAAATAAATTAAAATTTTTGAAAAAAGAATAAAAGAAAAAAGCCAACCATACAAAAAATCCACCATGTTGTGCTCTTTCACACTTCCATTTGCTTCCAACAGCCAGGAGACAAACATCCGCAGTGCCTCAGGGACCAGACTGCAGTAACTTTTGGTGAACCATGAGTCATTTTTCCACTGTAGAAGTGGCCAAACTGTCTCGCCTCTTCTTCTCCAAAGGGAGAGAAAACCAGCCCAGAGCATAAGCTCACCTTGCCAGTAGTGGCTCCAGCCAGCCCTCGTGGCATTCACAGTGGCAGTCCAGGAAGGTTAGGATGTCTCCTTTTGCCACAGATGCCCCCAGCAGCCGGGCTCGAACCAGCCCCTCTCGCTTATTTGCGCGAATAAGACGCACCTTGCGTAGGCCAGCCACGTAGTTTTCCAAATTCTCCTTTAAATGCTCTGTAACAAACCAAAAAGAGAGAAGATAACAGTCTGAAATGATTTGTTTTTGTCATGCTCCTCACTAGCATATTGCTTATAGTAGGGCTCTAAAGAGTGCGGCATTTTGAACTCGGATTCTGCTATACAAGTTTAGAAGGGACATGAAAAAAAGCACAGAACTTGGATGGACACAAATCATGGTCACATTTAAGAAATTGAACGCTTCACATTGACCTCTGTAATACGTTCACAGATTGATAAGCACTTCTCAAATGTTACTTACGACTTTCTGTATAAAAGTTTTATTCTTAACACAATTCATGTGTGGTGGAAAATGCCAGCATTGCCTTTATGTCCTGTTGTTCAAACAGGACCAAAGAACCAGGTCACTGTCATTATATGAGACACCAGGGGAGCGTTGTCGCAATCGAAACTTGCTCAATTCAGGAAACCTGAAGTGCTCTGATCAAACTGTAGTCTATCCATGCACACAAGCACTCATGTTACAACACACAAATGTGCTTCCCTATTCCAAACTAAATTTGGTCCATAAGCCAAATTTTTCACTGGCACACTGCAAGAAAAACTATTTTTTCAGTGAGAGGCTTTTGTTGTAGTTTTCTGGTATGTGACCTGAACAGCATAACTTTTTCTCCTATGAACTGGCTGACCAAAGAAGCCCATCAACAATCAATATTATTTAGACATATTCTTCCTACCTTTGTCACTGTAGTCATCTACAAGGATAATTTCTTCCAAAAGTATATCTGGAGATGTCTCAAGAACACTGTGAACAGTTCGCAGAAGTGTTGACCAAGCCTCATTATAAAAAGCTATCACAACAGAGGTTTTTGGCAGGCTATAATAATTGTATTTCTTCTCTCTGCATCTGTAAAGGGGGAAATAACATTTAGTACAAGTGCAAAAGTATTTATTAATTTTCAGGAAACAATTCTCAAATCCACTTGTACGCTAGTTGCTAACTGCAAGCTACTAACTGCAAGCAAGAACACAGAAAGGATCTTAAAAGAACTGCATGTGTGTGGAAACTTGTATAAGAAGACATTTGGAAGTTGCTCTTACAGAGGTTCCATTTCCACAGAAGCATTATGAATAAAATTCTGCAAACTACCAAAAGGTCTAAAAAGAAAAATATTAGGAGGTATTCTGGGCTGGTGTACCTGCAATAGCTGTCTTTGCACAATTTCAAATAGAAGAACAAGCAATGTGCCTCAGATTAAAGGCAAAAATAAAAGAGATGTAAAAGCTAAGTGCAGTAAAAAGAGTAACAAACTAGTGATAACTGTTGCTTTGGAAAACAGAACAAGTGCTAGACAGTAAAAATGTAACTGTGAAGGAACAGCACCATATAAAGAGTAAAAAAAAAACCAAACCAAACAACCAGCAACAATACTGAAATGTATGTACACTGAAGCAGAATTTGGAGAGCCACACAACTGGCAAAATCTAATAGTGGAATCTACTAAAACCTAAAACAGATACAGAAATGCATGGGTTTGGCTCTATGGAGAACCAGAAAGTTTGCAAACCTTTGGATTAAGCTCCAGAACATATTTCCTATAAATATACATATGAACTTCCCCAAAGGAACATAAGGATGCCAAGAAATTTATAGCTGAGCCAAATGTATAAATTCTTTAAAGAATCACTAAATCTTCTAAAGAATTCTTTAGAAGCATTTTAAAACAACAATTTTCTACAATTTCTTATCTTTGCTTAGAACATTCCATATCGGCAATTTTTATTGCCTGGAGACACCGAGGCTTGTCAGGGGCAGAAGGACAGACTTCAACTTCTGTAGACTGCTAAATCACAACAGATACCAAAGCAGGAGGAACATCCCTCCAACTAAAACAGAAAAGCAGCGAGTCCTCCAGAACACATAGTATGGGGAGCTGAAAAAGGAAATTAAAACTGATCAGTTGAAAATGTGACAGAAAAATCTCTTAGGTCAATTTAGGGGAACAAAAATTCCCCAAAACACTAAGAAAATTACATTTAAAGCACACTGCTTACATATAGCTCATTGAGAATATTTTAACAAACTTAAGGCTGCTGTGTCCAAAATTTAAAAAAGCTTAAATTTTTCTTTGAAGATTAGGCAGTATCTATTAATATCTGTTGTACAGAAAGAAAAAAATCAGAATCTAATTACACCTAAAATTAGAATTTTTATGAGGAAAACAGAACATCTGTAGAGAAGTTCTGTAATAAATACATGAACATGAGGAAGCAACAAGGACAAATGACACTTGAGCAAGGGAGGCACCCAAAATCTACTTAACAGCCATGCATACAGACATATGTACGTAGGTAGGTACACACAGACACCCACACACTCATCTAGTGAAGTACAAAAACACCTGACCCTCCAGACTGTAACTTGTCCTTAAGGGACTTTCACAGAGGGAACTCTCACACCAGCACCTGATGATAGAATTGATTTGTTTAGCTAGACATTCATGTATTGACACATAAAAAACGAAAAGAAGTGATCAGTGACATTTTAATTAACTTCTTTATTTCTAATGCAGAAAAATCCACTGTAAGAAATTAATTTTAGAAATACCTATTTACTTTAGCCTACTGAAAAACATTTCTGCTCAGTACTGCTAGGAAAAAAAATATCCATATATATCAGTTATTTATACCAGGTAATTCTGAGTTAATTTCTTAATGGAAATAGAATCTCTACACACCTATTTTAGAAAACTGAAGGAAAATATAAATAATTTTTTAAAAACACCAGGAAAGCATTCTTTGAAAAGTATGTCAGAAAGAATAATAGAATATTAATGCTGTATTCCATTTAAAGAAAGGAAACCCAAAAGGTCTAAAGAAGATTAGAAGTCTAATTATAGATTAAAGACTTCAACAGATTTGCCTGAAATTACATGCTGGAGATGGGAAACATAATTTGGCACAGAGCAAAGCAATCCCCACACTGTTTGTGATTCACTGTGCATTGCTGCCTACTTCCTCGAGCACACCCCACACTTCAGGAAAAGGTCAGCCTACTACAGAACATGTCAGAGCACACGTTTCTTAGGTTTCCAGAGTCAAGAAAGAGTACAAAATGGGTTTAATTTACCAGTTCCACAGTAGAAGACAGCACAGGAGCATAGAAGTAACCCACCATGGTAGCAGGGCAAGCTGCACAGCCACCCGGACCCAAGCAGTAGCCTGACCCTCTTATTTAAAAAAAAATAAAAATAAATAAATAAGGGGTGGGGGGGAAAGGAAAAAAACACATTATTCAACTTCTCTGTAGATTCACATGTCTATCTCAGATGGTATTTCCCAGACATATATTTCCTGCTAAATTGCCATAAGATCTCAACTCTAACAGTCTCAAAAAGTGTTGCCAAAGTGAAGCACACTTTTCCTTATCTTTCTGTAATGAGTTTAGCTAAACCTTAAAAATTAATCCCATTCGGGGGATCACAAATCCAAAGGACTTAAACCCTGGAAAAATTAGTGCACAAGAAAATCTTCAAAAAACTAATCAATCCCTGAAATGGAAATGCTTGGAAGTGTTGCTGAATAACAATTACAGTAATTTCATACTGATAAACCACACCTATTTCATTGAAGAATCGAGCCAATTCCGGAAGTGCGGCTAATCACCAGGTGTGGCTTATTTATGGACACATTCCGGCAAAATGCCAGCCTGGAAGTGTGAGCCAGCCAGGGAGGGAGCTGCCGAGGAGCCGCTGCCAGGTGGGTGGCGAGCCGGAGCCACTGGTGAGCGGGTGGTGAGCCGCCGCTGGCTTTGCGAGGCCAGCCCAGCTTCACCACGTTCACGCGGCCAGCCTGCTGAGCCGGTTTTGCCACATTCGTGGCCCGCTCACCAAGCCGCCGCTGGCTTTGCCAGCGAGTCACCACTTTTGAGTGGCACAGGGAGCCGCCGCCACTGCTGAGCAGGTGGGGAGCCGCAGCAGCCAGCAACAGGGGTGGGAGTGCCGGGGCCCGTGGCACAGGGAGGGCACCTGGGACTGCATTTAAAGATTTCACTGGTCTGTGAAAACTGTTTGCAAATTGAGCACCTGACAACAAACCCCACGCTCCTGTGATTCCGTTACTAACTCGTTACTTTGTTGCACATGGATCCTCGCTTTTTTTAAAAAAAAAAAAAAAGTGCGGCTTATCACCCGGTGCGGCTTATTTATGGACAAATTCCGTGGTCTTCCCAGGTACCCAGAAGTGCGGCTTATAACCAGGTGGGGCTTATGAGTGTGAAATTACTGAAGTGGCATGCATATGGACACTAAACATTACTACTTCACACAAAATATAAACTTCAATAAAACCACTACCAGTATGAAACCTGATTTAAAGCCTAGTGGTCATAACTCATCTTTTCCATTTCTCAACTCCTGTTTACCACAGAAGAGCCTTAGCAGCCCATCTTCTGTTTTCACATTTGCAAACTTCAAGATGTACTTTTATTCTCCATGTGTCAGCCAAGTATCCCAGCTCCTACTTTCCAAGTGAATCATTTCACTCCTACTTTGGATTATTCAGAAAAACAAATGCATATCAATTACGGTATGTCATTAAAATGACAGCAACTGGTGACAGCAGCCCCAAAATATGCTTTTACAGATACTGGAAATATATATTTATGCATACTATATGCAACTTGCTTTTTGCTTCTGAGTAGGGAGCTTCTTTAGTGCCACCTTCGAACCCATAATACCTTCCTTTCCAATAGAGAGGATCATGTTAAGACAGGATTAATTGCATCTGACGTTATTGATCCTAAAACATACCTGCCACCTTTGAGCTGATCATCTTGGTTCTGCAGGTCCATAAAGACAGATCCAGAAGGCAACTCAACTCACCTTCCTTAAGCCATTGATCCAGCATAGCCCATGAGACCTCAGTGGGTCCCCACCTCTCTCTAGTCTATAGAGGTTTCAACATGGAACAGTTGCTTAACTTTTCTATGAGTAAAGTTAAATGATGATAGGAAACTACCTATGGTCCCTACCACTGGCTGTGATACATCACTTTGAACTTAGTCATCATAACTACCAAATGGCTAGTAAAAACATAACACAGACATGAGGAAATTAGTTGCCTGTAAGCATGACATTTCCAAGCATGGAAAACAAACACAGATGCATTTGAAGTTCAACATTATAACATTATTTCACTATTCTCCTTATCTTATTCAATCACAGGAACTTTACTGGTTTGTAATAATTAAATGTATTTTGAAATAAACAACTACCTAAGTTAAAAATGTTGTACATGTTAAGTGGGTTCATTTTCTTCAGAGAAGTACAGTAATTTTACAATTATAAGCCGCACCTTTTTCATT
>VRYO01001463.1:61805808-61818469 GCA_009812075.1 Sialia sialis
CCAACACATCCAAGAGGCTTTTCTAGAGGCAACAAAATAAATGCTTATAGTTTTAAACAGAACTCAGATTTCAATGACAAACACTGGTATATAATAAATAATAAACACAACAGGTATGGCAATGCAGAGGAGCGACACCCGCCCACTCTCTGCCCTCCGGTCACTCCTGCTCTCTGCAGATTCACTAGAAAATGCACAAGCAGAAGCCTTCTGATGCTCAGAGAGTGTCACTTGTGATGCTCAGAGTGACACTCAGAGAAAACATAGCCAGGACTGCCCCAGTCATCTTCCAAGGAGCAGACAGGGACACTACAGTGTTCCAGCAGCATCCTGCTTCTGCATCATTCTTCATTTCTCTCAGGCACCTTCTGCCACACTGGGTGGGTGTTCCAGGGCTCTCCTACTTGTCACTGTGGCATAAGACTGGCATAAAACAAATAAAAGCTTTTTCTTCTGGCATTTCTAGTCAATTTACACTAAGACAACATCTATATTTTAGAATTCTAAATGTGTTCATCCATAAATCTTCACATCTCTAGATGGGAAGAAAGATAAAATAATGCTTGTATGTACCTGAGCACCAAACCACATTCACTGTGTACCGCCTTTTCTCCATGTTTCACAACAGCTGCCACTCAAACATCTAAGTCCACAAAATGCAAACTGAAGCCAAGCATGTAAAAGTGCATCATCATACATCCAAATTCCTGTGGGTTTTTTGGTTTTGCCTTTTTTACACTGCATTTTTAAGTCACAGTCTAACTGAGAGTAAACAGCTGACAAGTTTAATAAATTAACCTTGGAGTCTACTACACTATACAGTCTTCTGTTAGCAAGTTTTATAATAGGTTATTTATTAGAAACTAAGGAGACATCACTCAGGAAATGCCTAAACAAAATTAAATGGGTTGTTTTCAAGAACATTTGTGTCAATTAATGTAATCACTCAATTTATTTCTTTGTAAAGAGCTGTTTCTCTAGGAGATGTGTATCTATACACAGGGAGAGAGAGCATGAATGCGTGCACACTGGGCACACTGCCATGAGTTAATTAGGAGTGGTTGCTGA
This sequence comes from Sialia sialis, assembly GCA_009812075.1. Lineage (NCBI taxonomy): Eukaryota > Metazoa > Chordata > Aves > Passeriformes > Turdidae > Sialia > Sialia sialis. Next base: position 61,806,877 of record VRYO01001463.1, read on the forward strand.
CATGCTCTTACTTAAGACTTTCACCACAACTGCGACAATGATATAGAAAGGGAAAACACACTTTTAATCTCCAAATTTGATCTTTTATATGCACGGTTATTTATATTTTAAGAAAAAAAAAATTAAATGTTTTCTGAGTTTTCAAAGATTTGTAAAGAGCACAAACTGCTCATAAATTATTCAATACTTTCAGAAGGTATAGTATACTGCTGAGTTTTGGGTTTGAAGTTTCAATGTGAATGTCATAGGCAAGTTCAGGATTGCACAGCTTCTCTCAAGAAGTGCAAAACAGCACATGTCACTGCTGAAGCTGATTTAACTTGATTTACATGACTACAGTATGTGACATATATGCCCCATCCCAGTGTCACCTGGAAAATACTGCCAGGGTTCTACTTGAGGCTGGCTTTCACATGGTGGGCTAGGAACCAGGTTGGCTGGGCTTGTTATGATGGGCCCACCACATGCTGGCTCACCACACAACCTCCTTTCCTCCTCCTGATTTGAACAGTTAAAACAATTACTTAAGCTGTTCTTTCAGTAAGAGGTGTGCTCAAAAGTGGCATTTTGTAGACTGTAAGTAAATGAGGTTAATGGGGACAAATGGCAGCATCCACGAGCATCTCAGTTTAGTTTCACTACCTTCATTCCCGCTCCATAAACTGCGGAGGCAGCAATGCGGGCATTTGAATCTGCCAAGTATCCTCAGTTAAGAGAAAACACCTCCTTCTCTCACCTTCCCAAAGCCATGCAGAGCACACAGCAGTACTGGGATCTTCTACCCCCTTTTCTTCTTTTGCCTAAGCTGCAGCTTGGGGTTCTGCACATCCATCCACAAGCATCCCAAGCCCTGAAGCATGACACCAGTGGCAGCAATGCTTTGTAAGCCACCCCACAGTACTCCAGGCTGAATATATAGTTGAACATCCATCCTCATCCCTCTCTGTGGGAGAGTAACCTATGGAGTCAAAAGTAACGCCACCCAACGCCTGGGATAGAAAGCGCAGCATTTCCAGGGGAATTAAAGGATATAATAAGCATTATTCTTATCTCCTCCAAACACTACCCAACTTTTCATGCCAAATTTCTTTTCTCACATAAGACTATTTTGATCCAACTGTCCGTTTATGGATTTTTTTTTTAATTAAAAAAAAAGTAAATTAGAATGTTTATCTTGGCATGGAGAGGCTCCACCCGGATTTACACACCTACACTGGCCACATGTGTTCAACTACCTCAGAAAAAGGCATCGGCAGTTTACAGAAGGTGTGTCTTGGTGTGTTTAGCAAAACAGATAGCAGCAAGGTGCTGATAACTGCCAGAATGGACAGATTATTCGGGGCAAGGCTGGAACACTTAAGCAGGCGAGTTCAGGATGCTGGCCTACACTTCCTCACCACCAGTCCCAGTCCAGCAGATTGGCTAAAAGCTCCCTAAATTATATCTGCTGAAACAAATCATGTTAGAGGAAGCACCCCTGTACAGTCTACAACACTGTGATATGATCATAGTCTCCGGAAACAGGAGTTGGCTTGACTGTGAAACAGTTTTCCAGGTTATTTAATGTCCTACAGAATGATTGTCCCAATGACAAGAAGGTCTTGGCAAGACAGATTGCCAAAAGCTATTTTAATATTTCAGATAATAATGGGCTGTGCAACCTTGTATACAAACATTGTGAGAAGCAAGAACAAAAGATGCTAACTCTGAAACAGAAGAAGATATTTGTTAAGAAGTTGGGGATTGGAGAGGAGGTGGACACATAAAGCAAATCTGTTTAAAACAGATTAAAAACACATTAATAAAAAATGCCTAGAAAGACCAAGTAGGAGAATTGATTAAATCTATATCCTCAAATCCACAAATTTAGGAAATATATAGAGCCTCTTAATTCCAAATTGTTAGAGAAAGGCTACAAAAGTTCCTAACTGACCCGGATTCTGGATATGCAGAGGAGAAGGAAAAATCTGCATGTGACAACGAGGAAACCCACTTGATTTTCATTTTATATGGCTGAGCTGAAACAGTGGTTACATTTGCTCAAAAGTTTCCAGATTTCTTCCAGGATAGTGAGATACATTTAACCTTTCCACGGAGACATATTATTTCCTACACCTACCTTCATGAGTAATTTGATTCAGGACGAGAAAAAATACTTTGCAAAGCAATAACTGAAAGAAGCTATTGCATTCATCACTATAAATAAGGTGTGGACACATTTGATCCTTATATTCAATTGTTTACAATAAAAAGTTTTTGAATTAAAAAAAAAAAAAAATCAATTTTTGCTTAGTATCAATCACAGACCTGGGACTTTTTTCAATTTAAAAATTAAATCAGCTGAAACCAAGCAATAATCTAGATGTCAAAGGAAGTTGAGGAAGTCTACCAAAAGCTGGAAAAAATGGTGAAAAATAATCCAGACTTCTGGAAAATATTTGCTGGAGGTTGTTAAAAGCACAATGACAACGAAAAGTGACACATTTTTACAGATGACAGGAAGACAGTAAGATAGTAGCAAGATATCCTAAATATCAAAGCAATGGTGGAAGGATTGCTTCACTTTGTACTGCTTTAAAATGCAAGCCTTCTTATTAAAAAACAAAACAAAACAACTCCACAACTATAAGGAAGAATTATTTTTACCCCTCTTACTGTATAAGGAAAGAGAAACATTGTTTTGAAGGTCCAAAGCCTGTTTATATATGAAAGACATCCGGCCAACTAACAATGAAGCAATGACTAAAAGGTATTATGATTAGTACAGTTACTAGTAACGAAGTACTTATTTCTGAAAAGCTCAGAAATCAAACCAAAAAATCCTAACATCAAACAAGTGACCATAGTGTTACAAAACTCTTGTACCAAACACACTCCTCAGTGTTTAATGCAAAGCCTTTGCTTTTAAAAGTTGTGCATTGTGTCTCCTGATCAGATGCAAAGCAGAGGAATACTCGTGTCAAAGCCAGCTCTGGGCATTAGGTGAACCATCAGGTGCATGTTTAGAGGGAAGGGATGTGCCAGAAAGGTCAAGTTGCTGGAGCTCATCTCTTCAAAGAGTCCTATTTCCTATACACACCATTAAAAAGAATTCACTGCAGTTTTTTCATCTTTAGCTAAGAGATGAAAGAGAAAAAGAGAAGCTCCTGGGTGAAGTCAGACACTCAGTGTGGGCTGAGGAGGGAAACACTCAGCTGCTGAACCTTTTCCCAGAGCAGAGTCAGGTTAAAACTCCTGGCAGGAGTAGCTGTGTTTTTTGGAGTAGAAAAGGAACCAAAACCTAATATCAAGGCTTCTTCTGGGAACTTGCTAGCAAGATATGATCAGACAAACATCCTGGTATCATTTAGTATTTACAGCCCAGAAAACAAAAGAAATCATAGAAGAAAGACTCAGAGAATCAAATTCAAATATGGGAACAAACAGGAAAAACAGTTTTGAAAGACAGAAAAATCTTAGCACAAGATTGTTATGCTAAAGTCAAACATAATATTCCCCCAAAATAAATAATATTATAAGCATAAATGATGGTGACAGAGGAATTTGAGCATTTGTGTATATCTAGCTATCTATACAAAGACACTTAAAGATATATGCACAGGTACTTAAATGTATACATAAAATCACACATACACAAACAATTATATAAAGAATCTCTCCAAAACACAGAAGATTACCTAGAATTAAGCAACAAACTTCTGAAACTTTTTTCATAGCTGAAAAATACTATGCCAACCACATTCAATATTTTGGGGGCTTTTGTGGCTACTTAGGAAAGACAGGAAAGAATTAAAAATCCATTTCCTTGTGATCACAAGAAAAATGAGCCCCAAGGGCTGAATCAGGCTCCTACCATGAAAGAGACAACATGAAATGCTGAGTCAGCACAAAAGTGCCTACTCCTGAGTTGTTCTTTTGTACCAAGAGGCAGTCAAAAGGTAACTTGTGTGCTATTACAGAAACTATCCCCAAAATAAGTGAGCAATGCATCCCTACTGGAATACAGAAAGGGAAAAAAATAGAATGTTTAAAATCTGGAACACAGTTTGAAAAAAGCCCTTAATCTAAAAGAACCCAAATAGAAAAACTGGAAATATATTTCTTATACATTGTAATAAGCTGAGAAAGGCTAAGAGAATGTATCAGTTGTCTGCCTAGTCTTATAGTCCTGTAAAACAAGCACACAACTAGAAGCCCCATGGGACACAATGCAGATGTGTTGTTGCAGGGGGAGGAAGGCAGAGCAACAGCAGCAGCCGCCGCCAAACCCCTTGGGCTTACAGGGCATCAGCCCCAACAGGGCCCTCAGTAAGTCAAAGTCTGACAGAGGACACTTGCTGGTTTTAAACCTAATTTTTGCTCCCTTTATGAGTACAAACTCAATAAATGAAGGGTAGATGTTGGGAAGACAAGCTGAGCCATCCAGACAACCTTATGATCAGGGGAAAAAAAGAAAAAGAAATCGTTGTGGCAGTGATGGAGCCTTGAAAGAGGTGTTCAAAAGTTGTTGAATTCCCCTTCTTGGAGGCTTTGAGGTTGGACTAGCCACCTCAAAGTTTCCTTGCAACCTCCATCCTTCTCTGACCCTATGGCTTATTTCATTTGTAGCCTTGTACAAACTGTATCATCACCTAGTAACTTATATTCTTATCCATAAGATTCTTCCATATTGACATTTTTATAGATTACTTATACATAATGTTTATTTGTTTATATGTATACTTTCAGTAAAATTCCCATGTGATGAAACACATCAGTTGCTGATGTGAAACTCAGACATTTAAAGGAAGCAGAAACTATTTAAAGAAAACAACGATAGTTGTTGAGTTCTTTGCATCTGTGGGTCAATAGAAACAGGATCAGTCATCACAAAAAGCAAGTTGCAGTGGTGGGAACAAGAAGGAATAACAACTTTATGAATATTTTCACTGTCAGGAATATATTAGTAGGAGAAAGATCTAAATTTGAAACTTCCTGGATTCATAGTCAAATTTCATCAATCAATACATTATTTGAGAGAGTAATCTCAGCCGAACTATTCTCCTGACAAAGATATTAGCAAATACCTGGCACACTTCTGTTTCCATGGCAGGTCCAGGATGTACAACATGCAGCAGTAGGAAAAGATTTTTGGCATCAGTTTCTGATACAGTAACACCTCATGCAATCATTTTGCATATCACATTTAACAGCTTATTGGTTCAGATACTCTCTATCTTATTATCAAAACTCTAGTTTTGATGGAATTCAAATGATTTCACCGATTCACACACAGAGTGTGGGTTCATTGATAAGTGTGAGAGGACATTAATGTCAAAAGGAGCAATGGGGTATCCAAGTGGTGGTAATGTTGACTCTGTTTCCCTTTAATTCTCCTATTTTATTGGTACCTAAAATTTCCAGATTGTTTCCACATACACAAGAATATGCTGAAGCAGACCAAAAGGCCATAGCCTAGAACAGAGTCTCCAAGCATAGTATCTGTCAATATCTCCTGAATACTTGATTTAAATTTTCTAGTGGATAGACTTCCTTATGCTTTATAGAAAATGGATTTTTGGAACAGGGAGGTGGCAGAATTTGTTTTTTCCACCAGCAGGCCACCTGTCTTTCAGGCTGCAGACCTGTAAATTAGTCACTTCTTTATGAAAGCTATGCTGTAAGTTGAACATCATCGAGTCCAACACAGGTTTCTGTGGAACTTTATCAGTGACTCTTTACTCCTTAAAACAAACAAAAAACAAAAACAAACAAAAACCTGAAACAAACAAACAAAAAACCAAACCAAAACAAAAAAACCCAAACCAAATGCTTCGTAGCTTCTACTACTCATTTATAAATGCAAGGAATTTCCATATTATTCCACAGCTGTTTAATCAAGTAACAACACACTTCTTTATCCGTATAATTATAACCTTCAAAGAATTCAAATAGATTTGTGAGACACGTCATCCTTGACAAAAGCCTTGTTGACTTTCTCAATAGATCACACCCTCTCGTCTGTTACTAATTCTTTCCCTTACCATAGTTGGTAGATAACATGCCTGGAAAAGATCCAAGACTTGCCATCACGCAGTTCTCTGGTTCTCTTCTGGGACTCCACTAAAAAAACTGGTGCATTTGTCACTTTCTGGTCTTCTGCTACCAAAGTTGTTTCACTGATCACATCTAAAATTTAGTCTTTGCATCATTTTGGTGGACTGCTGAAGCCTAGTTGCCATCTACCATTACTACTTATTTCCCATCCTTGTAGCCTCACCCATCACCAAAATGTTCATTAAAAGTCCTAAATAGTCAAGCACTGCATACCTTAAAAAAAATTCCCTGGACTTGACATTTTGAACTATATAGCCTCTAATCTAGGAACAAAGTACAACACATTTTCTATGGCAGTAGGCTTGGTAATAGGGGTTTTTTGGTGTTGTTTTTACTCTCATCTCTTACATGGTCTTCCTTCTTGAGAGAAGGAGTTAACACTTGCCTTTGAGAAAGTTTTTTATATTTGCTGTGTAAGTTGGAAAGATGCTTTGTGACATTTTTGCCATAATTTAGATTTAACTGTGCACAAAGGCATGAAACACCTGTCAACAGTACAATACAGCCCCAGCTTCAGAAGGCAATTATCTCTGAGATTATGTCACTGATACTTCTGTGATTCTTTTGGTTTGGATATATTGTGTCACTTCAGCATCCATATATTCAAATGAAAAAGGTCCTGCTGTTGTAGCAAAACCTATTTAAATTATTTTCATTTCTAGAATAGTCACCCACACCCATCTATAATGTCCCCTATTCAACGACTCTGACCTTCCATTTCTTCTAACATCCTGTCATAGAGAAATGGCAGAAGTCCAAAATAACTCATTGAAATGATTTAATTCTTCCCATGGAAATGAAACTAAAATGGTCCTTTGTGACCTATGATGGACGGACTGCTTATAAAAGATGAATAATAACTAAGTAAAACAAGTCTAGTGTCAGACTTACTATGAAAAGGCCTTGCATTTCCACTGCAACTTTTTGAAAGCCATTGTAAGATTTGTGTTTTAAATTCAGCACTTACAATTAGAGCTGGTGAAACACTGGGCAGGACACACCAGCGTGAAGTGAACGCACAGGAGATTCAGAGCCCTGTTTCCACAGCTTTTTGCTGACCATATTGTATAAACCTGTTGTAAGGAAACAAACCAGCTGAAGGCAAGCTGTGAGGTTGCTTTGTGTTTGAAGTGAGGGCTGTGAGGAGTCAGTAGCAGCCGTGGCTCCATCCCATTCCCTGTGCTGGCCAGCATATCCCCTTAATTGGCTGGCCCTTCCTCTCACCAGCCAGCACTCACAGGAGAGCCCAAGACGGTGCTACACCAGGTATTTGCGCAGGGGCACAGCAGTCAGACCTGCTGTGCCACGCTGGCTTCACAGCTGCCTGTAAATTAGAGCCACCTCATCTAACACTATATAACCTTTCGTTTACAATCGCCTGTTCCCTTATCTGTCACCGGTGTCATAACTGTAAATGTAACTTGTCCCAGCAACCATGCGTCCCGGATCAAGCACAGTCCCAGTTCAGAATGCCATTACACACCTCTGCGTGCACCACTTCTAGCTCACTCCTGGTAAAACTGCTGATAAAACGAGCTCCTTTAAACTGTGTGTCTTAAGACATTTGAATACAATGCACAACTGAAATTTGGGAAGCGCAACATTTTTGAAGCTGAGAGTGACTGAAAAAGTATGCTGCTGCTCATGATGACTTACCCAGGGGACAGCAGCAGGAGAAACGCGGCAGAGCAGCGTAACTTAAGGACTGAAAACACACTACCAGGGCTACGTGAGAAAACAACCTGCACACGCACTACCAACACGCAACTTTGCGCTGCCTTGGTAGCTGCGGCAGCCTGGCAAAGTCACCAATCGGCTTTACTCTGAGCGCGAACTCTGTAATCGCAGAGCGCTTGTGATGGGAAAGTTTCCAAAAGCCTTCACGCTCCTGAGCGAGGGAGAGAGAGACACGACTGCCCGCGCTGCCGCTGCAGACACTCCGGTTCGCGGAGCTGCTCTGTGAGCCACAGCGGCGGCAGGCACGGCTCCTGTGCCCCTGCCCCACCTGCCCCCAGCCCTACTCACAGCGGGTGCCAGCGCTCGGGCAGCCGGCGGTGCAGCGAGATGCGGTCGCTCAGGTAGGTGTTGATCTGGTGCCGGCGGATGCTCTCCTCCTGGCGGCGCTTCTCGGCCGGGCTCAGCTCCAGGCGCACCGCCCGGCCCAGCTCCCCCAGCGCCCCCGGGTCCAGGGCCGGCTTGGCGTACACCGGCCGTCGCAGCAGCTCGGAGCTGGGGCTCGGCGGCTGCGGCGGGGCGCGGCGGGCGGCGCGGCGGGGCGGCGGGCCATGCCGCCACACGAGGAAGCCGAGGGCTGCCAGCAGCCCCAGGGCGAGCAGAGCGCCCTCTCCCCGGCAGCCCCGGCCCCTCTTGCCCCAGCACATCCAGCGGCCGAGGCGGCCGGCCATGCCGAGCGGGCGGCGGCTGCCGTCTCACGGCCAGGGGCGCGCCTCCGCTCCGGGCAGACTCGGCGAAGTTCTCACAGAGCTGCCCACGCCGGGACACCCGCCCGCCCCGCCAGGAAGCCCGCACGGCTCCTCCGCTGCCGGCTCCTCCCTCCTCCCCGCCCCGCCGCCGGCCAGCCCGGAGGGGCGCGGCGCGGAAGAGCCGGGCACGGACGCTGCCGCGGGGCGGGGAGCGGGACCCCTGCCCAGGGAACCCGCCCCGCTTGTTCCCTGGACGTCCTGCGACCCTGCCTCCCGCCAGCCGCCTCCTCGGGAACGATGTCCCTCGGTTTCCTGGTGGTCGGAAGGCTGCTTGGCGCCTCAGCTTTCCAGCACCCAGGGAAAGGCACATGGCTCCAGCCTGCTCCGCGGGGGACACAACCGGTGGAACTAGCACTGGTCCTGACCCTTTCCAGGGCAGAGAAAGAGTGGAGGCCATCCCGGTTCTGCGGGATCACACACAGCTGGGATGTGGGGAGCAGGGAACAAGGCATATTCCCTTTGCTGTCAGCCTTCAAGGGACAGGTGATCTGGTCGCTCTGAAGATTGAGGGACCTTCATAAGCACTGGCAGCTGCATGGCAGATATGCCATTTCCCCAGCAAGGGAAAGCTTTGCTGGCACAGAGCTGCCAGGACCACAGCAAGCTGCTTTGGCCATTGGAAGTGATTGGGATAACCCCAAGGCTTGCTGTCTAGGACAGACATTTTCAGAGCTGCAGGACAGCAAGGGACATTATTTCCCAGAGAGACTCAGGAAGAGCTTAGAGGTTGAAGGAAACAAATTGATAGGAATCCACGCTTCATCCATTCTGCTCCCTCTACAATAGCATGTGCTTCAGAAGTAGAGCAGAACACTAGCTAAGAAGCTATAGGCATTAATGACAAACTTTTTTGCTGAAGAAAGGAGTGTTCTTGGTTGAAAAAACTAGTTAATCAATGTGGCCTCATTGAAAGAAATCCAGAAGACTAGTGAAAATCCTAAATTTATTATACCTATATTCTATGGCTTGACAGGATCATGGGGGAAAAAATAATAGTAGCACTAGTTAGAACTTTCATATTTGCTTCATACTCAACAATATATCCATACTGTTTGTTTTACTTCAGCCCCTAGCAGTATGATGCTCCATCTGCCTAAACTAGTGATCCTGAGGTTGTGAGATTACATGAGAGAGCCTGATTTTGTGTTTGAAATACTTTAATATAAATGTAACATAACTGGATACAGTTTCTCTCTAATGAGCTTGAACTGGTTTTGAGGTGTCTTTTGCTCCAAGCATTTTCCAAAGAGAATGTGCACTGCAACATTGTCACCCGTTGGAGGCCTGTCAAGATCAACCCAGCAGAGAAGTTTGGTCATGCCCGGAGAGAGAACTTCAGCCCAGTACACAGCACTGGATGGTGCTCTCCAGCCCTGCTGAGGAGTGAATGAAACTAACACTAAGGAAGGAAAAAAATTTCATCATTATCAGGGTCAGAGCACACAGCTGTGACCTCTTTCTGATTTTACACGATAATAAGTATTGTATGTGACAACAAATGTAGACTCATCTACTATGGAGACCATGCTCTGAAAGAAGGGTTCTGAAAACTAATGACTGATTCTGATTCTGGCAAGCTAGCATAAATCAAGTAATTTAGGTAGATTTGCAATGAGTGTGTGCATAGACAGATTATTTCTTATTCAGCTATACAGCTACCTATCACAGGTAATTATATAGGCATAAAAATCTAGTTTCAATATGCTTTGTAGACAACTACTAAATATCAGTATGTTGGACATGAGAATTTACATTGCATATAGAGGAAGCCGTGTCTAGCAAACTTTGAGTCTGAAGTCAGGTGGCACCAGTTATTGTATGCCCAATGTTTGCTTTGTTTCCTTGCATGCCATCTTTCTAAATAAGAAGAGTTAATTCAGAAGAGTGAGGGAAAAAAACCCCAAAAACCAACCAAAAACCCCCGCAGAGTTCTGCTGCAAAGGTTCTTAAATACTACAAGAATTCATATTTTACTTAGGTATTTTAAGTATTAGAGCAATATGGAAGAAGCACAAGAACATGATCACATGACTAAAACAAGTTCTGAAACTAAAAAATGGGAAACAGAACCAAATATGACAGAACTGCTCTTACAGTAAAGAAATGGGTGAAAACCTGTGATCACCATCACAATAGGGATTCAAAGTAGTGCTGTAAGCACTAGTTCCCTGGGGATAATGTCCTATCACATAAACCAGAGGAGGTGCATCAAGAGAAAGTACAGCAATGAGGTTAATGTAAAAATCATGAAGAATCAATTATTTGCAATCACAAAGAAGTTTGTACAAGGTGTAAAGAATATGAAAGCAAAAATGTGTTTTCTCAAACCCTTTCAAACATTCTTGGGATGTAAACCTGATGGGAAGACTGAATGTTCTGAGCCGAAATAGTTAAGATGTAAAGAATTCTCTCTGAACATACAAATAAGCCCCGGGGGGGAAAAAAATCTATAATTAATAAGGCAAATGAGCAAGTTTACTGCTAGCCATAAAACTTGTAGCAGAATTTTCATGGAAGACTTCCTTTTAAGACATTCTCTTGTTTCTTTCAGATTGAATAACAATGGAAGTTAAAATAATTTGTTATGATTTTTTTAATGTTTAATGAGTTATAATTTCAGTTGTTTTAGGAATTTCAACCAAAGATAAGTAGAGTAACCAAACAAGTACAGTAATTTCACAATTATATGCCACATCTTTTTCATTGAAGAATCCAGCCTACCCCAGTAGTGTGGCTAATCATCAGGTGTAGCTTATTTATGGACAATTTCAGGAGAATTGTGAACCTGGACGTTGCCTGACACTCAGCCACATGTGTTGCAGTCACTTTGGCTACGTTGTTTCCAGTACGGGTTTGTGCAGCAGGCGTGATTTCCACGAATCGCACGTTTCTGACCACTGCAAACCAATCAGATAAAAGCTTCTTGGCTAGGGGTGGCCTCAGGCACACTGGGGCCGGGGGGCTGCAGCAGCGACCCCTAGTCTTTTTTTTGGACGTGATTTCATGCACAGGAC
>VRYO01001463.1:61819469-61854433 GCA_009812075.1 Sialia sialis
AAAACTCTAATTACTTATCTAGAAATATCTATTGTGCCCTTAGTTGTCCAAATTAAAACAGAAGATTGGTAGAATAATCAATACCTTTGAAAAGTTTATTTTTAAAAATGGAAGTTTTTTTTCAGCTCAAAAAGTATCCAAAATATTAACTAAACCTTTCAAAAAGCACTAAGGGAAAAACACTAACCACAACAATATGTAATTGCCCATAAGAACTCACATTATGGTGAATGTAATAGCTGAAATTAAGGGTGTATTTTTATTCTCTGAAATATGTTTGAAATGCAGGTGTATTTAGTTCACCTAAAATACACGAGTTTTTGAAGGATTAGGTTTACATATAGGGAACACCTAAAGAGGTAAGGTAAGATGAACTATTTGAACTATTAAAAGGTATTCTTATTTTTATTGATGACATACACATTACAGAAAAACATAGAGCTATTACATTTTGCAAAAGATTTAAAATTTACGTCATCCAAACTTTCCCTTCTTTCTTTTGTGTGCAAAAAGCAAAAATTTAAAATGGAAATAGAGTGGGAAGACTGCATTTTCAATAAGTTAAACAGGTTACTAAATTCACACTTCCAGAGTAAAAATAAAGTATCAAATAATGTATTTCAGAATACAGTTCCTAGTTTTAAAAAAAGCTAATGCTTACATATTCTAAAGAAAAAAAAATCAGAAGAATATGATAGGAAACATGAAGTACAAATACCTTGGACGTAGACAGGAAATATGCTTTAGGAGAGGAGGAATCATCCAAATTATAAAACATACCCACTGGAGATAGCATTGGACCTACAGACTCATTGTTCACCATTGTTTTCATTGTGCATAAAATTGCACTGCCCTGCAACACCTTCCCAGTTCTCACCTTGGCTGCTCTTTCTCTCCTTTGTTAGCACAAGTATTTTTAAAATAATATTATTCAGCCTATTGTAATTCCAGTGCCAATGATTTTTTAAATAAATGTATTTGCATTGGAGCTAACTATTTGAGAGAGCTGCACAGCACGTGCAAAACACAAAATGTGCCACACCCTGCTTCCCCAGTGTCAAATGGTCCTCGGTGCTTCTGCAGGAACTCTGTTTTACAGGGTATACTTTGGGTCCACAGGGAAGCTGAGTGTAGAGTGCAGAGGCAGAGAGATTGAGGAATTGAGATGAGAGGAAGAACCCTGAAAATAAAACAGATTAAAAATACAGACTTGATGTCTGAGATAGAAACCGTCACCCGCTTCAGGGATTTTCTATCAGGCTGATGAATGGTGTGAAATTCTCCTAGTGACGGGTCAGTAAAATAAGGCAGCATTCAGTAGATTACTCAGGCAAGACCTCAGCTGTAGCACTTTGCAGAATTTTGTAGAACATGTATGTGCACATGTACATGCATATGTACACACACAAAATACCTTGCTCAAAAGCTCACATTCAAGCCAGGACAGATTAAATACAGACAGAACATGCATGCTAAAGGCATCATTCAATTGTTTGCTGTAGGTTTGTACTATTTACATATAATTTTTCTCTTTATCTAAAGAGCAAGCATGAACTGCAGACAGTGAAAGAGATAACCTACAGAAAGGACACCTAGGCCAGGAAGCTTAGCTGTCAGAAAGTATTGGAACAAAATGCCACAAAGTATGGTATGATGTGACATGTTAATGCTATGTTGGAAGCCTGACTTTTTTCACACAGTCTCATGCAGACACAATGATTTAAAATACTGAGTTGCAAATTCATTTTGAAAGTTTGAAAATTATGGCATATTCTGAAAGATATAAATGAAGAAAATTCCTCATAAAGGTATAGCAGCTGGTTGTAGTAGACAAAGCGAAGACCATGATTACAATTCTGAACCAAGTAGTCAAGCAGGTATTATGTTGTGAAATTAATCTCTGTCACCCTACACTGTAGCTACTTAATACCATTTGGTTTTTAGAAATTTTTGCAAGGTTGTTTCTGTCTCTACACCTGAAAGGACCACAATTAACTGTCCTGGTTTAGGGGACAGGTATTGCCAGAAACAAGCAGGTGTTTTTTTCCTAAAACAGAAAATGACAATCCCCTCCCTCCCAGTTTACAATAATTTGGAAATTAAGGGGCTCTCAGGCAAAAAGTATGGGTTTAGGAATAACAGTTCTTTACTGATACATCTACAAGACAAACAAGAACAACATCAGCTATGAAAATATCAGTGACAAAACAGAACAAAACTCAGTCTTAGTCCCTTTTTTCAGTCACGCTCTTCTCCTCCATGTGGTCCTGGTGCAGAGCAGGGCAGGCCCCTCACAGCTGCAACAGCAGGAGCACGGGCAGGAGCAGGAAGGTGAGGCAAGGTGGCAGGGCCATGTACCAGATGGGAGAAGGGTGAAGGAAGACTCTGCTCACCGTTCCTGGGTCCCGGTGCTCAGCGCTGCTCTCAGAAGCAGGAGGCAGTAGCAATGCCGGGGTGCAGGGGCAGGTCAGAACCACAGGGAAAAAAAGAACCTCTCCCCTCCGTGTTTGGGCCAGCGAGTGTCCCCCCGGGAGGACAAAGCAACCCAACCACCAGCCAGCTGGACAGCCCCCCACCCAATTAATTTTGTCTTGAGCAATTAAAAAGCTCCGGGAGCCACCCTGCCAGCTTTTTTTAACATGATAATGGGAAAAATTCTCAACCTCCACCAAGGGAAAGAGTAAACCACCTCCCAACCCCCAACACACATAAGTTCAGTGATACCGGAGAAGCATTTTCTTTCCTGTGATAGTATTTCTAATATATGTGTCTTCCTTTTCATCAGGGCAGAGATAGGTGTCTTCATGCAAAAGATATACTAAAAATTTCAGTTTTCATTTTCTCAGAAGAATGACTTTCTTGTGATTCACATAAGTAAGATTTTTCAGTAGAAGATAAGTCTTTTACCTCTTAAATTGCCATCATACTTGGAGATTTGAGATGTTACCATCCTCAGACTTTGATAATGCAGATTATGAGTGAGTCACCTGTTTTTGGTTCTATGGATTTCTTTGAAACAGATTGCTTGATTTCTCGCATTTTAAAATTTCTGAGAGTCTTATCATTATGATCACAATTTTGCAGTTTGCCATATTACATGATTCTGAATTATATATGAGGTAAAGATTTGCTCATGTATCATGGTATATGTCCAAATATATTACATCATATTACTACTGTAAGACCAACAGAATTTTTTTCATGTTACCTGGCCAATTTGTAATTCTACATCATTGCACATTTGCCATATCATATTTGCTTTACTAGTTCCACAGGTACACATGCTCTAATGGTTTCCAAGGCTTTGTTTGGCAAATGATGAGTTCTGTGTCTTGAAGAGCAATGACTCCAAGTCATTTCTCTCTTTTATTTCATATTATGTGATGAGTAGCATCAATAAAGCTTATATCTTCTTGCTGGTGTTACTGGTGTTTTGAGATCATTAGCAGTGGAGATTCATGTTAGAAAAATTTCACAGATGACTTCATATGCATACTCCTGCTTTATCTGTTCTGCACTTTTTAGTGGGCCTGTTCTGTTCCTTGCATTTTTATCATCTTCTTTATTGGAAAGTAATTTCCCCATTCATTAAGTGTTTTTCCTGTCATTTAAAATTATTTGAACCTTGGAGCAATCTAACATTGACCTACACAAATAAGCACGGGACTGATGTGAAGGAATCTCTTGTCAAAAGCAATGCGTTTTTCACTGAATGGGCAAAGATGCAGTTTGGACAAATCTTCTGAACAACTAACACACAATCTGCACTTGAGAATCTTGGTTTTGTTTTGTCCATCTTATCTCCCAACATAGGTTTTCTCCATTATCTTAGCCTAATGTACTGTTGAGAGGCTTAGGTTGTCCTTTCATTGGAGAAGAAATCAAGCCCTGTATTTTCCAAAAATCTTGGTACTGCATCATCCAGGAGAATATTCCATAGCAGTTTATTAATTTCAGAAGAAATTTGATTATTTTTCCTTGCTTTGATTGTCAGTCAGTGACAGAAATCCCTGAGTGATCATACCAGCATAAATACCTAGGATGCCAACTGAAGATGGTAATAATCATCAGATGACAGCAGCAGAATTCAGGACAAATAATTTTCCCTCTCATTTTTTAAACCCCATCAAATATTTCCTATGTCTTATAAACTTCTTAAAATAAGTGTTGCATCTTATGCTGATAGATTCCTAATTACATTCATGATATCTTTGTCTGTAGTTTCAAACCATTAGCAAAAATTGATAGCATAATCATCAGCTACATAACATAAATTTGTAGGATCAACATGTTCAGTAGCTAATCTCAAAGATAAACTGGAGTGATCCTGTAACTAATTTGACTATGTCTGAGCATGCACTTTGATATGGTAAGTATGACCCAGTTTTCTTCAATCATGAATAATGTATTGCATTAATCACTCTTGCCATTCCCTTCTTCCAGGCTCTGAAATTTTACAAAAAATGAATTGCTTTATTGACAATGGCAAGCTCTTCATAGTGTTGTAATGTATGGATGGCTGTAGGCTGTTTTTGCTGGACCAAAATTCTCCCTAGCCGTGCATCTTCACTCTGATAATCGCTACTGTGAGTTTCTTTATGCTTAAGGAAATTATTTAACATAAATGTAGGTGACACATACTTAATTATTCTACACGAGTTAACACATGCTATCTATAATGAAAGAAGTATCCCTGAATGTGTACCCTGTAGAGATAAATATGTCTTTTTTTTTTTTTTTTTTTTTTTTTTTTGGTATTAATGGTACTTTCCCAAAGGAAAAGTGCCCATAACTGCAGCCAAGAGTCTTGTTTGCTGCAGACTTTCTCCAAGTGTAACTTGTTTGGTCCTTCGCCATGATGGTCTAGCAATCTGGATTTGCTAGTGTGTCAGAGCCAAAAAGCTGTATGACTTGGAATATAAGGATGCCACTGCCTGAACCCAGGGGATTGCTACACTTCAGTGGTGTTTGGTAGATTTTTTTATTCTCCTTTTAAGCTTTCCTAGTCTTCTCATCCCCAAACCCTCCACCCTGTAACATGTGCCCTGTCCTGCCATTGAAGTCACTGATTTTCATAAAAAATTACTTGTCTGAATTCAGAGGGACACAATGTGATATCCCTGAGTGACTAAGTTCAAGATTTTTCTTTTCACCTTGCTTTAGATGCTGTAAATCAGTTTAATCTAGAAAAGATTTCAGGATTTCCTGTGGGGCTGAAACTGAAGAGAAGACACACAAATAATTCACATTTTATGCACAAAGATTTTAAACTGAAAGACTAATCAGCGCTGTCAAGAGATAGGAAATGGGTGTTTGCAGGGGAAAAGACTGAACTTGTATCTCATTAAAGGGAGAGAGCGCTTTGGAGCTAAAGGAGATACAAAGTAGGATGGTGCAAGTAAAGGCTGAAGTGTCCTGTAAAAGAAGTGTGGCTGATAGAGGGACCGCGCCGGGCTGTAGGAAGTCGCGTTGTGAAGCAAGAAAAAGAGATTGTTGTGTCAGGTGAGAAGGAATAATCCCATAGCGAAGGCTGCTTCCATGACCCCGGGCAGAAGAAGACGTAATGCGGAGAAACTTAATTGTGCGGCAGTCAGTAAGGGAGCGGGAAAGACTGCAGCCCGGAGGGCAGAAAGCCCTGGCGGAGGGGGCAGGAGCAGAGAGGACACTCGAGGCGGGGCGAGGGGACACTGCTGTGGCAGGAGAGGCGCCGAGACCCCCGGCCCAGGCTGGGATAACCCTCGCCGGCCCCGAGGAGCGCGGCCCAGCCGGCTCCCCCTTCACGCCGTGCGAGAGCGGCCGGGGCGCTGCGGGCGCCCTGGGCCGGCCTCCTTCCTCCTGCCGGCCGAGTCCCCTCCTCCCCTGCCTTCCCGGCGGAGGCGGGGGCGGTCGCGGGCGGCCGAGCCGCTCGGGGCCCGGCAGCGCTGCCCATGGGGGAGTGCGGGGTGCCCCCCCAGGTCCTGCTCTTCCTCCGCGCCTGCGAACAGGGCGACTGCGAGACCGCCCGGCGCCTCTTGGGGCTGCCCGGCGGCGGCAGCAGCCCCGCCGAAACGGCGGCTCCCTCCTCGTCGTGCGGCCCCGAGGAGACGGCGGCGGAGCCCCGCGGCGAAGCGCCGTCCCCGCCGACCCCCGCCGTGCCCGTGGACTGCACGGACGAGGCCGGCAACACGGGGCTGCAGTTCGCCGCGGCGGGGGGCCACGAGCAGCTGGTGCGGTTCCTGCTGCGGAAGGGCGCCTCGGTGCAGAGCAGGAACCACTACGGATGGAGCCCCCTCATGCAAGCGGCCCGGTACGGGAGAGAGAGGGAAGGATCAGGACCGAGTGGGGGTCTCCAACCGCCAGCCCGCCTCGCCGCGGAGCATCGGCCTAGTCGGCGGCAGCCCCGGGGCGGGGAAGGCAGGGAGGGCCGCCGAGGCTCTGCCTTCCCCGCCCTCGGGCTGTCGCGGGCGCTCGGCTCTCTCGCCCTCCGAAGCGCGGTGCCCGGGCAGAGGGGGGCGCCGGGCGGGTCGGCGTGGGAGAGAGGGCGGGCGCCATGTTGCAGGCCGTGGTCCGTCGGCGATGGAGCCCGGCGTTGTCCCGGCGGCGTCTGGGTGGTCCCCTGTTCCCGTCCCTGGGAGTGGGTGAGGAGGGGCTGTCCAGTGCAGAGTTGGCTGAGTGTTGTCTTGGAGCACTAGAAACTTTTCATGTTAAGAACCTGGTGTTTGAAGCATGCTGTTTCTTGGTTAAGCCAACGCAAAATTGGCGATAACGTGAATGCAAAACATTGCTGTTCTCTGTGACAACAGGTATACTTAATTTTCAATATTTTTTTTTTTTTTGGTATGTGTACGTCCTACTTGTTGCAAACTACGTCTGATGTAAAACATACTGAAGTGAACAGAAACAGTTAACTTGCCCATGTTAGCTTAGGTGGCTTGCTGGAGGACAGGGAAAATCATTGCTGAAGGTTTTTAATGACAAAAGGGTTGTTTTCTGCATGGGTGATGCTGTCCTTAGTGTAACCCACTGCTAGGCTGTGGGAGGTTCCCGTGTTGCTAATGCTGGTGCTGGTGCTCCTCTTTATTCCTACAAGCACACCTTAGGCTCACAGGCATGTTTTGCAGGGTTGGTGGGCATTGCTCTCCTGTAATAACAGAATCAAGAGAAGAAAAGGTTTTTGTCGTTCTGGTAGTTTTTTGTTTGGTTTTTTTTTTTCTTTGTTTTTTAAATTTCATAACATTTGAATACTTTGACTCTTGGTAAAAGAATATGTTTCAAAGTCAACATTTCTCCTTTCAATTAATGGCCATAGAAAGTTCCCAAAGAATGAGTCACACAGCTGGTTTCCCAGTAAGAACAAGGAAGACAAGGTTCAACAATTTGGTTATTTTATGAAGGTTTAACAAAAAGGAAAAAAGTTGCAGAAACAGTTTTAGACTTTTTCCCCCCTTAATGAAAACCATACGCTCATTCCTTAAAAACAATAAAGTCGGATGACTATAACCCTATCACTGATTCAAAGAAATTACTGGCTGACATTTGGGAAGTACTGTATATATTGTTGAAAAGAGTAAAATAGAAGAGCATTTGTCTTTTTTCTTTTTAATGGATAACCAGAAAGGAAATACAGTGTTTGTACAAAGGTAGGCTTCAGACTCATGTAGCTGTTTAATTTTCTATGATTAGCTCTTTGCAATTGCACAGGAGGTAGCATGTATGCATAAAATTAACTGTGTGTACATGTATCTCTACCTGTGTATTGCTTTGGGGATCCCCAGGTTCACAGGGTAACAAATAAACTCTCTCTTTGCATTCTGGCTGGGTGAGTTTGTGGTTGTTCTGGCTGCCTGTTTATGTCAACTTGTGTGCTGAGTCTCCCCAGTTCTCAGGAAGGAATATGTGACTGGAAGCCAGCTCAAGCACCTTACTTTCTTAAAATTAATTTTCTGTTTGCTCAGTTTTGGTGCTTGGTGTGGGGCTGAACTATGTAGATGCTTCTCCCATGCTGGTCTGTCTAAATGAGCAGCAGATTACTTTCCATTGATTGTTTTAGGGAAAGCCATTCACATGGCCTGTTGTCCCACTCTGCTGGTAAGCCATTTCTCTTAAAGATCACCTCTGGTCCCCTTGGTATTGAGGGAAGTTCAGCAAACTTTACAACAGTGATGGCTACTCACCATGTTCTTCCCTGAGCTTCATGGGCACATCTGTATTCACTTCTTCCATTGTGGGAGTTCATTGATGGCTCACAACTGGAAAATGAGGGATAATGCACATGCAAAAGACTCTCCAGTTGATAAAATTGTCTTTTTTTCCTTAGTTAGCACTGATTCTTTGCAGTTTTTACTCTAATTTTCAATAGCAATGAGGGTACTTAATAAAGATCCTTGGAAACAAGCTGGCTTTGATCTGTTAATGTGATACAGCTGTGGAAATAAGAGGATGAAAGTGACACTCTGGTTCATGGAAGTTATGAGTTGGTACCCTGCAGCAGAAAATGAGGCTGGCACTTTGCTGCTTTGAGCAGACCATCCTCTTCAATAGGTGCCTGCTTTATGAGCATGATCACTGGTCTGTGTGGAATGGTTTAGTTTACAGTCCCCAGCTGATGATTGCTCTCCTTCTGCAAGGTGCCCATTGTCACATTCAGAGATGTGTCTGTGATCTCTCACACTGTGTGTATTATCCAATAGGCAAATTTGGTAACAAAGGTTTCAAGGTTCAGAGTATGTTGGTTTTTTGCAATCCAAGGTGTTAATTCTCCTCTGTATCTCTTTCTCCCAAGGTTTGGACATCTAAGCGTAGCCCACATCTTGCTGGAGAATGGCGCGGATCTCAATGCACAGAACAAGTTAGGAGCCAGTGTCCTCACAATGGCCTCCAGAGGCGGTCACGTCAGCATGGTCAAATTGTTGCTGGAATCCGGAGCTTTTGTGGACAATTACGACCATTTTAGCACAAACGTACTTAACAGCAGCAGAGATGACCTTCCTGATATCACTCCACTGATGGCAGCTGCTCAGCATGGACATGAGGCAGTGGTGCATCTATTGCTAGACTGGGGAGCTGATTGTAACTACACTCTAAAGACGATGGGCTGGAGTCCTTTAATGCTGGCAGCTGTTAGTGGAAAGGTGAGCTTGGCACAGCAGCTCATGGAGAAAGGTGCCAATCCTGATCACTTGAATGTACTACATAAAACACCTTTTGAAATCTCTGTTGGCTTCAAACACAAGGACATGAAGGACTATTTGGAGTCTCTCACGACGATCAGGCCTCAAGCAGGTATGAAATGTTATATTTTTGTTTCACTTTCTTGCAGCCTGATTGTGTGTTTAGAAATTGAGAAGCATATTTTCTATGGACTTGATGTTCTTTGTAATTTGCAGCTGGATTTTGAAAATATTGGAGTAGGCACACCTACATCAGCTGAGGTATGAGTGCCCAACTTTAGCATATTTTTTCTGTATTGGCAGGATAAGATTCCTGTCTGTATGTGACTGTTTTGGGAACACTTTTCAAGGTATTTATGCAAACCATCACTGGGAAGTCCTTAACTAGAGGGTTTGTAAGAGCTGGATTTTCCAGCTTCAGACTTGCTATAAAACATAAGGATGTGGCTAGCTCTAGAAAGATCATTTCCCACTGCTATATGGACATGTCTAAAACTGTTGTCTACATTTGGTGTCATTCTTGCAGGTCAAGCTTCTCTTGTACTTGAAGAAGTAAGAGTAAAAATCAGACATCTGTTTCTGCTGTAGAGAAGGTGTTAACTCAGATATTGACTTATAGGTTAAGTTGGAACTCTAGAGCTTTCGTACAGCCATGCTGCCACGCAGAACTGATTCATTATAGAAGTTTTCTCATGACCAGTCTCTTGAGAAAGAGACCTCAGTTGGTTACAGTACACAGAATTAGAGAACTATGAGATTCCCTAGTGTCTCTGTGTTTGCATGTACAGGAAGCATGTGCAGGCAGAGTTAGCCTCATGAATCTTGAAAACCTTCTGTGGTTGTATGACTTAAACTATTGAAGGACTCTGTTAAGTGAGGAGACTGGACTTGCTTTAAAACAGATTAATGTTTGTCACCTGTGCTGAGGGGGAATTCCCATCAGCAGGAGGGTAGTAACTTATTTGGGCAGAGAGGGGACTAAAAACATTACTCTTCCACACAAATTTCTGCATTGGTTTTTGACCATACTTCTGTCTCTTCCTGGTGCTGGAATCTTGAACATTCTGTGAGGAAGAAAGATAATTTCTGTCGTATGGAAGATAGGAAAAAAGGAACTTTTCTTCTGATCCATTGCCATAGATAGGGCAGTAGCAAATTCAGAACTACCTGGAGTGGCTTGAGTGTTACCTGCCTTCTCTGTCCCTGTCCTTACTTAGGCTTACCTGGATGGCAGTCTTTACTTCTGTCATCTTCTGGTGTCTCCTGCTCCCTGAAACTGCATCTCTTCCAGGGTTTTCATGTGGCAAGTATGGAGCCTGGTCCTTTCCTAAACTAATCTTTTGAAATCTGTTTTACAGTGGTGAGCACATACACACAGTTCCTTCTATAAGAGCAGTTTCTGAGTCAGGAGAAAATGTAGGGCCCATCACTCTCTTTTCTGGTCTTAAAATAAGAGTTTCTCAGAATATTTTGGGCTTTTGTCCAGCATATTAATTTCACTTCTTTTGGAGTCAATCTGTGAACATAAACCTTTTCTGTATTTCATAAAAATGCCAGAATTTTGCTCACAAAATCTCTCAGTGTCTCCTTGTTTTCCATAAAATTTTGTTACCCCATTGATTCTGTAGTAATAATTTGTCTTTGTAGTAATTTGGAAGATAGGTGACAGTATTTTCTGGCATGAGTGGAAGGTGAAAAATATGTCACTATTTTTTCCTCATCTTATATAATACCAGAAGTTTCAAAGCACTGCTAAGCCGTGTAAAAAGAATGATTCTCCACTCAAAATACTACAATTTGTAACAATTACGGTTCTTATTATGGGGATGGTTATCCGGGAGATGAAGAATATTAATTCACAAGTAGCAAGCTGTGTAGTTAAATTGACACTATTATTTTTGTGACCTTTACAAATTAACCTGGAAATACTCAAGAGGAAATAAAACTGGAGCAGCTTGTAAAACTCCTTTTGAGTCACCTTTCAAAATAATCCCGTACTATTTGAGTATTCAGTCAAATAGTTATACAGGGATTTTACCAGATCACAGAACCGTACCATAGTTCTTTGGTGGATATTTTAGACTTCCAGGCAGGGAACAAAAGAGTTTCCAAATACAATTTCATGATGATGAATGGAAATTTAAAAGCCTATACTGGTGCTTTATTATAGTTTCTAGCTTTAGCTCTGTACAGAGAACCATACAGGTGAGTCACTCTTTCCAAAGGTAATAAAGGAGTTGATAATACTTTCTTTGTACTTAGTAAGTGTGTGCCTAAACATATGTTTTATAGTACTTTAAAAATTTTGAATAGGTTTTTTTTTGATTGCTAATAGAAATGTTTATATTTCTTTCAGATGCAGAAAAGAGGCAACCTGATATCTTTCATGCTTTGAAACTGGGTAAGTACTGCCATTATTCTTCCACCCTGTCTTGTTTTTCTAACTTCAGAGCATGTCTATTTGCTAGCATGGGAAACATGATTTATCTGTTCCCATTCTTCACATGTGAGCTACCAAAACATCTTCCTGGGAAAGTTTAAAGTCTGTTAGATTTTTAGAGTGATCATATGCCCTTCTTGTACCCCTGTGATTTTTGAGGTTTACAGATGTTGGTGCTGGGTCAGAAGAAGGGGCCAAATGAATACTGATCAGCACACTGGGTTTTGGCTTTTTTTACTGGGCTATGGATGGCAGCACAGGTGAAAAAGCAGCTCATTAAGTTAAGGAGTGTCCAGGGTTCAAAGTAAGTTCTGGTGTCTCTGCAGGTTCCAGGATTTCTGTTTAACAAAGTCTGTGCTCTGGGTCTGTGTAAAAAAGCCACCAGCTGTCTTTTACCAAACTAGAACATACAAAAAGTAGTTCTGCGCTTTTCTGTCATTCCTGTTCCAAGAAATTAGGTGAATGGCATTGTTAGTGTGAGTTTCAGTGAGTGCATTCAAATGGCTGTAAAGTTTCTCTGGGATTCTGACTCTCTGTTTAAGGTAATCTTGACTACCTCATATGTTTTTTAAAGAGGTCCTGCTTCAAGGTTTAGAAAAAAACCCCACAACCTTGTTCAAATATGTTCACTAACATATTTCATACTGCTTTTCCTAATCTAGACAAGAACTCAAGTGACTACCAGCTCCTTTATGTGAAACCTGAAAATTTTAAAGAATTAATGATGGCATTGTGAAGAGAATAATGACAATAAACAACTTTACTCTTGAGGAACGAGTAGGGAAGTTTTATATTGGAGGTGTAGTTCAAATACTGGAGGCAGAAAAAAAAATTCTTTCGGAATATAAGAAGGTTGAGCACTGAACTAAACTCTTGGGATGTTGTGGAATTCTATCAATAAAGGTTTTTAGAATCAGTGAGCTGTCTTTGTAAGAGGAACTTATGAGTCAATGTGAGCATTCTAGCTGTTCAAGGCAAGGGATGGCCTCCACCACCTTTTAGAGTACCTTCATACCTACCTACTTTGATTCTAAAATCATTGATTCTGTGGTTGCAGCCTGTGGAGATGGAACAAGAATCTTTGAAGGAAATATCATAGTGTCTCAGCATCATAAATTTTCCTTGCATAGCATCATCTTATGGCAATTTAATAGAAATATTCCTTATTTGTGTCTTCACATGCAGGATACACTGCAGTTCATACAGCCTTCCTTACTTGTTAATTTCAGAAAATAATTATTGTAATGGGATTGCACCTAAGTGTTTAGGTAGAGAAAATGAGGAAAATACAGTGCCTCATGCAATTTTATGTAGGCTGGAAAGATGTAATAATTAACTAACATTTAGGTTATATTTTATCATTGTTTTGCAGGAAACTTTCAGCTGGTTAAAGAGATCATTGATGAAGATCTGAGTCAAGTTAATATTACCAATGTGGATGGTGCATCACCTTTAATGATTGCTGCTGTAACTGGACAGCTGCCCCTTGTTCAGCTCCTTGTTGAGAGAAAGGCTGATATTGATAAACAGGATAATGTTCATGGCTGGACAGCACTAATGCAAGCCACGTACCATGGGTAAGATGTGTGCTTTCTTTGTGTCTAGAAGTAAAGAAGTTTAATATTTCTTACATACCAATAGAAAAAAATCCTTTTTGATACTGACTCTAGAAGCAGAGAGGTCTTACAAGAAACTAAGAGACTCATGACCACAGTTTTTCATGACTCTTCCACTGCCTTCAGCTTTTTGGAGCAGATCTGAATCATGTTTTGATCACCACAGTGTAAGAAAGACATTAAACTATTAGAGAATGTCCAAAGGAGGGCAACACAGATGGTGGAGGGGCTTGAGGAGAAGCTGTGTGAGGAGGGGCTGAGGTCACTTGGCCTGTTCAGCCTGGAGGAGACTGAAGGGGAACCTCATTGCAGTCTGCAACTTCCTCATGAGAGGAAGAGGAGGTGCAGGCACTGATCTCTGTGGTGATCAGTGACAGGACCTGAGGGAATGGCCAGAAGTGTCAAGATGAGGTTTAGGTTGGGTATTAGAAAAAAGTTCTTCACTCAGAGAGTGGTTAGGTGCTGGAATGAGCTCCCCAGAGAAGTGGTCACAGGAGCAAACCTGAGAAAGTTCAAGGAGTGTTGGAACAAAGCACGCAGAGACATGGTGTGACTCTTGGGGATGGTGCTGTGCAGGGCCAGAAGCTGGATTCAATTATGCTTGTGGGTCCCTTCTAACTCAGGTTGTTTAAACTTTAGAATGAATGGAGCGTTTGGGGACCTGAAGCAAGCTCAGTAAGTACTGGGAACATAGTGCTCCAGGCAGTCCCCAGGAGTCTTGCTGCAGATTTCAGCTTCCATCCTTTGATGTTTTTCAGTATTGTGAAAGATACTAGGATCTCTCCTGCCAGGGTTGTAAACCTACATGAAGTTGTGAAATTTCAAGGCAATCAGCCTTCCTTGAGCCACTTTTTCCAGTCTTAAAATGATTCCTGTTGTCTCCTATTCAGCCTTTAGTTTTCATTGAGTTTTTGGAAATGCAGCTGAAATAATTGTCATTTTCTGTGAAGCTCCTTTGAAAATCTAAGTAGATGCTTAGGAGTCAAACCTCAGAAATTGCCCTGGCTGATACTTCACATGTGATATCTATCATATGCTTAACACTGTCAGAATACAGGATGTTCAGTTTAGTAAGGTGAACTTGTCTTCATTGTTGTAGATGAAGCCCTCAGCAAGGTGAAGGTTGTCTTTGGTGGTGATGCAGTGATTGTATAAATGCAGGTATTCTACACCAGATTTTGTTTTCAGTCAGCACATCTCATTGGACTATGCATGTGCAACAAAGAGGAAAAATGGGAGGTCAAGTTGTCACTGCCTTGTGAAACTTTTCTGAAGTAATTCTTGTGACTTTTATTGATAGTAGTGACAGGCATTCTACAGAAGTGCACTAAGATGTGCACCAGTTTTTGTGGTTCCAGCTGTTTCATTTAGCAGCAGTCACCCAGAACACAGCTGGAATAGAAGCAGTGAGCACAAAGTGATGGGCAGGGCTGCTGGCATGTCCTTTTTGGTACTTCTCAGATACTTCTCTTGTTTGTGGAAGCACACGTGGAGCTGAGTCCTGCATGTGTTCAGACACTGGCTGTTCAGTTTACTGGAGGACTGGGTTATGAGAATTCCATTCCCTAATACAGTCTTCATAGTATGAAACTTTGTTAGTTAATTTTGTTATTATGCTTAACGTTTGAGGTAGTGGAATTTTAGGAGTCTTTGGTATTATTCACACTTAAGTAAAGCTATCTAAAGGACACCGGCTCAGTGGAATTACCAGAAAGCCATCCCAGCCCTGGAAGTAAGGGTGTGACTTCTTGGGAACTTAGAGCTATCCATGAAGGATAAAAGATACCCCTAGTCACTCAAGATAATCCCAGGACATCACAGCCATCTGTGAAGCCCTCTAAGTGTTGTCTGGTGTCATAGGTAAGTGATGACAGCAAGAATGACTCCATGGACATCTGACTCAATAGAAGAGCAGCATACAACATGCAGAAATGCAGTTGCTGTGCTAAGTTTTACTATGACGAGCAAACTAGGTGTGGTGATAGTACACTTGAAGTGTACAAGAGTGTAAGGCCACATTTGGAGTGCCCCAGTGTGGGTGGAATATCTCATATGCATGAATAAATATTTACCCTTGTAATTCTATACTTTTCATCTGAGCCTTTTTCTTAGCATGAGAGAGTTGCAAATTTTCTTATCACCTGGAAATCTTTGGCCTCCAGAGAGCCTCAGCTAAGCCTTCCTCAGGACCATCATTAGTGTGAAGGGTCTTGGGCTTGAAGGAGGGAGCAGGCGAGCTGTCTCTGACTCAGAGGCACTAAAAATCATGTCTGTCTGTGCTCTCAAGGTGCAGGACTGGAAAGCAGGATGGAGGGATGATAGTTTTAAAGACGAGGAGAAAAGTAACAGGAAATATGCAGAGGAGCTGTGGTGAGGATAAGCAGATTTTTTTGTTGTAAGAGAGGAGTAACAACCCTCCTCCATTTCAGATTGATTTTGTGAAGAGTGAGTTCAGGAGTGGAAATGTCATGTGTATAAGAAATGATGCTCTGAAGTGGAGATGTTGAGATCCAGTTTTTGCTTCTTCATTAAAATTTGCAGTTACCTGTTGGTGCTTGAGAATGTTTTTTCTCTGTGTTGCTGATGCATGTCAGAGTTTGATTTTTATACAAGGTCAGTCATTGCTCAAGAGTTTTGTATTAAATATATTTTTCTTTATATTTTCCTGTATTTTTGCCTTGTTGTTTGTTCAGTTATTTATTAGACTGAAGTATTATTTTTAACTCACGAGGTGAATCCTGCTTATTTACTCAGATGTATCAGAGGGGAAGGGGGTAACTGGAACAGAATGGTGAGTGTCTTTTATGCAGCTAGCTTTGAGGAGCTTTTGTTGGAAGTGTTTGTGTTGGTTGACATTTAATGCTGATTGTTTTTGCATTTTTAACAGCTCAGGGAAGCGATAATATGACTTCTCAATTATCTAATTTATAGCTGTAATTAGATGAAGTACTGTTTGAAGTTTATAAATTATCTTCAGTCTATTTGGCTTTTCTGTATGCAATTTTTCAATGTGCAAGTTGCGAAAATGAGGTTGCACTGAAGTATTAGTGATCGCATATGATGACTACTGAAATGTCCTTTGTTGTAGGCATTAATGGCTTTCATTGGAAAGGTGTTTAGCAACATATTGCAGTTACATCCAAAGGATCAGTTTAAGAAACTGACTATTCAAATTAGGCTTTTAAGGCTAACTTTCTGTGTGTTGATTAATGTAATTCGTAGTGAGTAAACAGTGACTGACAAAGGACTTGTGGGAGCTTTTGAAGAGCTTGTGAACAAATTTTACGTTAAGTTAGCTATAGAACTGATCTCTGATCATGGAACAATGTTATAAAATGTTGAAAATGGAGTATTGGGGGCTTCTTTCTTCATTTACTTGTTCTTTAATATGATCAATGCCTTTTTTTCTTCCCTTAAAGAAACAAAAATGTTGTAAAGTATTTGTTAAATCAAGGAGCTGATGTTAACCTTCGTGCAAAAAATGGATACACAGCTTTTGACCTGATAATGCTGCTGAATGATCCAGGTATGCTATTTCAAAATGCTCTGGAGAAATGTACAACATAAAAAAAATATACATTCCTTCCAATCTAGAAAATACATTGCAGTTGCTAGGAAGCATCCTCCCCAGGCTGGACTGGACCAAGAAAGGACACTGAAAGTGGTGGGATTTGAGTTAATTGGTTAGATGAGTGTATATGTTTATGGGATAACAGATTTTGTGCATTCCTCTTGCCTTTGATTCTGAAGATGCTTGAAAACTCTGCTGTTTGTGTCACCACGGCCAGCTGAGTGGCATTTGATTGTGGGGGCACTGGTATTCTGTAGTGTCAGTAGCACAGAGCTGTGGGCTGGAGGCCCTTGGCAAAGAGCAGGAAAGGGACAGGACGAAAGGAACGCAGTAGGAATGGAACTAGGGAACTCCTGACTGAACCTCCTGCTAGTTCTGTAAAGGCTGAGAATAAATCACACCTCAGGGTTCAGGCTGTTTGTGTGGGAGTGCTGTTGGACATGGCAGCATGCTTTTGGGAGGCTTGAAGGAAACACATTGAGTTTTTGTTGCAATTTGTTTTACATGTATAATTTCTTTTTAACCTTCCTTGATACCTGAATTGATTTGTCTAATAGTACATTTTACACAATAAATACAGAGAATTATTTTAGAATTAACTTGTGTGACAGAACAGTTTGTCTTGGTACTTCTTTCTTTCTCATTCAGTTCTCTCTGCCTTTCTGAAAATCCTGACTCCTGTACAAGATGTAGATTTGCAGAATTGTTTCTTCTTTCCTGTCTCCTGTCCTGCTTGTTCTTTTTTCTCCCTCTTATTTTTTTTCTTGCTTCTTTTTTGTCCATCTTTTTTCTTACCATTTCTTTTCAGTCCCTTCATTGTCCAGGCTGAACGTCTTCTTTCTCTTTGGGATTTACTTTCGAACTTCTTTTCTGCAACCTATGCTTGAAGAAAGAATATTATTTTTCTCTACTCTCTTCTGTGTCAGGTGAGAAAAGGGAGCATCTCAATATTATTCTTAACTTGTGCAAAGTGCAAGAGGAGGCAGTTCACTTGGTCACACGTGACTGATTTCAGCTGAGTAGCATGCTTATTGATATTGATAAATACCTTTAGAGACGTGATAAGACTGCAGCCCACATTGTGGGGAGAAGGCATGGGAAAATAGGTCAAGAAAGAAGGTTTGGGGGTTCATCTGCTTTGGGTTTGAGCAGTATATCAATTGCTACTTATATGGGATTTACAGGGAAAGTGTTGGTGCATTGGTTGTAATCTGAGAAAGCAAAACAGGCCAAACATTATCTTAATTTGCCTCCTTTTAGACACAGAGCTTGTAAGGTTACTGGCATCAGCATGCATGCAAGTAGATAAAGACAAGAATAAACTGAACAACAGATCATCTCTGCCTTGTTCCAGAAGTAGACAATCCTTAAATGTCCCAATGTTGCCAGACGACAAAGGAGGCCTAAAGGTAAATGTATTAATTCTTTATAAAAACTCATTAATTCCTGTAATATATAAGCAGAGAAAGCAATTACTAATAAGTGTTTTGGATCTAATATGTAACTAGGTTTATTAGGGAGTTGTTGGGGAATGTGTTTCTGAATTCCTTGTTGACAGTGTGTTCTGGTTTTGTGGAATGTAGCATATATTCAGCTTCCTTTCACATATTCCTTCCTTCATGTAGCACGTATTCCTTCCTTCAGGTGGCAAGGCAGTGGAAAGAGTTTGCATTGAAGCATTTCAGTGCCTAGAAATAGATCCCATGATTAAGTGGAAGGTATCATGTTCATAAGTTTGGAACTCAATTTCCATTATGATCTTGTTTTTTAGATCTGGACAAAGGATAACTCCTTCATAGCCATAAATGGTAACAGGCTATTGACATTGAAAATTAAAAAGAACATAGCAGAGATTTTAATACGAAGAGTTGTGGAGTAGTGTGCACTTGAGGGTTGCATGTCTTCTGGCATGCTGTATCCTTAACTCAAAACTGATGGCGGTCCAGTAGGAAACAACATGGAGTTAGAATAAGTGTTTGCCAACTCAACAAAGATACTGCAGCTTTCACTGTTTGCAAAAGAGAAGGAAAAAGAGTTTGTTTTGTTGTTGTTACCATTGTTGTTGCCTATTTCCAGGCATTTTATTTAGATGAATAATCTTTAATTATGGTGTACCTCAGCATTTCCTGGAGACCGTGATGTCATCCTTTAAGTATAAACAAATATTACCAGGATCTTGAAAAAAGTCATGTTAATTTCCAGGCTGTGTTTGATATGAATTTTAAAGACTATTTAAAGTTCAGCTACAGCTCAAATCTATTTTGGAGTTTGGACTAGGAAGGAACATGTGTTGTTTTTCATATGATGATGCTATTATTGAATATGATACAACTTTGTTATCTATTTGAATGGACCTGTTTTACTCAGATGGGAAATTGTCAGGTTAGCTTTTGGCTTTATGGAATACAGATCAACAATGTATTGAATTGCAACCCTTGCAGTGTTATGACACAAAATCTTGAATTAGGGTCATAAAAGATTGTGAGGTGAAAAAAAAAGATTTGCCAATTTGCCAGTCATAAGGAGATACATACAAATATTGACACAAATTTAATATTCTGGAATATTTAAGTCTTTGGTCTCAAAACTACAGAATATTACAGTGCTTACTAGTCATAATCAAGCATTTTTTCAGTGAAATTGTTTTCTGTGTAGTTCTACAACAAATAAAACCTAGAAGCCCATATAATCCATTCTTCCATGACTTCTTAATGCTTTACTAAACAGTCTGTCTGACCATGAGTGTCTTACAGATCTTACTCTTCTTACAAATACTCAAAAAGGGTAAAAAAACACATTTTCAGTTTTTCTGGCTGGAGAGCAATGTCATAAGAGTCATGTCTCTTTGGGCCAGCATGTGAGGAGAGGGCTGTAGTGAAGGACCGCTCCTGGCATTTGTAGCAGTAGTGTTTCCATGAGGACACCTGCTCTGTGGTGATGTGGAACTGCAAACGGAAGATACTTATGGCAGCCCAGCCAGTACAGCATTTTTCTGTCTAGATCAGTGCAAATGACTCAGTGTGGTGTCTGTGGGATCATGGAAATGTAAAAGTGAGAGGGAATTCTTGAGG
Organism: Sialia sialis; assembly: GCA_009812075.1. Lineage (NCBI taxonomy): Eukaryota > Metazoa > Chordata > Aves > Passeriformes > Turdidae > Sialia > Sialia sialis. The sequence continues at coordinate 61,839,317 of VRYO01001463.1, forward strand.
TTCACTTGCCTTTACATCAGGAGACAGAATAAACCTGCCAAAAGCATCTTTGATAGATGTTCAGTTCTCTCTTCTTTCATTGTGGTGAAGAAGACCCTTGGTCCCATGGTCTCTCCATCAGCACCCAATTTCACTGCTTGATGCTTTTTGAGGTTAGAATTTTCTTCACCTTGATTTAACCTATATCTCTTTAGTTGCCCATTAAATTGATTGATTCTTGTTCTGTGGTCACCTTTGTTATAAATTACTCACCACAATTGGGTAGGTCAATCAATATGGCAATTTATTAATTCTTTGATAAGGAACAGGCAAGAAGCACTGGGGACCTGGCAACCGTGCTCCACCAACACGTCTGTTCTACCCCTGGTCACTGCCCCTTTTGTAGGCAGTCTCTGGTGGGCTGTGACATGCCCACTGTGCTGGGGTACAAGTCTGAGCAAGCCAGAACATGTTGGCTAGGACTCAAGTGGCAGTGGCTACAAGCCCCCACCAGGTCTGGACAAAGCTCAAACGTTGTCAGGCTACACTCCTAGCAAGCAGTGATGAGCCTGCTCATGTCCAAACAAGCTCACATTTTCATTATAAATAAAAGTGGATACAATTAGTGATTATAGTGACAAAATAATAAAAATACAGAAAAACAAAAAAATCAACAATTTACAACAAAGTGATTTAATATAATGAAATCATTAGATTTTCCTGTGTCTCATGTCCATGCTTTACTGTGGATTCGGTATTCTTGTTTATATTGATCCCATGGTGTATTTTCATAATGACATGAATCACTATGTAACATCTCACACCTTCATTTTTATAAGAACTGTATAAATACTTACAGAACTATCATATTTAGTCTTTTTTTCCCTAGTCTAAACAAACTTGATTAATGCAAATTTCCTTCTTTGTAGGTTTTGTTTCCTAAACTTTTTACTATTTCTAATTTGTACATACAGAAACTGTCACAGATGTTTCCTTTTACCAGTGAAATTCACTTTTTTTGCAGCAGCAGTAACACTGTTCATCTGTATTTAGTTTCTGCTGTATTGTGACTGATTTTTTTTTTCTTTAGTACACCTGCTTTGTTCCTTACTTCCTTTCCTTTACTTGTACATTTAATTTCTTCTTGCATGCCAGCTTGACGTCTACTGAATAATGTTGATTTGGAAGTGCTTAAATTTTGAATGTTAAAGCTACTTACAAAACTGTCTAGATGGATGTCTTCCATAGACTGTGGAAAAATGTTATGTTTCATTGTTGCAGTTATTAGTGAACATTCCCAAACCTACTGCACAAAATATGTTCCCCCAGTTTGTGATCAAATAATTCGCAGTTGGTCTCATTTTTTGGCTGTTGTCTTCTCCCTTTATTAATTTTATTTGAACCATATTTTCTCAATTGTTTCATGAATGCTACGTGAAATAGCAATAAAAACTTCATTAAAGTCAAGCTGCATTCCAGCTTTTCTTCCCTTCTGCTCACTTGACTGGTTACTCTGTGAAAAAGAGATTGATTTAGTAGAATTTTTTTTCAACAAACATGCTGGCTGTGTCTTATGAGCTGTGATGACATATGAAGATTTTTCATTATGCCTTTTCATGTTAAGCATTCTGATAAATAAATTTTCAGATTTCCCTTTTTCAATGATTGTATATTTGCCTTTTTCCTGATTTCTATAACTTTTTCAACACACTTTTACTGAAGAGTAGAATATTTGTTCAGAGGTCATGTTGCCAATAATTAGTCTGAGGTAATTTTAATCAATATTGTCTAGTTTTAATTTGTATAAGCTCATTTGAATACTCTTACTCTGTTAAGCAAACACACATATATTCCTTCCTTTCTTCTGTTAATGGTATTCATACTGAAATACCTGATTACAGGTAGGCTGCTTTTGAAGTTTAAAAAAAAAAAAACGCTTTTCACTCTCACCTCTTTAATCACTTTTGTGTTAACTAGTTGACTTTTTATTTTGTGATGTATTTCTTTTAATTTGTGGACAATATGGGCCCTTGTTCCTTTACCTGCTGATAATGTAGTGGATATTCATGATCTCATTCTTCACCTCTATCACACACTAAATGTTAACTGTTGTGTTTCTCACCATTTTATGGCCTCTGTGTCAATCAACACCTGGGTAACCGTGGCAACCACCAAGCCACAGCTAAAATGCAAGAAGTTTAATTTGTTACCTCAATGATGAGGCTGTGTTCCGGAGACACCCAGGCGTAGTTTAATCTTGTAACAAAAGGCTTTGGGTGTGTCTGTCAGAGGCTGTTACCTTTAAACAGAAATTCTACTTCTCCATCAGGCAGAGATGAGCAACGCTTGGCGTAATAAATGGAGTTTTCCGCACCTACATTTTTAGCATTCCTAGCTGAAAGGTCACTTTGAGCAGAAACCCTTCTCTCTCCTATTTGATTTTTCGCCCCAACAAACTCAAAAACAAAGTTGTCCCTTTTCCATTTGCAAAAATTTTATTTCTTTTTTTTCCCTGCCTGTTCTTCAACAAGTTACACACTCTCGATGTCGATATTACAGCAGTGTGAATTATCACATTCAGTTTCTATTTTAGATGAAAATTGTTTGAGGGCAGAGATTTCCAGTTCTCCCACTTACCGTATTTTTCAGACTATAAGGCACACTGACAAATATTAAAATTTGCTCCCGATTCTACGCTAAAAGTTACGAACATTGTACGCAGATCAACGTAGCAAAAAAAAGCGTGCCTTATAATCTGGTGTGCCTTATATATAGAAAACAGTTTGGAAATTTACCATTAACTGATACTGTGCCTTATAATCTGGTGTACCTTATTGTTGAGAAAATACAGTACTTTTTAATTCCTAGCATTGTCACAAATATATAAGGTATAAGGTATTTCTGAAATGGCAACACTATTTTTCTAGTTCTTTAATACTGTTGCCTTCTCCCACTGCTGCTAGATTTCAACCTTTTTGTAGCCACTATTTTTAATCAGAAATTAATTGTTGTTACTTGAATGCTTCAGTCTATTTAAAGCCCTTTATTACAGTTTCTGTACTTGTATGATGTGGTAGGGATATATGGAGAGGCTGAAGACTCCTGCAATAGCAAACTAAAAACTCCAGAGATCAGATCATCACACTGTGAACTGTAGATTACAAGATGAACCTCTCCAGTGTCATTACTTTCTTGCCAGAGAGCAGTCGTTTTTTGTCTGGTAGCACAGTGGCTGTACTTACTCCACTTCAGGGTAGATTTTGATGTGAGCATATGTTAAGGAAGCAGAAGCACTGTGAGTAGGAGTAACAGAGATGATGGGCAGTAAGAAGTGATCTTTCTTACAGAAGCAAGGTAGCTTCAGTGACCGATACCACGAAGTGTAAGCACTCTCTTTTTGTAAGCTCATTGTACTCTGTGTTAAAACTAGATGAACTTCCAATTCCTTTTGGAAGGTGAATAAATGCTGAACTGTGGTTTTATTGCTTTCTCATTTGTCTCTCTTGCTTTTTTTCGTCAGACCTTTGTTGCTGAAAGTAATGTAAATCTTCATTGGTTGTGGCCAAAGAGATACAGAGGTCTAAGAACTCTATACATTACTAATGCTCTGTGCAGATCTAAGATGTTTTTAATGGTCTTCTGCTACAAGGATTAATATGCAGAGGATAAGTATAAGAAAGTTGCAAAGACATATATCAGTGAGTAGTAAAATATTAAATGCCAAGAAGAGAGCAGAATATGTATTTTGAGAAGGGATTGTTACCTGGATTTGCTGTCACTTAGAGCTACCCTGATGAAGTGTTGCCACTTTAACATGAGGTTTTTAAAAAAAGTGTTCCAGAAAGGGAAGGAGAAACTTCACTAAGAAATAATCAGAAGCTACTTATAATCTGATTTACCTAGAAGCCACACAATTTTTGGTGCAGATGGCATACGTTTTGTATGGTCTAGAGAAATGTCTTGCTAAAGACTTGGAGCAACTGTCTGCCTGTAAAAATATGCAAGTCTGTGAATATTTTAATAAATTTTATTTTGACACAAGGTAGTCCTTTTGCATAACAGTTTCTACATATGTGATGTATCCATATTTGTATGAATGGAGGTTATGGGTACATAGTCCTAAGGTTTATGTTGTTGTCACAGCTGCATTTCCTTGCCTTGCTCTTTTTCAGTTTATAGTCTTTCCAATCTGGTTTAAATTATCTGAACAGCAATACTGTATGGATTTTGGAGCTTTAGTTTGGTGAGAATGATATCATAACTCTCCCAGTGTGCCACTGATTTTGAAAATCTTGACGAGAAGCTTTAATACAGATTAAAGCTCATATGCACACTTGTAAAACCCAGAAAATAGAGATGCCACTCATTGGTTCCAGAGAGAGTGAAATTGAAAGTTAATGGGAAAATTAAATATTTGCTATGTATCTGCAAGAATTCCCTATTAAAATTGCACTAATACTTCTATCTACTTTGGCCTTCCAGATACTGTGGAAAAACATTTTGAAATATTTGCCAGGTGAAAAATAAGGGAAGAGATGATTATTACACATGCAAATTATGGTGAAGGATTCTGTTAGTAACTGCAAACCACTTTAACATTACTTTTTAGTTTATTTCAAACAGTCCTTGGTAAAATTATCACTGCTGTAAGGGTTGCTTAATTATACATTTCTTTTCCTCTTTTCTTTTAGTTGGAACTAAATTGTTGTATCTTCTTATCAATCTAGTCCTGGTGGAGCAGGATGTCCAATCGATTCCGCAAGCTGAAGTTGACTCAGACATTGCGCCATGGATTTCCTTCTAATCAGTTTGTGCCTTTTCTGGATGAGATGGAACCATCATTAAATTCCACTATAAAAGTAGCCTCACAGAGTGGTACAGACTCTTCTGGAAACCTTGATGCTGCTACAGCTTGGAACACAAATAACAAAGCTAGTGGTAAAGGCAGGGTTGTCTTGTGGGAAATGAGCTCTTGTGGGGTAGTCAGAATGATACTGTTTCTGATTTATTGGTTTAATTCAGCTTTAGCTTAATATAAGTGAAAAAACGTAATGTATTTATAGTCTCTAGAAAGAGAGACTCACTGCTCATCATGCTGAGTGCAGCATCATTTAAGCAGAAAAATACGAATATAACCATGTTATTGTTGTTTAATAAACACCACTAAATTCAGATAGGTCACTGAAGACTGTAAAGCATGTCTACTAAAATTGTACCTCTCCATGAAAATCCCCCACTGCAATGCAAAGTAAGACTTGGCTTAACTTTAGCTGAGGTGCAAGACAGTGTCACTGGAAATCTTCATTCTGTGTGCTTACTGAGGGTAATGCTGTTGATTGTTTAAAAACAATGAGCTAATCTTAGAAACCAAAGTAGAAACATGTAAACAATAAAACATAATTTATGTAATTTTTTCAGGTGCAAACACTGCGAAAGGAGGAAAGGACGATGAATTATTGACAACTATGGTACGTTACAGTGTTCTTGGTGTCTTCAGCCTAATTCAGAGGGTCATGTAGTTCCCATAATTTTTACAGTTCTTTGCCTCCTTTCCAAGTAACTTCTAGAAAAAGAGCTTGTTTATAGTCACTATACAGGAACTGACAGGCTTTGATACACCAATAGCTCGTAGACTAGAAAGTACTAAAAGTAGTGTGGTAATGAAAGCTGTACTGACTTCTTTCAAGTGTTACCCATACCTTTGTTTGATCAGCAGTGAAATAGTAAAATAGATGGAACAGCTGCTTAGTTGCTGACAAACAGTATGAAGTGAGAAAAACATGGATGGAACATGGTACAATGGAGATGTGAAATTACTAGTTGAGGCAACTATGAAATATTTAGTTTGGTTGAGGTGTATTTGTGTTATTCTATTTCTATTTTTGTTATGCTGTAGCTTTATATTCCCCTGCAGTTTACTCCCTGGTGATGAAATTAAATTTGGCTGGTTGTTATCTTTAGGTTCTTTTGTAAGAAGTTTGAGTTCTTTCGTAAGAACTTTTGATATGACAGACTGAGAACCCCTGGGAGCAAAATCAGTTGTGATGTTTTCATCTCTTTCTGCAGTAACATACATCAGGAACACACAGTTGCTCGCAGTTTCCAGGCATCTTGTCTGGGACTACGGGGAGGACTACATTGTTATTTCTTTGGAAATTGATTGTTATTCTTGTTTAAGTCATCTTGAGCAATATTTAGCCCAGTAAAGAAAGAGACAGTTTCTGAGACTTAATGAACTATATTCATTGTATCAAATGAATAAGCAGGGGTGCCACAATGTTCATTGGTTTCCTCTCTGTTGCTAGGTGCTGTATTTCGATTAAATAGTACTTTTGTGTCTCATTTCTGTTCTGTTTAAATGTGTTTTCATCTTTTTGAAACGACATCACCAACTCCAGTAATCTTTCTTAAGAAGTGACTCTTTTCCCCCCTTTTTCTTTGTTCCCCTCTCTCAGCTGAGGAGTAGTGCTCCATTTACCAGGCTGCCCAGTGATAAGCTGAAAGCAGTGATACCACCTTTCTTACCACCCTCAAGCTTTGAGCTTTGGAATTCTGACCGAACCCGACTCAGCAAAGATGGCAAAGCTGAACAGATGAGAACTGCCTGGCCACAGAGAGCAATCAAGCACGATTTTAACAGCAGTGGAAACTCTGATATAGTAAGCAAAATAAATGTGTGTGAAAATACTGTCGTATGCCCAGGCCCTGCTGACTGGTGAGCCACTCTGTTTCTGGTTAGAAATTACTTTGAACCCACTGTCTCAGCAATGGCTTGTCGTTTTCAGCAGTGCTGCTAAGGAAGAATGTGCATCTATATGGAAGGAACATAATGGAACAAAAATTCTGTATGAAATGAAACAACTTATTTTTTGTTTGTTATGGTTTTAGGGCTGTTTGCAGGTTTTTGATTTTGTTTTGGTTTGATTTTTTTTTTGCTGTTAACCAGAACCACCAACAGTATGGTAGAAACTGCTCTGTTTTGGAAAAAGACCAGGGGCAGAAAAAAAATGAAAATTGCTCAATTTTTAGGAACTGAGCAGGAGGGAAGAAATATCAGTAAGACCAATATACAGACACAATATTCTGAAAGATTAGCAATAGATAATATTGTTGCAAGTCGTGAGCAAGTGGACTTGAAGGCACACAGCTTTAAATTGGAAGTACTGTAAAAGTGGAAAAAGTCTTGATTATTTCTGTTGTTTTTTTTTTAATAGAAGGAACTTTCTTGATTGTACAGTGTTTTTAGTGAAAGGGCAAGCCAAAAGAAAAATAGGTGCTTTGTCTTGAGATAGGAAATTAAACAACCTTGACAGTCTTCCCTTTCATAGGAAAAGTGCTTACTCCCCTAACTGTAGACTGTCATAGCTAGATGCAGAGAAGACTAGTCCAGAAGTGTGTTTCATTGTCAGTTCTAGAAATGGGACAATTAAGACATTTAGGAGGAATTTTTTTCTCTTTTCCTTTTTTTAAGTGGACGTTAGCTTAATACCAGTAGAGGTGACTTAGGTGAAATAAGGCAGAGTATTAGAAGGGAAGGGACATAACAAGAAGGTAAGTGTTTATTGTCCCAAAAAAGATATTTGTAATAACATAACTGGCTAATTGGCGTGTGTATAAAATGAGGAGCAGAGAAAGTAGGGGAGGACTATCTATCAGTCCTTCTGTGAAGAAAGAAGGGTCTTAGTGAGGGTACAGGAAGGAGGGTAAGTCAGAGATGGAAGAAGTGATTTGAGCAACAGGATAAGAAACATGTGAAAGCTGAGCTGCAAAAGTTCATGTCAAATGGCTGGCAGTGGCCAATGGTGTAAAAGCTAAAGAAATTAAGGAGGATGTGGTAGAGGATTTGAGTAAGTGTATAGCTAGATCAGTAGTGCCTCAGTTAATAAAACTCAATGAAGTGGTGCAGCTGGCTGTTTAGATTGCAGTGAATATAAAAATGCAACTGGTGGAGAAAGTTTACATCACTTCCTGCAGCTTAGTTTGTAAGAAACAGAGGTATGATGGATGGGAAGTTGGTAGCTGTTTTGTAAGATGGGAGAGATAAAGTCAGGATTCTGTAGGAAAGAAATTTTACATGTGATAATTTTTTTTCTTCCCCACTTCTCATAATACTGTGTGTATCATATCTCAGGTGCATCATATATGCATATGCATATGGCCAAAGGTGAAGAAGAATTAATGGCTTAATATGGTGTAATTTCTTTAATTGAATACATATATTCAGTATATATATATATTTATAAAAGCATGTATTCTTTATATATGTATATGTAAAATAAGACTCTTTCTGATATCCCCTTTGTTCTTCAAGTGGATGTTTCAGAACTTGAGGAAAATAATGAGCAAACTTGAACTGCTATTTTATTTATCCCAATCAAGAAAGAACAAATTATTTTTCATTTTGTTTTTCTAGACAACTATTAGCAAAGGTACTAGACCAGTCAAATTACCAACATTTGCAAGAAGACCAGCATCTCCTTCAAATTCCAACAACTTCAACCATTCTCCCCATTCTTCTGGTGGATCCAATAACATTGCAGGAATTAACAGGCATGGAGGAGAACTGCATAACAGATCAGGTACCATTTTTAATTTAAAAGTAATTTGTATCTGAGTCAGTTAAAAATTAGTGTTTGTGATGATAGTAGAAGACACTAAACCTTTTCTGAGCACTCCTACCATTGTAGAAGCAAAGCTTCTGTTAATTTAGCGGACAGGGGATTGGACTTTGAACACCTACATAAGGGAAGTAGAGCCTCACATCTGTTTCAGAAGTCTCAGTGTTCAGCCTATCTCATGCATGTTTTACTGGATCCACCCATGGTGGATGTGGATCAGGTGGATTCTGGCTCATTGCACCATGCATGTCATGGAGTTGACGCCTATGCATGTTCTTACTTCTTGTTTAAAATAAAAATCAGTTTTCAATTAAAGCCAATGCTGCACACATTGTGCCTGGTGGTTGAAGACAATATGGTGAAGTGGCTCATGAAAGCTATGTGCAAGGATATGAATGCTAGCTGTGTATAGACAGGGCTGACTTCCCTGTTCTGCAGCTGATTTCTGTTCTTTTTTCTGGAAGCTGCTGGAGAGATTTGAACTCTTGCAAGTCTCTTGCTTCATCTAACCAGTTTTTAAATGAAAGTAAATGTTTCAGAGATAACAATAAATAATGGTTTGCTTTACTGGATTTATTTTTTTTTTTTTTGTTCTAGGTGGCAGTGCAGATAATGTTTTGTCTCAGATTGCAGCCCAGAGAAGAAAAGCAGCAGGCTTACCTGAACAGAAACCCAGCCAGCAGCACAGTCCAGTCCAGTCAACTCCTTCATCTACTGTGTCAGATTTGCAGTGTGCTCAGATTGTTGGCAATGGACATGTTGTAAAGGTAACGGGAAATGCAAAGTTTTGCACTTTCAAATTGACTAATTGTCATATTTCAGTCATGGGTGGCTGGTGTATAACCTTGCACAGCCAAAAAGGAATAAACACTTATTATGTTAGTGGAAACTTTTCTTCTCTACAGACCTTACTTTTAAGTGCAAGTCCACAGAAGATGAAACTTAATAATAAAACATGATTTTACTTTATTATTAATTTCACTCTGCTTTTGAAAAAACAGTAAAGGTAGTGCTTGACCTTAGGGTAGGTCTGCACTGTTACGGTTTCTCATTATTTCTTTCTGTAGTCCAGATCCAGTGTTCTATGTTAGTTGTTCCTGGCTCAACCTGAACGCAAAGTGTGACATAATTTGTACCAGGATATGCTGACCACAACAATATGCATGTAACCAGCCTGCTCCACAAGGTGTTATTTTTAAATGGTAGGTCATCACCAAAGTTGGGTTTTGCTCCTGAGGCTGTACTATCTGTGCTGACTTACCTGGAATAGCTTATGCCTCATGACCTGCACATTTTGTGCATGTACTTTTGAAGTTCTTAACTGCTTTGTACAACATTTTTGGTGTTAAGATTTTAAATCTTTAAGATCTGCAGAGACACAAATTGGAAATCAGCATCATAACAGAAGATGTGACATGCTGTTGAGAAATTGATGGGTTTATTTACATAGGGAAACATTGCATTTCAGAGAGAAAGAGAAGGAAAACACATAATTGAGGGTTTATGTTTTAGCGCCTGATATTCTGGAAGCGTTAGAATATGTAAGCAAGAGCAAAATTTCTCCAAACAGCTCATTTTGTTTTGTTTTGTTTTCTTTTCATCTTTCAGTGAGATTCTTCAAATTTTGCCTGAGGAAGCAAATATGATCAGAGTATAAAATTAATACTTTTGCAATCTCATTCTATGATGTCTTATATGGCAACAGTACACAATACTTGTATTTAATCAGTACATAAAAATGATAAGTGAAATTGCAAAGTTGTTCAGAAATTACATGGAAATTTCTGGAGAGCAAAAATCAGAAAAAGGTGCAACTACCAATGTTGAAACAGTTTCCATGAATAGTCACTTGATCTCTGATCTGTCAGTCCTGATTCTGGTGGGACTACTGGTTGCTTTTCAAAGATGAGTTTGGGAGCTAAAATTTCTAACTCCGCTGGACCACCAGAGTCTGAGGATTCATACCAATTCATTGGCATATGATAATCCTTCCTCCCTTTTTATCCTGTGTAACTGCTCTCTGAGTTATAAATGATCTATGTCTTTTTCCTGTAGACAAAACCCCTTTATCATCCTCTTCCCTCATTGAAGTCTTCTCTGCAGAGCAGCTACCAAATGCTTTTTCTTTCAGAGGTGGTCTGGCCAGTATGTTTTAATTAAACTCTCAGCATGTCCTCTCAGCTTGTTTTTAGCTTGGAATTAATTTCAGAAGAACTCCTTGTGTGCCCCTCAAAAGTCTCATTTTTCTCCAGTTATATTAATCATCCCACCAAGAGATAATACCTGTGCTTGTGAGCTTTGGGCTGCAGATCCCCTGGCCTTTTGTTGCAACAATGCTGCCACTGAGAAATGTAACTACTGTTTCCACTCACAGTGGGATATATTAGGGGATAAAAGAGTAGTGAAGTGCAATGTGCAGCAGATCATCTTCTGAAAAGACTGTTCATAGTACTGTTGAAAAGATTTTTAAACAGCATTTATGTCACTGTTTTGGAAAGGCAACAGCTTTTTCAGTGCTCTTTTGTTGGATGTCTAGATGAGTTTCATTCTATATACCAGTAACAAAACATGTCATAGTGTGGATCTCACTATAGATATTTGTGTATCACACAACTAAGGTGATTTTTGGAGATTTCTGTTGAAAGAACACAATCAAATATGGATCCACATTGGCTGCAAAAGCTAGTAGTGTGTTACTGTAATCAGCAATTTAAACAGTGAAAGTTTAATATCTATATCCATTGAGGAATGGCTTGTGTCCTCCCATTAGGACCATGCTGTCTAAACTTGGAAAAAGCTGATCTAAAACTGCAGTGATATTACACTGATCAATTTTGCAAAATTTATCCGTGAGGGATGAGATGGTGCAAGCTTTAAAGAAAGGAAAAGAAAAAAATGGATAACATTTTACAGGATGATGTAATTTAAAGAAATTTAGACAGTGTGCTAGGGAGGGAAGACCATTCTGCAACACAAATGGCCAGTAACAATTTAGATGGAAAGAGAATGTAAAATGAGCTCATAATGCTCTTCAAGGGGCTCTCAAGTTTGTATCATGCTACATTACTTCCAGTCATTTCACTGCAGGGCTAAGGAAATACTACACTCTGACATAGGATAGAGTAGTGGAAGAATGTTACCACTCAAATGAGTTCTGTCTTTTAAATCTGCCTCTCTTTCATTAACTAGAAAAGTTTCATTTATGCCACAACATAGAAACAAATTTGAAAAGGCAGAAACCACTGCCATTCTCATTTCTTACATTATTTCCTAGATCAACTGTTTTCAGTTTGTTGTAGCCTGGGTGACAAAAGGTATTTAAACTCTGAATTCAGGAATCCAGTAAAAAATCACCTTTTTGGGTCATGCAGTGCAGACATCAAGATGTATATGTAAATCAAAAATTTAAGAGATGTGCACTGACTGTTTTTGGAAAAGACTGTTTATATGTGTACATATTTATATTTTTATTACCCATTTTAACTCATGTATTTTCCTGTTTTCTATGCCTCCAAGCATGTTAAATATCTGCAAAATTCTTAATAAATCACTTGACTCCTGTTAGGTAATAATAAATTTGAGGATTGGCTAGAAAGTTCCATTCCAGTGCAGCAAGGGGTTTAATGTGCCCAAAACTTCGTTTGTCCTTGCTTCATGTTTCTGGATCCAGCATGAAGCGCTACTTTAAATTTGCATCTCATATGCTTTAAAAATCTTTAATCAAGACTTAAATCTCGGAATGAAAATCCCTATTTTCAAGTAAAAGTAATCTATTTTGTTTGTTTGTTATTGAACTGTTTTTATCTCAACTGCAAGTTTTACTTCTGCTTCTGACCGTTCCAAGGAAGGTAGGGATGTGAGTGAGAGGCTCTATGGTACATAGGTGACACCTGTACTTAAACTATGATAGTCCTTTTAGAAAGAGAATAATTTAGTGCTTGTGGGCAGCATTGCTTTACAAGAAATGCCTACGAAATTGCAGCCTTAATAAATGTATTTTTCCTTGATAATTTTGAGGAGAGAGACTTTCATCTGGGATAAAATCACTATTGCTGCAATTATTTCCATATAGATCAAGCAGGAACTTCTGGTTGTGACTATATGCTCTCATAAATGATATACAACTTAAGTAATATTGAAGCATCATGTATAGGTAAGCATTTTTAAAATTATTTTTTAACTGAAATGATTGTATCATTAACTGCAGCAAAAATTGGAGATGAACAAAAGACCTCCGTCTGGGACTTCATCTACGTCTAAAAGCACGTCACCAACTCTCACACCCTCTCCATCACCTTCCCCATCTCCTAAGGTTCAAAATGCAGAATCTTCTGTCTCTTCTTCTCACAGACATGCCAAGAGCAACGGCTCCAGCAGTGGTACTATTACAGAGGATGGTGAGTAGCTCACTGTAATTACAGGAGATTCATTCATCAAGAATACTACATGTTTAAAGCTGTAACTGTACTGGACTAGTGTGTATCTGCATGAGAGTGAGATCTCTCTTCTTTCTAGAAAATATATTATGGTGTTTCTTACAGTGAGATTGGCGTTCCTGCACTGACTGCTGTTTTCCCTCCCAAAATCTGTGATTCTTTCCATTTATAGAGAGACTGATATCACCTCAAAGCTAGCATCGAATATGTAGGCAGGCCACTCTTACATGGCCACATTTTCCCCGTTCATGGCTTAAGTTCATGGCCAAGGGTACAAAATGCACTTTCTCCACTCTAGATTATTTTGGTTTTCCTTAGTTAATTCATGGAGGCACATCACTACATTTTTAATCCACAGCAAGTCATAGCTACATGAAGTTGATTAAGAGCTGTAGTGCATTTATTTTTCTAAATTGCAAAAAGAACCTTATTAGAACTTCTTTTTAACTTAAAGACGTAAGAAAGAACAATAATGTTATTACTTTTCCAGTAACATTAATACCTTTTAAATTAGACTTTCAGGGCTAAATTGCAACTTTTAAAAAGTTATTTTACTGCATTGGAAACACGATATCAATAACTTTGTTTTCTCTTGCAAATATCTCAAAAAAAGTGGAGAAAATAACATGACTCAGAACCTTTTAAATAAGAAATGGAGGCACTTTGTACTATTTTTGTTTTTCCTGAAGTTGTTTCTATTGATTTTGGTTTATTTTCACGTATGCCATCTTTGTCCATCAACACTGTAATTCCATTTGACACTGAAGACAGATGATACTTGACCCTCTTTCTGTCCTCTTCTCATGGCTTAGCTGTAACATATTCTAGAGAATATTTCCCATTTAGTGCCATTTTATAATGATGTCTTGATAACATAAGAGTTGCTGATTTAGAGATGCATAAAAGGAGGAGAACTCACTGTTGGAAAATGAAGTGAATTCTCCAAGCCATCAGCTGCTCTCATCTCACCCAGTGAAGTTCAGTTTTGTGACAGTGCACTAATGCCACTATACTGTGAGTTCCCTTGTAGCAGAGAAAAGGTTGTTTGTCAGAAGTCCAAGTAGCTCTGGGTTCATTTTGCTTTTGTAGTTAAGTGCTCCTTTAATTCAAGGGCTTCTCTTACTGGGGTTTGATTCAGCAGCAGCAGTATAAATGCTGATATGCTGAGCAGTAATCAGAAGAATAAATACAGAAGGTCTGCAGTGTTAACTTTTCTTTCAAGTGAACTTAAATAAGTAAGAAAGTTGATCTGCATTGACTGTTACTGTGAAGGAACAGTAGGCAAGCAGCATTCAAAGGTGTTCTTTGTTTCTTTTTAGGCAACCACTTGGTGGACCATCAACAGCTTGGGCCTCTTCTGAGAGCCAGTGATGTAGAGAGTCATGAAAGACGAAACCATATGAGAGTGAAAGAAGGCTCTGAAAGCTTGGAGAAAGGTAATCTTAATTTACAACTACAGAATATTATAAAAGGAGGTACTAAATGGGATTAACATGGCAAAAGCAGTAAGAGCTTCAAGAACCTTAGCTTGCTGCAGGGATTGAGGTAAGGAGACAAGGTAAGTGTAGAGCAAATGAGAGTGGTAAAGCAAAGGACAAACATGTTAAGCAAGAGTTGTAAAACTGAGAGGCTACAGGTTTTGTTCAGCCTTAGTCTAATAATGCAGGAACTAGAAGAGGGGTAGAGGAAGAGAAAACATGAAGGGCTTACACCTGAAAGCGATCTCTGTGTATGAAAGGTATTTGACATTGTAGTTGTTTATGACAATAAGACTGAGCTCAGATGCCCTGAGGGTTTCTTCCCATATCACGATCTACAGTTCTAAGCATACCAGCATGATGAAAAATGAGAAGGGTAACTAACAACCTATAAGAAAAAATGTTAATAATATGTCTAAAGGTCTTCTAAAGTGAATTCCGTTTTCTTTCTCTAAAATGATATTTTTTCATCAGTGTGGAGAAGTTCCCATGATACATTTTTCCCACGGATTAATGTCAGCGTACTAAAGCTTTTAGTCTGAGACATGTCAACTTTTGCAAACCATGTTGGGCATACCAAGTTAGTTGAATTTAAGATTAAAAAAA
>VRYO01001463.1:61855696-61892409 GCA_009812075.1 Sialia sialis
GCTTATATTCCGGTGCGGCTTATATATGGACGAATCCCGTGGTCTGTCCAGCTACCCAGAGGTGCGGCTTATATTCAGGTGCGGCTTATAATCGTGAAATTACTGTACTTGTATCTCAAGGTACTTGAGATACACTTCTTTTGAGAAGCTTAGAGTCTGAGTTTCTCTTTCATTTTTTTAGTCATGATGAAAGAAATGGGAAAGTCAAAAGACAAAGATGTGAAGTAAATGAAAGCAAAGTATATTTGGTAATGGACTAGTAATATCTTTAAAATTGAAGTGATTTTATATGCAGAATGTTAAATATAATTTTGTTTTATAATGTAATAATTCATGTTCTTCATCTTGACTCTGATGTCTTAGTTTAACTGACCACTTAAGTACTTAAGGGGGAAAAAGCAGTTAATTACTCATGACAGAAAAGTAATAGAAAGAAAACTTTAGCTGAGAGAGATAGCATGTAATTAAGAGGTAATGTCAGGTTATTCTCTAAGTGCACTTATGCTTTTTAGGTAATCACATTTTAAATGTATGGGAAGAGTCACTGTCAGGTCCTGCAACATTTAATGTCCTTTGACTTTGAGAGGAAAGACAATATTCAGGGCTCTTAGCCTTGGAAGGTGAGCTTGTAAAACTTAAATTCTGTCCAGTTTTTGTCTTAGCTAGACTTCAGCTGTCTGTGTTCAAGATGTCTGGATGCTGGGCACCAAGGAGAAGAGGGTTCAGAAAGACATGTGTTGTATCAGTGTTTTGAATGAGCAGGTGTGTAGTTGCTTGCTCTACACTTTGCCTTCCTGGATGATGACATAGAAATAGGCCTTTCAGTTCCTTGCCTGCTTGAGGAATTTTGCTGTCTAACCTGCACAATCTGGATCAGCCACCTGGGGGCAAGCACCTGCATTTTAGGCCATTGAAGTGCTTTAGTTGTCCTTACTGGTTTGGCTTTGTAAGAACCTTTTAATGACATAGAAAGGGCAATACAACAGTGTTTATCCTAGCGAGGTAAGACTAGATGCAATTGCGGTATATGTAAGTAGGTGATAACAGAGTAAGCCAATATTTCAGTTTCTGATGGAGAGTAAATGGGGTTGTTTTTTTCTTACCGTAAATGACTATGGGAAATATAGTCTTTAATATATATTTTAATTTTCATAATTTCATATTGCTGAGATCATTACAACCTTTTCTAATCTATGCGGTTGATTTCTTTTTTTTTCTTTTTTTTTTTTTTGTGTGTGTTATTACAGATGAGCTGACTGGTATCCTTAAAAAATTGTCACTTGAGAAATATCAACCTATATTTGAGGAACAGGAGGTATGTATTTTCTAAAAGATTTTTATTTTTTTTATTGTTTTAATGGAAGTAGGGTATAACATGTTGCATCAGATTTGTGATCCAGAATCAAGTTCTACAATCCTTCCTGGTTGCAGAGAGAACCTTGAAACAGGGACCAAGTGATAGGAGTTCGTAGGACATACTGTATCATCCCTGGAATCACAGCTGGAACCTCATTTTCAGAAGGAGAACAGCAGGGTGTGAGTCACTGAGATGGCTGCTTTATCTTCTTTATCTGCTCTGCATAAGCAATAGGAGAATTAAATTGGGGAGCGTAGGCATCATGGTAGGTGAGAGCTGTGACATTGACTTGCTGGAGGATGCAATGAAAGAAAATGTTGCTGAAAATAAGTAAAATTAATTCATTACAATGTTGAAGGCAGGATCAGATGTGAGCAAATATTGTGTGTTTATTTGGTTAAAGAAAATGGTAGTGAATGAACATGCACTAAGTTGACATTGCTGCAGAGTTCAAAATTCATCAAAAGCCCAGACAATTTAGCTGCATCACAATATATTGGGTTATTATTGTTCCTCTGCATGGTAGGCAAGGAAGCAATGTGTAGAAATTAATATGCTTAGTGTGTAAAGGTTATATCAATATTAAAAGTTTCAGATATTTGTTCTTATCACAGCCTTATGGATATGTTGTTATAATAAAAACTGATACATAAATAAAATGTAGGTTTTTCTCAGGAGACACTGGAAAATAAACACAATATTCTGAAATTCCAAAAGTACTTGGAGGGAAAGGGTGAAAAAAAGAGAGAAATTTTAGGGTTATTCAAGTAGCTGCTACTGTAGGCAGAGGAATCTCTGTGGAGACTATATATTCTATATTAATAAAATTGATAGTAAAAAACCATAAATCCATTAATATTTTAGATGTACTATCATGGTTAGTTGAATGTTCAACAGTATATTAGAAGCTTTACAACAGAGTAGTAAAGTGTGTATCATTTGGTACTGGTAATTTGTTAAAAATTCTTTTTGCACAGTATTTACATTAAGTCTATACAATTAAAAAAAAAACATACCACTTTTAACCTGTAGTAATGAGTTTTTGCATAGGTAAATTTGTCCTATTTTTTTTCTTTTATTTCTTCTATTTTTTTCATATGCAGGTGGATATGGAAGCTTTCCTCACACTTACTGATGGTGATCTGAAAGAGCTGGGTATTAAAACAGATGGGTCAAGGCAGCAAATTTTGGCAGCTATTTCGGAACTGAATGCAGGAAAGGTACATTTTTAAGTACTGTACTTAGTAAATTATTTCAAAGTTTTTAATATAATTAATTCAACATACATTTTGAAATCCATTTGTGGATGTTAGAAAAGCTAAATTAATTTTTCCAAACAAAGTGTTTCATGTATTGGATTAGTGAAAAGTCTTCCTTTGTGGCACTTCCTGTTTTCTTTCAATAACATTCCTTGTCTGGTGAAAAGCTACTTGTAAACTTGAGCAATATTGATTTCAGCAAAAAAAAAAGAATCATCTGGCTGCAATAGTGAAGCTAAAGAATGCAGTGTAAGAAGAAACATGTCTTTTAGTTAACATAACAGGTTTTGATTCCTCCGTGATTAGGTGAATAGTACTTCTCTCATTTCTTACACTTTTATTAGCTTTGAATTTTATGTTGACATAAATTTGCTAAGAATGGTGTACAGTAAACAGTACTATTATCACAGGGATTTTTTACTGGAACATGTCTTTTATTAGGCTTGCTGATGCTTCTCAGCAGCTCAGCACTTTCCCTCAGCCAAGATCAACAGTAGTGACAAGGCTAAAAATTAGGGGAGGTGGAAGACATTCCATACTGAGACATGCCTCATTTTATTTTATTGTTCTTTTACAGGGTCGAGAGAGACAGATTTTGCAAGAAACTATACACAACTTCCACTCTTCCTTTGAGAGTAGTGTTAGTAACACACGACCACCAGGTCATTCCCAATGTAAGTAGCACTTGAAATTAATTGAAAAATTAATTACAGGTTGAATCACAGAGTCACAAAATCAGGTAGGCTGGAGAATACCATCATGAGATCATAGAGTCCAGCCTATGACCAAACACCACCATGGCACTAAATGTCACGTCCAGTCATTTCTTAAACATCTCCAGGAATAGTGACTCCCATCATCTCCCTGGGCAGCCCATTCCAATGTCTAATCACTCTTTCTGTGAAAGAAATGTTCCTAATGTCCAAATATGTGGATATTTTATTTAACACTGTCTGGAAGACAAAATGTGGCAGACAAGCCAGTTATCTGCTTTCCTGGCTAATGATGTGTGTCTCTTGCTGAGACTGTAGAGAAGATTTCAACATAAAAAGTAGAGTTATCTGGAGATGTTTATACCTCCTTCATTACTATAAGGATAAGATATTTGTTGTGCATTACTAAACACAGACAATGGATGTAAGTATAGTAAACCAGAGTGTACACTATAATGTCTGTAGTGTCTGTATTTATATATGTAGCATATGTAGGAGGTGTTCCTGTATGATACATAATTAACTTTTGCATACTCTTTATAGGAGACACTTTGAGATGATCAGGTAGAATAAATATATTCAAGATTTACAATTTAGCATAATGGTTCAGACAGCTATGTTAATTATATATTTATGTATGTATGCATTCAGTTGTTTTGCATAGGTAGTACTTTTGTATGACTATCTATTGTTGGTTTTTTTGGAATGCATGTATTCCAAACACCAGTGTTACCTGCTAGCCAAGCTGGAGAAACTGCCTTTTAAAATGTAGTGTCAGTAACCAAACATACAGGAAGGTGTTGCTCACGTGTAATAATTGAATACTTTTCCTACACTCTCAGATATAAAATCTGGAAATTTCTGTCCTGCCAGCCACCTGAAACAAAGGCAGATAGTCATCTGTTATTCCAGATTAAAGCATAGGGCATAACCTATTTCTATGTGTACTTCTATATCCATGTTGTTTTTGTAGAAACAACAAAAGCCATTGAATAGCCTTGAGTTCACCATGTTAAAAATGCTTCTTCTTCAACTGTTTATTTTTCTGCTTTCATCCATTCACAAAATAATTTCATTTGTTTAGGGACCATGTTAAATAATTCAGGAATTATTTAGGAAACCTTAATAATGAGCTAGTCCCAGTTTTTCCCAGTCAGCTGCATTTTACCAGATATATGAAAGCAGGTGCTGTTGACCTACTGATGTCTTGGGGTAAACTGGGAATTGCTGGGGTAGTTTGTGAATGTAGGCTACTGCCAGTATTCTGTGTAGTCTGCATGGCTGAAAGCCAGTATCAGGTGTCCCTGTATGCATTGTGCAACTTTCCGT
Source organism: Sialia sialis (assembly GCA_009812075.1). Lineage (NCBI taxonomy): Eukaryota > Metazoa > Chordata > Aves > Passeriformes > Turdidae > Sialia > Sialia sialis. Next base: position 61,860,355 of record VRYO01001463.1, read on the forward strand.
TCTCAGTATAGTCAGCATGTATGGGAACTTCTGGATGTCACTTGGTAACATCCCAGAGCTGAAGAGCCTCTTCTATAGGTATTACTAGGTGAGCAGAAGCTGTTTGGGATTTGATTACATGGTGCAAAGAACTGGAATTACTCAAGAACCAAAGAAGCATAGAGATGTAATGTATCTCCAAGCAACTTGCTGACCTTAAATATCTTGAAGCCATCAAAGGACAAGAATAGTGGCTCAGAGTTGGGGAGAACATCCTCTTGTAAAAATGGAGGCAACAGTTACTCCTGTTGAGCTTTTGACAAGATGCTGCAAGAAGGCTGCTTTTGGGTTTTTGTGTGTGAGAGCTCCATGATATAAATTTGGCTGTGAAACAGAGACAGAAGCACTAAGAGAAGAGGAAGAGAACATGTAGCTAAAAGGAGTTTCTGCACCAGGTAAGCTGCTTTTTATTGTAAAAAGTAGCAGTGGAATCCTTATGCAGTCTCTGGAACTTGAAGTAATTTCCAGGAATGTATAATATTTTAGAGCATTAAGAGCAGCTGTACCAAGTCACATCCAAGGTCCATACCATTGTGTTCATCTTTTTCATCAGTCTCATCTGACACTGATGTGAAGAGCTGCTTGCTTTCATTTGCTGTGAACTTGCCATGTCCTGACTTTTTTTGCTTCATTGTACTGGATAAGAAGATACAGTGAGCAGTTGTTTCCTCTTCACTGCCTCCACGCCACTCATGATTTTACATATCACTGTGATATTCTTCTTCGTTCATGTTTTTTTTCCCAAGAGGAAGGCCTATAGGCTGCTTTATCCTTCCCTATACCATAGTTTTTCTAACCTCTTTTCCTTTTCTGCTATTATCTTTTCAGAGTTGGGAGATATCATCCTAGCATTCAGTATTCAGTAGATATCCATATTATGGATTTGGATGATAGAGTGATGTTTATTTTTCACCTGTTATTCTCTGCTTTCCATTCTCTTGCCCTTTCCTAGTTATTTCTGGTACTCTGTGTTGGCTATAATTGAAGACTGAATTGGTATTAATTTGAATTACCTCTTTCAACCCAGCTGATCTACTGAGTTCGAGCTCACAGCCTATAATTTTATATAAACACACATACATCTTTTCCATTTGCCTTACTTCATATTACTTCATATTTATCTTCACGAACTTTTGTTGCTATCTTATTGTTTAGGCACAGATCTCACATGAAGTCTTTTTGCCAGTTTTCTGTTTACCTTTATTTTTTATTTACAAGGATAACTTAGGAATGCTTGTCCCTTCCCACTATATGTCCTTTCAAAATCTTATATTGAATATACTCTTCATATCCTGAATATTCTCATGCAGTTCCCTATGAAATACTAGTGATGAATCTCTCTACTATGGAAAAAATATTATTTACTTCAGCCTTCTGTTCTCTGCCTTCCTAACAGATTATTTATTCACACAAGAAATTTTATTTTTATCCTGTGGGTTCCTTATTATCTTAAGGGCTAACCTTGGACCTTGTGAAATGCCTTGTCAGAATCCAAGATCAAATGGACCTCTTTTATCTACAACACTGTTGGCACCATCAAGGAATTCTAGTAGGTTGGTGAGGCAAGACTTCTAAAATCCCTCTTGATTGTTTTCCACAGAATTTCAGATTGTTACAGTTTTTACCAATCTGGTTGGTATTACTGTCCATCTCACTGGTCTCTATTTCCCTACATTCTCCATTGAACCATTAAAAAGATTTGCATCACTGTTAACGTATCTCAGTTATGTGACAATTTAAACAACAATCTGTGCTCTGTACACAGCAGTTCAGCTGCTTAATCCTTCTGCTTCTCTAGGACATTTGCCTTAGAAATTTGCTATTATTTGCTTTGTGTCTTTGTGTATTTGTTTCATTTTCTTTTGTGCTAGTACTTCAGGTTAAGATATCATGGATTCCCACATAAAGAAGGTTTCTGAAATAGAATCCTTCCATCCCATGCCAGGGATACCAGGTTAGGCTGTGTGATTTCCATGCTCCAGTCCTTGCCTGACCTGCATAAGGCAGAGCAGTGCAAATCAGAGGTTACTGGACCTGTAAGCCACGAATTCTGAATAGGCAAACAGTACTTGCATGGGGAATGTTGCCACCATCTCTTTTTTATTGGAAATTAATTGGTCATTTTTAGAAAATTCTGATAAAAATATTGATTCCAAGAGTGAGCATTTTGGCAGGTTTTGACACTTTGGTAGTTTGGCTGCTATTACGTCTTGAAAGACTGACAATGCACTCTGTCCCTGATAACAGAAACTACTAGGAAGATACTGCTTCTTTATAACCCAGCGAATGTGTCCAGCAAACACAGAATTATTGTGCTGCTTCACCATTTAGAGCAGATGACCAGCCTGTGGAGGCATGAGGCAAAATGACTGCTCTGAGGAATAAAACACTCCTCCATTGTCTGGACTCCAACTTCAGAGAAACAGCAAGTGGCAGCATAAAATCCAGCTGAGAAAATGGGATTTAGCAAATAGTATTATACCAGGAAAAGTTACTGTGTGTGGTTTAAGGTGACCTTTTGCTTACATTATTCTGGTAAAAAAGAAAATTGGACTTTCTTAATGCCTGATTGCCAGGACTAATTGTTTAGTTTAGTTTGGGGGGCTGTGTTGAGATTCATGCTTCCATTAACTGAGTATAATAAAGAGGTTGAACAGATCAGGCAGTGTAATTGAAATCTGGCAGGGTAATTGAAAGAAATGACACAAACAAGACAGAGTTGTATTTCAACACAAACTTTGCCAAATCAGAAATGGAAAGCTGAAAAAAGGTCATGTGGATTCTTATGAAAAAAAAAAAAAAGGGGGGGGGGGGGGGGGGTGGGGTGGGTGGGAGAGAAAAGCAACTGAAATAATTTCTTCCAGAAGAGCAGACATACAATTCTAAATGCTAGTTATAAGAGATGTGTAAAGAAGTGTTACATTTAAATCCTCTGATAAAAATGGAAACAGTTCATGCCAGTTCCCTTGCCCATTTATGGCTTACGACAGAATTTGCCATTTTTACAAAAATGACAAAAATGAAAAACACAAGTGCATCCAAGGTTTATACTCAGAAGGACAACATTTTTTTCTAGGGCATTTCTTAAACTCATTATGAAAAAACCCATTAATATTGGTTGAAGGTAAAGCTAACTACCAGTTAACTTAGTTTGCCTTGTAATTCCTAGTTTATTCAAATGTTTGAAAGAAAAAGATGAGTCTTGTCACTGGGTAGAGGCATTCAGCTGCTCTCCCCCATCTAAACAACACTCCTAATAGGTGGGAAGAAAAGGGAAAATCCAGACATATGGTGGGGGCAATGGACATCTGGTGGGGGCAGGACATTGATATCAAGAGAATAAACTGAATATTCTCCAGACAAAAGTTTAAATGAAGAGTAGTAGCCATGCCTGTGATGGAAAAGGAATATGATGCCATTGAGTCTATAGTTCGTGGAAATTCTGGTCTTCCAGTTTCTCTTTACATATTATACTATGTTACATATATTGACAGATACATATGTAACTGCAGATACAGAGTTGTTTGTGTATTTATGTTTCAATTTTGGATTCAGACTTAAATATGAAGTGAAATTATCCAGAGGAGGGAGTTAGAAATTGAAGAGAGAGAAGTGAAAATAGGAGCAAAATCAATACAGACTTGCATGTAAAAATTATACAGCACTCAAGTAATCACTTAGTGGAAAGGTGCACATTGAGAAAATCGAGATACTTGAAACTTTGTGGCAGTAGGTGACCTTTTTACACATGAGTTTGACTTTTTATACCTCCTCCTTACAGGAGACAGCTTAAGATGAATAAAATGAATTACAGGATCAAACTGTTAGGTACAAGTACTGTTATAACAAGTACATTGGGAAATGTGGGCCTGTTTGCAGTAGTTGTGGAATTACTCTCTTGTTTACAGCTGTGAGTCTTACTGGTTGCAGTTTTTCAGACTTCTTTTTTTTTCCCCTCTTACAGCTCCTGGCTGCTCTGTAAAACCACAAGAAGCTGTTTCTTCTAAAAGGTAGTTACTGGAACAAAAGTGGGTTTTGTTTGTTTTTTAATGGTGAAGTTTGGCATCAGTAAATCGAGACAAATCCATGCAAAGGAAAATTTGAAAAGTTAGTCCTGACTACACTGACATAGGACTTTCTGCAGTAATGTGCATAAAATGCAGAACCCACAGAAAGTCAAAGAAAATAATAAAGGGATTGCTTCTACAGTTCAACCCAAGTGTTGAATTGTTCAAAGCATCAGTGGTCTGGATTTAAGAAGAGAAAAATCAGAAGAGCAAGGAGAATGGATGAAAATGCAAGAAGATGGATGTTTCATTCCACTCTTACCCAGGGGAGAGCTACATGGGCACAGTCAAGAGCAAAAAAAGCACAGGCGAAGGCAAGAAGGCCACCACAAATTATGACACCTACATGGGGAAATACATAAACTGAATATGCCTCTATTGATTGGATACAGATAAAGGAATCCAGATTGAAAATGCAATGATTTAATGGGAAGAAATATAAAGGAGAAATAATGCTGCATTCTTCAATAACCAAAATATACTTTATCTATTCAATATTATGAGGTTAGAAGCAGTAAAAGTAAAAAATAAAATACCTATTTGTAAAAACAGCACTTTATTTGATGAAATACATAATCTGTCACCAATATTTAAACAGAAAAAATATTGAAATATATTGCTGACTTTTTTTTTTGAGAATAAAACCATTTACATGATATTGGCTGGGGTTTTTTTTTAATAGTAACACAGGCATATCCCTAAAAATACATTTTTATAACTTTGTTTTGTAGCAATTTTGAAGTGAAAGTTATAGTAATTAGAGGTAGGAATAATTTTCTGCTTAGTAAATACCATTTTTGTTAAACAGTTGAAATGCAAATCATCAGCAATTAAAATACAAGTCATCAGAAGCCTCTGACGCTCTTTGTCTGAAAGCTCAAGTACTGCAGGTAAAGGCAAGAAGATCTTGGATATCCAATTACCTGAGTGCTCTCAGTATATAATTAAAGATTTTACATTTCTCCATGCTCCTCACTCTACTGACAGCTCATGGCTGCTTTTTCTGCCTTTGGGAGGAGGTAAGTTTGAGACAGAGTCCTGTATTGTGTGTCTGTGTGTCAGGACTGGCACGGACTGCTCTTTAAACTCTGCTGTAGGCAGCAGAGGTCTGGTTGGTACCATCACTGGGGCCTCAAAACCCAGTATCTCAGTGGGCTAGACCAGAAGTTTGATTCAGTTGTCCAGGCTCCACTGGCATTTGCCAGATCCTAAGGCATCCAGAGCACCCAGAAGGAATGCCAGACATGACACTGCGTGAGGGTTATCATCAGGTTGTTCATTGCAGCCACTTGGACAAAGAGACCATTCATAGATGGAGACTGTCATTTCATTGGCTTGTCCTGATTTGTCACAGACTTTCAAAGGTGAAAGGTTTTTTTTTGCTCCTGTTTGCTGTTCATTTTCTGTCTCCTCCTTTTCACTTTAAATGAAAATGTTTGTTGGCAAACTTTGCTTACCTCATAATGAAAAGTGATACCTTCTGGGTTTTACTAAAGAAGGAAATCCTACAAAAAGCAGTTCTTGTTATGATTCAGTCTAGTGTCATAGACTTGACTAATCTGTAGTTATTAACCTAAGATTTTGCTAAGGAGTAATGTTATTTTACAAGACGTTTTTATAAGATTCTTTGAATTTAAATTTCTTTTTCTGCACTTTGACCATTAATGAACATCAGATTTTAAATAAAGATACTTTCTTATCTGGAAATGATTCAAGCAGTCATCTATAGTATTTCTCATGCTTCAGCAATGCCTTAGAAGCCAGGTACCTTCTCAAGGGAATAACTGGTTTCCAGAGTGAAGGGGAACATGAGTTCATGCAAAGAGATTTCTTTAATAGCGAGATCAGCTTAATTTACAATTCCTTGGCTTGTCTCACTCTGACACTAATAGCCTCAAACTTGCCACTTTATTTTATTTCAAAGCCCTCTTGGCAGTACAAGGGTACATTTAGTGGGAACAGGCTTTGTCCATTAAAACCAAAACTTCTTGTGCTATATTTAAAGCTCATTTGGAACATTTAATTTCCAGTCTCTCAGAAGTTTGTATTATTGTAATAAACTGTTAATACAGTGTCCTTAAAGTGTCACAGGAAGGAATTGTTTCAAAGCAATTTTTGCCACTTGTCATTCACAGCATTCCAGTGTGCATTAAAACTTAATGGAGTTAACATGCAGTCATAAAAACAACAGCAAATAGATATTTGAGGTATTCCCAGCATTGCACCTATATAATTTTAATTGGCTTCTTACTTCTCAGAGTTTTTATGTGTATGTACAACACTCTCAAAATAGGTCTGTCTGGTGGGATGTCAGGACTGTTAGCAGAGGGGTAGTGCTGCACTGAAGCAGGATTCTTGAAGATGATAAACAGGCTCATGTGAGTTTTGGAAAGCAGGGCAGTTTGAGACACTTCCTTATAAATAACCTAAAAATATTCTGTGTTCATGTGTACACTTGATACCTGGTTGTGAGTTCTTGTTTTTTATAAGCCTATGTGATCTGTTATCCCACAGAATCAGAAGCCTCCAATTAGTTGGTGCAGAGAGTTTCTGTTTTTCTGAGTTGTGGAATAAAACCATGGCACAGACAGCAGCCAACAACATGCAATAGATTTGATCACAACAGGCCTGATTTTAGCTGTTCTCCACAGATTTCTCCATATATGGTTTTTCTAAGTCACTCTCTCTTGCCATTATTTCCTAAGAATGGGAAGAATAAATAAAAGGAAAACAAATTGGATAAAAGCTAGAGATAGAAGCACAGCTACTAGATTGGGATTTCTGGTTTTCTTTTCAGGATATGCCTCTCTTTTATGTTGTTTTTCGAATACTCAGAATTAATATTGAATGCCCTGGGATTCACTTACTTCAGCAGCTCAGGGCTCAAAGCTCTTACTGTTTATCACAGACTTAGTTCAAAATCTGTTGCTCATATACTTTACTTACAGCAAACAGAAAGTGTCATTCTCTGTGTTAGTAATTAAATGGTGTATGTAGAGATCCACTTTTCCAGCTGCTTGGGCCACAGAATACAAAACAGAGCTCCAGTTTATAGATGCTCCTAACTCTTTGTATTATCTCCTGTCATGCATTTTTAATTGCTTATTTGGTGTATGTGTCAAGCACACATGCAAACTGTAGTCCTTAGCAATGCCACAGATACATTTTAAACAATCACAGAACGGCTGAGGCTGGAACAAGCCTTTGGAGTATTATCTTGTCCAGTGTCCCACTGCTGAGGCAGACCCCCTACATCTGGTTGTCTGGGACCCTGTCCATTGGTCTCCCCTCATCCAGTGAGATGCTCTTCATAGAAAGCTATCAGTCCATTAGGCATGACTTCCTCTGTTGTGAATTTGTGCTGACTACTGTCAAACACCATCTTAAAATAACTGGGCGTTATTTTCAAGGTTATTTTCTCCACCACATTCCCCATAATCAAGGTGAGACTGATAAGGTCCAGTTCCCTGAATCCTCTTTCTTGCTATTCATAAAGATAGGGATGACATGTTTTCATATATTGTGCAGAAACCTTGGCCAATCACCACAGCCTTTTTAAGATTTTAAAGAAGCAGGTTTGCAATGACACCAAACAGCTCCCTCAGTCTTTGCAGAGTGCATCCCATCAGGTCCCTTGTCTGTACAGGGCTTGTTTGTATCATACAACCTCTCTTGGAATGCCATGGAAAGATATTTCATCATCTGCATGTGCCCCTCCAACAGTGGGTGTATTGCATACTACACCTCTGCTAGTCCTTTGATGATTTATAGACATCCTCTTACAGTGAATAGAGGTTTGTCAGCTCTATTCCAAGCATCTCATCGTTCTCTTTGCACAGCTATGGCACTCATGGCTACCATCCTCTGGGGATATCGTATTGTTTCTCAATTTACACAGTGATGCATAAACTTTCCTTCCAATTCCCTGGACAAAGAGAGTGAACAGGTTGCAGCTAAATTTTGCCAACAATTTTTTGTGTTATTAGCATTCAAGCAAATCCAGCATCATGATGAAGTGGGCAATGGTCTTTTAAAATGCTGAGACTGTTAGGCTCTGAATATTCTGAGGAAAAGGACCTAGTACATACTGAAGACTGCAATGCACCCTATATTTCCTAGCCCGACATAACTTCACTTTTACCACTCATCACACTGACAAGTACAATAAAACTAATTCAAATCAGTGCACAGTTAGGAAACAGGCTGTTAGATTCAAGAACAGATAGCAAATCCTGCAATAATAGAATGCCTCTCCTTAGTGTAGCCACAGGTAGTTTCCTGTGTTTTATCCAGATTACAGACTATGAAGGCATGCTGACTAGTCCTATGATTCAGCCAGGCAGCCAGCAGGCATGGGTCCAACTCCCAGGGAAGCCAATCGCTCCAGGTGCTGTTTTTTTTGCACAGCAGTAATTACTTGCAACCAAGCTCCTCCTTACTTCCTCTGCATGAGGAAAGATGTACCTTCTCAAGTACCCTGAAATGTAAACTTTGATGATCAGACAAAGATACTGACTTCTAACATTAATAGTGTGAATTCTTAGCTCAATTTAGAGGACAGTGGTCTTTTCATATTAGGCAGTGCCCTATGACAGCTCCTAAATGTGCTGGATTCTTTGATAGCACTGCTTAAACATAATAATGGTTTTCTACTTGTGGCAAGATGCTTGCTGAAAAGTAAAAAAAAGAAAAGAAATGTCCCTTTTTACCTTCCAGTAAATAAGTACTGAACTAAAGAGTCAAATACTGGCCTGGTTTGCACCTGTGTAACTACTGCATCTGAGCCACAGTGGATTCAAATGCAGGGAACTGCAAAAGAATCTGGGATAAAATAATCTAAAAATGAAGTATCCCACCCCATGTCTGGTTGCATAATTTCTGTAAAAACATGGTGTGTGTGCAAGGAAACCATAGGTATGTTCTTAGACAAGGAACTGCAGAATGTGTTTGTTGTGTTGCTTTAGATATCTTTGTAATTTTGTTGGTGGCTCACCTCCATATTGGAATTCATTGTGCCATTGTTTAACACCCTGGAAGGCGTTGCCACTCTCTAATCTGATGAGCAGTTATTTGATAAATATTACAAATGTTATCAATGGACTTGTTTTATAATGCTTTTCTTTTTTGCTGGATCCAAGCAACACAAAGTGCAGTTCATTTTTAGAGATGAGGGGATGAAGAGGACAAAAGAAAACTACAAAAAAACCCCACTAGAAAACCCTGACTTGGTTGGATATATCAACAAAACTAAACAAACGATTTAGCCTGTTTATTATGCGGAAATTAGAAATAGCCTGCTCATATGTTAGCTATTATGTACATTGAATATTTTAAATTAATTTGGGAGGACTGTGCATAAGCACAGCATGAGCAACTCCTCATTTCTCTCCTGGAGACAACATGCAACATTAGAAGCATGTTGCACAGCCATTTCACAAGCAGAGCATGCCAAACAACTAGCAAATACAGAAGGCAGAGCTGATGATAGGATGGAAATCCATATTATGCTGTTTTTACCTTCCATGTCTGGCTCCCCATGTTACACTGGATTCCTTTTAGTTTACTTAATTCACACACAGAAAATCTAGATTATTTGTTTTGTACCTTTAAGATGTCTGGCAAAGACATACCAGTGATTTCTTAGGTGAAACAAGGATAATTCAGGAAGGGAAGAAGAGAAAGAAACTGTCCTATGCTTTTTGCATTTTAAAATTAAAAATTGCACAGAAAGTTTTAAAACATGAATGAGAGCTGTATAGCTTTATTTATGTAAAAATGTAGTATTTTGAAAATCAAAACCACATACATCTAGAAATTTCCGATAAAAATATGAAATAAATGTTTACTTTCCATTTGCAACAATATTTTTGCCAACTTTGCTGTCTCTGTTCATGTACCTGCTTTTTTCAGTCTGTCATCCTAGGTTTTTTAACATTCCCCAATGAGCTCAAGTTCCCTGTAAGTGCTTATTATCAGAGCCAAGTGCATGTTGCAATCCAGATAATTCACTTCACCATTGTATTGCTTTTTTGTTATACATGTTAGACATGTATATTTATAATGCAATGAAACCTCAAGTTGAGGTCACTGGGTAGAAGAAGTATTTATTTGTCTGAAAAGTTTGAATGGAAAACTATGTTCTTGGCGTTAGTTATCACGTGATGAATTTAGGGATGAGTATGTGACCAGAAGGGAGTACATCCTGAGTTCTGCTCCTGCTTGACAACAAACACGTGATGCTGAGTAAATCACTTTTCTGCCAGTTTCCCTTCACCAATAGACAGCTGTTAATGTTCCATCCTTAGCTGGTTATACAGCCACCAACACTGTCAACAGAAAGCTCCAAGAACAGTTAACATTGGCATCAGCATTCTTGATATTTTCTAGGTGTTGAAATGAGAGTAAAAACACTACAGAAACATTCACAATTGTATTGTTGCCCAGATAGGACCACCACCCCCCCTAGGCTTTGGATCATGCTCCTTCCCAACATTCGTGGTGAAAGCTACAAGAGTCAGCATGAGGTTGCCAACTACTTGACCAATCTGATTGTCTTCTATGACAAGCTGTCTGAATTTGTGGATGCAAGGGCAGCACCTTGACTTTTGCAAAGTTTTTAACACTCTGTCTTGCACTATTCTTATATCCAAAGTGAGATACCACAGTTTGGATGAGTGTCTAACTGGACAGATAAAAAACTAGTTTGATGGTCAAGCTTAGATAATAGTAGCTCAGTGGTTTATCCAGCACAAACATTACAAAATTTCAGCAGGCACAAATGTGAAGTCCCTCACTTGGGGAGGAAGAAGCCTGAGCAACAATACGGGCATAGTGGTGGGAAGCAGCTCAGTGGAAAAGGATCTGGAGGCTGTGGTGGACATAAGACAGACTGTCTGCAAAGAAGGCCAAGAGAATCCTGTGTTGTAGCAGCAGATTGAGAGGAAACAATCCCTCTCTGTTCACCACTTGTTAGGTAGGCCCTGCTCCATCCAGTCTGGGGATCCACAGTGCAGGAGAGCCATGGATAAACTAGAATGAGTCCAACAAGGGCATTAAAATACTTGAACGCTGGAGCTCTTGCCCTGTAAGGAGGGGTTGAGGGAATGGGATTTATTCAGCATGGGTGAAAGAGGACTACATAGGACCCTCTGACAGCTGTGCAGCTAGTGAAGACAGCAGCCTTCTGGTTCCTATAAGGAGGTTGTCAGGGTGGCAGGACAGGAGTCAATTGTCACAGTCTTGAAACAAAACTGCCTAATGCTTCTTCCCCTAGAGACAGACAAGCAGTGCAGCAGGTTGTCTATAGGGCTGTGCATCTCCCAGTCTGACAGGATTTCAAGACCTGAGGGTGTGAAGCTGCGGACAGACAGCTTGTGCCTTCCAGCTGGCCCTGCCTTCAGTACGGAGCCAGACGGGAGCACCGGCCCCCCGACCTCAACCCTGCATCCTCCAGCATCCCACCGGCACCGGAGGGGTGCGCAGAGCATTCCACGGCGCCTGCTACGCCAGGACCGGCTGATCCAGGCGGGCGGAGCACTAGGGATCGAGTTTAACACTCTCCCCGTCATTTTCAAAAAGCTGGAGCCCCGCTGATGTCTCGATACCCTTATCTCGGGCTCCTCAGCCTCCGCGGTAGAACTTTGAATTATTCATTGCTATCGACAGTCCCAGAAGTCACCGTCCCCTCAGCACCCAGGTGCGCGCTGCAGCACCCTGATAATAATTGATCACGGAGGAGGAGAGGAGAGCTGAGATTGCCAGGGCCGCCCTAAGGCGCCAGGCCCGGCCAGGCCGCGCATCACAGGCGCCATGGCGGCGGCCGCCCGCCAGGGGGCGCTGCCGGCTCGGCGTTGGCCGCCTTCAGCAGAATCTAGGGAATGAGGGACGGCAAAGCAGAAGCCCGGGAATGAGGGACGTTAAAGCGGAAGCCCGGGAATGAGGGACGAGAGCCCTGCCGTCAGCAGAACCTCGGGAATGAGGGACGGCAAAGCAGAACCTCGGGAATGAGGGACGGCAGCCCCGGGCGGAGCGGGAGCTGCACAGGCATGGCAGGAGGGTGGCTGGCCGTCGGCGTGGCCCTTTCCTCAGCGAGCTGCTGTGGAGCTAATGGGCTCTCCTGCTTGCTTTTCTTTGCTTCGTCCCCGCGTTTTTCCTAGCAGGGACGAAGGCCTCGTCCCTTTGGACGCGGGCCCTTTGAGCGCTCTGGGTCTCCGAAATAGAGGGAGTGGTGCGACCTCCGGCCCTGAGCTGTGCCCCAAGGGCCGGGAAGGGGCTTGGGAGCATGTCACGGTGGCTGCCCGGCAGCATGGTGAGAGATGCTCCCGAAGCCACTGCAAGGCCTTGGTTTTGCTATGCCCTGAGCAGAGCCTCCAGATTTACTGGAGGGGGCGGCTGAGGAACCCACCTGCACTGGCGCCCCTTAAAGCTGCCCTTGGAGCGTTTTCTGGCAGCCTCTCTCCCGTAACACAATGGCTCAGTTTAGGCTGATGCTCTGGCAGCTCCACGGCATAGTGGGTGAGCTCTCCGAAGAGACACAGGGATCCAAGCTCTCTCCTGTTTATGTGCAAGAGAGGAGAACCCACAAAATAATACCAGTGAATGAATGCCAAATCAAGTTTTAAGTATAGTATAAAATTGCCCTAATGCCTTCTCTGCTCCAGTCATAATGCTGTGTATTTGTTGCAGAAATAAACTATAGAAAGGTCAAGAAAGGGAACTGTGACAGGAACAGCATTTTCGCAGCTATGATTCAAAACACACGTATTGTTCTCCATTGCAGCCAGCGTTCCCATTGCAGTGGGAAGAAGTATAACAGTTCTGAACCCTCCAGTCTGAGTATCTGTTAGTTTAAACCATCTGAATCAAAAATATTTACGGTATTGAAATATCTCTAATCTGCTTAACTTCTTCCAAATTTAGGTTTGGCATGGAATCATCATTATTCCCCGTCAAATGGTTTTGTGAAGTCACCCAAATAATGAGATGTCACTTGCCTAGATACATTAATAATTAGAAGGATTTATTGTAGCAGGCATCATGGGAAAGTGTAACTTTCCCATTAGATGTCCTTAATTAGAAAAGAATGTGTCAGATTTCAGATCAACGTAGGGGAACTACAACTATCCATTAAAGAGAGAAGGACAAATAGTGCAAGTGACAGCTCTTGCAGAAGTACAAAGATTTAAATACTTTATAAATTAAGGGGATTGAAGGTGCTCATTTTCATCTCTAAAACTCTGTGACCTGTCTTCATCATCAGAAGGGTGCAGTCTCCAAACTGGATAAAGCAACGTAAAGAGCAAGTGCTCTGTATAATTCTGACTATAGAATATTTGTGCAATCAGTGGTAATTCCTTTTCCTGTCTTTCAGCAATGGCTCCTTAAAGTGGGCCAAACTACTCTGGAAAGTGCTTGATTGTGCTAATATGAAAATTTTATAGTGACAGTGGCATCTCTTGAACCACAAGAGCCCTAGCTAATACACTTGTTCAGAGAATTGGCTTTAGGATAAAAATTGGAGAGCTGTTAGGTAATTCTAACATGTGGGAGGCATTACTGTAAATCCAAGCAGAATGAGGTGCCTAACTACTTGGGCATGTACAAGGAGTTAATTTAAATACCCATATTTTGTGTCTTCCTTTTGGCTCTAGGTAATTCTTCACAGACCCAAGCCAAGGGTTTTACTGAGTTTACACAGAAGCTAGAAACTAAGTCTTATATAATGCTTACACTTACTTAGAGTCATGAGTGGAACCAGTTCATACTCATATTTGTGCTCAGTGCTTGGTTAACATTCAGGTATATATTTTATTTATGCAGTCTTAAGATCATGCCATGAATGACATCAAAGCAAGGGTAATTTAAGAATGGGCAACATCTGTCTACAGTTTGTTTCAGCTTGCAAAGAGATTATGTTCTGAGATGGGGAGACTTAAAATTTTGCACCATAAGCAAACTGCTCAGTCTTGGCAATTTGATCTATTAATCCTATATCAGTTACACCTGAAAGTTACTACAAGCTGATTTCTGTGGCCTACAGCTTCTACTATAGCTTTGTCTGCAGCCTCTGTGAAATCAGTAATGCTGGACCAGTGCCCAACTGACAGGTGGCCACATTACCAAGTTATCAGCTTGTTTCTTGCTCTTGATAAGTGTCTCATTAGGGAGGGTTTTGAGAGTAAAGGTGAATTCTCTTTCTTATGGGGAAAGGAAATCCTTTAACACAAAGGCTGAGCCACACAACAGGGCCTTGTTAAATAAGTCTTCCAGATTTACCCTTTTGTGTAGCATTTTGCTTGGAAAATATGTTTCTGTTGTTTTATGAGCTTTTATCTGAAGAATAATTACCATCATTAGGTCTGGATTTAGAAAAGGCTATATCTGGTTTACCTGAAGGAGATAGGTGCTCAAAAGGTATGTAGTTCTGTGGGATCGAAAATGTGCACATTTAAAACAAAGTTCAGGTAGAACATTAAAGATATAACTTAAATACTCTTTTGAAGTACTGTGTGGAAGCCTTCTCTTTTCTAAATTCAACCTTTATCACATATGAAATGCTAAGAGTACTAGGGAGCATAGGGCATTTTCCAAAGGGATACGTGAAAAGCACCTTCCATAAGTTATTAGTATCCAGCATTTGTGTTTTTAATGAGCTGAAATGAGAAATCTTGTAAACTAATTTGAACAAACTACAGTGTCTTACTCAGAGCAAGGTGTCACAAACATCAATCAGCTTTTGAAAGTTTGTTTGTGAGATACTTTTCTAAGAATCTTTCATCCTAAAACTGATGCTTGAAAACTCGGCAGTAGATCTTGACAAGATTCACATGTGAATTCCCAAGAGATAAGCGGTGCACTGTTTTACTGAGGAAGATGGTATAAATATTGCACTTTTAAAGGCAGGACCAAGCAAAGCTCATTAAAAGGTACTGAAACCTGACGATTTTACATACTGTTTTGTAAATGAGAGTTCCTGAAATACACCTTTATTTTCAAACCTTCTCTGGAAAACCTCTGGGGATAAGCAAGGTTTTGTATGACAAAGAAAACATTTTATTCAGTTTAGGAGCTGGAATGTCTGCCTCAGGAGAGTGTTACATAGGATGCCTAAACACCATCAGTAAAGCTATTCTTGTAGTAGTAGTAATTTTAGTTTTAAGTTAAAATCTGCTTAAAACCATAGATGAGTACTCAGCACACTGCTCTCTGACTAAGGATGCAAATGTAAATTGAAACTTTCCCTAAAAAGCCTCTTTAAAGGGTAGCCTCCACCTTTGACTGGAGGAAGACTAAAGTGCTGCAGGGGCTTACACTTTAAAATGTTGGAGAAGCTATGCCAGAGAAAGAGGCAAAGAAAGAGATTGAAGCCAAATCACTGCCCATTTATTTCTTTGTCAAGCAAGGGTCTTCATGTATCTGAATACAATGATACTAGGGCTTTTGCATCTTAAGAATCTCTGTCACTTGAATTCAGGTTGATGACTCAGCATAGGCTGTTCACTTTCCACGTGTTAAAATATATGCCTGACTCAATTTTGCCAGTGAAAGCAATGTATTGAGCAGATTGTGTAATGAAGAAGTTAGCCAAACTAAATGGATGATTGGAAATTTGGTTTTTCAGGCATCTTAAGGTAACCAAATATGCAGACAGATGTTTCAGGAAATATGAAATTTACCTGGTGCCCCTTGAAGTCAAACCAGGTATGCAGATTAAACCATGCCTATTTTTGGTGGCATACCCTGTACAACAATCGTGAATAATTATATATGTCTTTACTTACGGGAATCAGTGTATGCTCATAGTCAAAATAAGTGCTTAGACACTGAACATCTTCCTGTTTGCTGGGCTTTCAGGACCTTGTTTAATATGAACAGCTGGAATGTATAAAACTCTGCCTAGGGAATGGACTGTGAGCCACCTGGGTGCTTTTGGGTATCAGTTACTGAATACGTAAACTACAGGTGTAAACTACAGGTGTCACAAGCAGGAAGAACAAATGGAAAAGGTCTTCTGTAGATAGAAGACACCTCATGTTGCAGGCTATGGTTCTCCTGGGGAAACTTCACCCACCTGATATCTTCCCACAGGAACATCACAAGTGGTCATGCAATCCTGGAGGTTCCTGGGCAGTATTTCCTGCCACAATTGATAGATGGACCTCATAATTACAAATGAGGAAGTTTGAGGATGTGAAGGTTGAAATCGATCTTGGCTGCAGTGGCCATGAGATAGTGGAGTTCAGAATCCTGAGAGGAGTAAGTAGGGCAAAAGCAAGATCACAACCTTGTATATCAGGGGAGCAGACTCTGGCCTTACAGAAAGACTGTTCATGCAGACTCCCATGGAATAAAGACCCAGAATGGAAAAGGCACCCAAGAAAGCTCTTTGATATTCAAGGATTATATCCTCTGAGGTCAAGAACAGTCCATTGCAACAAGCAGGAAGTCAGGCAAAACTATTAGGATGATTCCATGCACTGACAAGGAGTTCCTGGCAAAACTCAAGCATAAAAAGGAGACACACTGTCTGAACATGCAGAAATGATGTTAGGAAAGCCGTAATCTATCTAAAATTGAATTTAGTGGGGGATGTTAAAAGTAGCAAGAGGGCTTCTCACAGTACACAATTAGCGAAAGAAGACTGGGGAAAATAAGTGTCTGCTGCTGAATAGGGCAAGAGACATGGTGACACATGACTTGGGAGAGGCTGAGCTACTGAATGCCATCCTCACCTCAGTCTTTTCCAGAATGACCTACCTTCAGAAATCTGAGGGCTGAGACACCAAGGGGGATGATGGAGCAAGGAAGTCTTGCCCTTGATGGAAGATGTCCAAGTTAGAAAATAATTAAAAGTCTGTGGGCTCTGATGGGATGCACCAATCAGAATTGAGGGAACTGGCATCATCGAGAGGCCACCCTTGATAATTTTTGAATGACATAGTCACTAGAATTGTCTGAGGGCTGGAGGAAAGCAAGTGTCATTTTGTCTCCAGAAACGGCAAGAAGGAGGACCCCAGGCATTGCTGGCCAATTACAGCCTCACCTCCATTCCTTTGCATGTAATGGATCAGCTAATCCTGGAAACAATTTCCAGGCATATAAAGGACAAATCATCACCCCAGGGAGTCATGCTTGACCACTTGATAACCTTCTATTATGACATGGCTGCTGTGGTAGATGAGGTAATGGATATTGTCTGCCTCAGTTTCTGTAAGGCTTTTGACACTGGCTCCCACAAGATTGTCATTCAGAATGTGATGAAGTAAAGGTTGGCTGAACAGAAAATGAGCTGGGACAAAAACTGGAGAGAGTTCAGTGAAGGACCACTAAGGGAATTTTGTCAGCACATAAAAATATTTGAAAGGACGGTGCAAAGAAGACAGAGCTAGGTAGTTGGGGAGTCTCCATCCTTGCAGATGCTTAGCAGTCATCTTAAAATGGTAATGGGCAGCTAGTTTTAGGTGGCCCTCCTTGAGTAGGGGGGTTGGAGCGGATAACTTCCAGAGGTCACTTCTATCCTCAGCCAAGCTGTGACTAGGTGAAATCACCATGCTTTTATTTTGGGGATGAAGACAAATCAAATCAATAAATAAATAAGAAAAATATCTAATCCACATTTGCAACCCAGTGACTGAATCACAAAGTATAAAATGAAAATGAAGAAAAGAGCTGAAGAGGGTCAAGACACTGCATGCAACAAGTAGAGTTGTTCTCTCTGACTAACAAATAGTTTCATTTCTCACTTTGGACTCACTTTGAGTAAGTAAAATGGCTGAAGGGTGATGGAGTATTAAACAGCCATTCATTTCTCTGTTACGGAAGGAGGATATGTACAAGAGAGGCCTGAGAAAAGAGACAACAAATTCCTGGGAGGTCCTGGTGTTCCTTCTGCAGTTCTTACCTGTTCTAGAGAGTTGGCAGAGCCACTGCTGATCTTTTTCTGCTACACCAACAAAGCCACCCTTGCTGCTTACTTACCCAGGAGCTCCACACCAGGATTTTGGAGCAATCTGGAGGTAGGGCAGAAATCTATCATGTTCACTTCTTCCATTTAAGATACTGCTAGATGCTGATTGCCAAAGTATTTTACTCAGTGTTTTCAGTGAGAAGAGGTCCAAGAACTGTTGCCAAATGAAGATTTGTGTAGCCATATTGTTATAGGAGAACTTGAGCTGCATAAGTTTGCCGTCATCTGCAAAAAGGCCTCAGACCTTAGGCTAGGTGAAGTAGTTAGGTACCGGTGGGGATCTGTCTGAATCCTATGAGAGGTGAATTTAAGCATTTGCCTCAATCCAGCAAAGCAGGGAATGTGGAAATGAACTTCCCAAAACATTGTGGAACAAAACAGGGGCACATGAAAAGGATTTTCTGAGGAGCCTGTCTTCTTTTGCATTGATTTGTTGAGTCAATGGCTCCTTGCTCCTCGATGTGGTGGCCAAAAATGGTCTCTGTTTAGAGGTGGGGGAAGTTGATAGAAACAGTTAACATGTGCCCAGGCTCTTTTTATCTGCCTGACTGTAAACATCCGTGGACATTAGCACAGTTTGTGTATATTTTTCCAATTACCATGGAAGTGAGCATTGCAGCAGTGTAAGCATTTTCATCCATTTGTCTTTTGAGTAAATCCAAGAAAAATAACCAATACCAGAACACTGAAAACATTGCAAAATCACTAAGTGTTGCAGCTCTTACAGATGCCCACTTTGACCTATTGTAGTGCCATAAGTAAAATTAGCAGTATTTTTGCAGGCTTCATTTATCTAGTTTCATTATCTTTTTAATCAAATGACACTTCAGATGTGGTTTTTTTTTGTTTGGGTTTTTCTTGTTGTTGTTTTTTTTTTTTGTTGTTTTGTTTGTTTCCTTTTTTTTTACATGTGCAGTATGAATGTGATTGGAAGGGTTGCACCTTTCTATCTAGTAAATGTGACTTAATACATGGAACAGGTGAAATATAATTACAGGTATGGACAAAGTCAATAAAGTTTTTTCTATTCCATGTGACCGACGTGGCTGAATCGGCTATCACTGCGCTTGATGAGTGGAGCTTCTGCTTTGCATCCCACATTTTTTCAAAGCATAATGCAGTTTCTATTTCCCTGTTGTTATGATTGTATGAGACAATCCTTAGCTTTAGAAAAGGCAGCAGCAAGTCAGGGCATTAAAATTAAAGGGGAAAAAAAATCTACACAAACCACTTAAGCACACTCATTATTATGGCCCTTGCTACCTCAGGCCACTGGAGAACTTATAATTTAGTCAGCATTATGCAGTTTGAAGTGTTTTATGTTCTGCATGGGAGCAGGCTGCAATTCAAATATCAGTGGCCATGAAAAATATGCACATACGTTTAGTATGAAAATCTCCAAGGGCATAACAGAAGAGATGGGCACATGTAGCTGCAGTGTGATGGAGAATTTCTGTGAATTAATCATTTGGACATAGTTTATCACCATTTTATATTTTGCCAGAGATGTTTCCTTGCCATTTGTTGGGAAAACTTATTATACATGCACATCTTCGAAAGATAATAAGGCCAAAGCCTTTGATGCTTAAAGGCAACAGCCTTTGTTAGATTCTGTTATGACAGAGACAACTTCTCTACTGACAGAGCCATTCAGATAACAAGAGTAATTGCTTATTTTATCGAGTTTAGGGAATTGTGCTCCATTCTCCCTTCTTGCCTACTACATTAGCTATTATGACCCATCTTCTACCATAATTTAGGGGGAGTGAAGTGCGTGCATTTTAAAGCTTTTCTTGAAAGAATAGAGTGCTGTATTTACATACTTCATTATTCCACAGGGCCAATACTTTAATATATTCCTTTCAGAGAAGCAGAGTGGCATGTGTTTGCATGTGTGCATTCCTTTCTGTGCTAGGTGTTTTTATGCAGTTTAGTGTCTGAGTGGGTAGGTGAATGAGAAGGGCTTTAGTTATTTCTTTATACCTTCTTCTGACTGTAGACAATACCATTGTAATTGGTATTAGCAAGATTACAAACAGAGCAATCACTTCTGACACTTTAAAAGATCTTTATTGACATCTTCAAACATGTGAGGAATTTTAAAGTAGGACTTTTCCATCTGTAAGGCTTGGTCTGATCAAAAGCCTGATAGTAGCCCCAGATGTAGCAAATGAGTCTCCAGAACATATTCCAGCTCCTTTTGGGTAAAAAGAAAAAAAAAAAAGGCTTAAGTTTGATTCAGCCTAATGCTGACAAAATTGTCAAAAGATAGCATTGGAAGGAGATAATAACAAAAACAAAAACAACAACAACAGCAACAACAACAACAAAAAACCCAAAAAACAAACAAACAAAAGAAAGCTTTCAAAATTTACGTGCCATCCAAAGATTTTAAAAGGTTCAAACCCAATATTTAAGTGTAAGGTTTAATATCATAAAATATTGTGCTTTACAGTTTTATTACTTAGAAAACGCAGCTTTCTCCAGTATGAGCCTGTCCTGGTTCTGGCAGGAGTAGCAGCCAGGAGGGGGCATGGCTAGGCAGAATTACCCAGTGGTTATTCTGCACCTCATTTAGGGGGGCAAGGAGAAAGGATTTCCCCTCTGGACCACCCCTCTTGCCATCAGGGTGGTGTGGCTGGAATTGCAGGCTCCACAGTGGGCATTTTGACATGAATCACTATTTTGTTGTTGATATTGTTGCTGTTACTGTTAGTTTTCTTTTCTCATTGTTATTTCCAGTAAATTGTTCTTTGCACATTATTCTCTGCCTTTTGGGCCTCCAACTCCCCTGTCAAGTGCACCACAGAGGAGGGGCAGCAGCATTGGTTTGGTGGCAGTACTGAATTGGAGAATACCATTCCTAAACTACAACAGAGCACTATAGCAAAGGTCTGAATCTGACTTCTGAAACAACAAAAACCAATACTAATGTTAACAGAAGGACAAGTTTCAAATGGAAGTTGGGAGTTACCTGGACACCAAAGTGAGTTATACTTCTTCCACTGTATATAAATAGAATAATTTTCCAGAAGTGTAACCAAATATGAAGATTAGTTCTGATCAAATTCCAGCAACTCTTTCATGAATTAGGAGTTAGTGATTGTTTCCCATAAGAGGACAGGTGCACTTTTGCACTCCAGACACACTTGTTAAGAGGCTGTTACATGTAGGGAAGAACTCTTTCCTGATTCATGTGAATACCCTGGCAAAGTATCTGAACTGACTCATCCCTGCTATCATCTGGGTAGACTGGATGCCAGCTTTATTTCCCTGATGCTTGTTCTGCTTTTGTCTCCGTGAAAAGGTCTGGTTAATACATCCACCTTTGTGTTTGTCATATTGAAATGTGCAGCCAGATTTTCTGTTTTGCAAGGACATTTTCTTCATCTTTTGAAGCCACTCCATGAGACTGGTAACAAATGATCGGTTGCCAGGTATGGAGTGGGTATTAACAATGAATTTTTCATCACAGACATTCATGTGATTGTCTTGTGGCTGACTGAGAGGACACAAGTGTGCTCTGCGTCTCAGTGGAGCAGCTGGCAAGATAAGGAGAGTGTCTGGATTAATGTGCTGTTCTGATCTGACTAGCTCCATAAAAGAGGCAATTGGTCTA
Source organism: Sialia sialis (assembly GCA_009812075.1). Taxonomy (NCBI): domain Eukaryota; kingdom Metazoa; phylum Chordata; class Aves; order Passeriformes; family Turdidae; genus Sialia; species Sialia sialis. The sequence goes on from VRYO01001463.1 coordinate 61,882,046, forward strand.
TGCAGAAGATGGATTAATGAAAATACACCTTTTTCAGGACAGTCTCTCTGCATAGCACTGGTTCCTATGGATGGACCAACTCATAAGGGACAGCTTATTTATGACTAAGCTATCTCAATTGTGCTTGTTGCCTTGTCATTTTCAACTGTGAGGTTGAGAGTAACATAACATTTCTGCAGATTTTATGTCCTTGGCAAAATTAGGGAGATCTACTCACCATGAACTTAAGCAGTTTCATGGAACTGAGAGAAAGAGGGTAGAAATTTGACATTTCCTTTCACAAATACTCCATTCCTATTTTTCTTTTAGGGAAATCACTTCATTTCCTGCAATGACACCTGCTGCTCTCTACAGCTCCATGATCATTTTGGCTGCAGGGCTCTTGGCTCAGGAATGTGGTGGGATACACAGGTAGGTTTGTGCTGTCTCCAAAGGGCTGTCCTGCTGCTGCCCTCAGGTCAGTTGTATGTACAGATAGTGACCCTGCAAATGGACTTCAGTTGCCTGGCATCTCACAATGCTGGGTACGTGCAGTGACTCTGACAAGCAGGACATGCCAGTCTTGCCAAGCATGCAGGCTCTGTGTGTGCAGCAAATCTGACACACTCTGGATACACTGAGCTTTCACTGTGTGCCCAGTGTCTCCTCAGCACCTGACTAGTAAATCCAGATGCCATGCATGCACACGATCGTCTTTTATGACAGAGTTTTGGGCATTTGGCAAGTTTCAAGTTACTGCCTCTGCTCTGTAGTCCGGGAGAAATGTCCAAACCTCCTGTTTCCTGTGGGACCAATAGAAGCTGCTCCAGGTTGAACAAGGCATTGTGTCTGGGATAGATCAGTCACATGGCATATGCATAGGAGGTTAGCAGATCATCACACAGGAGGTGTGACTGAGAGCAACTCTTCAAGAACGCTGGACACAGCTGTTGACAACAGAATACACTCTCATGTATTGAGATCAGACTGTGTTTGGTCCAGTTGCTTCTTGACAATACTTTGAAATTCCCTCTCTCTGTGGTACATTCTGTTACATTGCTGTCTCCCATGCTTCATCTCCTAGGGAGTCCAGTCATTCAAGTCTTACATGGAAACCACACTGGTGCTTTTTAGGTTTGCTAACAGTTAGTTAGTACTTCTGTATAAGGATGTCTTTTTACAGCAAAGCTACTTCAGGATTGTCTGAAGTGTTGGCAATTCTTTATTGCAGCTACTCTTTAGTTGCCTGAAATTATCTGTAGCACGTGCTTCACTGTTTAAGCTTTCCTCTTGCCCACTTCCCACTCCAGTGTGCCTCCCCATCTCCTTTCATGTTGCTTTCAATACTTACTGCTTCCTGTTCATATTTATGGCTGGTAGTGAGAGCAAATGAGCAGCAGTAAATGAATTGATTCAAGTAGCAAGCAGTGTGTGACTTGCCAGGGCCAACCTTTCCCAGGCTTCCCAGGACAAGGTCAGGGAGAACTGGGCAGAACTTTTGATGGATAATCCAGGAGAGTATTTCATTTTGCAGTGCTGAGCTGTGTTTCAGGGCACTTGCAGCCCTTGGTTTTTGTCTTACTTTGATGTAGATTTTTCTTTTTAAAAGCAGCAAGCAGTGAGTGTATTTTGAAAAGGAATCTCTGAGAGTTTATTCGCTTTTCTGTGTTGCCGTATCCTTCCACTTTGTGTCACTGTAACCTCTATGCTTGCTCTTTCAGGTTGGTTATCTGGTCTTTGCTGCCCAACTTCTGGGTGTTAATTTTCTCTCTTCTGGATCAGACTGGGTTCTAAACATTTTTTTTTTAATGCTTTAGAGTTAGTTTAGCATTGTATGTTGCTGTTCCTTCTTTTCTCCAAAGTAATTAACTGCTACTTTACCTATCCTCTGAAAAATGGAAAATCCGCATCACTCTGTAAGCTAAGCATAGAGACTGTAGTCTGGGAGAGCACAAGGCCTAATAGAGCAGAAAGCCTGTGGCCTAACTTTATTGCTTAATCGAGGTTATATATATATATTAATAACAGAAACTGCAAAGGTAGCAGAAATTGTAGGTAGGAACAGGCAAGATCAAAATGGCTCTGGAAAAAGTTATTTTAGTCATGTAGGATTTTTTTTTATTTATTGCTTGGGACAAAGTACGAGTGCAAGCTAAAATTGCAGCAGCAAATAACCCCAGAGCATGCCAAGTTATACTTAGCTAGCATTAAGGTAATGTCATGTAGAAGCAAAATATTTGTGGTTAGCTAAAGTGACAAAAATACAGCTGCACTGATATTAATCCTATATTAATCTTGTAAAGAGGTGGGATTTTAAGAAGTAACGGTCTTTGGAAAGGATCTACCTGCTTGGTCTGCATAGACCAGTTGTCTCTTTTTAAGCATTAACTGAACTTGTTATTCTGATGTTATTACAGATAACCTACCAAGCTTTATTGCTCACTTATCTGTGAATTTTGTAAGTTTATTTAAAATCCTTGTAATAGCACTTAAATTCTTCTGATTGTTAGAAGCACCAGTTTGAAAGATTTAGTGATGTTTTTTCATAACTGGTCAGTAATACAGGATGTGTTTTTAAAGATGTAGCTGCTGGCTAAATACTTTTCAATTACAATGGGAACATCCCAATGGATATTCCATAAAACATGGTATTAGGAAAGAATTAAATGCATGCTTCGAGTTATATGAGTACTTAGATAACAGTTGAATATTTCTAAATCTATTGCATATATTTTATTAACATACTCTTTCTTGAAAGGCAGAATTCCCAGATGGTTTACTTTCATTCTGAAGAGGGCAGTATATACGTACATTTACCTAATACTTTAATATTTGCATTGATCTTTTTTAAGTGACTTTCATTTGAAAAAACCTGATAAATTGTGTAGTAGGTAGCTGTTATTCAATATGGCTACAAAATTTGGGTTATTTGCTGAGATATTAACAGGAAAATGCTAATATTTGAAGTAACCTGCAGTAGAAATAGGCTAGTTTTAGTCTTTGACAGCCCACGCAGTTTATGCAGTGCTGCTACAAGCTATAAAAAATAGTTTGGAACTGTATAGTGTTTTCAAGTTCCAAGTCTTCTTTTGCTGGTGTAGGAGAGGTCTAATAATCTGACCTTGAGAAAAGGTTTTGTGTATTTGGAACAGAATATCAATTCTCATGTTTTTACTCTTTTCTAAGGAGTTAATATGATCCCATTCTGTTGTCATATCTTACCATTTATTTTAGTTCTTCATTTCCCTGGCAAGTGCTTAGGTTAGAAATGCTGGAAGTGAAATGGAGACCGCTTAGGTAAGCCTAGAAACCCTTGAGCTTGTATTTCCGGATATCAACCTTTCTAAGTAAATAACTACTGAGCAGCATTTGCATTCACTGGAGTTTTTTCCAATAGTAAAAGGAGAGGAAACATGATCTTGAAGGTGTTTGTAGTTTTGGCCTGTGTCCTTTTTCTGTCTTCTAGTTTCCACTCATGCCTCTGTGACTTTGGAACTCCTTTCCCTCAGAGAAACACACTTTGCAGTGTTTAAATCTGTCAACACCACAGTTCTTTGAAAAACTGGTGTCTGCTTGCTTCAGATCTTTTGTCTTTTGATTACTGAATTCATGGCTATTGTGTTACTGGATTATAAAACCAGACTGGTGACGAATTCTGGTATCTTCCTAATTTTTCCCTCCAGGGAAATACAGTACCAAAATGTGATTTCCCTTTAGCACAGCAAATGTTGCAGGTATCTGTTGAGATTTGAAAGGGAAATTACAAAGCAAATTTGGGACTTCAGATGCCCACACTGTCATTTTTAAACTGCTACATCAGTATCTGCCATCTCAGGTACTAGTCCTCATGGAATTAAAGAATTGCAGAGGGAAATGCTATTTAATTTGGAGTATTTGTCTTAGATTGAAACTCTGTAATTTAAGTGAGGTAACTGGTGAGAAGATATTGCATAGCCAGCTGTTTCTCATGGCCTTCCCTGCAGCCTCAGCTGCTCTGGGATGACACAGCACTTGAGGTGGGGGATTTTCAACATGATTCATGCTTTAGCAGACAAGAATATATTTTATACAGATGTAGAAACAGAAAAGTTTACAGGATTTTTTAAGGTGTTGGATGCTGACCAACTCCAGATACTGATATTTGCTCAGGTGGTGTCTTTCGTAGAAATCTGATTTATTTCTGAGTTAGTTTATTGGCTGTTCATTAGCATCCTCCCTGGATTTTCACTTACAACATTGTCTAGCACAATGAATGCTGGTTTCAATTTGGCTTGCTTCTGTAAAATGATGTGTAAATTCTGGCCAGTACTGCAAATCTACCACTTATTTTTAATCAGGTTTTCTTAAAGATGATGAGAAGGAGAAACTGGGTTATTCCAGGTATTTTAAAAACACATTTTAAACAAAGCAGGTATCATAGAAGAAGCAGGGATTCTCTGTAAATATGGGCATATGCAGACAGATATTTGGACTGCTATATTCTTTCTTTTTGATGTAGGCTTTGGCACTTGGCCTGCTAGTCCTCTCCTTTTCCACAGGGTAAGAGAAGGCATTTCCCTGTTGTCCATGTTAGCCACAGAGACAGGAGAAGAGGATGGCAAATTAATGGTCTAAATTAATGGTCTAAATTAATCTTGCGAAAAGATAGGTTGAATGGCTGCCTTAACATGGAGCTATTCCTTGTGGACAAAGTGAGAGAGATACTAAGGATTAGCAATCAGGTATATATGCAAATTGACTGTGCCTTCTGGAGGAACCATCCATTTAGAGTAGGTAAGGAAAAAAATTATGTGCCTTGACCACACTGTGAAGATGACTGATCAAGTTGCTGCTGGTGTTGGACTTTGGAAAGAAACACTTATTTGAAAATTGGAGGAAGTGCCTTCAGATTTACGTGGCTAGTGACTGATAATAAGATTTTTTTTCAACAGTTGGACAGTCTGAGCTAGATTTAAGGTACCCATTTAATGTGTATCAAATAACAATTTGAAAACCAAGTCTTGATACCAGCAGATACAAGAAATAAAAACAAAAGAAACCCAGTCCTTTGGTGTTACTTTGCTTTCCTTATAACACAATGTAACATCTCAAACTGGTAACAATATGATGTACTATAATAAAATAGTTGCCACAAGATAGAGCGCAATATTAACATCTTCAAGTTTTCTAGCTGAAACATACTGAGGTCACACAGACTCTGACTTATATTTCATGTTGCAGTGTATTTAGTCATTGGCAAACATGAAATCAGATAAGTGTGGAGGGAAATTAAAGAGAGTATAAATGAATATAGTTAAAAACAAACGACATTAAGTAGCTTTAGAGTTGATGTCTGACTTGGAGGTCTAGATTGTCGAGTGGTTAAAGTTTTCTTGTTTGCTTGTTCTGTCTTCAGAGATTCTGATTTGTGCTCTTTACAAAATGCATTATTTTCCAGAGTGATTGAGTAGGGGAAGTCCGGTATATTTCTTGTACGAACTTCATAGCAGACATCGGAGTCTGGATGCTGAATAATCTTCTTGCAGACATCTCATTACTGGAGTTTTTATGTGAGAGGGAAGCAGAACATGGAAGCCAGAAAAATTCCTATATTGGCTTATGCACAGAGAGGTTTGTTGTAGTAAACAGCCAATAAGAAAGAGAGAAGATAACAGAGAAGGGTTTGGGATAGAAAGTTTTACAACTTCCCTAACTTAGAGAAGTATAGATGGTCTATGCAATGTTGAGCTCTCCCTGCATTTGATGCATTCAGATTTGATGTAAAAGCCTTAGCAGGAGAACCACAGGCCCTATCTGCACCCTCTATGTAGCTAAAGGAGATGTTTTTTTCCAGAGCTGTCAAGCTACTGCTGTTCATAAGCGGTAAATTCATACAAATTAATTATAAGAGATGGAAAAAAGTTGGGGTTGCTCACAGGTAATACGTTTGGACTTGTTCAATGTGAAAAATTTAAGAGCAAGTGAAAAGAAGGAGAGAGAGAGCAGGCTGTATTTTTTCCCTTATATTTAATGAAGCACTGTGAATTTCTGGCTCTTTGGGAAAGGTGTATTACTAAGAGTCATTAATGGAACCTAGTCTTAAAATACACTCAGCTGAATTGCTGACCGAAGAAATGTCTATGTAAAACTTAATGTTTTCCTTTTTGTGAATATTTTAGAATATTTTTAAAAAATTTTGAAGAAAAAAAAAAATTGGTGTTACACTTCTTACCATTTGCTTTAAAAAGGATTTTCCGCTTGCTCATTTCCAGAAGGTCATCTCTGAGATGTACAAGCTAGCCCTTCATTTAGGTCTCCTTTTACATTCATATTTAACTTTCTTTCATTCTGTGGCCTTTATTAGCTGAGCTCAAGGAGCTTGTAGCACATTTTAAACAGCAACACTGGGAGGATGTAAATGCAGAATAATGTATCAGGACTCAAATTTGCATGGTCAAATGTCAAAAAAATTAGGCCTTCCCCAGAACCATGTCAAGAGAAATAACATAAGTGGCCAGCTCAACAGCAGGCATGCCATTATCAGTTAGTTCAACCTGTCATCACTGACTGGGAGTGGAAGCAGTGGTCATTAGCTTTAACTCTGCTGGGGAAGGTTGCGCTTCTTTTTATTTTATTATATATATTTTACGCCATCTGACAGTATTTCACAGAGCACCACAATGTTATGGTTTCCTCCTTGACAGGGGAAGGAGGGGGAAGTGCAGGTGAGGGAGTAGAAGAGAACACTTGCAATCATCTGTTGTCAGCCGGAGGAGGCAGGAATTGCATTGCCTATCGGATAAATACTCATTTAGAGTAATCACTTTATTTCAGTCCTGTAATGACATTAACAAGCTTGGAATACAGGGAATTACATGAGTCAGAACAAATAATTGAATATTCCACTGCTGGGAAATGCAGCACAAGTCTGACTTAATGTCATGCCATCTCTGAAGCCAGCACTACCATGCAATTAGATGATAAGCTTAAACAGCATATAATTGGCACTACTAGTATGAAAAACATATTATTAATTGTTAACTTCTTACCTGCTTGTAACTTTCATGAAATAAAAGTATCTTTCCTGTCTTTTTTAATCAAAAAGAACCAGAGGGAACACTTCAGTAAGTTTTTATGAAAATAAGAGAGGAGGAACTGGAGACCAGGATCTAGAAAGAATACCTTCAATACCTTTTTTGAGGGGTGGAGAGGGCATGATTTAAAAAGTATTAGATTGAGAAAAGTATGAGAATTATTAAATATATAAAACGTTACCTTATTTCATATTCAAAGGAAAAATTCCTCATTTTTCCTTTCTTAGGAATGGTCGTGTGTAGGGCCAGGAGTTGGACTTGACGATCCTCGTGGATCCTTTATTCTGTGATTCTGTTTTTCAGTCAGCTTACAGTTTTGTCTCCAGATATTGTTGCATGAAAAGCTGTGATCTCACAACTTCAAGCCCTTTTTGCAATCACTTGCTGTTCTTAGTTAATAATGCAGAGGCCTTTTTATAGAAATATGCCGAAGTATCAAAAACTACTCTGGGCTCTGGTAAATAGAGAGTTGGAGGAATCTTAATGTGATTGATTAACACAACATCTTATAATCTCTGTGTTTTATCAGCAAACTCTAGGTTTAATTTTTGAGGCATTCTTACAACATCCCAAGTCAGTATAATTTGGAAAATTCCATTATTTTAAGCATCAATTAAACTGACTTAATCCTTCAAGTTATACACTCTAGGATAGAATATTAAAAGGATTCAGTTGCATATATTGTATGCATTGAATGATTTTATAGCAGTTTCCCAGGCAGCACAATTCCTCAAATAGGTGCCAACGATTAATGCTGGACAGATAGAATGCAAATGCAAAAACAGCATCGTCTCTGTCACCTACCTAGATTAACTCTGAAGATCAGAGTCTTATCCAACAGATAACACAATAAATTTGCAATACTTGAATTAAACACAGTAGCGAACTTCTCGCATTTATTATAAGATTTAAAAGATTATGCCATCTTAAAGCTAAAATCCTCTTCTGAATATTTGGCCACTGATTTCGGCAGCATTGGAACTTGTGTGTGGTTAAACCAATCATTGGTACTGGAGTCGCCATTTGTTTTTCTCACCAGTCTTTCATCAGCCATCTCTGGCTCTTTCACTGGGACTTTTCCGGTAGGAGCATGGCAGGTCTAGGGAGCAGTTCTTTCTTTTAGAGTTGGTTTGTGTGGAAGCCCAGGCCCATGTGGCACTTCAGACTAGCAGATAGGCTTTTAGTTCAGAAGGAGAGAGGAATCCAAGCTGACGGGGAATTGTGGGTTCTGATAAGTGAAGATTTGCGTGGATAGCCAAGTCTCAGAGGTCTGAGGCTTGTCATGTTGAACACTTATTTCTGTTTTCTTAATACAAGAGAATGACCCCACCTATTACTTTCCTGAAGATAAGGTATTCCGGGTGATCGTGCTTCAGATTATCGCTGGCATTTGGAAAACATGACCCATGTGTTTGACAAGTTGACTTGAAGAAAAGCTGACTGTAAAGTAGAAGCACAAGCTCTGGATTAGAAGGTCAGGTGAAATATCTACTGTAAAGGGATGTAGTTGATCCCTGGATGGAATCCAAGTATCACTCTGCAGTGGTGTAGCTTTTAAATACTGAATATGTTTTCTAAAAGGGTGTATTTGGTGTATTGCTATTAATTAGTAATACAATTTTAATTACATTATAATTATTATTTTTACTCAACTAATTTCATTTATTCTATCAATAAAAATACTAGCAAACCTCTCTTGATTTTGATAATAGTGCTACAGTTCAGAATGTATTTGCAATTGATTTGCTTATCAAAATTTATCTTACTGAAATAATATTAACTTTTAAAAACATTGCAATTACTGTCATAAATCAGAACATTTATATTCATCTGCTGCAATTTTCTACCTGTATATATATATATGTGTATATATATATATATATGTTTTCTACCTGTATATATTCATTCCAAGAAGATAATACTTATAGTATATTAGTATTATCCATGTATATGTCAGGGTTTTATATTACTGTGCTGATTCAGTTGTTTCACCCTAGAACTGTACTAGCAGTCCTGAAGCAGCAGCTAAAAATGTTAATTTATGCCAGAGTACTAGTTTGTGGATAATATTTCTTAAAACCACAAAATCATTAGGAAGTACCTACTGAAGAAAGGTAAATGAATGCTATGCTGGTTTCCATGTCACTTTTCTATGGTTTTTTTCAGGTCTCCAAGTGCCTCTATTCCACTCTGTGGTTTTGGCAGCCTGGGTTTAAGGTCAGAGCAGCAGTGTGGCCTTAGATCTATCTGCTGCCAAGGAAGACTGAGAATGAGCTGTGAGAAGTCTTGCTGGGGTTTGTTTCTATTTTGCTTGAGTGCTGTTTTTAAACTCAGACCCTTGCTCTTTGCTGCTCCTGACCTTTATTGCATCTAGGGCTACATATCCTACTGATTTGTGCGTTTAAGTCCCTCTTTTGGCTGTGGACCTGCCTCAATATTGGAGAATTGTCCATTAGTTTGAAATCCTGTTGCCACAAGACCTGCTTTGCTGTTCCTTTTTAGGTACTGGAGATCTATCTGTGCCCATGCTGTCTGCCTTGCTCTTTGACTTCCCTTCCCGTATGGAGAAACCCACCTTTACTGCTTTCTGTTGGTCACTTTGCTTTTCTTGAACCCAAAGTCAAGCACCATGGCCTTTGCATTTCAGAAAGGCCAGATGGTGCCTTTCTATTCACAGATGAATATACCTAACTCATCCCTTACACATACCCATGGAACATTCTTTGCAGAAGCTTTCATGACTCAGGTTCTGCAGCCTCTCCAGTGTGGAGAGATAACCTGAGTCTCTTCTGCTACCAGCAGAGCAACTTTTATGTGGGCAATGTGGACACTGTATTAAACTAAAATAGGAGAGATTTTAGAGAATGATGATGCACTGGAACAGGTTGCCCAGAGAGGTGGTAGATGCCACCATTCCTGGAAATGTTAAAGACCAGGTGGGATGGCATTTAGTGGGTGGTCTAGTGGGTGACATCCCTGCCTTTGATGGGGGGAATGGAACAAGATCTTTTTGAGGTTACTTCCAACTTGAGCCACTCTGTGATTCCATTTTGCACCATTGAAGCTGATTACCTTTTGTTTCCCTCTCTCCGAATATGAGAGAGTATGGATAAGGTTTGATAAGTATTGATTATGTTTTACTACAAATCTTACTTATCTTTACTACAAATCTGTTCGAGATTCTCTTCACTACTTTTTTCCCAAGGCTGAACAATAATTCCTTCCACTTGTCTCCACAGGCCATATTTCCTAAATCTACCACCATTCCTCTCCTGAACATTAATCGTATTTCTCTGCTTTCTTGAAGTATGA